>CM077250.1:12924499-13671999 GCA_039654775.1 Spinibarbus caldwelli | reverse complement strand
AAATTTTCCACCCCTTTATAAACATAGTATTGCATAGCCCTGGCAACTATCCACAACACCCTAGCAAACACAAATCAACTGCATAGCAACACTCTGGCAACCACCCACAAAACCTTAGAATTGTCCCTAAAAGTTGAAAATTAAAAGCTTATTGTTTTAGTATGCATTTATTTAAATGTGAGTGTGTGTGAAAGCTCATTGTGCTTGTTCCTCAGGATCCTAGAAGCCTGGTGTGGGAGGAGCTCAAATTGAGGGGTGTGTCTGATGATTATGACCACACCCCCTTGAGTGAACGCAGTAGGAAAGAAGGAAAAGGATTTAGGAACTCCTTCAAAAAGCTCTTTAAGAAGAAGTGAGTTAATAAGAGGAGACACACGGCTACTTTGCACATACAAAATGTCCACACATTTAAAGCCATGATACTTTTTGTGTGTGTGTGTGTGTGTGTGTGTGTGTGTGTGTGTGTGTGTGTGTGTCAGGTCTAGTGGTGACGGAAAGGAGAAGACAACAGTGAAAGCTGAGTGTCAAATCAGCGGAGAGCTGGAGTCCATTAAAGCCCCTCACACAGCAGACATTGACAGAGGAACTGCTGTTTAAAGTGGTTCTCAACTGGTTTTGCTTCAGGGAATGCACAAATGCTTGGTTTTCAGTGTTTGCTCTCTAAATATCTCTTGAATGTCGAGGGTTTCATGCTTTCGAACATTTTGCATGATAAATTAATTAGTAATATATTTTTGGGCAGAATTTTGAGAACCTTTGATTCTTGCATTATTTATGCAAATATATACTTACACATATAAACAAACAGGCACACTTATTCATTCATCTTTTGTTCAGTTTATGCTGGGCCGCTCTGACAGGATGCAAAACTATATCTGATCAATTGTATAATGTTAATTACTCATGAATAAATACATGCTGTATTCTTTACAAATAAAAATAAAAATGTAAATATATTTGAATGCAAATGTAAATGGTAACAATTAAAATAATAAAGCAATAATAGCAAATCTTATTTTAAGATAACATTTATTTTTATTTATAAATGTGTGTGTATATATGACAAAAATAACAACACCATTCAGATGTATTTGATATTTTTTCACCTTGGTTTAATGTGTTAAATCTCATAAAAGAGTTTCACATTTGAAACAAAATATTGGCTTTATACAGTCTTTAAAACTCAAATTATTTTACACTATATACAAGACGTGCATCACATCACACAAGAAAATGCTGCTGTAGTGAACATGGAGTAGTTTGACACACGCTCTGTACTCAAAGCATCCAATAACACAATTATGACTCTTTCAAACATATAGAATAAATGTTACTGGAGATTAGGCTCAGACACCGTTTCATTTGGATCTTGACAAAAATCCAGATCATAGATCATGTGACAAGCCCAGGGTTTAAAAATGCTGCTAGGGAGATACTTTATTTGCAGTAGGGTTTTAATGTAGAGTTTTTAAATGCATGTTAGAGGTAGACACGACATGCTAAATTTGCACATTCAACTAAACGAAACATGATTTTGCTATTTTGACACAAAAAGAACAGTTAGTATTCAGATATGTGATTCGAACTGATCAAAATGCTAGAAAGTTTCACAGATAGCTACATTCTAGAAAGAGCGCTTTTTCTGACTTCCCATTTCATATTTACACATACTGCATTCTTAAGACGTTACGTTATCTCTATTCGGTTTTCAGTGAGTCTGATAAATAGGATTTCTTTATCTGTTAAACTCTTACTATTGACATCACAGCCTGTAAGTGCGCACTCATCCATTAACACACACAGCACGCAGAGAAAAGCACACGTGAGCAAACGTATTGTGCAAACCTTCAATAACAGTGCTTGGTAATGAACTAAAACATGACACTTGGCCTTTCTGCATAAATAATGAAATATAAAAACTCTAAAAATCACTCCATTCCCATTAAGTGGCTCAAGATCTTGTTACAGTATCGGGCAGCACAAACAGTCTTCTTGTGGTATTTTCATGATTTCTTGGACATTGCACTATGGTAATACCATGGTATTGTTTGAAGCACTTTGAGTACCATGCAAATACCATGGTATGTGACTAGGGTAATCATTCAGAACCATGATATATATGGTATTGCCATCTGATACCACTATACCATGATGCAGCCACAGTACTTTTTTTAATAATGAAAAGGAGGAGTTAAGGATATCAGTACTGCATGAATGAATTAGCATTATTCATGAATGATTATAATTTGATGAAAATATTTATTTTGGCTGTTATTAATTTCATCATTCAATGCTTAATCCACTGGATGTGGTAACTAAAAATCCTTCAGGACTTTACCTCAGTTTGAGTAACATGAGTTGCAGAATAATGTCATGATAACATGGCGCCCCCTAGTGTATATTTAAACAATCCAACAAAATTACTCTTGTATTTTGCAAGCAAAAATATTTAGCTTCACTGCAGGATTTTTTTTCTGTTCACAGAGAACATGTTTTTGTATTTCTCTGTGCTGCTTTTTCATTGTTTTGTATGTAAATATGTGCTAGACTGACTTGACCTTTACTCTTGCACCTCTCGTAGTGTCTTGCAAATGACATGCGGTTCTAAAAATGTGGTTCTCAAGATAAAAGAAGGTTGATTTTTTTAAAAATGTGTCTCAAGACCTTGCATTTTTTTTTTTTTTTCAATCCACTGCCCTGGGTCGCACATTTTTTAAATGCAAAAATGCGTTCTGTGTGAATGGCCTATAAGATCATTAACATTCATAATTTACAAAACAACAGAAACATCTGCACTAAGGTTCCACTGTCTGTTATTGTGCTGTTAATAAGGAAATATGGATCTAATGACACATAAAACTTACTGAAGCCTTAAAGTGCAGTAACAATAACAGTTATTTAGCAAATTTCTCATTAAGGTGAAAGATTTTCGCACAAAGATTTCACATCGGGTTAAAATTAGTCAGATTAATTTGCTGCCCTGACCAACAGAAAATTGCTTGGTTTGAAAGTAACTTTGATGAAAGTGCTTCATGTATCTCTACACATGACAATGGATTTTTTTTACCAGCAAAATTTCATAGAAATTTTACTAAAACGACTGTACCCTTATGATAAAAGCGGACACCAAAAGAGGAAAATGTAGAGAAAGAGAAGCAGAAGAAAATACAGCTGAGTTTGTTAGACTTACAGTTGGTTCACACAGAGCATGTTTTTGCGTTCCATTCTACTAATTGTTTTTCTATGTAAACACATTCTTGTGTTCTTCTATTTTTAAATGCAAGAATGCGTTCTGTGTGAACTGTTATTAGCATGACAGGGAGGAGCTGTTTACAGGGCAGTACTGAAAGCAACAAAGCTAACAAGATGGTAAACCACCTGCATATCATGCCAGATATAAAAAGCCATGTTATTTGTGACAACTTTTGTACTAGACTGTTGTGTTTTCACATTAGTTATCTCAGTTGCACAGAACTGATGGCTGTGTATCAAGGTCTCTGACACTGAAATGCATCTATACTAAGTTCACGCAGTTTGGCAGTACAAAAAAAAAAAAAGTTAAACCTGTATGATACCAAAAGATATTATGTATTAACTGGAAATTAATTTAAATTACTTGGTTTGCCGTTACATGCTATGCGAATCTATCACGCATATCTACCTACATTTGCTTGTACCGAGGTATCGATTTTGTATCGATACGAAGTACCAGGGGATGGTATCATACCAAACCAAAAAATTTGGTATTAAAATCTGTAGTGTTTAATTTCAACTGTCTTTGAGTATGTTTTTTTCTGTAGTGTTTTGTTCAGTAGCTTCATAAATCAACATGAGGTGTCTAAGTCTCAGGTACATGTAATTTGTAGCGTGCATTATGTAGTGTGTGTTAAGGCAGTGTGTTGTCAGTAGCTGTTCTCGTGGCCCGCGAGGATGTACAGATTACTTTGAGCTGTAGGGTCTTCCGTCGGTTTACTTTCCAACACCACCACTCTGAGAAAGAGAGAAAAATGTTTGTAAAAACTGCTGAACATGGAGGTACAATGTGTGTTCTGGTGAGCTCTCACCTGTCCGCACCCAGCAGCCTGTAGATTCGCGAGTTATCAGAGATCTCCTGAGTAATCTAAAGCAGAGAACATCAGTTACCATCAGTTGTTGACAACGGACCTTGACTTTGCTTTGCCCACAAAATTTGGCTAATGTGACCGCACTTTAAAGCTGTTATGAGCTACGAATGTATAATCTAGATCAGTGGTAAACCATCAAAATTCACTTTTGTATGGTAAGCTATTTTGATCACTTGGTTCCTAAAGCCAAACTAGTTGAATTTAGAAAACCAAAGGCACACCACACACCTCACTGTTTTTAAAGCTTCTTCCCTGCATTCCATGCTTCCAGAACGCCAAAACACTGTCCTGCAGACACACTTGAAAAAGACAAATACATTATTATTAATCAAAGCACACAATGAAATCCCCACCTCAGTTTCGTATTAATTTAGTTCTTACCTATTGCCTCAATCTGGAAGTTAAAGGTGAGTTCAGTTGACAGCTTTCTGTTGGATTTTAACCTGCCTTGTAAATTCACCAACTTTATACACCCTGCAAAATACAGAAAGAAATTATGAGTAATGACTTCCTAGAGCTGGAACTGCTGGATAAAGAAAATGCAAGAGCCTGTGTAGATGATCATTTGAACATGAATCTGCGCTGCAGGTACTGACAAATACCAACAGAAAAAGATCCTGTGTGAATTCAGAAACCATTATAGCTTTATCAGGAGACAGGTTAATGTACATGCTATTTTAACAAACTGTAGTTAAAAATAGCTATATCTGTGGCAAAAATCACTGTAATGCACAGCTTTGAGTGTATCATTTGTATTACATGCATTATTTATTGTTTATTCTTATTAACAATAACAATAATGATAATAAAAAATGTAATTTATATAATTTAACTTTTTGTAATTGTATGTATTTATGTACATTATATTTAGAAGAATTGATTATACTATTATATATAACCAATTGTTCTAAATAATATAGCTAAATATATACATAAAACAAAAGTGAATATTATTATTATTTAAACTGTTCTAATGTTTAACATTAGCATTAAATATAAACATAACAATCATATTATTATACGATTTATGATAATAAAATAAATGACTTACGATCTAGACACACTAGGACGGTATCTCTCTCCAGCTGAGTCACATGAATGACACATGTTTGAGGTGTTTCTGGAAACACACAACACAAGGGTTCATACAAGTCCCATAAGCAACACTCTTTTTGAATTTTGAATTGAGACACAGTGAAACTCTGATGCTGACCGGGCTCTGTGAACGCTGGGTTGGCGGCATTGGGATCAACAGTGCCAAACGTGACCACCTGATCAGGATGGCTTCCTTTACTGACCGCCACACAAACCAGTGGATAATGCTGCTCAGGAACCACCAACATCTCAAAGACTTCTAATGGACACGGCAGGGTGAGGTCTATGCTCTGGATAGACACAAATACATAAGATTGTAGTCTTGTGCATGGATGCACTTTGTGATTTCTCTATGCTATTACTTACCTTTATCAGCATGAAGCGCTGCATGGCTTCCACCCATTCAAACAGCATTACGCTGGACTGGAAAGCTCCACATAAGTACTTATGGCCGGAGTATGGGTTTCGCACTATACATACACATACAGAAGCATGTTTCATGTTTGACTGCATTTATAATAAAAACAATGTATTATTTTATGTGCAAATCCTAAAAAACTATGCAGTGTTCTGATCATACAATTTGGTAGGCATTTCAACACAAAACATAAGAATATCAAAAGCATGCGAGTGCATTTGTACTGACCTACACAACATTTCTGACAACCCCTCGTATCTGGTATTTTATTGGACACAGTAAACTTCCTGAAAGAAAGGCATTAACATGACAGCACTAAAATGCAAATGATATGATTTAATAAGGATTTACAGTAAAAAAAAATAATAATAATTGAAATTACAAATGACAACGGACTAAACAGCTACACAAAAATTTAAAAAAGTACAAAGATTAGTCTGAATCATACCGTGGGATGATTTTGTCCGGAAGTTTGTGTGTTGGTATGGCAACAGGTAACTTCTGCATTTGTCGAGCTTGCTCAAAAAGCATCGTAAGGTTGTAAGAGTACAGCTGAGATGCTTTACCTGTGGAAAACACCCATATATGTGCATAGAATTGCATTATGGTAAAGCTAAAACATTAAAATGTACTTCAAATGCATGGTAAATATTTTCCTTATTGGTTTTATCCCACCTGATATTGAAAGCAGCCAGTTGTTCATTACATACACCCACGTGCACCTCCGTGGAACCAGCTGTATGTGATTCAATGAAATAAAAGATAAACAAAATTCAAATGATAGTTCATCTGATTCATTTCCTTTCAGAGCAAATACATAATTATTGATAACATATATAAAATCAATTTACAATTTTTATTATCCATTTTACAAATACTGATGACATTCTTCTAAATTTTTGAAATGCTAAAAAAAAAATATGATTATATGATTTTTCATATCTATATTGCCAAGCCTGCTTAAATTATTCTTAATTTTGAACCTCAACGCCAAAAGAAAGCCATAATAAAAAGGCCCTGACCTGTTCCATTGTGCTCTCATGGATTTCATTCAGATTGAGGGTGTAAATTCCTTCCTCTGCACCAAAAATCAGATACTGATCTGAAAAAGAGTCATAAGGGAAGCTCATAAAGCTGAAAAAACATAATTATTATAATTATGTCATTTAGGAGAATGTGATTTGAGAATGCATGAGCTCTACATGAACTGTTTGTTACCCCTGGTGTTTGGGTTTATCCAGGAACAGGCACAGTGAATCTTTAGGGGACAGCCGTTAAACACTTTAGAGAAACAAGCTCCCATCTGCAAAGCAGAAACAAAGGCTGTGTTTACACTTGGCATTAACATGCGAACACCGCGATCCATTCAAACAAATCGGATCATCAATCAATCAGAAGATCAACATTGTGGCAGCAGAGCTGAGTTTGAATGGTCCATATTTAGTTGCTATGACTATGTGTGTATCCAGGTGTGCTGATACATCTTTCAATGTTTGTGTGTATGAAAGAGAAAAAGAAGGAAAAATAGAGAAAGATGGAGCGATAAAGAGAAAACTCACATGTACTTTAGGGGTCGGTGGGAGGCCATTACTGAATGGAAGCTACAAAAAAAAACAAAAAACAGATCAACTCTGTAATCAAACTATTTTTGTTTTCCCATTTAATCTGGGAATAGTAATCACAGGGCAATAATTGTAAAGTCAGATTACTCAGACAAAATATTTCACATCTACTGCATCTCCTCCTGTCCGTAGCACAGACAATGTTTAATAATTTAATTTTAGGGCTTAGAACAACCCTAATAACCATACCGTTAGATTAGGTGAGGGAAGAGAGGCCAGTTTTTCTTTCTCTCCATTCTCCTGGACAGAAACTCCATTACCTGCATAAAACACTCACATTATATCATCTGTCCTTTGAAAACTGAAACCACAAAAATAAAGACACACCTATGTAAATTAGGATCTTTATAGATGCCCCTATTTAAAAAAAACAAACAAAAAAAAACCATGCTATTTGCACTAATACTACCTGCAGAAAGCAAGCATTACATAGAATTTGTGCATTTTATTTTTTATTAATGCAGCTGTTATTGAGGTAATTAAGTAACCTAGTAATTCAGGGGTCTAGAAGTTGCAGGACTTCTGATTCATTTGCTAAAAAAACAGTATACACATTTATGATAATAAAAAAAAAAAAAAGATAATAAATACCATTTTGCAATACTACCCCACTCAGAGTTGGTTGGCTGGTATTCTAGCCTGGTCGCATATGGTTTTGACAACTTTTTAGCCTGGGAGACCAGCTAAAACCAGCTGAACACCAGCTTGGTGTATAAAACCACCAACCATGTATGTCAGATTAAGGTAGTCTGCTACATCCTCTATAACTAGGTGATGAAAAAAGACTTATGCTGTGCAAAGTGTATTCTGCGCTACATTTTGGGGCACGATTGTTACCTTATTTGCATAAAATATTATGTGAATTGGGTTGTCAAACAACACAATCTAACTAACATCACACAGACCCATCTACAAAGCTCTCAACTATCCTATAATAAAGCTACAGCTACCTGCGTTGTGTGACTGAACTAATGCCAATAGTATTCAAAGCACAAGAAACAGAGGAAGACTAGCGGGGCTGTCTACCAATCACAGGAGAGCACGCTCAAGTGGGCGGTGCTTAGCTTACTTTGTTCCTCCTGTTGTTCAGAATGAAGCCATTCCCAGAACTTATAAATCCCATCATCCCCTGCTGGCTCTGTCTGATCGTGCTCAGATGGTTTGTTACCTAGACTACTACGCCTGTGTAGAGGCAGGCGAGGAGGTGGCGGTCTGGGGGGCACACAGGAAGCAGGCCGAACAGGAGGGGTGGAGCTTGCAGAAGCTGGGGAACGTTTAATGGTCCCTTCTCCGGTATTGTCCTCTGAAGCGGTACTGTTCTGACCGGGAGACAGAAGCTTCGGCTAGGAAGTGATTAAGGGAAAAAGAGAGATGTGAGTGTGAGTTACACATTACGTCAGAAGGCATGTTTTGCATAGGAAAAGTGTGTGTAGGTTTTACCTTGGGTGGCAGAGGAGGCGGCACTTTAGGCCTCATGGTTGAAGTGGAGTTACTGCTGTAGACACAGACACACAAAATCATTGTAATGATTTATATTACTGCTAATCATGATGTGGTAACACAAAACCAGGATGCAAGGACCAACAGCACAGTTTCTTTGAAAGGTGGAAACACATACAGGGATACAATCAGATGAAGAAAGAGACCTCATATGCAATGTCAAAAACAGTTAAGAAAGTAAACAAGAATGGTCATGTGGACACAAGACACAAACTGAGTGCTAAATATGCTCACATACACATAATCAACCCAATCCAGAGCAGAGCTTGGGAATATTTTGAACTTCTTAGAGTTTGAAGTTCCAGGAAACTCTAAGTAGGAGAAACACAATTTGCAATTGTCCTCAGTTTGAACTTTGAGCTTCAAAGCTTCAAGCTGACTGGAAATGAAAGTGTTACTGTATATCTTGTGCTCATCACTAGGCTATTAAACAAACCAAAACAAATGTCGGATCAAATTACTACAACATATGCAAAATTTTTATGACTATATTTTAAAATTTCTGAAGAAAATGTGAGTGGTACTCGTCCCTGCAAATATCATTAGCATAATGCTAGGGTGTCCTGGGTGGTTGCTAATGCTATGTGGTTTCTAGGGTGTTCTAAATTGCATTGCGTACTGTTCCAAATCAAAAAAGCCCAGCCCTAAGCCTCTATGATACTCTGCTCTCTAGATATAAACCAGGTTCCTCCTTCAAAGGTAATCTATGGGAAAATCTATGATGATTTTATAAAAAAAAGTAGCATATGGCATTGTATTAAAGTTGGCATGAAATGGAAATTGTGATCATCTTTTGTCCTCTATTATGATGTATATCCGAGTGAAACAGCGCATCAAACTAGCAAACATGTAAGGCGGGACTTGATTTTGCCCATCAGGAATTGATTGGATCATTGTCAGGTTGCTGTAGAGGAGACTTTATTGCCTAGCCTTCGCGCCAAAGCACACATTAGAGAAGATAATGTTGTTGCGAGGGTGAGGGGAGGTTAAAGTTTTTGAATAAAGATTATGAGGGCACATGAATTAAAAAATAATGATGTGCATTTCAATAACGATCAATCATGCATTTGTGCACCAGCAAGCAACTACCAACCAGACACACTACAAAACAAACCGGGCGCATCCTTCAGTCTCACATCCGGTTGACACTAACAGACAGGGAGTCACGGATGATCACAGGTGTTTTTGAATGATACACATCTCACATTACATCTTCCTCTCACTTACTGCAAATCATCACCTTCATCCTCCTCCTCATCCTCTAAATGTGTCACATGACCCCTGAGAGAGATGAAGAGGGTGAGGCTAAGAAGGTACAGTGGCCAGAGAAGAATGCAGAGAACACACACACACACACACTCAGCAGTAAGAGCTTCTCAGTGCCAAGCAGAGGAGATGAGACTGCAGAAGTGATTAAATTGCATAGAGGTTTGGCTGACCAATCAAAAGAGACAGTAGGAGGGGTTGTACCTTTGATTGAGCTCCTCAGCAACAGATTTTAATAGACTCCTACAAAAGTAATGAATAAAAGACAGAACAGAACTTGTTTTACACATATACAAAATACACAAACATATTTGTTGGGAGACTAAAATAAAAATATTCATCCAACAACAATACTATTTAATTAGTGAAGTTGACTAGTTTTAGACCTTCATTTCTTTTTATTTTTTATATATACACACACACACACACACACACACACACACACACACACACACACGTTAACGCAGGTGATTCATTTTTCCAGTTTAATGGCGTTAAAAATATTTAACAGTTAACGCAGGGGCGGAGCTAGGGTTGGCCACCCCACTCACAACTGCTGCCTCTTTTTTTTTTTTCTTGACAAGAATAGCATTTATTTACAAAATGTCTTTACCACCACATCAAACAGGAGATTTTTCAAACGCATACTCCACCTCGCCTCAGCACCAGGCGCCAGGAGTCAAACGAGCGTGGAAAAGGTACAGGTGACGAGGAGCTTCAGTAGAATTTGTTATTTTAAACTAGGAATGGATTCAGACAGATGACCAATGATCTATTCATCTATCAACTAACTAGTTGATTAATGAGGTCAAGACTTTTCCTTATTCATTCATTCATTCATTCCTTATTTTGATAAACTTACAAGTAAAGCATAACACACACTCACTTGTTATTTCCCAGAATGCTTTGAGGCTCTAATGGTAGATCCTACATGAATCAAAAAGGCAGTCAGACAAGTCATCCAAACAAGCACACTAAATAGCAATAAATCAATGGCATAATGTCACAAACCATCTCATGATGCGGTTCGGTTTCTTTTCTCAGAGGTGGGTCGAACTTCACTTTATCAACTAGGAGAGGGACAAACACACAGATTTCAGATTTCTCTCTGTGCTTTTAAGTAGGCTGAGAATTCTTGTGCTTATTTCAGTTCAGTGAGTCAAAGGCTAATTGAGACATGACTTACAGTTAATCTCAGACAGAGTCTTTCCATCTCGTGAGCTCCTGCTAGTTGAGCGGATTCGATGTGGAACAGACACGGGAGACTGCAAACACAGAGACCACAAGTAAAGTTTTTAAACTTGAAAGCTAAAGCAGCTTAGTTGCATATAGTACATTCATTTTTTTGAATATCTGTTACAAGTCCCTAATCTTTCCTCAAGACAACACTGCAAGCCACTGCTGTTATGTGTTAAAACCAATAAACTCTCATGCATTCACATACACACACAATCGCATATGCACACTGCAGCAGGGTAACCGGACACACTTGTACCTGGCAGCTGGCAGAGCCAACTGTCTGCCCTCTCTTAGGATCTACATCTAAAGAAACAACCAATTAGAGATCAGTGTTTCAGTTTAAAGCCCTAACATGGTTTCCCACTGGTTAAAAGGTAAAGAAAGAGTCAGATATATGACATCACCTCTGGGTCAATGTCATCCTCCTCTGCATCACTGTGTGTGCTGTGGTCAGGGTTGTTGGCTTTGTCCAGGAGCTCAATGGCAAGAGTCCGGCTAAGCGGTTGGGTAACGAATGGGTGCTGCAAAAAGAGAGAAGCGATGCAAAGAAAAATTACTGAATGATGGTAGATAACTGGAGACAATAATAAATGTTCTCTAAAGGAAGGGCGGATCTTACCTGCAGTAATTTGTCAGCCGTTGGTCTCTTCTTGGGATTTTTGGTCAAAGCCATTTTCACAAAGTGGTGGAAATTATTTGTCCTTCATGAGCCAAAACAAAACAGATGAGTGTGTTTTTCAATCATAAAGTGATGTTCTGGGAAATATTCTTTACCACAAAAAAAATAAAGTTAAAAATAAAAAGTTAAAATAAAAACTACATTTGCAGTTATAATTACAGCCTTACAATTGAAATTGGGAGGTTTTGAAATGTGAAGTTAGAAATGTGATCAATTATGTGAATTTGTAAAAACACAAAAGCAGCATATTAGAATAATTTCTGAAGTAAACGTGACACTAAAGAGTAATGGCTGCTGAAACTTCAGCTTTGCCATCAGAGGAATAAATTATATTTTAAAATATTACAATTTTAAATTTCAATAACATTGCACAATATCACTGTTTTTACTGTATGTTTAAAAAAATAAATGCACCCTTGGTATGTAAGAAACCTCTTTAAAAAAACATTTACAAAAACCTTACCTTCCCTACACTTCTGAATGAACTGTACTTTAAATCATATACATTTACAAATACTTACCACTTTACTTTGTCTTTCAGCTTAGGTGGTTGGAAACTGCTCTTGGTCATTAGGAAGAGTGCTCTGAGAAGGGGAAACACAGAAGAATGGACAAAAAAAAAAAAATTTGAAAAGCAGGAGAAAGCTAGAGTGTCAACATATTGAAGGTGTCCTGTGTATTATTTACAAAATTAATTCATTTAGCAGAATCTGACATGTGCAGCAACAAACTACTCATGATGGAACAAAGTGACATTAAGTCAGTACAAGGCACAGGACACACACCTCATGGGGTGCAAGTCGAACATTGGAGGCTCCAACTCTGCCAGCTCAATAGCTGTGATGCCCACGGCCCAAATATCACACAGCTGATTGTATCCACCTTTCCGTTCAACTGCTGCCACCTCAGGAGCCATCCTGCAGAGAAAGACATATAGAGAAAAAAATTCATACAGCCCAATGACTAGAATTAAACTATTAAAACAATCCTTCCACACAAGAACCAAAGGAGGACTGACATACCAATACGGAGTTCCAATGAAGGACTTTCTTTTTGCTAAAGTGGCTGATATCTGAGCTGAAACGCCAAAATCAGCTGGAGAGAGACAGACAGCAAGTGTGAGAGTGGAATTCTTATTAAATGCAAACTCCCAAGGTGTTTACACAAAGTGTTTTCTTACCTAGCTTAACGTAGCCATTGTCCGTCAACAGTATATTAGCACCCTATAAAGCAAGAGAGGGGCCACAGTGAGCAACTGTGAAATATAACAACAAATTACAATGTCTTTGAAACAATTCTAGTCTTTTTGCGATGGCTGGATAACTCTTTGATTATAGACCAATTCTTGAACCAGTTCATTAAAAAAAAAAAAAAACGTAAAAATGACAAGACTTTTCATGAAATTTCCTGATATTTCCATGTTGTCAAGAATAGCATTTTCCAAAAGAAAAAAAAAAACCACTTAATCTATGTCAGACTTCAGAAAAAAAAAAAAAAAAAACCTGAAAAAACCTTTTGCATAATATCTGTCAAGTGGGACATGAGTGCTAATTATGTCAACACTGTGTGGAATGGCCTCCTTCAAGTGAGATTTAATTGTGTTTTGACATCCAGTCTGTACCTTTATATCTCTGTGGATCTTGCCTTTGTTATGGAGATAGTAAACACCCTGAAATAAACACCAAAACCCATATTACCACTTGAATTAATTGAAACTGTCACATATCAGTATTTTTAAGCATTAGTAAATGTGTATTTATATACCTGCAGGGTCTCCCGACATACATATGCAATTTGGGATTCTGACAATGGCCCAGTAACTGATAGAGATAGATATACATGTATATGAGAGATACTGCTGAACAGCTCAACATGATAAATGCATTATAAACTCCTGTTTTGGTGACAATAGTTACCATGGTAAATATCCTGCAGTGAGCCTCCACCACAGTATTCCATGCTGATCCATAATTTATCTCTCCTGAAACAGGGATATTAAGACATCAATTAACAAGTCTTGTCACACCAATTCTGGCCACAACAGCTTATAAGCGGTGCTTGTATAAATTGGGTTGTGGCATGTACTTCAACAGGTAGTAAAAATATCAACAAAGCTGAAAAGAGAAATCAAATATGCAAAAGATTGGGGTCAGTAAGATATTTAAATATTTTTGAAAGAAGTCTCTATTTTTCCATTTTATATTTTAAAATGTAATTTATTTCTGTGATGGCAAAGCTGAATTTTCAGTAGCCATTATTCTAGTCCTCAGAGTCACATGATCCTTCAGAAATCATTTTAATATTTAGTGTTTAAGTAACTTTTTTTTGGTTATTATCAATGTTGAAAGCAGTTACTGGCTAATACCAAAAGCTTGTACTACATTGTAGTGGACAGCACATTCCAGAGCCAAGTTTATGGCGGGGCCCCTCTCTGACCACAATAGTGGACAAAGGTTTGCTACATTTTGATTGGATCTTGGTGGACTAACATAAGCAAACTGTCCAATGCCATCAGATAAAGATGCCAGGACAACGGCCAGACACCTCTTAGAGGGCAAGAAGAAGACCTTTGGTACAAAGCCCGGGAAGGACGGGACTTCCTATTGGTCAAAATGCAGTTTTTGCCCTTCACCCACCAACAGACTGATTCCTCAGGTTTTGGCCTGTGACTGCCATAAAAATTCCTTAGGACCTCTGGATGCAGCAGCAGTGTGTGAAACAAACAGGGATCACAGAGTTCCATCCAAATCCATTCATAACTATATTCTCAAACCTTAAACCGGTGCAAACTACAACACACACATCTTATACTTATTCAGAGAAATAAGTATTCTCAGTGACAGCGACGTGTAGTGCAACATCTTACACAAACTCAGCTGTTAATGGACAAATGAATGCATGCATGACAGTTCAATCTTCTTCCATCATGTTTGGACTTAATGTGTTCGTAACATTGCCAAAGGTATTCTGGTTGTGGTTTGGTAAGTGAATGATGCATTGGTAAAACTTTAGTGACACTTTTCTAAATGTGTGTTTGGACTATGCAAATAAGTTCCACAGGAGGAAAGAAGGGTGGGCCACATCGTGTCCCCCCACTCTGATGGAAAAAGCCAATCACAGCCTGGAAATGGAGAAGAACCAGATTATAATCTCCTCCTCATCGGAAAGAGATAAAGGTACCTTCCCAAAAGACACACTGAGTCTAAGGCCCGTAAGGGAAGGGACAGTAACAGACACATCCCTTCTGAGTCTGAGTCCCGAAAGGGGGAAGGAACTAACAGACACACCCGTTCTGAGTCTCCCATCCAGAGAGACAGTAGCAGATACACCACATCTGAGTCTCCGGCCTGCAAGGGTGAGACATTAACAGATACACAGTTCCTGAGTCTCCCGCTTTGAGGCAGCAACAGATACGACCAAGTTCTGAGCCTCCAGCCTGCGAGGAAAGAGATAATCTACGTTCAGACTTCATTCAGAGTCTTTGTCCAGCGAGACAACAACAAATGCAACACGCCCTGAGTCTCCATCATAGAGAGACAAATCGGATCACCCAAATTCTGAGTCTCTAGCCCAGAGAGGCAGAAGACACACAGACATTTGCAACAAGGTTAAGCTCCGGAGAGCAAACCTTTACTCCAAGGTACCTTTGCTTGCGTGTTCCAGGCTAAGGACCTTCTGCACCTACTTCAGGGTCACATCTGCGTGTTCCAGATTTTAGGACCCTTTGGTGCTCCAGGAGATCAGCATCCTCCAGCGCTTCGTGTTCAAGACTGTCGAAACGGATTCCTGCTCCTTTCCCCACAGCACAACCAGTGGATGAAGTCACCGCTACCGGACTGCTCACTCAACCATAGAGAACGTAACTATCACCTATCCAGTCCTCTTCCAGAGACCTTGGCATTGTTGTGTATTATCAGTATATGATTTTTCTAATTGACATTAGATGTTATATAGCTGATTGCAGT
This sequence comes from Spinibarbus caldwelli, assembly GCA_039654775.1. Taxonomy (NCBI): domain Eukaryota; kingdom Metazoa; phylum Chordata; class Actinopteri; order Cypriniformes; family Cyprinidae; genus Spinibarbus; species Spinibarbus caldwelli. Next base: position 13,656,091 of record CM077250.1, on the reverse strand, counting down.
TTATAGCAAATCTTTCATGTATTTGTTTGATGCATAATAAGGTTCTTCACCTTACTTATTTCAGAGTAGTGACAGTTTATCTTTCCAGATAACGTAGCTCTGGCATAGCAACATCCAACATAATCACTTGCATTTTATGCATCTTATGCACTTTATTCCTTTTTCATTCATGGTATTCATTTAGTAGTTGTTGATTATTCTTGTCTATCTTTTGTTAATAAAATTAATTTTATTACACTTGTGTCTTCCTTGTGTTGATAATGCAGTAAGGTTCTACAAGTTAGGTATCCCACCAATCTTTCTTATGTGATGTACTCCTAACCACACCTTAAGTGACACGTGATCCAAAAATCATAACGTCACCTGTGACGTGAGTACCCATCACTACACTATTTCGCCTCCTTAGGTTGGCGAAAGCAAAATTCACTACATTAATTATAAAATGTATAAAACATATTAAATGAAGCCAGAGCTGGTGTTTGACTGCATGTGTGTACATATACCTGAGGTAACTGCCAAAATATGCAACAATGTTTGAGTGTTTACAATCTTTCATCATAATAATCTCCTGCTGCACCACGTCGAAGTCCTCTCCTGCAAAAATCAATTGACAAAAGAATTCAGTAATGAAATATGTAAAGTGCAAACAGACCCAAAGTTGGAAACTGTGATTCTGCACTAAAAAGTGTGTGAACTTGTTGCCTGTATTTAAAATGCATGCACAGCCAGACCATTACAATGCATGAACACACCCAGTTGTAATATTTAACTATTCAAGCATAGATTGACAGTGATAGGGCACTATCTAGAGGTGATTAAGCAGCACAGTGTGTGCAGGAAGGCTCACCTGGCTCTAGTTTGATGACTTTGATAGCAGCCAGTTCTCCAGTGTTGACATTACGAGCCTGAAAATGGAAAGCATAAGAGTTGTGAGTCCATAAGCCCAAAAGTTGTGCAATAACATGATCATACTTGTTATATAGATCTGACTCACAATAAGAGATCTATCTGCTCCAACAACTCATTAAAGCTGAGACACATCAAACAGGTTTCCAAATCATTCCCCTTATCTACCATTGTTTGGACATATAGACAGTCTCACCCTAAATGAACACAGCTAGGTGGTTAATATTGACTGTAAAAAGCAATGTTGAATGTTATTTAGACTTTTTTCAAAGAATTAACCCACATATAACACACATACAGTTGTCTATGGACATTAAGCTGGTATTTGAAGGAAGTATTTTAACTACTGGTTGACCAATGTGGGCTAATGCTTCAAATATCTATAGAGCCAGTGGCTGACAAACAAAATAAAATTTAATTACAGCAAATGAGACAGTTAGAAAACGTTGACTCAAAAATACCAAGACCAATTCTCACTATTAACTACAGTTGCTTATTAGTATGCCTATTATTAACATATTAGCTGTTTATTAGTACTTACAAAGAACATATTCTGCAGGACCATATTCTACATCCCAAATCCTACTCAATACCTAAACTTAACTACCTCACTAACTACTAATAAGCAGCAAATTAGGAGTTTATTGAGGCAAAAAATCGTAGTTAATGCTTTGTTAATGGCGAGAATTGGACCTTAAAATAAAGTGTGACCACAATGGCAAGTCTGTCATAGACTAGTAAAGAAAGATAAACAACTTCTCTTTTGAGCCCAAATGGCCAAGGATATCACCTGATGCCCAAATATTTCCAAATTAAACCACCTGATCGATATATCCGTCTATCAGTTTTAATATTAAATAATAAATTAACATACAGCACCTTTTAATTACGCATTATGTCTTTTATATGCATACATGCACTAATTTTTAAAAATTTGTAAGATAAAAAGTAAGATTTTCTTTTTATCCATTAAAGAAATTAATACTTATTCAGTAAGAATGCATTAAATTAAATGCAAAAGTGACTAATATAATGTTACAAATAATTTTGATTTCAAATAAATGCTGTTCTTTTGAATTTTCTATTCTTCAAAGCATTGTGAAAAAAAATGTATCACAGCTTCCACACACACACACAATAAAAAATAAAAAAAATATTATGCAACACAACTTTGGTGCTTAAGAAAGAAATGTTTTAAGCAACAAATCAACATATTAAAATTATTTATGAAGGATCATGTGACCCTGAAGATTAGAGTAATGGCTGCTGAAAATTCATCTTTGCCATCGCAGGAATAAAATACATGTTTAATTATATTAAAATAATATCGAAAAATATTGTCACAATATTGAAGTTTTTACTTATGTTTTTAAAAATCTTACTGACTCCAAACTTTTGAACAGTAGTGCATTTTACAGGATTTTCTAGAAACACACACACACAGCATTTTGCATGTTCTCTCACAAGTTAAAGCACAAGCACACTCACAAAGGCTTCATCTATAAGACCGAACTGAGAGACATCTGTCTGCCAAACAGAAGTGAGGATGATGTCATCAGAGAAAGAGAGAGATTTCCAACACTTTATCTCAGTTTTATATGGAATTCCATTCAGCATTCCAAGTAATACAGAACAGAAGCAGCTGGCGAAATGTGTGTATTGATGTTCACAGCACAGCGATGGCTGGCAAAAGTAGGACAAGGAGAACATCAAATAACTTTCACATGCGCACGCACACACACACACACACACACACACACACAGTGCCTCTTCGATCGCAGTGAGGCCTTTCACTGTCCTGTAATAAATAAACTCAGGGCTGTTTCTACTTTATTAAAATAGCTAATTGATAAATCTAATCAGGAGGAACATATGTAAGCAGTCAAAAATTATATTGCAAGAATCAACCAGATTTTACTACTGACTACTATAGAGGTAAACCTGAGCAAACGCTGCCAGGGAATTTGTGAAACCACATCATATTTTCACACTGCTGTGAGCTGAGGCCCAATTTCAGGTCTACTCTCTAGAGTTGGCAGAAAAATATTTTGCTTGTTGGTTTAGTTATTCTGGTCTGACATTTCAGACATGTCAAGATGAACCCATTCAATTCTTCACCTACATCAAGGCTCTGACTGATTGAACGTGTGTCAATTACATGACATTCACCCACGCACACTGTAAAACACCAGGAAGAGGGAACAATTATGAACAAACAGGATGGACATAGTTGTGGGCAAACACACTCACACAGACACACTTGCAGTTTAAAGTTCAGCCACTTCCTGTCACCAAAGGAAGTAGGACACATTTAATGTTTCTTAAGACCATGACTGCAACTGCCCTCCCCCTTAGATCCTAAACACCTTGCAACAGCCCTCAGTAGTGACCATCTGCCGCTGCACAACCTCTCTGCAACATATTGGTCTATTCTTGCCTTTGTTTATGTCTCATAAAGAGATGCAGGACTTTGAGTTTGACAGCCCTGCACTGGCTCTCTCTGGTGAAACAGAGCTGCTAGGCCCTGTGCATTATGAAAACAAAGATCTCGACACCCTTTCAGGATATTACACCATATCCGAGTGGCAAAATTGCAGCAAAACACAGACACACTCTGGTCCAGCATAAACACACATCTGTTGTCTCCCGCATACACTGGTATCATCGCTCAGTTAAGGGGCTGTGTCTTAATCCCTAGTGAGCTGTCTACCTAGACAGCATTTTTGGACACCATAGGCGCATTCTGAGCATTCGAAAAGCGTATATGATGCCCAAAAATACAGTCTAGGTCGGTCTCTTGCTAGGTTCTGAGACCCAGTTGATCTTTACCTTGTATACATCCCCATATGTTCCGCTCCCGATCCTCTGGATCAGCTCAAAGTCCTCCTGAGGGTTTCTGCGCGACAGATCCAGGCTTAAATTCATTGTGCGAGTCACCGTTTGCGCCCTCCGGTTTATTTACGTGTCCCCGATGTCAAAAACGGGAGGGGGGTGATGATCGCAGAGACATACAGTAACGGAGGGATATGACGGTCCAGTCCCACCGAACTACAACAACATGGCCTCCTGTGCGCATGCGCAATGCGACTGCCTGACAACAACAAACGCACTGAGGATGGAGAAATTTCTACACATAATAAACCAGAAACAGCTGGAAAACGTAAACCACGCTTAAAATGTATCAATGTAATTTTAATAGACAGCAAAATACCAAGTTTTTTTTTTTAAAGAAAGATAACACAACCATTCTTTTTAATGAAAACATTTAAAACAAAACATAACAGTTCGATATTATAATTAAATAGATTTAACCCATTGTTAAAAATTTGGACAAAAAGTTTTTGTAAAAGGAACATGTTAAGAACTATAAATATTGTTTTTAAATTTAAATTTAGTCATTTAAATAAAGCTGAATAAAATGTAAATATTAGTGAAGTGACAAACGTGTGGCCAAGTATGGTGCTCTGCATTTAACCCATCCATGTGCACACACACACACAGTAGTGAACACACACCGTGAACACACAGTAGTATTAAAATTACTAAAACTACATTATAAATTATGCCTATGGAAATGTTAAAAACAAAAACTAAATTAAAAGCAAATCAAAATTACTTGAAACTAAATATAAAATATAAAAGTTAAAGCTAATTCACAAAAATAAAAAATACTATAATATTACGTAAATAATGATAAAATAACACCGTTTATAAAGTCTAATTACTATTGATGTTACAATATTAGAAATTCAAATATGGCAAAAATGAGAAACAAAGATCAAATAAAAACTTGCAAAATAAAAAAAAACAATCATCATCATCATCATAACCTCAAAAAACAAAACAAATACTGTGCAAACAAAATTCTCACCTGCATTACAATGAATTGACCTTGTCAAATTTTTTTAGTAATAACATAGTAATAAGTTATAAGTAATTTTTAGTAATAAGTTATTTTTAATGAAAAACAATATGAGGATCTTTTAAATAGATTTTATTTATATTTTATTATTTTATTTTCCACACAAGCACATCAGGATGGGCTTCTTTCAGTGTGAGAGTGTTTGAGTTTGTATTTTGGTGTAGGTGTGTATAAATGCATCTGTGCTGCCCAGACTAACCCTGTGTGTCCTCTGTGCTTGTAATGAGTTAATTAATAACGGTGTATTTGACATTTCAGAGCTTGATTTGTGAAACATTAAGGGTTTTGGTGTGTCTGTGCTTTCACTGTGTGTGTTTGAGGGGTCAGTGTGAAGATTATTTGTGTCTAAGGAATTTACATTTTGATTGTGTTTGTGTGTGCAAATGGTCTTCTTAAGCTGTGCAGAAAGCTGCAAACTCAGTAAAAGAACAAGATGTCCACCAACACGAAGTACCCTGAAGAAAGAAAAACACATTGACTATACAACTCAGCCCAAAAGCACGGGTATTTGTAGAGAAGTTATAAACATATGCTGATAAAACAGACCTCTCCATCTCTCTCAGTAAGTGTGGCAGGGCAGTTGGCATGTCAGAGCTACAGCTGAACTTCCTGCCAAAAGGAACATCACACAGCACAGCATCAACCGCCCCATCTGCAAGAGGGATCTCTGAGGAACAGAAAAAGGAGACAAGGTTCTTTTAAATTTATATACTGTGTGTTACATGCATACATTGGTGTCTCAAAAATGCTGAAAATGTACTCACCTTCAGGCCATCCAAGATGTAAATGAGTTTGTTTCTTCATTGGAACAGATTTGGAGAAATTTAGCATTACATCACTTGCTCACCAATGGATCAGTTGCAGTGAATGGGCGCCGTCAGAATGAGAGTCCAAATAACTGATGAGAACATCACAATAATCCACAACTTGACACCAGTCCATCAATTAATGTCTTGTGAAGTGAAAAGCTACATGTTTATAATAAACAAATCCATCATTAAGATGTTTTACTGTAACTTCAAACCGGTGCTTCTGGCTAAAACAAGAGTCCTCTATCCAATAGCATTGTTTTCTCCAGGGAGAAAAGTCATATTGTTTGAATCAAGAGAGAAATACAGATCAAGCACTGTTTACAAGTGAAAACAATACAGAACAGTTCTAAACAAATATGAAGGTGGATTTTGATGTGAGAAAACACCAGAGGATGTATTTTCACTGGAGGAAGCATTACTGAGAATTATGGTCTGGGGTTTTGGCCAGAAGGGACGGGTTAAAATAATGCACTAGAGTTGTGTGGATTATTGTGATGTTTTTATCAGCTGTTTGGACTCTCATTGTAGGCAGCATTGCATCGGCATTGGTGAGTAAGTGATGTAATGCTACATTTCTCCAAATCTGTTCTGATGAAGAAAGAAACTTATATACATCTTGGATGGCCTGAGGGTGAGTACATTTTCATCAAATTATCATTTTTGGATGACCTACTCCTTTAAAGCCCTAGTTTTAGTGCAGCTAGGCGGTGCTTTGCTGTTATTCAGGCGGCATCAGGATGCAATAGCATGAACATTAACAATATGGTCACACAAATTTCTGAATTGATCACAAAATGTTTTCAACCCTGTTTGCAGCTGATTTTATAACTGTTCACATGTACACAGAACACCCGAGAGCCGACACAAATTTATGTAGGCTAAATGGGGTCAGAGATGATGAAAGAGGAGTATTTGAGGAAAGAGGAGAATTTGTCCAAACCCATGGCAGAAGACTGGAGTAGCTGCACTCTTCCTTCCATTCCAGACGCTTTCACATTCTCTGCAGCTTTCTGCAACTGCGACAAGTCTGTATCCATGCCTAGAAATACAGCATTCTGAACCCATACACAGTGTATACAGTTAGTCAGATGTGAATGGTGTGTGTGAAAATTTGCATGTGGAGTTTAGAGTATGTGATATGCGTTTACGTACTGAATACTCCTGAGCTGCTTCTAACAACACAGCACCAACTCCACACATTGGGTCTAAAATCACACAATCATTCAGCTGTGGAGAGAGAGAGAGAGAGAGAGAGAGAAGAGCACAGGAACTATGAAAAGCTATAGTTTCATAGCTTTTTTTCAGCAAATTAATTAAAAGTGAAAGTAAAGAGATATTCATAATGTTACAAAAGATTTCTATTTCAAATAAACACCGTTCTTTTGAAGTTTCCATTCATCAAAATATCCGGAAAAAAATGTATCATGGTTTCCATAAAAACATTAAGCAGCACAAGTATTTTAAACTTTTGAATGATAATGTATATTCTTAATATGCATGTTAAGATAAGGACTTGTCAGGTACGAATACTTTTCCCACTCTCACTCCAAGGAACTAGAGATGCTGTGTTAATACTGCTGATTTAATGATTCTACCGTGTGTGTGCTTTTGCCTCTTTAATGGTCATTCTAGACCTCACCTTTTTAGGGCAAAGATAGCTTATGGCCCAGGCTATCGTAGAACGTAACCCGTTGTGTTTCATATAAGATCGACTGGCCAGAGGATGCCTGAAGAAACCACACACTGCATTAGATCTTAAATTGATAGACTTTCTAATGTTATATGGAGAGATACTTACTTCAAGAGAGGGATGCCTACAATGCAATGGTCATTGCTTAAATACACATTCACCTATTTACACAAAGAGACAACCAAAACGGTAACATTTAAACAGTCATAGATAAACTGATTGTAATTGTAAACATATCAGTGCATATGTAGTAAACATTTGAATGCCCGTGGTTCAGTGTGTTTATGCACTTTTATTTTTTATTTTATTATTTGAGTGTGCATACCTCAAGAACAGGCTCTCTTAGGTCCACCTTCCACCCAAGATCTTCTTTGATGGCCATCCCAATGATACGACTCAGTCTCTACACATACACACAGAAACACAAAAAGCCGGGTTTATGAATGGATGAATATTTTCATCAATAATATAATGGTGTCCAAATTTGAGACCACTAATGGAAATTATTATTTTTAGCATTTTTTATTACATTTTTATTACAATTGATATGACATTATTGAAACTGATATTACATAACAATTAGCATTTAAAAATTTAAAAATGAGCTTAAATCCTTAACGTTTCTGTTTATAACAAGGTTAAATTAGACTGCATTTTAGATTGCATTATACAGAACACATTAAAGCATACCATTAAAAAAATATTACAAAATAAACACCTGAGAGGTATAAGAGCGGGCAATGACTCCACTACAGCGGCAGCTCACTCTGAAGGATGGTGTGCGCAAACTCTCCTCTTCATCCTCTCTCTTTCTCTTTTGTCCACGCTGTTGGCTGCACTGAAGCTCTTGCTGCAGGGCTGTCCAGGTTAGGAAGGTCTGCCTCCAAATGTCTGGATCTCCCACAACTCTCTGCTTTACAACAGCAGCTGCCTTTGCTATTAAAACAAGAAATGGAAAGATCAGTAAAATGGGCTGCATGTAAGTATAATGCAGTACACTGGTTCTTATCTCTTGAATAACTACTGTAAATAGGCAAATGATGTACTGTAAGTTTCTCACAACCTGCAGACTGAAGTGTGATTTCACTAATGCAAATAAGACTTGCTCGAAGGTTCATTCACTAAAATTTTCTCATGACAGGATGGGCAGTGATTATTTGCACAAGCAGATTTTTGTACACTAATTAAAAGTTTTTAAACTCTTTATGATGTCATCTGTTTTCAACCAATCAGAACAGTGAATTCTCCTTCATACTCACCTGGGTTGTTGGGAAGTGAAACGGGTTCAGCTTTGCACAGAAGGAGAAACAGCCTCTCTGCTGACTTGAGCTGTGTCACGGTTTGTAGATCAGCATTGCTGCAGAAGAACACTCTACCTGGAATCTGCTCCACCTGACACAAACAAAGCACATAACAAAAACACAATAAAACACAACTTTTATGGGAAAACTGAACATAGCTATAACAGGTGGATTAATATACACATGCAGAAAATCTTTAGAATAAATTATGTAGTTATTTAGCAGCAGATCTTTATTTGGACCTCTTATTTTACTTTTATGTTGGTAATCTCTTACATGCACTCTAGTGGATGTCTGATGATTGGAAAAGGTTTGGCTAATGTCAGTATAACATTTGCATAACATTCTTGGTGTGAAATAATGAATAACCTCAATGAAATGCCGTATAATAAACGTACTTGTGTAGCGCAGAGTTTGTGTTGCACCTCCTCAGCCAGCAGCTCCTCCATCCCCGCGCCTGCAGTGCAGTACAGGTGTCTGATCATCACCATCTTACTGTCAGTTTTTATGAACTTACACAACAAATACAAGCGGCATGAGACTGTAAACACTACTTTGCTCTTCCGGGTTCACCCGTGTGTCAAAATTAAACTCCTGATATGAAACTGTGACATGCAATATTCTTATTACCACAAGGTAATTTTTCTAAGTGTCTTACTTTCCTACATCTGTTTCCTTTATTTCTCGCTCTAATTATTTCTTAGTTTGTTATTTTCCCCTTGGCAATTTATTTATTTTATTTTTTTTAACATTGCAGGTAAATAATTCTGCCTGGTCTAGCCTATTCTAATATTGTAAATATTAGCCTATTCTAATATTGTAAAGGGTTTTGTGATATCCCCCAACCACACACTGTAGCTTAAACTTTTATTTTGTCATATTTCTCACTTTCAGGAAAGATATTAAAGGTTTACAGCGCCTCTCATGGCCATGCAGAAAATTAACAGATAACATCGAAAATGACTTCCCATGTTGTAGAGATACTCTTTTAACACACATGTAACAGAAACAGCATTTAATGTACCTCAGTGGTAAACATGCTAAAAACAGACCCAATCTTTCACATGTATGAGAACCCACTCAAGCTAACAGAGTATTTATTGGCCCCCAGCTGTATGTCATGCAAATAAAGTACATAGCAGGTTCATTAAGCCAATTTATTATACATGGAAACGTAATTAGCATTTTGTAATCAAATTTTCCATGACCATAAAAAGTATTTCTGCGATGGAAAATTTGTATTTGTTTTATAACAAAGTTTAATAAACAGAAAACAAACCACAAATCAAAACAAGAGTAAACTCCATTTTACATACTGAATTGGTTAACCTAGTATACAATTCTTTTTCATTTAACGTCCATTGTTTTGTTTTTAATTTTGGACATCCTTCCAGTGTCTATCATTCTGAATGTCCACAGACAGGTGTCGGGGCAACATCTTTTATTCAGGTCTACTTCCTTGCCACTGCACTCAGCTGGTCCCTGATGCGACCCAAACCGTCTATCATGGTGTCCAGTGTCTCTTTACTCAGCTCCATTGTAACTGTGGACTCACTTGGACCGCCGCTAATGCAAGGAGTGTCCTGGAGCTACGGCAAACACATACACAGAGATGTGAGAGTGCTTTTGAAGGATTATTAAAACACTACTTTAAATCTTGAATAAAAATATTTACATCAGTTGAAAAGAGGTTTTAAACCAATATTTTATTCTTATTACAGATAAATATCTTTATACGTATCTGATGAGCATAAGTATAAATTACAGCATCAATTATGCCTGCAGCTTACATTCATTTGCAACAGACAAGTTGGCACAGCCATACGACTCAAGGAGTCTGAAGCCGTTTTCATGTCCACTCGCCACTCCAAATCCACCAGCTTTGGCAGTGAAACTATAAAACACATATGTCATAACTTCACAGCACCAAAACGGTTTCATTATGGATCACAAGCATAGAACACAATGTCATCAACCATCTTGTGATACAATGAAAACTGTATTATCATCTCATTTCGAGATATCACACTCACTTTGACTGGACAAAGCTTCATTTCTCCATGTGACACTAAAAATATTCACACCAAACATAGGTTACAAACTAGTCAGCAGGGTAAATTACTCAAGTAGATTTCTGTAAGGATATGAGAGATATATCCACCTGTTTTCCAAAATAATTTTGGTGATCAGATTCTTCAGGTTTGAGTGGAATGATTCTGGGAAAATTGACAGGATCTGTTCTGGAGAGGTTAAATTCTGGTACACAACATGATGCGAGAGCATGTGAAAAGCTGTCAGCAACTGTAGATGAATAAAAAATAAAGGAAATATTAACACCAATAACATTTAAATGATTTGTATTCTTTATAATGAACATTTATCCATTCAATCCCATCGGTAACATTTGTGACTAAAATTTACTTTTGAGTTAGGTCACATTTATGACCAGTATACATATTGAATAAATAACTAATTGATTCACATCACACACAGACAGACAAAGACACACACAGTTTGATTATCGGACACTTTTTCAAACAAAATACAACAGATTACAATTGTAAACATAAAACACATACATCTGATGTCTCGGAGCTGGAATATTTATAATCAAATAGATTAAATGGCACGAACCCACCTGCATCGCTTCACTATTGGACACAGAAAGAGCATTAGCAGTTTTTTCTACAATAGATTGACACTTGAAGGCTCCGGCTGGGTAACTCTCTGTGCACATCTGCCGAACTGCATCTTTAGACGGAGCCTGAATGAACAGCACATAGTGACAGAATACACTAAAGCTTAGTCTAGTTTACGGACACTGACACAGTGCATATGAATAAGTAACTGATAATATATTCTATTGCATACCTTTAAAAGCAGCTGCAAAGCAGTGAACTGATCCTCTGTAAGAAAAGCCATTTCACTCTGAAAGTCGTTGTCACGTTGAGTCTAGTGTCAAAATAAAAGACCCTACGCGGAAATATCTAGTAATTAGGAAACGCTAATGCCAATACTAATTTTGAACTAGATGTGGTTTAAGTATATTTCGTGACGGTTTTTTTTTTCCTGACAGGCTTTTAAGAGATCCTTTCATAGCTTTCTAATGTTCTCGAGGAGCACAAATGCTCCAGAAGTCTCCTCCTGACTTAAAAGCTTTTAAGATAATAAAGTATTAGAGACATTGTGCAACTGGTCGACTGCATTGAAAAAAAAAAAAAAAAAAAGCTCTTTAGTTACCATTCACGAAATATACACTTATATAGAGAGGTGGTATTAGAAACTAGCAAATGCATCATAGGAATTAATATCTACAGTATACACATGCACAGTAAACTTATTTTAAATGAACTAAATACTAGTTGTATTAACATTTAGAAGCATAAAATATTTTAGAGTGAACCATTTTTTAAACAAGTGAACATTTATAAAAATAAAAACTTCAATTCGACTCATATATATATATATATATATATATATATTATATATATATATATATATATATATATATATATATATATATATATATATATATAGGAATGGAGCCACAGAAATATTTAATCATGACACCATGTTTACAACACCAATATGCCATTTGAAAAACACCACCACTTATAGATTCTTAATCCAAAGAAACAACCCACTCAAGACAATAGTTTCTATAAACATTTATTTTGACTGGCTGCAGGGACAGCTCAAACAAGGACACCATACTGTTTAAGAACTTCAGTATATTTTGCGATCTTGCTCTCAACGTTCTTTTCTGCCTGCTTGGTCAGCTTGATCTGGACTTTCTTCTTTGTGTAGCGCATCTTGGCCTTCTCCTTTCTCTTCTCCTCCAGAGTGGCGGTGATGGCCTGGTACTTCCAGCCAACTTCATGGGCCAAACGTCCAAGCAGGGCAAACTACAATGAACGAGAGATTAGAAAAAGTTTGCTAAGGGGCACAACATGGTTTTTAAATCAAACTATAATTAAAATGCAGAAATCTTTGGTGTTTTAAGCGTTCTGGACTTCACAGTCAGGGTAAAAGGAATCTGATGCTTTTTGTCTCAGCTGGTAGTGCATGAAGTGGACTCATGGTCGTTAAACTCATACTTAACATGGAAAAACATCACTGACAAAAAGCAATTTCATATATTGAAGACAATTCCACAAAAAGACTCACTCTGCGTGTGGGCTTCAGACGCACAATCTTGAGAGCAGCTGGGACGACCATACGCTTTTTCTGTGGAACACAAACCCAGATGAGAAACCACAAGAAAAAGGCCAAATTCTAACTCCAGAAGCAAAGAGGTCTCAGTTTTGAAGATTTGTATGTTTTCAGTTGATAGTCAAACAAGGCAGAAAATCATCATCGACAGTATTTATCTGTGAAATGAGAAACAGTAAGAATAATCCACCTTGTCATAAGGAGGAGGGATGCCATCAAACACCTTCAGCCTGTCCAGAGCGGCCTGACCTCTCTTGGTTTTATGTGGAAGCATACCTGTTCAAGAAAGTCAACAATCATCTACCCATCCAATGAAAGGGTGAAACTGATCACAGATGATTTTAGTGACATTCAAACTCAGTAGTCAGATCCGTAGTTTGGGATCATCAAACTTAGCTCAGATTCGAGATAATGGTGTTCATCATTGTTTGAAGTGTAGCCACTGCAAAGTGTCTGTGATGAACAAAAAAACAGAATAAAATAAAGACCTCACCTCTTACTGTCCTCCAGAAGATTCTGCTGGGGGCTCTAAAGTGATATGGTCCACGGGAAGGGTTGGTGTTCATCCTCTTGCGGAGGAAAGCCAAGTACTTCACTGCGCATACACAAATTCCAATTCACCACCAATTTTCAATGGTTTCACATTCATAAAGTCAATGCATTGAAATCACAACATACTTATAGGTGGTCAACAAACTTACGTTTGTTGCGGTAGAAGTTTCCTGAGATGTTGATACCCTCACACCTCACCACCACAATTTTGTGGCCTGTAAAGAGAGCATGATTTTTATTATTTCCCAAAAAAACAACAACTTGGACACAATCCAATTCTTAAAACGACATTCCACCTAATGTTAACAAAGGTTCAGAACAATATGAGGGTGGGCAAACTGTTCTTAATTATGCGAAATGGCTTTTTAAATAGAAAGAAATACTAAACCACTATTAACATCTTAAAAAGCATAAACTCACCCAGCAGCACTTGCTTGGCCACAATAGCGGCAAGACGACCGAGTAGATGGCCTCTGCCATCAATGATCAGAACCTATGAAGAAATGAAACCAGATTTCTCTTATTAGTACGGGGTAGATTCATAACTCCATATGCTTTCATCAAAACGCTGCTTTTTGTCTCAGATGGTAGTGCACGTAAAGTATTCTCATAGTCTTTAAACTCGAACACTGAACTGTGGTTGCGAGCTCATCACCAACAAGAAGCACATCTTACATTAGCCATGCGTTATCCATCAGATTAACACGCCACCAACAATATTTATATTCGTTTCGTGGTTATTTCGGGCTATACAGCAAGACGTGAGTTTTGCAATAGACAACAGTGCAATAATTCAGCCCGCTGCAGTAAAACACGGACGTCTATTAATTTCGGCCTAAACGATTTCATGAATGCCTACTACTCGATTACATGTTCTGAGGACATAAGCAGTTTATTTTTAGAGTACCTGAGCATGGACAGCAACTCTAGTCCGGTTTTTACAGAAACACGAGTGTTACGATCACTACAGGCCTGTGGTTTCCAGCAACATAGCATGCGCAAGTACACACGCATTTCTCTCTCAAAAATAGCAGCTCTACCGAGTACAACAGAATTGCACTATAACGCAAATCGCGTCAGGTAACGTTTCCTACACGTTAACCCTCAAATACTACATTCCTCGCTAAATAAAAGCGAGATATTTGAATGTACATCGCGCCGCTCGAACGCACCTTATTGAACCCGTCCGCCATGATGTGGGAAAAGAAAGACACGTGGGGTCGCCCGACGTAAAAGACAGGGGCGTGGGCGGGGCTTTACGCAGCATCGGAAATGACGTGACACACTCGCTGTTCTTCAGAGGACGTTTGTAATCTGATTATTTATTTCTACTGCCATCAGCTGGAGGGCAAATGTGCTACAAGGGCTCTACAAATAAAAAACAAGGCCTAATAATGCTGCATGTTTGGGATGTTCCTATAATTTAACACACCTGACTAAGCCTAACTGGCTTATTAGCATAAATACCTGAAATGGGTCTGTCAGATAATACAAATATCTTAAACAGGGGCCACCAAACTTGGTCCTGGAGGGCCGATGTCCTGCAGAGTTTAGCTCCAACCCTAATCAAACACATCTAAACCAGTTAATCAAGGTCTTACTAGGTATACTTGAAACTTCCAGGCAGGTGTGTTGAGGCAAGTTGGAGACCCCTGATCTAAAACGTATGTTGCAGGAGATCTCCAGGAATAGGATTTGAACATTATTTAATTTGGTACAGTTTGCTCTAAATACTGTAACTGTTAAGTATCTTATAATTTACAGATGTTGGTACTCAAATTAATTGTTGGCTTTGCCCACCAAACATATTCATACCAAGACACAATTTCATATGAGACACCACTTCATGTTTATTGTCAAGAGGAGAAAGTGTACTGATTTAATACATATATTATTTCAGTGTTCCAGTCGTATCTGTATTATAACATGCTTTCGTAAGTGAGAGCAGAGATCACAAATGCTTAATAAAAATAAAGCATCTACAATTATTCAATCACATTTGAAACATGTGTGGGACATTCGTCTATGAAATGTAATGTCTAGGTTCGCCAGTCTCAGTCATCGTGTTTAAGTTTTTTGATTTTGCCCTCATGGCGACTGATTTCCTGTTGTAGTCTCTCTATTTCCTTTTTGTGGTGGTCGATTTCTTCATGGTGGTGTCGTCTCAGAGCAGCAAGCTGTTCTTGCTCTTTTCTCCTGTGAAGGTGATAGAGGGGGGAAATAAGACATGCAATAACCTTTTAAGTGGCTTCAAATTGTTAAATAACTCCAAATAAAACCTTCTAAAGTAAAACAGTGCAAACAACGCTGTGTGAGCTTTATAACTGCACATAGCAGAATCAAATATTGAGAGCTGATTTTGCTAATAGCCATATAAGCAGTAGAGATCTAGTAGTATGAGGGATGAAATTCACAATGGGATCAAGCAAACCCACTCACTTGAAGTACATCTCCTCCTCGGCTGCCTGTTTCTTGCCGAATGCACCTCCTGCCTCCCTCACCGCACCTCCACCGCCGCCTCCTTTCCCAGCACCTTTACCCAGTTCTCCAAGCTTTATCAGAGGAAGAGACAAGACAGAATAGTTTATTACTCTACCCGGAAATAGTAACTGCTCCATGGATTGACATGCACAAATTAAGCAATTCATTGAGCTATATATATATATATATATATATATATATATATATATATATGGTATGTGCTGCACTGCTCCAGAGAGTTTGCAACTGAAAGCTCAAAGAATGGAGAATTATCCTGAATGTAAACAAAGGGGTCATAACTCAAGGGCATACTGAAAGAGCTCCAGATGTTATTGCGTAAAAACGGCTGATACTTGTAATCAACCCTGTACGTTAAAACAACATATAACGTATTTAATAAACAAACACGTGTGACGAAATACATGGTATCAGACTGACATTGTGTGCTACAGGTAAAATCATTTTATTTTTTCTTTAGTAGGCTAAAGACAAAAATATTTTTCATAAATATCTACCTGGTCGGACGACATCCTGAACTGTGAGGCCAAAAAAGTCCTTATATTACGGTTTAGAAATCTAGCCATTCTCTCTTCAGTCGATCATGCATGCAGTGACATGCGCGTGCACTCCTGTCTAGTGACTCAAAACAGGAACGTGCCATTATTATAAATAAGTGAACGCTGTGTAAACTCACTCACATACACTGTTGTTCTAGGGTAATTTATAAAGTTACTTTATTCTGTTTTTTTTTTTTGTTTGTTTTGTTTTGTTTTAATATTGTACAAAACAAGCCGATAGGATATTTTTACAGGCACTCACAATGGTATAGTCCATAACTGCTGTGTGCGCGCTGACAGACCGCAAACAAAAATACCACGTTGTTCTATACGTATCTATTCTATATGTAACTTCACAACCATGTACAGTTGCAATCCAAAATTTTCAGTCCCTTTGATCTGCAAGACATTCTGATGCCGTGAAAAAAATATCCAAGGCAAACATTAGCTATACATTTTGTATAGGGGAAAGGGAAAGGGAAGTGGTGTGTGGCCAAGTATGGTGACCCATACTCGGAATTTGTGCTCTGCATTTAACCCATCCAAGTGCATACACACAGTAGTGAACATACACCTGGAGCAGTGGGCAGCCAATTTTACATTCTACATTCTACGACCGATTGACCTTATCACTTTTAATATGCAACTATACTGTTATAGATGCAATAAAAAAAAAACAAGAAAAAAAAAACAGGACAATCAGAAAACTTAGATTTGTAAAAATAATAGTCTCAGGGTTTAATGTTGTATGTATCCATCTATACAGTAAAATTCTGTAA
Organism: Spinibarbus caldwelli; assembly: GCA_039654775.1. Classification (NCBI taxonomy): domain Eukaryota; kingdom Metazoa; phylum Chordata; class Actinopteri; order Cypriniformes; family Cyprinidae; genus Spinibarbus; species Spinibarbus caldwelli. The sequence continues at coordinate 13,638,879 of CM077250.1, read as the reverse complement.
AATTCATTTTTTTGCAATGTAAATGTACATTTTGTACACATAAAAGATGTGAACAGAGCAATTAAAGAGCTTGCAGATAAAAAAAAAAAAAAACATTAAATGGAAACAAACACACAAAGCTGTTGTGATCTGTTTTATTCATAGTGACGCAAAAGTTCATCTTTCCAGTCCAAACAATCCAGATGTCACAAGAAATATTCCTTGTGAAGTAAGTTTGAACATACAGCCATATAACTCTCTCTTAGGATCTGTTATTGTTTAGGGCTTATTTTCAACAGGTGGGCATTCTATGGACTCAAGCCACTGCTACTCCGCATTAATCCATTTACATGTCAGTCACACTAAAAGCCTTCAGAGTTCAACATTTTGACAAGATTGCATGCCGAATTGAACACTCTTAATGTGAAAACTCACAGAATCCTCATAAATGCAGTTTCCACCAGCAGAACTGTTACTATTAAGGGCTTAAATTCTCTGAGGAAATGGGGGAAATGTGACAGCATAATTTTTCTACACATATTCTCATAGCAACATCTTGCACACACTGGCACAAAGAAAAAATTTACTAAATAAAACAACATTTCTAACCTCAAATATTTTTAAAGTCAATCTGGTCCTTGTATGTTGCTCATATTTCACAAAAAAATAATATATATATACACAAACGTTCAAACACCTTTAATTGGTAAAACAAAGAACAAAATTATTTCAAAAGGTTGAAAAAACTAAAATTAGAATATACATTTTAATTGGCCTAACTGAGCCATACGAGCTCAGAATAGCAGTCTCATTGGGTAGTCCATAACATCTGTCATCTGATCCATTTAATTTCTTCTGACTATACTGCAGACAGTCCTCATTACAGTTTCAACAAACAGACATTATTTAAAGCACACCAGCTGGCACTCAGTATTAAATCTCTTGGTAAGAATCTCCTGGTTTCATACATTGCTAAGGGCCCCTCTGAGATGTTTTAACCTCCTCTCTCACGGTTCAAGTGGATGACACTAAATTAAAGTCAAAATGCGTGGATCTAAAGAACCGGAGGGGGTAATTCACAGTTAAAATGTATAAACAAATTAAAACAATCAAAACCATATCAAGAACAATTGCAAAAGGCATACTGAAAGCACAGATTCAAAAATCATTAACATCTTGTATACGGTGTTGTCTGAAGCCATCTGAAAACAATTTAGACATCTTTCCAGGGCTATAACAAACAAATGGCAAAACCCAAACACTTACGAAGAGGAATGGAAATAAAAAAGAGGGAAGGAGAAAGAAATAGGCATTGATATCAGAGGGCCAATAGAGGCCGGCGGAGACCCTTTCTTGGGGGAGCGAGTGGTGAACGTGGCGCCCCCTTGCAAAGCCGTCAGTCTTGCTTGGGTCCAGTGAGGGCTCTGAGCCGCTCTAGCAGGGGAGGATGGGAGTAATGCCACATAGAGAAGAGCCAATCTGCTACAGGGAAGCCTAGGTTGTCCTTATTGAGCTTGATGAGAGCAGAGTACAGCTCAGACGATCGGCCCATACTGCGCGCGAATGCATCTGCCTGAAACTCAAACCTTCGGCTCAACACCGTCAAACAGAACGACAGCAACTGCAGAGGGGAAAAAGAAGGTGAAATGGATCAGATACATCTGAATACCCAGAAAATGGTTGTATTTAGATTTCTTTACATGTATTGCCATTTCAGCTTCACAGGCTATTACATGGTAGATACTGATTGAACAAACAATAAAATAAGTACAAATATTTTATCAAGTTAAACTTGGAGAAAGACTACATTTTATATATCCAACTTTATAAATGTTTCTTTAAATGTACTTGTAAATACTGTATAAGTTTTTTTTTCTGGGCCCAATTTAGAAAATAAGTACTAGTCTTGATAAAATTCATTGTCTCATGACAATAAAAAAAAAAAAAAGTTTTACAGACAAGCTAGTTCTACAAAATTGGAATTTTGGTGGTTCTTCGTCTTTTAATAAATGTCAATGTCCTAGAATCAATCTAGTATATCTATACGACACCTTGTATACACAACTTGATTACCCTAAACACTGACCATGTCTTTTGCAAATGTACTGTAATGTCGTGCATGTAATTCTAAGCAAAAATATTCACATAGAAGGTAGAGTGTGCATAGTTAGCAAACAAATCCTTATGTATATTTTAGAGAGAAAGAAGAAAGGAGAGAAATGCACAAGGTACCTCATTGTAAGGTGAGAAGATAAACTGAAAGATGATCATCAGCCCGATAAGAGTTGGTTGGGTGTCATGAAAACCAAATGCCATGAAGAGCTCTTTTCGACCAATCAGGACAGCAAAAAGGAAGAAACACAGGAAGGAGTTCATCTGTAAAGAAACAGGGAGCTGTTAGCATCCTCAAATTATGGTCCTCAGTTCATGCACCCTTAAAATTCTGTGCTTATGTTTTTTATCAGCTACTGTTCAACCTAATCAGATTCTACCTGAACAACTGGACAAAACAACATTGAAGAAATGTGCAGTGACAAAAACAACTGATATAGGAGCTGTGAGAAATACACAAGACAAGAACGTGTTTCCTTTGTTAAGACTGTCTTAATCTGGTGGTTGACAGCTGTTAGTTAGAAAGGAAAAATCTACAAAAATTTAATTTTAGGAATTTTTAACACTGGAGTTTAAGCGGTAAAGCACAGCTGCACAGACAGCAACTCACCTGGCTGATGACAATGTTCTTGACTGTATGGCCTAGTTTCCAATGTCCCAGTTCATGTCCAAGAACTGCCAGAACCTCAGGGTTACTGCAGCCCTGTTTCTTGTTCTGAACACACACAAAAATGTAAAAAAAAAAAAAAAATATTTCATCTAATTTGTTAGTGATCTGGCTCTGACCTTTGGTTTGGACTTGCTCTCATTGCCTGCTGCTTCGTTCTCCTCTCCCGTTCCTGGCTCTTTCTCTCCAGCTTTATTTAAAGGGGAGTAATCCTCCAAAAGAGTGTCGAATAGCACAATGCGCTTGTTTTTGAAGAAACCATAGAAGTATGCATTACTGTGAGAAGATCTCTTTGAACCTAGAAAAGAGAGCACAGATATATTAGGAGAAGGGCGATTATATTCACATACATTTATAGTTCTAATACAAAATAATAAAAATGAAAAAATGAGTATGGTTTGCTGTACCTTCCACTACATAGATCTTGGTGAGGGGGAAGTAGATGGACTTTGCCATGCGCTCAATCTCACTCTTCAGCTCTCCATCTGACAGGGGACTGAATTTATCAAACAGAGGGGCGATGTAGTCTGCGTAGATAGTCACCAGAATCTGAAGAGCAAAATGGGAGGGACAGTTCAATTCACTTTTTCTTTTTCTCACAGATAACACATTCAGCAAACGCCAGGAAAACTGACCAGTGAGACAATGAGTGTGAAGAGCCAGGCATAGATGAAGAAGTAATCACCACCAATCTTGATGATGTAAAGGAGCAATGATGTCACTGGCAACAAAATACACTGAGTCACAGCAAACTTCTTGAGAGCATCTTTCAGGAAGAAACCCAGTGTCTATAAAGAAGGGACAATAGAGACATTTCAGTACATCTTGCCATTAGTTTTATTCCTGCCATGACAGAAAATAGATACGAGCAAGACTTTATCTACCTGCTGGTTGAATCCATGCTTCTCCTCAATAACAAAAGTGTTGTAGAGGCTCCAGGGAAGGCCAGTGAGAGCACTGAAGAGAGTCGCCAACATCAGGAACACCAAAGACTGGGAGATCTGAAGGAAAGAAAACCATTCTAAGTAATACAGTACCTTTTGAATATGTTCGAAATAGCATACTAGTATAATACTATTTTTTTTTTTTTTTTGGACTAATAATTTGATTGGACTGCCAAAAGCAAGACATTTACGCATAAAAACCTTAAAAATGAAAACAATCCTTTTGTTTTCAAGATGGGTTAGGTCAAAACATACATTCCATTCCAAACATACATAACATGACATACATTACCTAGATTTTTGCAGTCTGGAGAAGTCAATGCTATTTGCTGAAAACCAGAGCAAGCCTGCAGATTTTGGCTAGACAGAAAACTGCTTATTGTATGATGGGCACAGACTTTTTTAGCTCCAAACTATGATTCCATCCAGTTTGATATTTTGAGCCAGTTTAAGGACACATGTTGTTTTCATTTGCTGTGCATGTGTTAGCAACAAGTCACATGTTTCTGCGTGAGTCTGTTGTGTTTGGAATGACTTGAAAGTCTGGTAGTGTGTGATGCCTAGATTCCTCTGTCACCATTTGCAAAGTCAACAAGCGTAACATGCATAATGTTTTAAAAATTGTTCAAAAATGGTGTAGTGTATTCCAGCCTTCAGTTTCACAGGAGTCAAATTCAGCTGAAGTTACATAAACATGAGTAAAACGACCATATAGACATGAGAAAAGGCATATTGACATGAAAATGAGAAAATGAGAACAAATTCATATATATATATATATATATATATATATATATATATATATATATATATATATATATATATATACATATATATATATATATATATATACATATATATATACACACACACACACACACACAAAAAGAGTGTTTTCCACAAAAAGGTTTCCAGAGAATATACCTACCTCGTACTCTGGACCAAAACCAAAACGAGCTGTGAGAATCCCTGACACTTTCCAGAGGAACGGGATTCCTCCCAGGAGCAAAATCAGCTACCAAACAGAAGTAAATTAAACATGCTTAAAGAGGAAGAAACAGATGCAAGTGGAAAAGAATCTTGAATGAACTCCATTAAAAAAGGAACATGAAAAGATTCGCAGTCCAGGATTAATTAGAACGAAACCATAAGGTGCATGTTTTTTTTTCCCCCTCCAAAGGAATTGTGAAAAACTCGCAACTGAAACCTACAGATGTAAAGATATCTGAACATAAAATAAATACTAGCTAATATGAAAAAGACACTGCATCACACTTGGAAAAAAAACCAACTAATATATATATATATATCTCTATCTATATCTATACACACCTCACCACTTATGAGGCAGTTTTAATTTAAAACTTGACATGAAATTGACATGAAGCTCACCGTGCCCTCTGCCTCAGAGTAGAGTCCAGACCAGAAGCCAAAGTTGCTCTTGTCCAACTGATAGAGGCGAGACTTTTCAAAGGTCTCTGAATCCATTATCTTGCCCAGCTCAGTGGGCACATGCATTGTAGTCCTGTAGATCTTCCTCTGTGAAAGGTAAAATGTGTCTTTGTTTATACAAGGTCTAGAGTAGTTCAGTACATTACTTTTGCATTTGCACAAAGCTCTAAGATGAGATGGGTCTTGGAATATGAATTTTTCACAAAGTCTACAAAGTAGAATAGAAAATCATAAATGCATAAAGTGTCTGCCTTTAAATGCTTTGCGCAAACACAACCAAGATCAACAATAAGCACATGCTCACCTGTCTATATGAGAGGTAGGCCTCCCAAATATACACCGTCCATGAGAAGACCAGGACAGCGTAAAAGATTTTCTCTTCAACTGGTAATGCAATAATTTCCTGCAGCATTATTACGGCTTGGCAGTTATTTGTTGGTACCGTTAATTAGCTCCGGGATATCCAGTGATTCAGCTGATAGTCATTCAAGGCAACGGATAATCTTCGAACCTGTTCCGACCCAATACGAGACTCGAACCTTACGAGAATGTGTGTGTGTTAATTCCATACATTGAAAAACTACATGCAGGAATGCACAAATAATGATAACTCATGCTCTAGCACTTCCCATTCATGGGAAATAAGGTGTAACCAGAAACCGTGTTCGAGCGGAAACAACAGCAGAACGAAACGGGTCCCCCCCTCCCAAAAAAAAGGTATATATCACCTTAACAGAATATTTATTGTGCTTTATTAAAAATTGAAGCACAATACTTTTATGCAAGTGTATGAGTTATAGTATATATATATATATATATATATATAGTATAAAGCAACCCTTCACGCACGAAAGCTAAATAATATTTCCCAGCTATATTTTCCAGTTTTTGCAGTGTGCTGCAAACGTCAAACCGTCATAAAATTCCCCTCTGCCACATACTCGACAAAACGTTAAACGTTATTGTCCTTGCTTTGTTAGACAAAAACAGACAAAACAATGAAGAACGCAGTTTTGTGAGCAGCGAGTCTGTGGCCGTGATTACTATCCAGGGAGTGACCCTGGTCTGTTTCCACAGATACTACAAAACACTCTGGATAAAACCGAGCAATGGACGAGGATCAGTCTGCTGAGGAGGTAACTGACACAAAAATTATAATAGCAATTTCTGATTCCTACTTCTAAATGTATGCAGTAGAAATACTCAATTTTTTCCCAGACGTACTGCAAAGCTGCGACCTTAATTATTTTCATTCACAGACTACATTTGTTGTGGACGAGATTACCACAGTTATCAAAGAAGTAAGAATCTACTCACCTCACTGTGTAGACATGGAGTCAATCTTCGACAATCAATTCAATCACTTTGATTATAGGAGTAAATACTTAGAAATGTAAATGATCAATATTTTACTTTGCAATAATCACTAGTGTATTATGGGGTCTTTTGACAACAGGCTGTTGAAAGCACCATTGGAAACAGCTCTTACCAGCACAGTAAAATCAACCAGTGGATGTCAAGCATTGTAGAGTCAAGTCTAAGCCAGCTAACTAAATTAGGAAAGCCTTTCAAGTACATAGGTATGGTAACAGGCTGTTAAAACTACAGTAATACTTATGTAAAGGTACAGTGTCTGTAATTTTCCCCCAAATTCACACTCTTATGTTCACATTCACACTCCAGTGACATGCATCATACTCCAAAAAAACGGGGCAGGTTTGCACACTGCCAGCTCATGTTTCTGGGACAACAGTACAGATGGTAAGACATATTGTAAGACTGGGCAAGTATTTCAGACTTCCTTTTCTTACTTTCAAGCAAAACGGCCCAAGGATAATCAAGAAATTGCTTTTAATGATACTGACTTTTGTTTTTCTACAGGAAGTTGCACGGTACGATGGGAGAATAAAACCATATACTGCATAGTTAGTGTTTTCGGGCTTGCCATTTGAGGATGAATATCAACATGTAGGCCTGTCTCCTGTTCAATGGTTTCCAAACATCTTTGTAAGCCTCATAAACAAGCAATGATGTCCCTGTTTAATTTGAATAAAACTTGAATAAATTTATTTGCAATTCTAATTCTGCATGTGTGTTTTCTTAGTGTATATAAAACAAATTAAATGTGATGGATCTTGTGGAGTCATTTACAGTGGTTGGTCTGATGTGTATACAACACAATTAATAGAATATGAATTTTCAAAATCATTTGTTGTTCTGTTTTATTTGACCTTATTTACAGATATAAACATTCACAACTTCACAATCAAGGTACCTAGCCCTGGCATCAAAGAACCAAAATTGTATCAATGATATAAAAAAATACTATGAAAGTCTCTCAAATAAAAAAGTGGGCAAGTTTTTACTGCCTTGGCACCCAGCAGAAGCTTATGCTTTAGTTTCAGAGGGTAAGAGATCGAGAATGGAGGCAAAGGACTTTGGCCTCTCTAGAACCACCACAGGCTTCAAGAACTGAAGTTGTTTTATAGCTTGGTCCCCACAGCCCCCTAAAGCTCTCTCCAAAATCAGACGGAGATTCTGGATAGAGGTACACTCTCCTTTAGAGATCAAGTGCCTCAGAGGGGATGAGCGAAACTTGCGGCTTCGAGAGATCGGGGCTCCTCTCTGAGTATTCTCCTTAACCGAGCAGTTCCGTCGGAAACAATCACGGCGTCGAGGAGGATCAGGCTTAGTAACTACTGCAGTCCACGGCTTTTCAAATTTGATCTCCTCCTTCTCTTTAATGAACTTCAAGAATGACGACTCAAAGCCCATAGGTTTGTAAGTCGCGATGTCAAAAGCTCGTGGGGCTAGACTGTGCGCTACAGGATCCTTTGAGATTGGTGAAAGAGGGACTGGAGGTGGTGGTTCAGAGAGCTCATTCTTCCATCTGAGGGGCTGCCGAGTTGGGGTGGGAACTGATATGGAAACAGTAGAAGGAATGTTAATAGATTTACTGTCTTTACCAGAGGGTTCAAATGAACTTTCATCAACAGCGATTCTGAGGGTAGATGGTGGAGAGAGGTCAAGCGGTGGAGGGCGTATAAGGGGAGGTGTGGTTAACTCCGACTCTGACCTGTCTTTGTGCCTTGGACTTTCCTCGGAAACAGACTCTTCGGGGTGCCCGCTTGACTTTGGGGAGCCATAGAGCAAATCCTCAGCAGCAATAAGCAAACTTCTGTCGGGGAGTGGCTCCCCTGAAAACTCGATCACTTCCTGCCCCTTTGATTCAGTTTTGATCGAATGGAGGCTCATTGGCAGCGACAGGCCACCTGGGGTCGCAGGCTCGGACTGATACTCCATTTTGAGGACACCATTTGGAATTCTGGTTAAATCAGGGATAGCAGACACAGCGGATTTCTTTTGTATTATCTCCTCTAACTTTTCAGCTGTGTAACACAATTTGTCCTTATTGTCAGTCAACTGTTTGCGTCTAACTTTGTGAACGCTAATATAATGTCGATTTAAACTACGCATGCTCATGACTACGGAGTCACAATTCTGTATCATGCAAGGGAAGGCCACAGGAAGACAGCGGTCCTGGCACATCTGCAAAGCCTCCTCATGCGTTCGGAAGACAATCCTGTCAAATCCTTTTTTCAGTTTGATTTTTGGTTTCTTAGGTACTTCTTCCAGCTCCTCCTCTGGGGTTTCTTCAATTGACTCAAAGTTCTTGTCAGAGCGAGAAATTTCCTGATCTTTGAGGCAGCACCTCAAAGGCTGCTTAAGAGGCAGCTTTTGGGAATCTTTCGATGACTGGGAAGAAGGTGAGATGATTAACTTTGTTTGGCATCCACTATTTGACTCATCTTTTTTAGGTGTACTCTGGAGACGCACCACAAGGGAATCAGATGGATCACAGTGCCTATAGAAAACATGCTTTTTATAGCTTGATTTAAACTCGCTGTTCACAGATGTAGCAACTGGATTCAGGGGAGTCTGGTTCTGGTGAAACTGACTTGTGTGACGCAAGAGGCTGCTGTTGAGATGGTAGGACTCATTGCAGTTAGCATAGGTACACTTGAACCTCGGTATGGGCTCCTCTGATGAAGCCATCTGTCTTTTTGGTATGTGCTTAGACTTGCAAGGCATTTTCAATGTAATTTTCTTGTTGTGCTCTCTACGGTAATGTTTAGTAAGACTAGACAAGTTGTTAAACTGCTTATCACATCCTTTGTGTTCACATGGGAAGCACAACTGTGAGCGGTTATAGTGATGCACCAACTGAAGGTGGCCAACAAGAGCATTCTGAGTATTGAAGGCAGCACTGCAGTTTTTATGCACGCAATGAAAGGGTTTATTGTATTTACTGAGGATGTAGCTCAGATTCCCTTTAGCAACCAAGCGGCGACTTCCCCTTACATCAACATTTGAGTGGTTTACATGCGCATCAGTTTCAGAAGGGACTTGGCTCTTCTCTTCAGCTTTAGCTTGTCCATTTTTTCTATTAAGCTTGCGCTTCCACAACCGATAATCTAGTTTTTGGCATTTTTGTTGCCACAGGTGTTTTTCTCGTCTTTGGGATTTAACATCATCTATCTTCAAAGACTGTGATTTCTTCCTGGTCCTCATCTTAGATGATGACACCACGGGTACTTTATCAACTACCCTTCTTTTAAAAGAGCAGCTCATCTGTTCAACAACGGCTTTATTTATGTGGTGCATATGTATATAGTGGATCCTCAATTCTTTTTTGTTTCTGTAGCTCTTGGAGCAGAGATGGCACTTGAAAGGCTTGAATATTTGAGACTGAAACACCTCCATCTCTTTCACCTCTTCCTCAGAGTAAGCATGAACCTTAATATAGTGCTGCATTAAAGCACGACTAGTAACACTCTGGTAGCGGCAACTTTTAGCTTCGCAGGTGTAAGGTTTCGTTGTGGCCTGCACAAGGAACTCGCTATGTGGTTGATCGTCCTCCAAGACAGAATTTTCAGTGCTGTCAGGCATTTTGGAAGGCTTGAATGTTTGAGACTGAAACACCTCCATCTGTTTAACCTTTTCCTCAGAGTAGCCATGAATCTTAATGTAGTGCTGCATTAAAGCACTACTGGTAACGCTCTGGTAGTGGCAGCTTTTGGCTTCGCAGGTGTAAGGCTTGGTTGAGGGCTTGCTTTGCAGTTGCTCCTTCTCAGGGTCTTTATTATTGTCACGTGTTTGTGGTGATTCTGGCTTGCTTGGCAGCTTCTTTGAATCACTACTCGATACATGAGATCTCACCTCATTTTTGTTGTTCGCTGCTTTGGCAGGTGACCTTGCTTTCAAGGTAGGCGTGCAAGTGCTTTGTGAATTACGTGTAGCATATCTGGTGCTGGGAGAATTAAGGCTTAGTTGACTCAATCCAAGCATGATCTCAGTTAGTGCTGCACCAAGTTCCACGCTTGAAAGGGTTATGTCACAATCTATGGACTCGGGAGAAGGTGAGGGAGCTTTTTCGTGATCAGATTCCTCCATAGATGACCTTCTTAGAGTGTTATCCTGACCACTTTTATGCAATTCATTGTCTTGAGTCTTAGAATGCTTTGCTTGTACTTTCTTCTTGCATAATTGATCCTCCTCATTAAATTCGTCTGGATGACCAATTCTTAAGTGCTTCTGAAGTTCTCTTGCGGTAGTAAATGTCCTTCCACACCTTTTTAAGCCACACGTAAACTTTCTACCATCAAAGCAGACAGCAACACATGTCAATGAGACCTTAGATTCACTGTTGGCAAAGAGCTGTAAAGAACCTGAACCTTTTTGGACGTCATTCTCTACTTCTGCCTTTGACCCAGAGCTTTCCACAATTGGCATCAAGAGTTTCCTTTTCATTTTTCTCTGTGTCTCAAAGTCTTTCTCTGTAAAGGTGATGTCATGGGTTGCCAAGTGCTGAAGAAATTCTTTCTGAGAGTAGAAAAAGTTCTTGCACCCTGGGCTGGTGCAAGTGTAAGCAGCATCGCGGAAGTGCTGCGCCTCATGGTGGTAAAGCTGCCCAAGGTCACAATAGGAGAAACTGCAGCCTTTCAGCTCACAGCCGTAGGACAAACGGAACCCATGACCATGCTTGTGCGCTATAAGTTCATTGGTGGTGTCAAAACGGGCACCACATCCTGTGACCACACACATGAAGGGATGATCTCCATAATGGACCCAACGGTGCTGGCGATGGTGAAAGGCAGTCATGAAGGTCTTCCGGCAGAATGTGCACTTCTCCCGACGGTCTTTCATCTCCAGATAATGTTTCAGGTTGGGATCTTCACTATCATGTTCATTTTTGATGTGCACACCCAAATATTTGAAAAGTTTAAAATTTCTTGAGCAGTTACTGGCTGGACACTGGTAAACGTCACGATTCTGTAACTTATAGTGTGTTTTAATGTAGTCAAATGTAATATAGTCATTTTCTACTTGCTTATCAGGCACACTGGCGGCTTTCTCTAATATATGTTCTAATACAACAGGGTCATGGGTGGACTGATAGTACATGGCTAGAGAGGGGTCTAAAGGAATTTGACCCGGCTCTAACTCATCAAAACTATCCTCCTTGAAATACTGTTTCGGGTCCACCTTCTTCTTCACTTTCTTCTTTTTCCAGTGACCCTTTGCAGGAATCTGAATGTGTGTTTTAGAGTGTGGCTCAAACTCCTTTTTACTTTTAAACTTTTGTAGACACACAGGGCATGTCCACACATCATCTTCCATGTGTTTTCTGGCATGGTGACAGATTCGTGTCTCAACCACTTTTTTATGGCATATCTGACAGACAAATTTATTCTTCTCTTGCTTGTCGGATCTCTTAGAGACATCCTCTGAGTCTTTTTTCTTTAAGACTTTTTGGCACGTTTCAGTTTCTGTTTTTTCCACTGTCTGCTCTTGCTCAGTGCTGCTAAATACATTAATTTCACTTTCACCTTCTTCCTCCTTCCCAGCCTCTTCATTCAGAACTGCTCCAACATTACACAGCTCCTCTGGTACTGCTTCATCTTCTACTTCTTCCTCCGGTTCCAGCCCCAGTAACTGACTGCAGTAGCGCTTCAATGTCTTCCAGTCCCAGAATTCAGGATCAAAGGGCCAATGTGCTTTCAGAGAAAGTAGCAGCTCGCAACGCAGGGAATTTGGAATAATGGCATTTTCCTCATCATATTTTTGATCAGGACGTGTGTAGAGCTCCTCAAGGACATCAAAGGCTTCCTGAGCAGGACATAAGAGGAATTCTGTGAGCTGACAAGCCCGTATAACCTCCAGATCGTCAGGGAGAAGACAGGCAACAGCTTTGCAGACCATTGTTTTCGCATCTACATCTTGATTTGGAAGCCGAAGAGCCTTCACACACAGTTCAACTGAAACTGCTAGGCCAAGCTGCATTGCCTGAAAAAATACAATAGACAAAGTCAGGAACAGCTTAGCATACATTAAAAGGAATAACCAAGTAACAAGGGAGGAAACGGGTCTATTCACCTCTGTCTGAATTACACGAATGAGGAATAGAAGATGGTAGATAGTCCTGGCAATGGCTCCAAACTGGAGGCACCGTTCAATAAATGATTCAAGGGACACATCAATTCTTCTCTGCAGTTTGCTCCAAAGGAGGGTTAACTCCCTGACAAACACCACAGGAATAAAGAAACTTCATTAGAGTTGCCATTCACATGGAAATCCAGATCTCATGTACACCTGGTATTAGCATTATCTCCAGTGATCTGTTCACAAGTGAACAAAGCTAAATACAAGTACAAAGACAGTCCAGTGTATTTTGAATATAACAGGTCCTCACCAGGAACAGTCCAGGTTGTCTTGCTGCAGCTGCTGTGTAAAATACGTGGTGCACAGGATGAAAGCTGTGTTCTCTTCCCCCTCAGCATCCATGTTGCAAATAATGTCCAGGACATCTTTTGCATCTATTCTAGAAATCTTATAGACAGAGGGAGAGATAGTAAAATAATTTAGTTTATTATTAAAACATATCATGATCAGAGTCAATCACTTAAGAAAACTGGGTACTTTACCTCTAAAATAGCTTCCTCACTAGGCAGCAGCTGGCACAGTTGGGTGACAAAGGTTTGGCGAAAAGTAGATTGGTTAGGCAGGAGACTACAGTTAGCACAGGCTTTGTTGAGGATCAGCGCTTTCTCTACCTCCCCTACTTTCTCCAGGTGTTTGATGCGCATTTCCATGAAACCTTCTCCCTCCAAAGCAAGATAGGCATTCACTGTTCCAGAGGAAGACAATCATAACTAAACAGCTGAATGCGTTTATCTGCAGATATCTTAAGGTCTGACTTTAGAGATCACGTTATCTGGCAAAACGTCAAACATAATATATTGTGTAATAAAATGTCAGCCTGTCCACACAGCTGAATAAACCAACAACAAACTGTTCAACCACTCTCTACATGAAAGCAGTGAAATGCTGAGTTTTTTTAAATTTATTGTGGGTATAATGGACAATACTGTATTAATGTGGTGTTACCTTCTTCTGGATCTGTTGACTGGCCGGTAAGAAGTGAAACCAGGACTGGATTATTCCAAGCTCCACCTTCACCTGTAATGTTCAGCAGGGCATGCAAATCTGTACTGCCATACTGCAGCATGGCCTCATGGGCCGCCTGTACAAAGAGCCAAACCACACCATGAAAAATTGTATGCACATAAAAAAATCTTATATGTGAACCTGGACCACAAAACCAGTCATGGGAATATTTGTAGCAATAGCCCACAAAGAATCAAAATTATCAATTTTTCTTTTATGCTAAAAATCATTAGGATATTAAGCAAAGATCATGTTCCATAAAGATTTCCATAAATTTCCTACAATAAGTATATCAAAACTTAATTTTTGATTAGTAATATGCATTGCTAAGGACTTCATTTGGACAACTTTAAAGGCAATTTTCTCAATATTTTGATTTTTTTTTTTTGCACCCTCAGATTCCAGATATTCAAATATTTGAAACTCAGCCAAATATTGTCCTATCCTAACAAACCATACTTCAATGGAAAGCTTATTTATAAAATTGACCCTTATGACTGGTTTTGTGGTCCATGGTCACATAATAGATCACATCTGTATACTGCTTGCAGTTCATGTGCAGCAAACACATTGATTGTTAGGCAAAATGCCACTATAGTTTTTTCAGTATTTTTTAAGGTGATTGTAAATTGAATTTCACATTGGGAATATATAAAGCATGTCCCTCTTTCTGTTTAATACACCAAGAGTACATGCCTGTCTAATGTCCTTGAACAACAGTACAGACTGTCCATCATCTGCAACAAGGGTCTTCAATAGAGGGCCTGGCAATTATGGTTTGACCCCTAAAAAAAGGTTCACCTAATCTTCACAATAAGAATTCTTTTAGGATCCAGAAAATTTAATTTTGCCTCTTTTGTTCAGTAAAAATTAAACTTTTGATCCATCTCACACAAATTCAGCTTAGCACAATAAAACCCAATAATTTAATTTTACCTGAACAGAACCATGGAACTGCAGCCATGCTTCCAAAGGTATTTCATTTTGAGGCACTGATAACAGCAATTCAAGGCAACTCCTGCAGATGATCACAACATTTGGAAAAAATCAATATGGTTCTAATGCTCTATGATCAGGTGAGCCAGCAAACAACTTTTCAATTGTTTCTAAATGTTTGTGAAATGAATGAAATATTTGCAGACACAAATTATGGATAATATGTTACAGGCTACCTTTGTATATTAGCAAAAGTTGCACTTACAATGCAAGTCTTTTGAGCACAAGGGCAACATTGGGAGAGTCGCCTGTGAGATGTGGCCGGGCAGCAGCAAAACAGTTGATTGACAGACAGTAGACCTCCAAAAGAGGTAATCCGTGTTCCACTGAATTCCTGCTCCCAGCGTAATGCATTAGAGCCTACAAGAATAAGTGAAATGAACAAGATCATTAAAAAAAATCATTAAGCTATTTAAACACCACACAGATATGATCTGTGCTTTTATTTGAGAGCCAAGTGCTCTTCAGATATCCAACATATATTAAAATTCACTAACAACAATAAAAGGCTGTATACCCTAATCCATTTTACAAATTCTGTGCAAATGCACACTACCGTTCAAAGGTTTAGGATTAGTATGATTTTCTTTTTTGGAAAAAAAAAAATATTATTCAAAAAGACGCATTCAATTATTCAAAAGTAAAAGTTAAAGATATTTAAAATGTTACAAAAGATTTCAAGTCCTCTTCTTTGAACTTTCTATTCATCATAGAATCATGACAATGTATCAGAGTTTCCACAAAAAAATTAAACAGCATAACTGTGTAAAATAAAAAAAGAAGAACTGTTTCTTAACCACCAAATCAGAATATTAGAATGATTTCTGAAGGATCATGTGACGCTGAAGACTAGAGTTTAGCTTTGTCATCACAGAACGAAAGTTACATTTTTACATGTATATTTAAATACAAAACAGTTATTTGAAATTGTATTCATTAAATTGTTTTAATATTCACAACATTACCATTTTACTGCATTTTTGATCAAATAGCCTAAATGCAGCTTTCGTAAGTATTAGAGACTTCTGTCAAAAACATTTAAAAAATCTTCCCAACCCTAAACTTCTGAGCGGTAGCATATTACGATCAAGAAATAAGACAAAGGTGGAAGAGTTTTGACTTCTTCAGAGACCCAACAAGGGTCTTTTGAGAGGCTGGCTCCAACACGCTGTCTCTACTGCAAACCTACAGGTCCACACAAGGGAGGATGTGAGGAGAAACCCCTGATACAACACTTCGACAGAACTCCATCTGTGCTGAGGCACTCTGATTGGACCTTAGGGATGGAAGCAGATGTAACTAGAGCACAGAGCAACTCCAGATAACCTCCTTGTTCTTCTTCATACACATTCAAACTCCCCTTTCACAAACCTCAAGCCTCTAGGATGTTAAATCCCAGCTGATATCTTATTATAGAGAATGAGAGAGGAAATGTCATGCCATATTTAACCTATAAAACTAAGGTTAGGAGAGCTTCCTCTGGGTAACTGGGTATAGCCCTGTTAACCAGAAGAGCAACTGGGTGCTTCCTTCTGAGACATTCATTATCTTGAGTAAAAAAAACTCTTAGTGGTTAGATATTTATTCTGGTAATTTCAAAATATAGTCTAAATAGTAAAAGCACAACATAGGACATTACAATTTGCAGTTTCACAAGAATATACTTAGACCTCTTTGGGTTCAAAATAGTTTAATTGTTAACCACCTGCCTGCATTAAAACAAGCCTATTCCAAAGGTTACAGAAGTGTATTTTAACCGCAAAACAAAGATATATCAGTAGCAGTTCAAGATTTATAGCAAGCGGCAAACTTGTTCCGACTTGTTTTCAACCAAAACATGGCTGCTCTGGTGAAAACTTAGAACTCCTTACCGCTCCACAAAACATCTGCCCATGGGTTATGTTTTCATTCAAAGAGAAGGACCCATGATGCACACATGAAAAGTGAACGTTTATTACTACAATTTTTTGCAAATTATTAAATATCTTCTAAGGCAGACAGGTAGGGTGTGGCATGTGACATCTGTCAGGATTGAGCCTGGCTGGAGTTGTTGCCACAGCAACACTGATGCTGAGGAAAAAGGGGGAGAGCTGAGGTTTCAAATGTAGTCAGTTAAACCTAAATGGGGCCTTTAGGCTCCCAATGGGACACTGTTAATGTGCTTGTTATGACCAAATTACAAGTGCAGCACCAACACTGAAAGATTAGCTTTATGGTGTTATAGTAACATTAAAAAATGTCTTTGCATGATTGACATGGTACCGCCACAAGTAACAGTTATTAATCTTCAACAATGACAAAAATCACACCAAAAGGCACATATCATTGTGCATGTCAAAGGCATTCATTTGAACAAAGTTGCAATGCAAAACATATCTACACAAACTTGATACAAAATGAAAAGAGGCACCTTAAACCCACTTTAAATTCTTTAAAAAAATAATAAATAGGCCTTAATTCTTTTTAGAATTTATATAGATATCTTAAACCTCTCAGACCAAATTATCTGTACTAAACAAAGTTTGTTTCAGGAGTCTGAAAGCAGTTCACATCAAATTGTGATATATACACAAATATTCCCAACTTTTAAAGACCACTATAAAATGAATCAAACCAAGGCCAGGTCTGGGTGGTTGTTTGGTTTGTTTAAAACACAAATTGGAACACAGTGCATTCTCTCGGTTCACTTAAGTTCACATTTGCATTAAACCAAACAATTCTGCTTTTACTGAACAACACTAATGATGACATGGTGGAGCTTCTATGAATATGACAGAACAAAGAGCATAATACACTACTGTTAAATATAATATTTTTTAGGTCTCTTATACTCACCAAGGCTGATCAAAAGACCATTTTAATATTTTTAACTGCAATCTACACCTGTAATGGCTAAGCTGAATTTTCAGTAGTCATTACTCCAGGCTTTAGTGTCACATGATCCTTCAGAAATCATTCTTATATGCTGATTTGGTGCTCAGAAACATTTATCATCATCACTGGTGAAAACAATTGTGCTGCCTACCATTTTTGTGTTTTCAAGAATTATTTGATAAATAGAAAGTTCAAAATATTTTTAAAAAAAAATAGAAATCTTTTGTAACAGTGTAAAGGTTTTTAGTGACTTTTGATCAATTTAATGTGTCTTGCTGAATAAAAGTATACATTTTTTTCAAAATAAAATAAAAAAAATATTGCTGACCCCAAACTTTTGAACGGTAGTGTAATAAGAAACTATTGTACTACTACACTTAAATGCAACTCAATGTGCTCCTTCAGCAGACAAAATGAAAGCTTGAGGGTTCAACAGAACTGTGTTGAAACACTCCATGAAAGTTAGAAAGATTTATATTTTTTGTAGTAAAGAGATTAACAATACAGCACTGAATTTTGCCTCTAAATATACCTAGTATGTGTAGTTAAATTAAATCAATAATAATCTTTGAATGATGCCAACAATTTTACTGAACACAAATAAGTGCTCTTAACTTTTAAAATTAAAAACAGCTCTACTCACCATCAATAATACTATATAACAATTATACACAAGTGGGCTGATTCCACAAAAACAACACAGTGTGAACGGAAATTAAACCCAATCATAACTAAAAACAGATCTGAGTGCGAATGCAAAGCGAACTGGGTCTCTTAAAATGGGTCTGAGTTTGAACTCAAGTAGGCAAACACTCCCAAGGTTGATTAGAAGTGACACGTGACAGAGGGGCATCAAAGTTAGTAGAGACCGAGTACATGCATGAGATAAACACAACCGAGCCCCACCCCATTAACGTGCTGGACCCCCGTTCAAGATATACCTGTTCCCATAATGCATGGAAATGCCGTATCAAGCAGGCCGTATGAGGCATATCTCAAATACGTGATTTTACAGACCACAGATACGCAATTTTAAACACAAGCTTATATCCGCCGCAAATACTAACGTTAAGGGGGGGAAGCCGTGCAACACGCTACATGCAGTATCAGCTAGCTACCACAACCAAATTGCCAACTTAAAGCTTGCAACGTCCCTAAATTTGCTAGTTATTGGGCGTGCATGCCAACACAATTCGCTTATGGTAGTTTTGCGTTTGCATGGCTCACTAAACGGGCCACACGTTGAGATAACATCCACGCACGGTTGGTTTCAGCCTCAACTCGCATCTTGGTCAGCTAACGCGAGCCACCACAGCTCTGAAACGATGCATATAAACAATTCGCATGTATGCAGCGTTTTCGGCAGCGCGTACCTGGCAGAAGTTATTGCAATACTCCGTAGACGATTCTTCAGAAACGTCTTGCTGCCGAAGCTCGGCTTCGAGTTGCTGAAAGGTGGCTTGCAGACCCTCCATAGCGAAAAATGTGTCCTCGTCGAGCAGCAGGCTGTGTCGGCCGCTCCAGTCGAGCTCCGCTTCTGCGATCTCATCCGCCATGTTCACTGGCATCCACGGCGCGTACGCACACATGCAGTCATGTGATAGTGAAGGGCCTTCTACTCCAGGTGGGATTGAAGAGAGGGAGTCCCCCTGCAAACGTGCACTCTCACACAACACGTTGACCCCGCTGCTTTGAATATTTATTTTGCACAAAAACAAGTGGATTTACACAAAAGGAGGTGTTTTTATATTTACTATAAGACAAAGGACGGCATGAATAGACTAACTTCCTCAAGCACATTTTTCAGAGTGATTATGAAATTCTCAAAAATGAGCAAAATATAAACAATTTAGATTTTTTGAGTTTGATTTTTGTATTGATCAATTGTGACCCTGGACCACAAAACCAGTCATAAGGGTCAATTTTTCGAAATTGAGATTTATACATCATCTGAAAGCTGAATAAATAAGCTTTCCATTGATGTATGGTTTGTTAGGATAGGACATGATTTGGCCGAGATACAACTATTTGAAAATCTGGAATCTGAGGGTGCAAAAAAATCAAAATATTGAGAAAATCGCCTTTAAAGTTGTCCAAATTAAGTTCATAGCAATACATATTACTAATCAAAAATTAAGTTTTGATATATTTACAGTAGGAAATTTACAAAATATATTCATGGAACATGATCTATACTTAATGTCCTAATGATTTTTGGCATAAAAGAAAAATCTATAATTTTGACCCATACAGTGTACAGGCTATTGCTACAAATATACCCCAGCGACTTAAGACTGGTTTGTGGTCCAGGGTCACAATTTAGTATCTATCTATCTATCTATCTATCTATCTATCTATCTATCTATCTATCTATCTATCTATCTACTTAAAATGGGCATCAAGATAAAAATGGCTTGTGTGTTTTTGATTTGTTTAGTAGTAAATACGCTAAAACATAATTTTCTTTTACTCAGAATGAGTAAATTTAGTAGGGGCTAGAAAGTTTGGGGCCCTTCTCTGTCTTGCGAAAGGAATTTATTGGACAAAGCAACAAAGCTGAGAAGACAGCAGCCCCATATGAGTTTCCCCTGTTCAGAACTCCATCTTTTTCTTATCAGTAGCTGACAAATGATTGTACAGCTCATTTTTTTTGTAAGTTTCACCCCTCATGCTTTCCACAATTAAATATCACTCCCCAGGGGCCTGTACATTTCATATACTATCCTAACAGCGATTTAATAAAATTTTACGGTAACACTTTATTTTGATGGTTCTTTTTGAACATTCTGTTTTCTATAAGTAACATTGCACCTATGCCAACTAACTCTCATTGGAGTATTAGTAGACTGTCTGCTTAATATATGATAACTTTTTATTGTGATTGTCTCCCAACAGACATTCTACTGACTATAAGTAATTTTGCAAGTACATGTCAACTTATTCTAACCCTAACCCTACCAGTCTAGTAATACTGTACTAACACTCTAATGAGAGTTAGGTGCAGCGTTACTTATAGCTAAGAGAATGTGTTAAAGGGACCGTCAAATGAAAGTGAAACCAATTTTACTTTCAATATCTCCATCACCCGTCTGTTGTTGTGTAGAAATCACAGTTACTGTCACGTAGGCTTTCATAATAGTTACATCTATAATTGTTTATTATGCAGTCAGATCCATATATATTTGGGCACTGACACAGTTTTCATTATTTCAGCTCTGTATGCCACGAGAACAGAATTAAAAATAAAACAAGATTCAAATCAAGATTAAACAAATATATGACAAAATGCTTGGGAATTACAACCATTTTCATACACAGTCCCACCCATTTTCAGGGGCTCAAATGTAATTGGACAAATAAATATAATCATAAATAAAATGTTCATTTTTAATATTTTGTTGAGAACCCTTTGCAGGCAATGACTGCCTTAAGTCTGGAACTCATGGACATCACCAAAGACTGGGATTCCTCCTATGTGATGCTTTGCCAGGCCTGTACTGTAGCTGACTTCAGTTGTTGTTTGTGGGTCTTTCTGCCTTTAGTTTTGTCTTCAGCAAGTGAAATGCATGCTTAATCGGGTTGAAATCAGGGGCTTGTTCCATAAAACAAGTTTACCAAATAAGCCAGGCTTATTTCAGTTAGTCTGACTTATTTTGAACCAAATCAACTGACAATAAGTCAGACTAACTGAAATAAACCTGGCTTATTTGGTAAACTTGTTTTATGAAACAGGCCCCAGGAGATTGACTCGGCCATTGTAGAATATTCCACTTTTTTTACCTTCAAAAACTCCTGGGTTGGTTTTGCTGTATGTTTTGGGTCATCATCCATTTGTACTATGAAGTGCCACCCAATCAACTTTGCTCCATTTGACTGAATCTAGCCAGACAGACAGTATATCCCTATACACTTCAGAATTCATCTGGCTGCTTCTGTCTTCTGTCACGTCATCAATAAACACCAGAAACCCAGTGCCACTGGAAGCCATCCATGCTCATGCCATCACACTGCTCCACCATGTTTCACAGATGATGTTGTATGCTTTGGATCATGAGCTGTTCCAAGCCTTTTCTATACTTTTTTCTTCCCGTCATTCTGGTACAGGTTAATTTCAGCCGTCCAAAGAATGCTTTTCTAGAAGTGGTCTGGCTTTTTTAGATGTTTTTTGGTAAAGTCTAATCTGGCCTTGTTTGCACCAATTACTTATGGTCCCTTAAAAAAGGAGGAGGTGCATGTTAAAGAGCTGTTATTCCTTAGGCTATACTCCAATTTTGATGAGAATACCTTCAAATTAGTTCAGAGTGTGCATTTCAAGCCCATATTCATTATATAACTGTAACTTGAAAAATCGTTTGTGCTGCTTCGGTTTTTAAGATATTAAAATAATATTTATTGGTCATTTTCTGAGGTCACTCAGCCCCCCACATACTCCAAATTTACCCCAAATAGTCTCGTTTGTTTGTGCTTCGTTTGTGCCGGTGTCCTGACATTTTCGTTTTCGCTACTGTCGTTTTTAAAGTTTTTTTTTCCTAATCCACTGATTAGTCAACGCTGATGGCCATCTCCACAGTAGGCGAATGGACGTGCCTTTAATAGAGAAAAGCACCTTTTCATATGGACCACATAATTAGAGAAAATTTATTTTTTATTTGAATTGGTTTGTTTAATAGTAGACATCTCAATATTTCTATAAATGTATTTCTTGTGTCTGTGAGCCGGTTCATTGTTTTGATGTGCTCCATTCACGGAGACTGCATGAGACGACAGAAAGCACATCCGAATATGACAGAGTAGCCTATTCTATATAAGTTCTTTCTGCAGGAAAAAAAAAAAAAATGCGAGAGATTGTGCGGGCGCCTCCATATCATAAGCGCGATAATACTCCCACAAATACTTGAAATGCGCATATATTGCGATTTTATTATTCATATATAAATAATAATAATAATAATAATAATAATAATAATAATAATAATAATAATACCCTATTTTGGTCATATTTACTATTAATTGCCCAGCTCCCCATCAGTGATCTAGCACAGAGATATATAGTTCTAAACTATTAAAATAAATAAATAATAAAATAATAATAATAATAAAAAATCAATATTTTATTTTATCGGGCAGCATTTTGTGTAGGGTTCTAATTTCAAATTTGGTTTTCAGGATGGCATTTAAAAATACAACAACCCTTCTTTTTTCATTTTTTTCATCAGGGTTAAAAAAGGAAAAACGAATGGATGCAAAAGTATAGGCTACACGGACCTGGACTATTTGGGGTAAATTTGGAGCAGTGGGGGGTTAGTGACCTCAGAAAATGACCAATAAATATTATTTTAATATCTTAAAAACTGAAGCAGCACAAACTAAACTTTTACCTGCACAAACCAGCACAAACGAAGCACAAACAAACGAGACTATTTGGGGTAAATTTGGAGTATGTGGGGGGCTGAGTGACCTCAGAATGACCTCTAAATATTTTAATATCTAAAAAACCAAAGCAGCACAAACGAATTTTTTTACAGCACAAACGATTGAGACTATTCTGCCGACGTTTTGCGTTGGATGGGGGGCCAACTTCACGGAGGTTTAAACCCTCACTTTTATGTTTCTTTAATGCGACACAAAAGTGCAGTGTATTCAGGGGATGTCTTTTGTACTCTCTGAGCTCCGAGTCCAGCTATCAGCTATGATTCACATAGACGATTCTGTATAATTCTATGATTGCCTAAAGGTTTTTTTATTTTTATTTTCATAATTCATATATATTCATCGTTGCCTCGTGTCGCGTTGCACCTGCTCCGTACCGACAGGGGTCGGTAGATCACTGTTTGTGATCTGGCAGAGTGATAATAAAGGACTGGCTCTCCGGTTGCATATTGTTGGACACGGAACTCCGGATGAGCGTAGAAACTGGCAGCGAGAGCCGGTTTAACTTTACCTAGACGAGACGAGACGAGACGAGACGGTGCTTGTCCTCTCGCTGAACAGGTTGAGTGGCCGTCATGATCATCTATAGCGGATAGGTGAAGGTAAGAATAATGTGCTGCATGCGCTGTTGTCAAACCACTTTGATCGCGTCTCATAAACAATCCTGGGACAACCTCGATGATATAACTAACTTTATTATTACTCTTATAGCTTAGTCCTGATAAATGTTATTCTGAGGGATTGGGTGGATTAGAAAGCACACCGGTTGATGACAGTCTCGTGTCATAATGCCAGAGATGTGACAGCTCGCGCAAAACACTTCCTCTTGTCGAAGTGCACGTTAAACGAATATTTGATCTAAAAATTAAAGCTTTGTTATATTTTTTTCACACTCATATTGTTTTAAACCTGTATGACTTTCATGGAAAAGATGAATGTCAAGACAGGATGTCAGTCGCAGTCACCGTTCACTGTCATTGTATGGAGAAGAGATGCAATGGCTGTCAAGCTCTTTTTTTTTTTTTACCTTTATTGCAATTTTTCCAAATCCGATTAACAGGTCCTCTCTTCTGTGTTCCACAGAAGAAAAAACAGTCTTTATAAATCCGTTCTCTTTATTTAGAAATGAAACAGGAGATAGAAAGACACCTGATTTGCATTATTGTGGTATCTAGATGTCAGTTGTCTGCCCTGTAGCATTACCCAGGAGTCTTGTCATTGGCAGTATATTATAAAGAGTCATTTATGCATTGCTTAATTTGTTAAAACACTTATTGGGTTACTCCCATATGAAGAATTGTGGAGAATTCTGTGCTTTTAATGTTGTTGCAACCATTTTGAAGAGGGCCCTTTCTTATTCCAGCATGACAGTGCCCCTGTCCACAAAGCGAAATCCATAAAGAAATGATTGTCTTGTCTTGTGTGGAAGAACTTACCTTCAGGCTGGAATTGACTACACAAGTACTACTCAAGTTGACAGGTTTCACAGATAGTGTATAATCGTAGTGTTTAATGGAATTAAGTCCAGTTTGATAGTTTGTGTGGATTTTTGAATATATTTTGTAGTGAATGTTATACATCTAGCAACAAGGTACATTTTTCTATGTGAGTTTGTTGTGTTCTGAATGACTTGATAAAGTCTGTTACTGTGTGATTGTTTAGTGTTTGACGCACAGATTTTCTCTGTAACCATTTAAGTCAGTGTATAATACTTGGTGTTTTAAAATCTGTTCATAATTGAAAAGTTGTGTAGTGTATTCCAGCCTTTACCGATGCTCTTAGAATGAACTAATCTAGCTTCACTGGAATTACTGTAATAAAAAATAAAAAAATACAAATAACTTAATACAATAGGATTCCCATAGTCATGGACGACCTTGATTTCCAGGCCTGGAATAGTCATGGGAATGAATGAATTCTTAAACATTATTGAAATAGTCATAGTGAATATAACTCTTTACTATTTATGCAAGAAATTATTTCTTGTGAGTGTATTACCTATAAAAATGTTCTAAAAAAAATCCTTGAATGGCTGAAAAAGTCCTGGAAATTCATTGATCAAAATAAGGTTTTGGGACCATGTAATAGGTTCATACTTGACTTCATGACTTTTTTAACATCCTTATTTTTAGCATAAACATTTAAATGTTTCTGTCTCAAGCAAGCATAGACTGGTTAATCTCAAGTATGACCACTTCAGAAGTCTTTCATGGGGGTAAAAAACAAATACCCTCTAAACTGGTTTTGTGAATTGTGCTGGACAATACCATTCTAGCTGTTTTCAATTGAAAGTTCTTTTTAATGTTGGATTAGGCTAAATCTTGGTTCTTAATGGTTGGAATTCTAAATGGATGGAGTTTTTGTCCCTCAGTGTTTGGTCTCTGGCTCTGAGTCTGTGCTGTTTGTCTGAGAGCACAAAGGAAGTGGATTGGGTTTCCTCATCAGTTTACACTCCCTTCAAAGAGGACATATCAACATTTACACAGTGTGCGTGTGTATAGAAGTGTGTCTGTTTGCATGAGGCAAACTAAATACTCTAGTATGTGGGCTAGTAGGCAAAATATTTCAAATCATAAATGCCCAAATTCATATCAGTGTACTTGTGTGCTTGTGTAACTGACTGAAATTTGTAAACTGTGGTTTTCCAGAATCAAAGAGCATCTGTGCAATTTACTTTTAGGTATGAGTGAACAGAAAATCATGACGACACACACACACACACAAACCACAGTATA
Source organism: Spinibarbus caldwelli (assembly GCA_039654775.1). NCBI lineage: Eukaryota > Metazoa > Chordata > Actinopteri > Cypriniformes > Cyprinidae > Spinibarbus > Spinibarbus caldwelli. The sequence goes on along the minus strand of CM077250.1, from coordinate 13,613,182 downwards.
TGCTGCTGTTCAAACGTTTGGGGTCAGTAAGATTTATTAGTTATTTATTTGTTTGTTTGTTTATTGGAAAAAAACTTAATACTTTCATTCAGCAAGGATGAATTAAATTAATCAAAAGTGAACAAAAACATTTATAATGTTACAAAATTGTATCTATTCATCAAGGAGTCCTGAAAAAAATGTATCAAGGATTTCACAAAAATATTAAGCAGAACAAGTGTTTTCAAAATGGATAATAGGAAATGTTTCTTGAGCAACAAATCAGTATATTAGAATGATTTCGGAAGGATCATGTGACACTGAAGACTGGAGTAATGACTGCTGAAAATTCATCTTTGCCAACACAGAAATAAATTGCATTTTAAAATATATTAAAATAGAAAAGAATTATTTTTAAATTGTAGTAATATTTCACAATATTTCTGTTTTACTATAAATAAATGCATTCTCAGAAGGCGTAAAAGACTTATAGACCTCAAATGTTTGGATGGTAGTTTACAGTATGTAGGTTACTGTGTGACCTAATTAAGTTTTTCCACAAGTCAGATTACTAACAGTGTCCATTAGATCATCATGCCTCATCCAAGGGATGCTGACTTTAAACGTTTTCACTCACAGGCCTTTGTCGCTGGAACTGAAAAACAGGACAAAGGAAGGACAAAGGAGTTGCCAGCTGACCTCTCAACACATGAATTTTTTGAAACACTAATCATGTTTGTCATAGTGTTTCAGGGCTCACTCAAATGTAATCAAGGGCATTGCATTGATACTGATAAATCATTAATATCAATGCTTCATCTCTGAGAGGTTAATGTTTTACAAGTGTTATCTTGACTTCTAGAATTATCCAGCTGTCACCTGTTTTGTTTAAACTAAATGTAGATCAGCTAGCTGTGTAAACTAGTGGCGATTTTTGCAACTTGACAAACTTGCAACTTGCTTTTACTTTTACAATGGTGACCGTGTCAGAAACTTTCATAAACAAGGAAACATGAACCTACTTGAAACTACTGAAAAGTGAATTTGCATATGGCCACTATTATTACATTTCCTCATTGAACCACCATTGTTCTCTACACCAGGGTAATGAGTCTGCAGACAAACGGTTAAATATTAGTAGCTGTTGCTATTTAGCCGTCATGTGAGACCTGTCAGATCCTTTGAGCTTGGAGGACCTGTCAATAATTGCAAGTCATCTCACTGCTCGTGCACAAACTAAAAAGTGTTGTTACTCTTTGCAGCTTTCTTTAAACCGTGCCCTAGATTTAGCCCATGAAAGAGGGGTCACATCTAAAGTGCTGGTAAATAATGAATGGGCTGCTCTCTGATCTAGCAGTGCTGACTACTTTAGCCTGAAGCCTGTCACACTTTTTTTTTTACTTTTGTATTATTCCTGTTTTAGTGCTCAGTCATAAACTATACTTCAAGATCTAACTGCCAAGCAGTGCACTATTATAAGTATTAAATATGTAGTGAAGAAATGTGATGTAAAGAAACATGATGCTAGTTGAATAGAGTTCATAGTTAAGAAATTTTAATATTAAATTCATGTCTCAACATTCTCAAGGTTTATGTATTTGTCTTTCTGTCTTTTCTATTTTTTGTTCTCTAGGGGTGTGTGTGCATGTGGCCACAGGTGGGACAAGAGGACCATGGAGCCCGATGTCATCCGTCTGTACTCTTCCTCTCCGCCTCCACTGGATGAGGCTGGAGAGGAAGAAGAGGAGGATGAGTTTGGTGAGTTCGGGGGTTTCGATGGTGGAGGGGTGTCGTCCAGTTTCAACTTCTCAGAGCTCGACACGCCCACATCATTCAACCAATCAAACGCACTGGAGGACTCCCCACCTGACCTGTACATCAAATCCATGCAGAATGTCACTGTATCGGGGAGTGAATGGGATAATAAGAAAAAAATGATAGGAGAATCAATTCGCAGTGTCGAGAAAACAGAGGAGGAGTCGTACGACATTCTCACAAATGGGGTGACGTCCTCCGACCTACAGATGGAGCTCTCTGTTGAATATGGTCAGAACTCTCCCTCGATAATTCCCGATGTCCAAAACAGCAGCACGGGTGATGGACACAGCCTCAGTAACGGCTACAGTGAGTCTTGTGCAAAATCAGTGCAGGACAATGCTCTTTCTACCTGCTTACAAAGCACAGACACTGAGGAACACTCTGGACTAGACATCAACATAGCTGATGTGTTAGACAGAAAGCAGTTAATTAAACAAACGGACAACCTGCCAGTCTCGAACAATCAGTCATCACATAAAGAAGAATCTGAACCTGGAGAGATGGAAACTAGACTGGAGTTATCTGGTGACTCCCAGTCATGTGCTTCCAGTAGAGATGCACAGGAGGCTGAAGGTGAGCAGGATCAAATGGAGAACTTTGTTGTTTGTGGTGACACAGACTGTCTAGACAGGTCTGCAGACTCTGTTGACATAGCGGAAACAGAGACGGACCCCTCAGTGGATGTGGATCTAATCTCTGACATGCAGCTGAGTGGAGACACAAGGGAAATTCATGGATCATCTGTAAAGGCAGAGGTGGAAGTAAATGAGGAGGTTGAGACACACATGGACCCCACAGCTGATGAGGATTTTGGCAATTTCAGAGATGCAACTCAGGGTTTTGCAGACTCCAGCCGAACTGAATCTATAACCCAGGAAGGATTTCTTGAATTTGTCACAGCGATGTCCAGGTGCTCCACGGATGATGAGTTTGGTGATACGGACACCCTGAAGGACTTCAAGGATAACTACGAGCTGGCTGAGGAAGCAGCGGATGATGAAGTAGCTTTTTGTTCTGAGTTGCCTCCTAGTGACAGTTTTGCTGACTTTAGTTCAGCTCCGTTTGGAGGTGTGGCGGTGGGAGGGGAGGACAACTGGGCTGCATTTGGACCACCTGAAGCCACTGAAGAGGGTCAGGATTCATGGGCCACATTTGGGGATGAACAGAGTACTTACCTGGCTAAAGAAGAACAAGATGTTGAGACTTCAGTAGCACCCTCTAGTGACGACCTCCAGAGTAGCACTGTGAGTTGTTAGATGTTAATCACAGTGACATTCTTTTGTTAAAATGAATTGCAGTCCATTAATGAATTTTAGTCTGAATAAAATCAAACATTTAAAGTGTATGTAAGAAGTTTGGATGAACTGCAACCTGTGTTGTGTGTCTCTCTCAGGCTGATTTCAGCTGCAAAATACAGCATCTCTTCAGAACCACCTTCCCCTCAGACGTCTGTTCTGAGGTCAGCGGGGTCACTGAGGTCTTGCCCCTCCACGAATTCCTACAGGCTCAGGATCCTCAGGAGCAAAGGGATCCAAGCAGCTCTTTTGCACGGGAGTAAGAGTCTCATCTTGACTACAAGCCTCTCAACAGTCAAGATTAACAGGCTTAATTTGTTTTTAATTGCAATTGTATTTCAATTCAGTTGACTTTAAATCTCACAGTTGTGACATTATTTATTGTAATTGTGACTTTACATCTCACAGTGTGGCTTTCTTTCTAATTTTAAACTTTATTTCACAATTACCTGCTATATTTTTTAACCTGAGGCGACTTCCATAAATAAGCTAATGTTTAAATATATCCTTTGTGTTTAGTTTGTCTATAATTTCAGAGAAAGAATTCAGGGTATGAAGGTCTTGGCTCTCTTTTATTTGTGCAGAAATGCTTTGGCCATGTGGCACCACCTTCAGGACATCCACGGCACGCATGGCCTTAAGTACAAGTGGGCTGGTTCCCATAGCAACAGAATACTTCTGGATTGCCTAGGAATCAGGAATATTGTGAGTTCTTCAAAGTACATACCTCACAGACATGCAGTATTGTTAATTACAGCTGGTTTTTCTCTGTAGAAATGAGAAATATAATGCTAGTTAGTGTATACTAATAACCAGAGAGTCACAGGATTTAGAGTTGATTCTAATTAGTATTTTTTTTAATTTATTTTTTATTATTATTGATTTGACTTATTTTTTTTCACCATCTTCTTGTTCCTCTCGTAGTTGTTCACTGGAGATAAGAAGCAGCCAGTGATCGTGCCTATGTTTGCTGCTGGACTAGTGAGTAAAGTCCTAAAACCAAAAAAACATATACTGGACTTTTTTTTTTTTTTTTTTTTTTTTACAATAAAATATATATTTTATTATGTGTTTATTTTATTTTTTTCACCAAACACCTGTCCTTTCTTCTTAGGGAATGCTGGAACCCACCAAAGAGTCTCAAAAATCTCCAGCCTACCCTGCACTTTCCCTTTCTGCTCCTGTGGACAGTGGAAATATTCTTTGCACTCAGGTGAAAAGTGCAGACATGCACATAGATATATGGATAAAGATATATTAGTGATCTAATCTTCAGTCTTTAGATTTTCTGTATTTTTTCCACATTCTCTTACTCTTATGTTGATTGAAATAGTTTAAATGCTTGCTAACTCCATGTGTTGTCCTGCAGGTGGCACCCTCTTTGGCCATTAGTATTGACGGTACGTCTTTTCGCCGTGCCTCCTTCTCTAGAGTTCAAGAAAAAGCCACTCGTCACTCACGGCAGAAATCCTACTCCTGATGCTGCCTCGCTTACCCGTCTGAGCACTTCCTTCCTCTCTCACGACACACTTTTCTTCTCTCCATTTTTCAAAGTTCCTGTCCCTTCACAATTCACACACCACTTAGGAAAGTTCTTTCCTGGGACTTGTTTTATCAGTGTTGATTTAAAACAACACCAAACTAGCATTAGCAGAAAAAATTGAGAAGTAGCCATTAAAATCTTGTTTATTATCCATAGAACGGGAAACTTTTTTCCCCCAGTTTTTTGTCTTTCTTCTTGAAACAATATTTAGTCAGAAAAGATATAAATCCATTCATCTCAGTTTCCCTTTTAAATGTTGATTTATGTTTATATCTTGCCTCTCTCCCCTCTTGTCCATCCACTGTTAAAGTCCAGACTCATGCTGGCTACACACAGAGGCTGAAATATACTACCTCAGACTATAAGTATGCAGCTTCAACTGTGATTTATTACCTTGCCATTATATGCAAGACTTGAGATAAAGAGAACTATACCCATTATCAAGTATGTTCTCAGTTGTGTTGTAAAAACACAACCAAATTGGTCCCTGTGCACCAGCTCTGTCTCAGGTTTGACTAAAAAGAGATTGCAAATCTTTTTTGGAATAGCTGACCTTATTGCTGGTGCTTACTTGAAGCCATTATACAGCTTGGCTGAAATTAAAGGGGAAACACCACCACAACATATAGATGCTACAACACATTGAGATATTATTTTAAAATTGTGAAGGTTTAATTAGGTGGTAATTTCTGTTACACAGTCTATGTAAATGTGTAATTCTGTTTTCATTCAGATAAAAGCAAAACAGTGTTTCCTTGCTGTCTCAAAACCCACTGTGACCAGCAGTGAAACATTCGTTAATGCACTTTTTTTGACCAACTTAACTTGCATACTGTGATTTCCTGCTTTTGCTTGACCTTAAGCGAATGTTCTGGGTTCAATACAAGTTCAAACAACAAAGTTTGCTTCATAATGTTGATTACCACAGAAAATAATTTTGACTTCTTTTTCTTAATTTTTGCAAAAAAAAAAAACAAAAAAGAAGTTTACAGTTTGTATTTTTTTAAAAATAGTGTGTATATTAAGACTTTCTCCCAGTGCAATTGCTTTGATATTTTGCTTTTTTATTGAAGGATGAGTGAATTTTTTTTTTTATTTTTTATTTTTTATGATAATCAGAATTATTCCACAAATGCTTTCAATATTAAATTAAGAAATCCAGAATATTCCTTTAACCAAAATTATCGACCTTAATCTCTTTTTCTGGATAGTAATTTTTTTCCAGTTTTGTTGCACCAAATTGTTATTAAACATGTCAATAAATATATTATACTATATATTATACTACAGTATTCTGTTCGTCACTTGCTTTTCTATCCTTTCTTATTCTCTTTATTTTTTCTTGCCCTGTCACTCCTAATACAAATTCCCTGGTGCTGATCTGCCTTTTCTCTACATGCTTCTTATACATATACACTACCATTCAAAAGTTTGGGGTCAGTCAGTTTTATTATTACTATTATTATTATTATATAATGAAAATGCAGTAAACACAATTAAAAGTAACTGTTTCTATTTTAAAATATTTTAAAATGTAATTTATTTCTGTGGCAAAACTGAATTTGCCATTAGCCAACGGCAATTACTCCAGTATTCAGTGTCACATTATCCTTCAGAAATCATTATATTATGCTGATTTGGTGTTCAACCATCTTTTCCTATTATTATCATCAATGCTTAAAACAGCTTCACATTTTTGTGGAAACCATGATAAAATTTTTTCAAGATACTTTGATAAATAGAAAGTTCAATGGCATTTATTTAAAATAGAAATCCTTTGTAACAATGTATATGTCTTTACTGTCTCTTTTGATCAATTTAATGCATCCTTGCTGAATAAAAGTATTAATTAAAAATACTTACTGAACCTTTGAATGGTAGTGTATTTAATACTGTAATATATTGTGGGTATGTTTAACTACTAACAACATACTAACCCTTCATGTCCTGCTGTCATTGCTGCGGCTCTCATGTGAAGCACAAGATGGGGGAATATCAGAGTTAAATTTGGACTATTTTGGCCCTGTGGATGAATGTAGCTCAGATAGTGAAACTGACACCCCACTACCAGGTTAGAACAGAAAGGGTTTATCTCAGAGAAGTGAGTGGTTTGCTGTGAAACCTTTGTTTCTTCCTTTTCCATTGTGTCTGTGATTTCAAAATCAGTCTTTAGAGAAGCTTGTCATCTTTAGCATTTGTTTGTAGTCTAGTGTTCTGTCCCTGGTTTCCTCTCTCTGGACTTACTTACAGTATCTGCCTCTGTGAGTATCTCTTTTTTTTCTTCTTCCTTTATTCTAATGCACTATTGAGTGATTTGCTTCTGTGTTTCTGGGAAATTATCTTAAAGTTTTACTAGTGAGTGTCTCGCATGACCTTTATACTTCATTTAAGGTTTTTCTACAGTGTTTCTGAGATCCTGTTTACATAGTTTCACTGTCTTTACTGTCATCGTGATGAACTGTAAGTTTTAAGCATGACAAAGAAATGAAAACAACGTGTCTGCATATTTGTGTCTCTTTTAATTTTTATTTCTGTTTATTTAGGTGTTGGTCCAGAGATATATGAACTGACTACAGCTAAAACGGAGAACAACGCCACTGGTCGCTACATTGCAGATGCATTTACAAAACTCATGGAGTCTATGGAGAAAACCAGAACAACAGCCAGGTTAGACATGTGCATACATGAATGCACACACTTTTAACATGCTTTAACATGTTAAGCACAACTACATGGCTACTTTACAGCTAGAGAAGTTGAGAAAGGTCAAAATAGGGTGTGACTCTGCTGTAATTAATGAGAAAATGCTCATTCTTTCTGTATGTTTGACAGGAAGCCAGAAAGAGGTGAAAAGATAAGTGAAGAAGCAGCAAAGGTCATCTCTCTTCTCCCTGACCTGTCCTTCATGCAGGCCAGGGTTCTTATGTTCCCCTCCGTCCTAACTCCAGCAGCCAATCACATATAACCGAACACGGCATCAGCCAATCACCTTACAGCCTCATCATTCATTGGTTTTATAGACAGCTCCAAAAACAATTCAAGTGACTGTTTCTTCCATATTTAATCTAGCAATTTAATCTTTTAAAAACTGCCTTTTTCTTCACTTCCTCAGTTGATAAATGTTTTTAACTGGATTAAATCATCCAGCTATATATGAAAACGTCTCTGATGATTTTTGTTTAGCAGCAAAGACACTTCATCTGGACACTTCACACAGTATTTAGAACAGACTATTCACCTTTTATGCCTGATACATGACTTATATTTATGGTTTTATTTTTGAGTGCTGTTTGTGAAAATTTGAGTTCTTTTAAATGGCACTTCTAGCTCAATGAGGTGAAATGCAGAATTGCACATTTTACTACTTGAAACCAGAGTCTGTAAATAAAAACTGAACCCTGGTTGCTATATAAATATATATGTATTAGTATGTGCTTTTCATTTTATTTCTCTGTATTGTTTTAAAGTCATTCAGTTCAGTGCTTCCTTTAACAGATTTGTAACAACCTGTTTTTAGGCCGTTGTTCACCTTTATCTTTTAACCATCCTTTTCTTTTTACTTCCAATAGTTGTTTTATTTATTTGTTTTACCACAACTGACAAGCACACAAGAAATTATAATGCAGTTTTGATAAGGGAGATTTTAATAAGGGAGCTGCATCTTTCTGCATGCCTGCTTTTTTACTTATTGTTGTTGTTTGTTTTATTAATGTCTTGTCACTGTATTATTTTAAGGTGGAGCTTTTGCACAATCTGATATACTATGAAATTCACAGTATGAATCAGTGCTAAGACGTCTTAAAGAAAAGATGGTTTGTAGCCACTGTTCCTGTGGGGGAAAAATGTGTATAAAGGAAGTTGTTTTTGTCTTCTGTTTAAATTGTGTTTTAAAGTTTAACAATAATAAAAAGGCACAGAAAATAGTACTAGTATTTCTTTTTGGATGGCTTTCAGCATTTAAGATCTCACATTCTCTGTGTGTCTTCTGTTTGTGTCTGAAGCGTCTGGCTTCTCTGGTGATTTGTCTGTCTGGGGGGAGCTGCTGTTTATCTATGCATTTTCTGTTCTATTCTTCTGTTTGTTCACATTAGTGCTACTATATCAGTTTAATCTTTAAATATATGTGACTTCTTTTCCCCTCGCTCCCATACGTGTTATGCGTATCTATATTTCATGCAAATAAACATGTTTCTACTCCAGAGTGGTTTTCTCTCCCAGAGGGAAACGACCTAAGATTGTTGCGCAGCTACACTAATCACAGCGGTCTGAATATAGAGACACTCTGGTGAAAAGACGCACAGGTGATCAGAATGCTATGTAATGCTGTTTAAACGTGGCCCTTAAGCGTTGATAACTTACTCTGATCTGGAGCAGAATGAGTTAAACGGCTCATCTCGCGCGCACTGAGCCGAGCGCGGCTCCTCACCGGCAGCATCTCGATCACCGGCCCGGTAATCATGGCCGGTAATGCAACCGAGGAAGCGCCTAACGACAGCACGGAGATGGAGCAAAAAGTGAGTTATTGTGTTTATTCTTTTTAATGTTTACATTTTACTGTAACTGAGCGTGCATGAGTGGATACGATACATGTCTATGTGCAAACGATGTAATGTAGGCTACGTTATGTTCTGATGCCGGTGTCTTTTTGAGACTCGAATCCAAAGGAAATCAGACATAAACTGTGATTTTCGACAGGCATTCGTGCATGTTTATTACATTTATATAGATGTGAAGCGTAGAAGACGGATTGGTCTACTACCGCAGTGTCTCCCCATGACGCAGAAGCGGAATGTAACTAGAAATGACCGAGCGAATCGTTCTTTGGAATCGGATCATTTAATTGAATCGGCTGAACTTGACCATGAAATGAAAGCAAAAATGATAGCTTATCATTGCAGATAAGAAACAGTTATAGCATTTTATTTCATTTATTTTAAATGCAAATTATATTTGGGGCTGCAACAAATTGATCTGGGACACATAACTAAAACAAACAGGATATTTAAAAATTAATAAACAGCTATTTGTGCCTATATATTAAGAGCGTGTACATTTGCCACACGATGGCGTAATTGCGGCAGGACGTAAAATCATTTCTGAATCGGGTTTTGAGCCAGTTATTTAAAAGAACCGATTCGCGAAAATGAATCAGACTCTCCATCACTAAGAAGCACTGAACAATTTCAACAAACCGCTTAAACTAAGAAAAGTCTTTGTTGTAATTGTCAGTTGTTAACACTGAGAGATTTCTGTCTTTAAGGTGTTTGTATGTGTCTGTAGAAAGGCAGCATGCAGACATCGATATTTTCCCCACCTGTATTTCGATAACTCCTGCCCTTTGCTGTACCACTTTTGCTATTATTGCTATGGCTATTATTTGAGCGACTTCTCAACTGCCCAATCACAGACTGCTTCTGTATAGCTTCTCAGAATCGGATTGGTTAGATCACTCAAGAGGCGGGGCTTATCGGTAAACTAGAAGAAGAGACAAATAGCACGCGCAGCTACTGTCAGTCTGTGGCCGGCGGTTATAACGCTGAGTCTGTCATGAAATAACGCTGCGACAGAAAAGAGAGTGTTTCACAACCGGACAGCCGGACTGTTCATTTAATCGACGTGATTTTCCTTCAAGGACTGTAAAGCCACCTTGGTATAAAATCTATTTTTCTTTCTAAAATTTGTCTAGATAGGTTTTTAACCGTTTAAACGGCTGTGGAGGATGTATAGACGGATTTGAACTTGAATTATAAATCTTATGGTATATTGTGCTTTGTAAACTGTTGTAACTTATCTTTAAAATTGAATTTATTCGATAAATTATTGTTAAAGAATTGATGGTCGCATGTAAATAGTCAAGTGGTCGTAAAGTTTGTCTGAAGGACCCAAACAGCTCCTGAAGCTGCTGTCAGGTGCAGTGATGGGGAGGCGCTTCCTGCAAAACAATGAAGAAATTGAAAACCAAACCAGTTCAGCTGCTCAAAACTGCTGTGTTGTAACGAAATTGTCAGCTGATTTCCACGTTGTCTCCATCCGACCGGTTCGTGTATAGACAGTTTTCTTTTCTCATCAGGACCTTAAACCTCAGAGTGCGGTTTAAGCTATACACGCATAGGTTGATGTCAAATAAAAATATCCAAAATGTTCTCAGAAATGTAATCTTTTAGACTAAATAAAAAAAAATCTAATATTTTCTACTAATAATCCCACCTAACATTAAAGTTTTTAAGTATTTCAAATTAATGTAGAAACAACATAAAGTATATTTTTAATATTTGTTTAATACCATCTTTTTTTATCACTGAAGGCAAGTATCACTGATACCATATGATGTCTCTATGGATTTATTTTCCTAATATTTAACCATTGACTATAGCCATTCAACATTACAGTATAATTGAGAGCTATCAATTTAACGTTTATTAAACTTTAAAAAATAACTTCTAATTTAAGTGAACTTAAAACAATCTTCACATAAACCCATTATAATAAATTTCATATAGCCTATAGCTACCTGTGCCCTTCAGCAAGAAAATATAGCCTAATTTAATAAAGTAATCAAACACTAAATTCTAAATTAAATAATAAAGCAAAATTACAGAAGTTATTGATTTCCTCTTTTTAATTTTGTTCTTTGATTAACAGACATCACAGCAGCTGGTTATTAGGTTATTTTGGCTGCTACTTTAAATACTGCCGCTGCTGAACTTGATGCGGATCTGACACTGCTTTAAATGTGACTCATAAATAATAAATACTTGCATGCACAGTTTTAAAGCAGCTTTAATCGCCTTCTTTTGTAACTTCATGACTTAACTGACGAGTCGACATTACTACAACATTGCATACTCGTAGTTTCATTTGGGTTTGAATATGATACAGCCCTTTAATGTAGCCTCCCAGCAGGCACAAAACAGGCACACAACGTCATAAGACGTTGATATTTGGTTAAATTTTGGTTGCGACGTCGGGTGACCAAAATTCAACGTAAATTCAACGTCTAATATCAATGTTAAATTGATGTCCAATACCGACGTCAGCTGACGTTGAGATTTTGTTGTTTTTAGGTTGTGCAACCAAAATCCAACGTTAAGTCAACGTCAAATTGACGTCAAATATTGACGGCAACCCGATTTTCATTTTCAACCAAAATGCAACGTCTGTCCGACGTCATGTCCAACGTCAACCTGACGTTACATAGACGTCTGGTGCCTGCTGGGCTAATACAGCGCGCGCCGGCATATTTGTGCGTGCACTTGAAGGGCATGCGCTAAGAGCACAGTATAACAGCTGACAGGACAGGAAGATGCGTTTTTACTGACATATAGCGTTAACGCGCTAATTTTGACACCAATAATATGCATGTATGTATGTATGTATGTATGTATATATATATAAGGCTGTGAATCTTTGGGTAGACAGCGAATCGATTCGATTCACGATTCATAGGTTTTCGATTCGATTCAAGAACGATTTTTGCAAATTCAAAACGATTCAATTCGATTCAATTCACAATTTAATTCGATTCGATTAACGATTCGACTCTGCATTCTTTCAGTGCATTCACAGGATTATGTAAATGCTTCCTCTAAATTCCTTAAATGCTTAGTCAGAGGGCAAATTACACAACAGCCTTTATGGTTAGAGAACCATAGGTTAGAGAGAGAAAAAAACACTTTTATCCATTGTTAGATGCTAGTTTAATGATGCTATGGTGTGACATGGCATTTGTAGAAATTTATGTACGCCAAGATTTAAAAAAAAGAGCTTTAAAAGTATTATGTATAGCCTAACATTTTGTCACACCAGGTGTGTAGCCATCATTTCAGAAGTGACAGAAATGTCAAATACAATAATTTTATGTATGTATTATTTGTTATTTATTTTATTTTATATTATTTTATTTTTTACAAGAAATTCTTTTCTTATCTCTTACTTTGAATTTGCTATAAATAAATCAAATACACTGCTGGACAATAATAAATCATTTGTAATCTATAATTTTTTCCTAATGGCAATTTCATGATTGTTTTATTTACTACAAACAAGTATTTCAATTTCCTGCACAGAATAAGACAGAAAACTTTATCGTTTCTGTACTGTAATAAATGATATGTAAATTAGCACTGCATCATTCATGAATTTTATTTATTTATTGTGTTTATTGTCTTAATGTTTCACCAGTTCATTTTATTCAGCTTAGCTGCAGCTGCCTTTGTCCATATTAGGCATTTCGTGGCACGTCTTAAGCGCGAGATCACATATTTCAGTGCAAAAATTTCTTTATCTCATTTTCATAAAATAAAATGCTATGGTATTTAACTTTTCCTCTCCATCGGTGAATGATGAGTCTGAAAGAAAAAGCGCCCGATGTCTGTTTCCTATAGCAACGAATGCTACTTGTGCATCTGATTAACAGATAAACCTTGTGCTCTTATTTCAAGGTTGTTGTTAATGCTGTGGTTATTTTAACAGTTTTTTTCATACATTCGGTTCACCGACATTGTGAAAACACATGAATCATTCAATAGAACTGTGCATATGCTTTAGACACTTACATTTTTGCTCCGTCCATGCAATAAATGCGCAGCCTTCGACTGCTCAGGTAATGTCGACGTTATGACCGAGAGCCATTAAAAAACTACAGAAGACTAAACTACTTCACTTTAGCAGTACTGGCCACGAGTACGGGTGCAAGCGCAATCCTGTGACAGGCAGTGAATATAGCGCGTGAAGGAGAGATGTGAGGCACGAACGCTGTTCAAGGTCTCCATTAATTCGTGCTTGTAGTAATTTAATGTGCTTATATTTTGAAAGCATTGAATCGCTATAGAAATCGCGATTCATTCGATTCTTAGCGTTTTAAATCGATTACTGTCCGAAATCGAGGGTTTGTAATCGATGCATCGAGAAAACGAGTGAATCGTTACACCCCTAATATATATATATATATATATATATATATATATATATATATATATATATATATATATATTTATAATATTTTAAATAAATAAATAAATAATATATGATGCCAAACTATAGCCTTTTAATAAAAAAGAATATTCTTTATTTATTTATTTATTTTTATAGTCTCCAGATACCACCAAAACATTTTTGACTTAAAGCCCACAAAAATATTACAATTATTTTAATTTGGAAACTGGAAACATGTTCTTAATCTCAGTATATGGAAGTAATTTTTAAATGCATTTCTTGATGTATTTTTGAATAATTGTATGATGATAATAAAACACCAGTTAACACTGGTTACTGATCAGATATGCCCAAATCTTCGTCATCAGTCTTCTTTTCTCCAGAACGGCCTTAACGCAAGAATTAGAGATCTTGATAGTGTTTTTTGTGTTTTGTGATGAAAAATTTGGGATTAAGTGTGCAGAGATTGGGTGAGAGAAAGAGATCCTGTGTAAAGAAGGAGAGATTACAGATTACAGTTCAGATGACCCAGTTTGCTCCTTCGGTAAAGGGGATACTTGGTTACAGAATCTGAGCTGTTGCTAAGAAACAATATAAGGATCACAAATGAGGCATCATATTTTTGTTTCATGTTAACAATGTAAGTCATGTAGTGTGTGATGTTGTTATAGACAGCACAACAAAGTAATTTCCTTTGCAGTATTTGTTTGTAGCTAATGTGAATGTCTTCTGTTTCATTTTTGTTTCTGTAAATTTTTAAAGCTGATTTGGATGCATGTATTTTTTTCTACTTTGGTTGAAATATTTATTTTGAGCTGATTTCAGTTTCTTTATATGTAGAGCTTGGAGAGCGGTACAATGAAGACTGACTTGGAGGCCGGGAGTTGCAGCGCTGCAATCCACTGTCGAGATGTGTGTCGTTCATATGGGAAACTTAAAGTCCTCAACAATCTCAAACTGACAGTGCCGCAGGGCCAAATGTGAGTCCACAATTTTAGCTTTCTAAATGTGTTTTGAATATGTCATCAGGTTACACCAATCTTGAATGCTCACTTTAAGAAAGAAAACATGCTCAAATGCTGACCTGATTTTCATGTGACATGTCACGCACATGCATGCATACATCTTCCCCACCTCATCCCTTAGGTGATCTGCACAAGTAGCACAAGAAATCTCTAAAATACTCTATTCTGAGGGACTGAAGAATCTAACACCTGGCCTTTGACCACTGCTACTGCAGTGCACAAACCACTGACTTTTATATCAACTTAGGTCTGACTATCTGTCCTCTTATCACTTGTTTATGATCTGATAAGTCTTATCAGAATGATATTTTAAAATATTGTGCAAATGTCTTTGTTTCTTTTTTCTAAAATAATGTTTAGTTGCAGTAACGTATATTTAGCTGGCTGTCTATGTAGAAGTGGATCAGATTATGTTTTCCTGAAAGTCTGTTCAAAGCATTGTGACCAGCTTTTCCCGACATTAGTTGTAATAAGATTTTAGAGAAAAGAAATAGGTTTTGAGCCACTTTTAATTGCATAACTGCTGTCTTATTTTGATGATGAGTGTATTGAAACGCATTTAGTAACTGTTATCAGCTTGCTTTCTGTGTCTTAGTTAACATTTCTCACTTCCCATTTCTAATTCTGTTATCTAAATCACCCACATGTTTGATATTTTTTTGTCTGCATTTTAGTTGCTTGTTTATAACATTACACATTAAAAGGCAAGGAGTCTGTAACATGTTTTTGAAAGATGTCTCCTGCGCTTAAAAAGGCTGCATTTATTTAATCAAAAATACAATAAAAACAGTAATACTATAAAACAATCATTTTCTATTTTAATATATTTAAAGTGTAATTTATTCCTCTGATGACAAAGCTGAATCTTCAGTAGTCATTACTCCAGTCTTCCAGTACTCTTGTAATCATTTTAATATGCTGATTTGGTGCTCAAGAAATATTTTTATTAATATCAATGAGCTTCTGAAAATGTCTGTGAAAGCCGTGATACTTTTTTCCAGTTTTCTTTAATATAAAGTTAAAATGAACAACATTTAGTTTGAATAGAAATATTTTGTGATATTATAAATGTTTTTACTGTCACTTTTGATTAATTTGAATTTAAATATTGAAATTGAAATTCTGAATTTAAAAAGGATTTGAATTACTCATTGTACTAAATGGTCTGTGGAGGATTGACTGGATATTTAATTATGTTTGTTTCTTGTCCTTAGTTATGGGCTGCTGGGGCCAAGTGGCTGTGGGAAGACTACGTTGTTGAAATGCATTGTGGGAACTCTAAAGATCTCACATGGTCATATCACAGTGCTGGGGAAACCACCTGCTTTCCCAGGACATGAAGTGCCAGGAAGGATGGTGGGATACATGCCACAGGTGAGAGATTATTAGAGACTGGTGTTTACCCACAAAGCCTAGTGTATAATTAATCCGATAAATGAATCCTCTTGAGTTTCATATATTTTTCCTCTCTCTTTTTTCATTCTTTCTGCCTTCAGGATATAGCTCTGTACAATGAGTTCACTATCAGTAACACACTATGGTTTTACGGTCGAATTCATGGCCTTTCATCGAAAGAAACAGAAGCCAGGATTAATTTCCTCATTGACTTCCTAGACCTGCCACAGGAAAACAGCCTTGTGAGAAATCTCAGGTAGAATGATGTTTCGTTTCATTGATTCTTTTTTTTTTGCAACAGTCATTGCAATGATTTTTTTCAAATGTATAGTTTACCTAGAAATGAAAATTCTGTCATCATTTGTTCACCCTTACGCCATTCCAAACTATGTGAGTATTTTGGAGTGTTACAATAGCTATTTGTGAGAAACAGAGAGAAATTTAAGTTTTGTGTTTCACAGAAGAAAGGAAATCATATTTTGGTGGTTTGGAATGAAAGGCATTGAAACAAAATGAGGCTGAGTAAATGATGACAAAATTCTGAAAGAGACAGAGAGGAGGATAAAACAAAACGAGGCATCATGTGTGACCCAGTTTTCTTTGTTGACTCTTCTGACAGCAGCATTCTCATCAGAGCTTCTCTAATGACATCATGCATTCAAAACATTTGGGAAAACCTGTGTCCATTTATCTGGCCGCTCTGCTCTGAAAGTTCTCACGGTTCCTCTATAGGGACCTTCTATGGGTCAAATGGTCATGTGACTACAGTGGGTTTTATATGGACAGCTGAGTGAATCTACATGATCTGTTTAATGATTAATTGACAATGATCATTGACATTTGTTTGGTATCTGACATTGAGCTCATATTGGCAGAAGAATTGACAGATTTCCAAGTGCTATTTATGACTGTTGTGTGTGCACTGTTTGTAGGAAATAAGGTTTATTAATTTTATTAATATTATTATTATTATTATTATTTTATAGTGAAACAAAGTGACTATCTGTACAGAGGAGATTGTCTTTCACTAAGACCAAGGAATGTGAAGCATGAGACTATTATTTTTGTGCAGAAAGGCATCTTGTGTCCTTTCGTCCTCTAGATGTAGTCTGTCTGGTTTTGTTTTTACAGTGATGAACTGGCTCTAGGCAGGGCTCATCCATCTGAAAAGTAAAACAATGGCCCTGAAGGTCTTAAAGATCACACTAGTTTGTTAAGGTCAATTTCTCTTTGACAGTTTGGTTAGTTTTGTTAGGTTGAGTTAGTGGATTTGTGGTAAGTCTTGAGATACCTTGTGATTCTCTAATGATCATTTGATTCATTTAAATAATGTTCTTTTTTTTTTTTTTTTTTGTCTTTTAGTGTAATAGTTGGCTGCTCAATTTGTTAGTAATTAGAAGCATTTCCTGTGCCAAATATTGTTTCTAAAAAGTAAATTAAACTGATTTTGCTTTTAGAGCGAACACTATTCACAGTCCATTGCTCCACACATCAGTATTAGCTAAATAAAATCCACAGAAAACTAGATGACTTTATAACTTAGCATATTTTTTATTGCTTATATTTTATATTGCAACCTGTTCTTTGCTTATCTATACTACTTTTTATATATATATATTATTTTTTTTAATGAATTTTTTGTGTTTACTTATTTTTTTTAATAATTAATTTTAATAGTTATTATAAATTGATGCTAGTAGAAAGATTCAAATTTCCTTTCCAGCAAATACAGGTGTCTATGAAAGCCTGATTCCATCACAGATTAAAAAAAATCTGATTCACAATTCAGATTTTATATCTCATAATTCTGAGTTTATATCTTGCAATTCTGGACCTTTTTTGTTCAGTGGTGAAAATGGGCTTCCATAGATGTCTGTAAAGTTGTTACACATTTGGCAAATAAAACTTTGGATTAA
Source organism: Spinibarbus caldwelli (assembly GCA_039654775.1). Taxonomy (NCBI): domain Eukaryota; kingdom Metazoa; phylum Chordata; class Actinopteri; order Cypriniformes; family Cyprinidae; genus Spinibarbus; species Spinibarbus caldwelli. The sequence goes on along the minus strand of CM077250.1, from coordinate 13,595,277 downwards.
TTTATGTATTTTTTAATTAATTAATTTATTTATTTGATGAAATTTCATAACTGATTATTTACGTCCATTACGTCCATTTTTATTCACTTTGTTCAGTGGAGGCCAGCGACGGCGTGTCTCACTTGGAGCTGCTCTGCTTCAGAACCCACAACTTCTGATCCTGGATGAGCCCACTGTAGGAGTGGACCCTGTTTTGCGGGCCAAGTATGCACAACATACCTCTATCTCCAGTATTCATCCGTCTTTACCTTCCACCACGTCTTCCCATCACCTTTATTAACCTTCTAATGCACTCATACTACTACTAGCACTACCAGTCTGTCTCTCCTGTATATGTGTTTGTGGATGAACCTTGTTCTGCATTCTAAAAGCATGAGGTTTTTGCCATGCACCACTCCTTTCGCTTATTTTCTCTCTCTCTCTCTCTCTCTCTCTCTCTCTCTCTCTCTCTTTCTCTCTCTCTCTCTCTCTCTCTCTCTATCAGACATCTCAACTTAACATTTGAACTTACATTCATAACTGTGCAGTAACTTTCCTCTTAAGTTAAAAGCTTTCCTAGTATCTTGTGTTTTCATCACACCTTGAAGTTCAATTCATGAACTTATTCAAGTGGCCTTTTCAAAGATTTGCCTCAGTGAATTGGTAGTATGAAGATCTTTCACAATGCATAATGGGCAAACAAATCCCAGTGGACTCTTTTGCATGCCTTTGTTTGATCTTTCCATGTGAGTGCATCCTGAGTATGTGGCTTGCTGAAGATTATCCTGCCTTCTATAGGCTCAAGATTCCAACTCATTATAATTCATTATAAACTTTTCAAAAAAAGAAGCTTTATGCTGTAAATTCTCAGTGACAATCTTCATTTATTCTTGAGTTTGAGTAATTCACGAGCAAAAGGAAATAAAGAACATGTAGAAGGAGCAGTAGCCATGAAAGGAATGAGTCTGTATGGGTAAAAAGAGGGTCACTGTGTCACAGTTTTGCATATGATGCAGCAGTTACTAAGCAGAACATAGATGCAGGTATGTGAAAACTAGAAATATATTATTTTTAAACACAGCCCTCTGTTATTGGTGGCTTTATTGCTTCAGAATGTTTCATTGTTTAGAAAAGCTAATATCCAGAGAAACACGTTTTTTTATGTTTTCTACATTTCTATATTTATTTTTTTGGTTAAATTAATTCATTTTTATGCTGAGATCACATAGGTTCCAGTCAGACCCCGTTGAACCCTGCTGAAATCCTCTTACATAACAGACAATGGGCCAAGCCTGTCTAAGCCTTGAACCATTTTGGGGTGCTTTGCTTTGTAAGATACTAACCTATGCATTGTGAGAATGCATAGGTGAGAATGTTAATTTACCACATACAAGAATGTGTTCATTTACACAATGTGTAAAATTATCTGCCAGTGGGGTAAGTAAAATATTCTTAATATTATATACCCCACTGGCAGATAATTTTACTTGTTTTAAGCAAAATGCACTTCATTTTAGACTAAATATCTTAAGTCATTTTGCTTATCTAGTAAAAGTATCTTGATTTAAGAATTTTTAGATATTTTGACTAGAAACAAGACAAAAATACTAAGTAAGATAAGCCATTTTTCGCAGTGAAGTATATGCTCTAATGGTAGGTTGCTTTAGATAAAAGCATCAGCCAAATGCAAACCTGTAAATTGACAAAAGTTCCATAAAAAAACACAGCACTCATGCAACAAACTCTCCGTTTCTACAGGATATGGCAGCACCTGGTAGACATTGTAAGAGGAGGACAGGTTTCTGTCATTATTACCACGCATTACATTGAGGAAGCCAGACAAGCCAATACGGTAAGATACCTTCCTATTCTGACCACAAACCTGTTCCAGAATTCACTCCCACTCTTAGTAGAAATATAAAGATGCTCAGTTTAAATGTAAAGCTATAGAACAGAAGTGCATGATTTAATAGAGTCATTCTTAGATTTCTGGTGTTGGTGTGTGTTTCTTGAACAGACGAACCACTCTACTCTTTACTCATACAGATTTGTTTCTGTAATCCCTTATTATAGTCGTGACTCATTTGCCAAATGTACTTTGTACTGTGGCCTATTACATAACTTTAAAACTAGCTTTTGGCAAAAAAGGACAGGTGAGCTTTTATGTTTGAATTAGCAGACATTTTCTTTAAAATAAATGCTGGGGTTTTAGAGTTTTGACTAGACTGTTTCATGGTATTGAGACCACTGACAAACTTATTTCATGCAATAATTAGACTATATGTGTCCATGGACCCAGAGGCGTCATGCCCATTCAAAGTGAGGGGCACGTGCCCCCTCAGATTTTTGAGCCAAGTGGATTTTGAATGCAGCTTCCAAAAGACAAAAAATAGCCGAATTATATATTTTTATATTTGATACAATCACACCAGTGTGATTAGATCATTCAGTGTGTCATATCATCAGCAACTAAATTCAAATCTGCGATCGTGCTTTGGCTGGCACTGAGCCAGATACAGACTGCGCTGCATTATAACCAATCACACACGATTCTGTTGAGCTTATGAATGCAATGGCCAATCAGAGATGTTCAGATGAGTCATCGCTGAAACGCGGTGTTTTGTTCACTTCCTCGCTGACTGAATTATCTGGCGAATTCTTTCATCAGAAACAACAAAGTGCAGATGTGCGTACGAATGTAAGATATTCATTTCACAGTGTAAACAGCTTCAGTGATTTAAATGGGAGTTTTTGAGAGTGCTTGAACTCTGCTTAGACTGAATGAAAATGTTCTTTGATGTTCTTTGCTCTCTGTAAAATGAAAGTGTTATAATTTGTAACTTACAATATTGTTATTAAATTCACATTAAATACAAAGTCAGTTGTATTAAAAATATTTTATGGCATGACACCCATATCTGTTATTTAAGTAAAAAGACGGGTTTTCATGCATAGTTAATAGATTACACTATTAGTCTACTTTGCCCATCACCTATTATAGGTCAAATAACAATCTGTAAAGGTACAAAATGCATTTACTTACACGTTTGAGAATCGAGATATTTCCTGATATAGTTAACACGTTTGGAAATATTTTGAATAGAAAAGTAAAAAATAAATAAAACATAAGCCTATATCAGTTATACAGTGCTATTGTGGCTGCTGTGTGTCACATGACAAGCATGACGAGCCCCCCCCGGACCACAAAACCAGTCATAAGGGTCAAAAATTGTCATTTATGCATCATAAGCATCATAAGCTGAATAAGCTTTCCACTGATGTATGGTTTGTTGGGATGGGACAATATTTGGCCGAGATACAACTATTTGAAAATCTGGAATCTGAGGGTGCAAAAAAAAAACCTAAATACTGAGAAAATCACCTTTAAAGTTGTCCAAATGAAGTTCTTAGCAATGGATATTACTAATCAAAAATTAAGTTTTGATATATTTACAGTAGGAAATTTACAAAATATCTTCATGGAACATGATTTTTACTTAATGTCCTAATGATTTTTGGCATAAAAGAAAAATCAATCATTTTGACCCGTACTGTGTATTTTTGGCTATTACTACAAATATACCCCAGCGACTGACTGGTTTTGTGGTCCAGGGTCACATATTACTGTATATTGTGTCAAAAACGGCACTGGTATACATCAGACGAGAGATTCCGGCTGTAGAATCGGGAAAGATTTAAGTCCACTGACTCTATTGTTTAATTTTATTTCTCTTCAAAGTGTTTTTTTTTTATCAGTTTGTCTTGAGGGCATGATGTCTGTTGTGTTCAAAGTTGCGCATAATTTTGTCTGACTGTGTAACGTCAACCAGACAGTTGCTACATCCTGTTGATATATTACTCTTGAGTCACATGCACAAACGACACAGAGTGATACCAAAGACACAATCACAACATGCTTATTTACAGTACACTCACCGACCCAGAACAGTGACGTGAATTTCGAAAAATGAGAAGTATTCCTTAAAGAAAAATGCTATGCACTCCTTTCTCTGTCTGCCATCATTCTCTACTCGTAGGTAATGAGATATCTGTTGTTTCTCTTAGTCTTACTTTTGCTTCAGTTTTCAGCTTCTCTGATTTTTCTCCTGAAAAACAGACCTTGGTAATCTCACGTGTCATTTTTGGAGTTTCAAAAGAGTGTTACAAACTGTGCTCACGTTTGCCAAGTCAGAGATCTTAAAATGTACTCAAATATTTCTCATCAAATTTCTACAAGACCAAATCATGTGAGCCATGCTGTCCACATTAAATTATAGCTCTGCTCCTGCTTCAAGTCAACAATTGTTTCATTTGTTTCTATTTTTATTTCTCCTTGAGGAAATTTGTAAGTGAATCATCTTAGACTGATTTATACGTAAATGAATAACTAGTAATAGTTCACCCAAAAATGAAAATTTGCTGAAAATATAGCCAACCTCAGGCCATCCAAAGATGTAAAATTTTTTTTTTCTTCATCAGAACAGATTTGTAGAAATGTAGCATTACATCACTTGCTTACCAGTGGATCTTCTGCAGTGTATGGGTGCCATCAAATTGACAGTTTATAAAAAAAAATCACAATAATCCACAACACATCTCCAATCCATCATATTTTGGCCAGAAGCGACAGTTTAAAATTAAACTGCCTTACTAATGGATTTATTTCTTACAAACATACAGCTTTTCACTTCGCAATGTAAATTGATGGACTGGTGGCACGTAGATTATTTGTGAATTATTATGTTGTTTTTATCAGCTGTTTGGACTCTCATTCTGATGACACCCATTCACTGTAGTGGGTCTATTGGTAAGCAAATGATGTAATGCTACAGTTCTTCAAATCAGTTCTGATAAAGAAACAAACTCATCAACATCTTGGATGGCCTGAGGATGAGTACATTTTCATTTTTGGGTGAACTATTCCTTTAAGCCATGATACCATTAGGTCTATAAAAGAGCATCATATGAGCAATAAAAACTGTGTTTTTCTGTCTCTTTAGGTGGGTTTGATGAGGAATGGTCGATTGTTAGCTGAAGGTCCCCCAGATGCTGTTATGAAGCAACACAATGCAGCAGTAAGCGCACACAAACACGCACATATCTCATATGCACGTACTGTACATGCAAAATGGTTTGGTTAACATTTCAAATGCATCTATGTGTGTGCATTAGACATTAGAGAGTGCGTTCTTGCAACTTTGTGAGGACTCTGATCAGATGGGCTCCAAACAGAGTCCTCAGGGCCGTCCGCTGGACAGCAGCCCATCTCCAGACAGTATGAGAGATGAAAGCAGAGAGCCCATACTGAGAAAGAGCACACCAGAGGACATTCCCAAATATAAAGGTACAACAAAGAGGGAGAAATTCACTTTCTCTAAAATACTGCATGCAAAACTTAAACTGAAACAGAAATTCACTTTTGTACTGACATAAAATGCCACTGGTTTCATAAATGTGCCTAAAAATATGTGTTTAGAATAACAGCTTTTGATCACCGTTGAGACTGTGATGATTGCAGTTGAAATGTTCTTGTGTCTCTGCAGCTGACTGGAAAGTGCGAGCCAGACACATCATACCAAAATGGCGTAACATTGCAGCCCTGATGATCAAGACGATGGTTCGAATGAGGAGAATGCCAGGGTAATGATGTTTTAAAGTATTTATTGACCCTTTGGACAGACTGTGATTTTTGCTATGAAGTTTTTTCTTATTCTCTTTTCTTTTTTTTTAAACATTATTTCTTATTATTAAGCAAACAAAATAAATGGATGACTGCAGTAATAACTGAATTAAACGTAATAACCACTTTCTTAAATGTTCTTAAATATCTAACTGTTGTCTTTCACAAACAATCTCTTGCACTGTGTGTGCAGATTTCTGATAATCAAAGCATTTTAACTCAAAACAATGTTTTGCGTATGTTCCTCTGGTTTGTACTCAGGTCCCTTTGTTTCCAGTTCCTGTTGCCTGTAATTCAGATCTGTCTGATGTGCTTGTGTATTGGTGGAGACCCCAAAGGCATTGATGTGGCTGTGGTCAATAATGAAACCAGTCCCAGTGCCTATAGTAGATCACTGCTGTCCTTCCTTGACAACACAAGTGTCTACCAGGTAAACACAAAATTTACAAAATAAAGCTCCTGTGTATGTGGTACTAAATTTGTCTTTTGACAATATTTTTTTCTTTTTTTATTCTTTAAAAAGAAAGAATATATAGAATAAAATAGAAATTAATAACAGACAGATTCTTATTCTCTTACTTCCTCTTTTCTTGATTTCACTTCAACAAATCATAGGAACAAAAACAACTTTATAAATAGTTGAGAAAAAACTGTACATTTGCAGTGGTCATTTCTAGATCAAAGTACAGTTTCCTGTTTCCTTTCTGCAGGTGAGCTTGTCTCATTCTGAAGCTTTTGCTGGTATCCATAATGGGGAATACTGGGGCGTCATAGAGTTTGGGGAGAATTTCACCAGCTATCTAACCAAAAGGTGAGCTCCATTGTGTAAAAAGATTATGAAAATGACCTGAAAGAACTTGTTTTGTTTTGAGAATGTCAGCCAAGTTTCATAATCTTGATAGTAAAACTCACTTTGAGCAAGTCACTTATTTGTTCTGTCAAATAAGCTGTCATTTGATCATGTATGTTTATTAAAAACCTATTTGGACCATGTGACTTGTTTGGCCAGTTCATTTACAACTTCTATTGTAACCATAAACTCTATTGTTAACCAACACTGCAAGTAGATCTATTTTTGTCCAGTCTCATTTTTGTTCATTAGAGGGCAACTTCAAATGAACTCATGGTGATGTTTTTTCTGCATCTTCTTAAGGTGTCTCAGATGTTCTTAATGCAATTTTAGACCCATCCCTCATATTAAGGGTTCACTTACATCAACTAATCATGCACACTCAAATATAATACACATAACACAAACACCTGCCTCATAGTCAGAAACACTCGACTGCGTCACTGCACACACCTACACACACCAGCCCTGTGTGTTCACACACACAAACACAAGTACATACCAATTTGATGGGCAAAAAATGACTGACTGAACGTTTTCCCATCTGACATTAAACATCGGGCCTGATTACGTCATCAACTACCTGTATGAGGTGTTTTCCCTTCAGCCTAAAAAATGCAAGCATTCATGTAAATAACATGACGTGTCAGGTGATACTGACTGTAGCTGAGCAACTGATGGGAGAGTGTTGGGAGAGGCTGCAGGAGTGAATCAGTGTTTTTAAGGTGGTGAAAAGCAGGTCTGTCCTGCCTGTCTGTGTCAGTCTGTCCATATGTGTCATGATTTGTGCATCTCTGTCCTGACTGGAGCTTTTTGAATGTCACATATATATTTTTCTTGTTTGGTTCAAACATGACCCATGTTAGATGTAACAGCTGAGGCTTAAATGGTAAATGAGTTAAATTATGTGTAAAAGTATGCTTATCTGTTTGTGTGCTTGCGTGCGCAGGATGCTGCAGCCCAGAGTCTCCAGAGATGTGGTTGAAGGAGGATCAGTACATATTTGGCTGGATCTAACCAGTAAGTTTTATTCACTTTTAGTCCAATCAATATTACTTAGCTTTTGATTTCACATGACCTCATATTGCTGCCACAAGAGGGTGCTCTTTAAGTCTTGAGGGCTTTTATGGCTGTGGCTGAATTGAATCTCTGTTGAACTGATTTGTAGTGAATTTTGCATGAATCTTTGGAAATAAAGTGGGATTCATATGTCTGAGACCATTAGTAGCTTCTATTTTACATGTTTATAATTAATCAATTTAGATTTTTTTATTACATATATTATGTGGTTAAATAAAATTTTTTGGGATAAGCAATTAAACTATATTTCAGTATAACATTCGTACTCATCAACATTTCAGACCGACAAATTGCCCTGATGCTGCAGAAAAAACTCCATGAGGCCTTTGAGGTTAGTTTTAAAGATGTATATTTAAGCTTTTTTCCCATCCTTTCCACACAAGAAACTTTTTTTCCTTGTCTTATTCTGATCTTTCAAAAGGCTTTTATCGAGACAAAGCTGGGGAGTTTGTCATACATGGTGGCCGTCCCTATAAAAGTGAGTACAGAGCACTGATGAGTTCAAAGCTCGAATGAGTTCATACACCTTTGTTCTCAATATTCTTTATGTATTTGTCTATTTCTCTTTTATCTCATTTTTTCCTCTGTGTGACTTTTACAACTATCCTCTCATATATCTGTCTTCTTTTTCTTTATATCTCGCTTTTTTCTTCCTTTCTTAAAATACCCTCCTTATTTCTTGTTTCATGTGGTTTCATAGTTTGAAGAACCTATATATGGCAATAAGAACACAGATTTCACAACTTTTGTGACACCAGGAGCTGTTTTGAGGTAAACACACTTGCAGTACATTCACATGTATGCCATTAATTATATCAATCACAACATTAATACACACACACACACACACACAGTTACAGCCATTTAAAAGTATTACTACACTGTCGGATAATACTACTGCATCATGATGGACCTCTTTCCAATATCATTTATCTCTTCTTTTCTTTCTCTTTTCAGCATCACATTTTACCTGGCAGTGGGGTTGACCGCTCTGTCCTTTGTGTTAGAGAGAAAGGAGGGGCTGCTGGACAGGTGCTGGGTGGCAGGTGAGACAGCTCACATCAACCAGATGGCCATCATTTGACTTAGGAATAAATTCACTAAAGAATTGTGGCGTTTTTGAATGGAGTATTTCAGCAAAATCTTGTTTTGTTTCCTTACCACCCACAAACCAGGTGAATGATAGCTGTCTCATTCACGATTTGTATTGTGAAAAGCGCTATACAAATAAACTTGAATTGAATTGAATTGAATTGAATTGAATTCACAACCCAAAACTTAGAACTGTCCTGCAGGATGAGAAATGATGCCTATTTATACAAATAATGTTTAGCTCTAAACTTTTAGATTAGAATAAGTGGGCACACTTATTGAATTCAACCCTTATTTTTCATCAAGACTTCATGAACAAGCAGTTTTAGAGATTTACCAATAGGGGGAGCTGATCACCCAGCAGCTAAAACATGAGCAGCATACAGAGTTTTAAACGCACCTAGTAAGCATTTCATAGATGTATGTGAATATATGTTTCTTTTGTGTGTGTTTCTCTAAAGGCGTAAGTTCTCTGGAGACCATGCTGGCACACCTCTTCTCACAGCTGTTTGTTATCAGTGTTCAGATCATCCTTCTGCTGATCTTCATCCTGCTGGTCTTCAAAGTGAGTGTGTGTGTGTGTGTGTGTGTGTGTGTGTGTGTGTGTGTGAGAAAGAGAGATAGAGATAGGTGTGTGTTTGTCAGCTGTATGTTCATCTTTCAATAATACTTTACATATACAGTTGAAGACAAAATTATTAGCCCCCTATGAAATATTTAATTATTTTTCAAATAATTCCCAAGTGCTGTTTAACAGAGAGAAGATTTTTTAAACACTGCATTTCTAAACAAAATAGTTTATTTAGAAAACTTGGAGTGTTTGTAATACAAATAGAAACAAAATTTTAACCAAGAATAAAAAAAGTCTACAAGTCAAAATTATTAGCCCTCTGATGTTAGTAGTCAATGGTGTATCCCTTTTGCTTGATAACAGCCTTTAGTCGTTTGTTGTAGCTCTCAACAAGTTCCACACGTCTCCTGAGGAGTCACAGCCCATTCTTCCTTAGCAAATCTCTCAAGCTCCTCCAGATTCGTTGGTCTCCTGCATGGACTCTGGTCTTCTGTGAGCCCCAGAGATTTTCCATTGGATTCAAGTCTGGGCTTTGTGCAGGCCAGTCAAGGATGTTCACTTTGCTCATTTGGAGGTAGTTCTTCACCAGAAATGAGGTATGCTTTAGGTCGTTATCATGCTGGAAGACAAAACGTCAATCCAAACAAAGTTTTGTTGCAGACTGCCTGAGGTTGTCTTTCAAAATCTTTTCGTAGTCTTCCTTTTTCATGATTCCTTTGACGCTGACAAGATTCACAGTTCCAAATGCACTAAAAACATCCCCACAGCATTATACTCCCACCTCCATATTTCACTGTGGGAATGGTGTTCTTTGGGTTGAGCACCTCTCCCTTCTTTCTCCAAACATAGGCAACATCTCTATGGCCACATCTGACCAAAGGACACGTTTCTAGCATGCATAATTTTTCTCCAGGTTGTCGGTCTAGCTTGGAGGTGTCTCTTCTTTGGAAATTGAGTTTTTCTTGGTTGGCAACCTCGCAGTCCATTCCTATGCGGGCCTCTAGTGACCGTCTTTGTTGAGACATCAGTCCCAAATCTAGCTAAATCATTCACTAGTGTCTTAGCAGTTGTTCTTGGGTCTTTAGAAACCTCTCTCACTAGTTTTCTTTCCAAAGTTTTTGAAATCTTTCGCTTGCTGCCTCTGTTCTCCACTGTGTGGGTCTCTTCAAACTTCTTGATAATACGTCTCACACCAATTCTTGAAACTTGAAAAAGCTTAGATAAACGTGTATATGCTTCTCCTCCTCTGTGACATTAACAATTATTTTTCTCAAGTCTAAACAATTTTTTTTTGTCTTTGCCATGATGACAGTACATATTATTTCACTAGTTGTTTGCAAGATACTAATCCTCAGCTTACAGTGCAATTTAAAGGCTAAAAGGATTAATTTGGTTAATTAGTCAAGTTAGGTTAGTTAGGCAAGTCATTGGACAACAGTGGTTTGTTCCGTAGCCAGTCAAACAGATCATTTCTTAAGGGGGCTAATAATATTGACCTTAACAGTTTTTTTTTTTTTTTTTTTAAATAATTCTTTTATTCCAGGCAAATTGAAATAAATAAGGCTTTCTCCAGATGAAAAATATAATAAGAAATACTGTGTTAAAATTCCCTTGCTCTGTTAAACATCACTTGGGAAATATCTGAAAAAGAATTTAAATTTTATAGGGGCGCTAATAATTTTGTCTTCAACTGTATGTCTCCATCCACACTAGCATTTTCAAGCGTTTTCCAAAAGTTTCTCATCCACACTGAAACGTCAGAAAACGTTAAAATCGCTTTACATAAGATATATACAGAACAGACATGATACGTTTTCATGCAGTTCTTCTGGCAGGATCATTTTATTTAGGAAAATATCTCACCATTCACTGACGCGTCCTGGTCGCACTCAGGATTGTATGTCTGATCTAAAGTGCAACTCCCCTCATGTTTTGCCGCAAACAGCGATTGCGAGTAAATTTTCTGTCATCTTTGCAGGACTGTGATGAGTGTACAAAGAAACACATATGTAGCAATAGTGTGAAAGTGAAGAGCACATAACAGGCACAATACCTGTATAAACATAGATATCTATTGGTACAATATATGTCACATGACTAAAGTTGCGTCATCATTTTCAAAAGCTTCCGTATTCACAGTCCACACTACAACGCAAAAACTGCGTTTTCAAATGTATCCACTTTTTTCCTTGACAAAAACTGCCATCTCGGTGTGGATGGAAGGCCAAAACATGGAGAAGAAGATGCGTTTTCAAATGAAAACGTATTCTTGTGGACAAGGCCTCAGTAGTCCACTGTGAAGTTTGCAGTAGTGCAGGACTGTACACAACATTTACACAAGAGCAAAAGCTATCTAAAGCCACATTTCAAGCAATCAGATCCTCTTATCTTAGGTTTTAGAAGGATAACTATCCAGAATCTCTTTTTCTTCTTTTATTAACAAATAATTAGAAATCTGTGAAAAGGTCTGTTTTTCAAAGTATCAGCTAGATTTTTACATTGGCATTCAAAAGTTTAGGGTCATAAGATTTTTATTTATGAATGTTTTTGAAAGATGCCTCTGAAGGCTGCATTTATTTGATCAACAATACAGGGAAAAAAGTATTATCATGAAGTATTATTATAATAGTTCAATAAAAAAAAGTATTATTGAAGTATTATTATAATTAGAAAACTGAAGAAAGAAATTCATACAGGTTTGGAACAACTTAAGGTTGAGTAAAGGATGACAGAATGTTAATTTTTGGGTGAACTATCCCATAAAAGATAGTATTTCATCCAAAAATGAAAAATCTGTGATTAATTACTCACCCTCATGTCGTTCCAAACCTGTAAGACCTTCATTCTTCTTCGAAACACAAATTAAGATATTTTTGATGAAATCCGAGAGCTTTCTGACCTTCCATAGACAGGAACGCAACTGACACGTTCAAGGCCAGAAGCGTTGTAAGGACAACGTAGAAAGTAAGATGTCTTACGAAGTTCTTACGTCTCATGGGTCTTAGGGGTTTGGAACAACATGAGGGTGAGTAATTAATCACAGAATGTTTATTTTTGGGTGAACTATCCCTTTAAGCATGTCAAGACTGAGCAGGGCTGTTGTAGGGGGGAATTAGCATCTGTGAATTGTCCTGTGCTCTGTGAATTTTAGAAACAGCCCTGGGACTGAGCCATGTAAGTTAATTTATTCATAAATAATTCCTTGCTTTGTGTCTAGTGATTTGTGCTTGACCACCGTGGCAACAAAGGGATTGCTTTGGTAACAGACCCAGCTGTAGATTAGCGATTCTATTTCTGATGTGTAACTCTAGCAGTAAAGATGCTGAATTGGCTTACATGTTCTGTGTGATCAGCCAATAAGAGCTGTGAGCTTCACACAAAATACTCTTCACACTCGCTTATGATGTCTGTGTCATGCTGGTATGTTCAGACACTATAGGTTTGAATCACTGTTTAAAAACAACCTATTGTTAAATATTACACATATGGTATTGTTTTCGCAACATAATGTTAAAATGGTATATTTGACACTTTATATCAGGGGTGTGATCTGAAGAACAGTACAGGGACTAAAATAGCACTTCACAGGAAGTGGAGAGGGAAATTTACCCAGTAGTCATTCTGTACTTCTTGAGTACTTTTTTTCTCACATGTATTTTATTCGGTTATACAATAGTAAATTAGCTCTACATTTAAGATTGCGTTGAGAGTATGATGACAAAATATAATACATGCACATGTGTATATATAATGCATATAAAAACATTAAGCAGGATCACTTACATTTTATATTTACATATATTTTTTTCGTATCTGAAAGTGTCATCATATCCTGCGTGATTCATATGGATGCTGTGAACTAGAATACAGCTCTTTCATAATATTTTTTATCATTATCACCATATTTTTCATGTCTCTCTCTCTCTATTGCAGATTCCTAATGAAGGATCTCTGGCTTTGGTGATCTCACTGATTGTGCTGCAGGGAGTGACGGGAATCTCCTTTGGACTGGTCATTTCCTCTGCTATCGATGACGAGCAGTCAGCCAATCAGGCGGCTCTTGGAATCTTCTACCCCAACCTCATCATTAGCGGTACACTTTTTGATCTCACAGATGTTAAAAAATAAATTAGATAGGATAAGGTTACGCTGTGGCTTATTTTACTTGCTATTATTTATATTTAAGTTACCCTTAAACCTCACACTTTTGAATTGATGCAGCCCTCTATGTTAAGATTGTCTGTCATTTCTCCCTCCTCCCCAAAATGGTGCAGTCCGGAAAATATAATAAGAGCTATATTAGGGCCATACTATCTGGGTGTGTCCAGTGGATTAATGGATGTGATTCCACAGTGAGTAAAATCGTGGACTGATAGTGGAGTGGAATAAACAGAGTGAATGATGATTGATGGATGAGATAAAAATGGAAAGGAAATATAGGTGATTATTGTAAAGAAATGGAAGGAAATTCTCCTTAGTGAGGTCTTGACCCCACTTACCGGTCATAATTCACATTAAAACGCACCATCTAATTTGTCATTCATTTATGGCCTGCTCAAGTAACACAAACACACTAGTAACTACTAAAAATATACATACGTAGATGATGTTACAGATTAAAGTTTTTACATTAATGAAATTACCTCCTGTAGGTGTTATCTGGCCAGTTGAGTGTATCCCGTATCCTCTGCGTTATTTGAGTCTAGTCCTGCCCCAGACCTACGCATCTGAAGCCCTGCGCTGCATCATGTACAGAGGTAGAGTATGTGCACTCATGCACGCACGCACATTTAATATAGCACCGGTACCAATAAACTTATGATATAAATCTTTTATTTATAGGATATTAAAATAATAATAAATATTATAATTTATTAGAAATAGAAATCTATTTATTTTAAATAAATTATAATTTTTTATTTGATAAGACAACAATAAATTGATCATTTTAATTATAATTTATTTATAATAGCAAGTGTCTTATAAATACATTTATAATTTTGTCAGGAATTTTATTCATTAATATATTTGTATTTAATTAATATTTATATAAATATGTATATATATTTATGACCTAATGTAAAAAATAGTACTATTTTATGTTAATAAGAACTTGGTATAAAAAGTATTTGTCATTTTGTCATCCCTTTAGGAGACTGTATAAATCACAAACTCAAACTTATACATATAAACATGATGAATAGTGTGTTACGGTCGTAGTGGTTGTTGAGTTGCATAGTACGAGTGGAGTCTTCTCTGAAGCGTGTCTCTATCATCACATCACTCATTTCAAATGGACTGCCCTACCCGCACACCTCAGATATGTAACATGTTTTGTGTGATGTGTTCAGCCGACACACACAACAATTCTCTCTGAAATCCCACGCAACTAACATTTTCCCTCTGAAACAAACATCTTGGGTTACATAAGATTTCACGACACCTGACACTCTTCTCTCTCAATTATTCAAGGAGCAGGAGGAGCGTCTGCCTCCATTCCTAAATTAAACACAGCTTCCCTGTTGTTTACCTGCCAGCATTCCTCACGAACGGGAACCGGTTAGTTAGACAGAGAGGCTCAGAGGACGACACGCAGTCAAAGTTCAAGTTCAAACATATTAGAGTTAATTGACTGCTGATACTGTACAGGCTAGGTCAGAGCTGAGACTGGTCATGTGACTGGAAATGTACAGACTGTACACAAACTTGGTTTTCCCCTTCATTAATCTACCTGAGCCCTTTGGTTTTTGATTATGACACCACAATGACATCGCTCTGGGGTGGCATTATTGTTAACTAAACCTATTTTAAAAATGTGTTAATTGATATAAAGCTGAAATAAAATATAAATCTTTATTACTTAAACTGAAAACATAAACTTACAAAATGTAAATGAAAATTAGAACTGTTGCCTTGACAACTAAGTGAAATAAAGTAACCTAAGTTTAAATGGAAGTAGTAAAATTGCTAAAATTGGAAAACAAATTAAAGGTTACATAAAAAAATTTGACGACATATGTAACCTAGAAAATATAAAATGAAATAAAAATACTGAAACTGAAAATATAAAAATAAAAGCTAATTTAAAACATTAATAAATACTATAATACTTTATGAATAATATTAAATACTGCTCTGGGAGGAGTCTGTACAAACTGTACAGATTAATTATTGTCTTCCACAATTTTACCTGTGACGGTTTAAAAATAGTCTTGTAGAACCAGATTTTTAACTATCTACATAAAGTTAGGTTAACTCAACAGCTGTCCTAAATGCTCATGCCTAAATCTATCATGTGTGTGTAGTGTTGAAAAGTCTGATTCATTCTAGTGAATCGATTCAATCAGATGGTTCATGAGGCTTTCACAAATTTAAGAATTTAACACTGAGCAGTTTCCTTAAATATAGCTTACATCGATTTGTTTTCTGTCTTCATGTTCTGGTACTTATCCTCTTACGGTTCTCTTATTTTACATTCAGGTTGGGGTCTGTCCCGTATGATGGTCTGGCGAGGTTTTGCAGTCACTCTGGGCTGGAACACATTCTTCCTTATGCTGGCAACAGTCATTCTCAAGCTGAGAACATGAGAGGCTCTGCCGAGGAAAGGTGCTTCAGATTGGGTATAGAGGTGTCCGGCGAGACCAAAAGATGACTGACACATGGATTTGCCAATCTGAGCCTCTCTCTCCTTTAATATGCCATTCACCCAAAACTGGCCTCCCAAGGACCATCAGCGTGAAACTCAGGGCATCCCTCAACCAGCTAAGAGACCTATTCAACAAACAGTTTACTGACAATGTGACACATAACACTCATCATGAGTTTCACATGGGCTTCAATTATTTAAAAAAATCCATCAAAGAAGAAGATAGCAAGTGTTGAAGCCAACTGTTGGAACTTTCCATACGCTCTTTTTCCCTGTGGTTTATGTAATGCATCCTGAATTCAGATTCACTAACTAGGTTTTTTTAGTGCATGTTCCATATGCCTTGTCTGTGCCAGTAAACCTTAGGCTGGGTACAACCAGACACCTAATTTGCATTAGGGAAACCTACAATGTTGCCCACCCTTGTACTCCCTCATCCTGAACAGAAAGAGCACTGCTTAGCAAGGATTCTTCACTGGGCACAGTTCACCCTTGCATAGGAGTGTTTTGTTTTCCAAACTGCTGCTTGTTGTTTTTTTTTATGGTAAACGTTTTTAGATGAGCAGTCTGGGTGTTAATAATCCATTAAGTGCCATAAAGAAAATGAAGGAAGAACTGCAATGTTTACATTTGAGCACATAGCAGGCCAAAGTTAAACCTGCAAATTGAACTGAAATACGAGTTTAGTCCTGTGTTTTAATATATATTGTATTTGAAAGACAGCAGCACAAACTGCATTACAATGCAAGCCATATGCTGAGTTACTTGGACTAGTGAAAATAGTTTGATGAATGCATAAAGAATATTTTAAATAGATACTAATTGCTTATTGGTTTGGGGTATAAATCTTATGTGTGTTTCACTGTCCTTCTTAAATGTCAATAAATTTATCACGCTTTAGTGGTGGTGGTTGAGAAGAGACCCCCATATGATTGTAAAGTGCTTTGGTGTATAACAATACACAATAAAGCGCTATATAAATGATTCATTCATTCACTCATGCTTTCATATTTTCTTCTCCTTGAATCTTGAAGTTCAACATTAGGACACTTGATTTCTACCTTTACCTTCACTGACCAGCTCCAGGTTCTGGTTTGGTCTCTACACCACAGTCAGACTAAACAAATCTAGGCCCTGCTTAACTCACTCGAAAGACTTTGCATGTTATTAAGCAACTGTTAGTTTATTTAAAACTACATTTAAATTTGGTTGACATTATATCATTATATCTGTACTTTGAACAGTTTGAAAAGTTCACAAACTGAACGCTAGTTTTTTTCATGTAAATGAAAACTTAAACAGGAAAATGCTGCTGTTTGAAAGTTATGCAAATATTTGAGAATTATGAAACAGGCTTTTCATTGTAGTAATAATGACGCCCACACTGGAATTTCATGGTATGTTTTGATAGAACATAGGCTGACAGTTGATTTTAGGACTAGAGCTTTGTTGGTTCTAGATTTTTTGTGTCTGGCTCCGGTTGAGGCTTAGAGACAAATGTTTGGCAAAGGTTTGTTAAGTACTGTGCCATTTTGAAAGGTCATCGTGTCACCTTTATACACACACAAGACCATTATTTGCTACCTCTTGAATTGTTGCATATAAATCCCTCATATATGTGCACATTGACATGCTCTTGGTGTAAAATGATCTTAATGGAATTAATGACATCTTTTTCAACAATAAACCGTTTTAATAAGATCTTCATATTTGTATATTGACTGTTTTTGTATTTATTCAGCAATGTTTATCAAAACCCACCACTTGCTCTTTCAGCTCTTGTACATTTCTTCACCATCCTCATTACCAGCCCATTATCACATTTCAATATCTGAATTTCAAATCTCTACTGGCTTCGAAAGCTTCTCAAGATCACTCATAAATTTAAAGGGATAGTTCACCCAAAAATGAAAATTCTGTCATTAATTGCTCACCCTCATGTCGTTCCAAACCCGTAAGACCTTCATTCATCTTCACAAATTAAGATATTTTTGATGAAATCCAAGAGCTTTCTGACCCTCCATAGACAGCAAGGCTACTACAATGGTAGAAAAAATATATAAATAGAAAAAATCTATCTAAATAGATTTTTTGCCAGTGTCTCACTGCTGTGTTAGGGCAGGTTTGAATTTAGAAAAAAAAAAAAAAAAATTCAAGGAAGAAATTACTTCTGCTGTCACACTGTCATGTTTCTCCTCAGCTCACTTCACAACACAGCTCTTATGTTTTGAATCTTATCAGGGCAACACTTAAAATAGGCTCTCAAATCACCATTCAGATAAAACAACGGCCTTTGGAGTCATTTAAAATGTGTAGTCACCATCATGAGGAAGCAGGGACTACGTTTGTAGACATTGAAAAGTCCTGTAAAACAGCTTAAAGCGTATGCCGTCAAATAAATGATTAGTACAGTGCTGTAGACAAAGCTTTTAAAGGGGCCGTTCACATGGAACGCCTTTTGCGTTTAAAATGCAGGGCAGTAGAATGGAAAACATGAAAGGTGTAGAGATATGGGGCCAGTTGCATAAACTTAGCCTCTATGTTAGACAGTGTCTTAACTAGAAATAGTCTGACCAACTACAGTTAGCCAAGGGGTAATCAGTCTTATTTTTTGGATTCAACTTAATCTACATTTTTATGTAACAAATTTAAAAAATATGACCAGTCTTAAAGAAAAAAAATTAACTGACTAACTTTTAGTCTTATGCAACCGGCCCATGCTTATAAAAGTTATTTTAACTAGACATTTGCGTTTTAGAATGGGTTTTTGCACGTTAAAAATATGAGATACAATGGAGAGGAGAGAACACAGGCAAGGAGGTATTTGCACTAAACAGTAAAAATTACATTTGTGTTATGTGTGTTTACATTAAAAAATAATTAAAAAGCAGTGCAAAAACACGTCCTTTGTGGACTAGTTCTTAATTGGTTTGAGCATGAGAGAGAGAAAGAGAGGGAGAGAGCGAGAGTGTGTCATATAGGTGAGAACTATACAAATATAGGCATGAGGTGTCAGTGTTGTTGCCATGACTACATAAACACAAATAACTTTAAGCAGATATTAATCTACACCACAGCTTACGTGATATGTGTGCATGTACATGTCTGTGTGCACTGACTAACCATGCTGATCTCTGAAAGTTTCTACAAATGGATATGAAATGTGTGCTCGTTATTTTGTAGAGCCACCTGGCTTACATTGTTTTTGGAGCCTGATAAAATTATGAGTATTTCAACACATGACTTGTGCCAACATTTCACTGTTTTCACAACATTGCCATGAGCTATGAGCAGGCTTGGGCTAGAGTTGACGGATATTACCAGATCATGTCTGAACAAATCAACCTTTACTGGGAACCCTTTCCCAAACACTGTGTTGAGTTACATGGCACGGTCAAATCATCTCTCTACTGAACATGTTATCTAGAACAGGACTAGTCATAATGTTTTTTCTTTTAAGCGCAAGAAAAGTCCCATATCATAAAAGAGTGGGTGGAAGAGAGATGATCTGATTGCTTTTAGGTTTATGTAAGCAGGTGATGTGACATCTAACCTCTTGGAAACATGCACAAGAACTAAATGTTTTTTGAAAGAGAGAGAACTTTTAGTACACTCAGTATAACAAGGAGCATCTATTTTTTTCTCAGTGTAATCACATAAGGTGTGTGATTTCCTTTAGCAGCACTGCCTATAATAAATGGACTGTGGCTGTGTAACGTCATTCCACTCAAAATAATCAGATTTACTGATGTCTCTGGATACCTCCATCATCTGGGACAGGTTTGAGATCTTATCTTCTATATAATGTTTATTTTGTCTACTTGACCTCTTTTCTATTTTTTACTCTTCCAAAGACAATAAACTTGACTGGGCCTGACATTAATCTTAATCAGGATGGTTAATGATGAAGCATCATCATGCATTCATAACCCCTAAAAGAACAACACCATAACATTCTTCAGTATTACTCATAAAAAATAGACTTGTTTTTGTTACAGGCGTTACAGTCTTTAATTGCAGAGTCATGTTTCATTTGGCTTTCCAATAGTACATGCCAAAATAAGGCAGTGTTGTGTCGGAAAACAGGAACCCACACAAATGCCTTTAATGACAAGTTAATCAAAGGCAAGCACTCAGTTCAGATTTCAAAAAGGCTATATAACAATCATACAAATAAAAATGAATGAATAATAAATAAACATGACAATAATTATAATCATAACATCAACAACATTCAATGCAGCATTCAAATACATAAATTAGAAATTAGGTAGCCTAATAAAAATACACTAATCCTCACACAAGCAGAGCAATTATTGTTTTCCTGAAAATCCATTATAAATAATAAAAAATAGACCTCTCTCTCTCTCTCTCTCTCTCTCTCTCTCTCTCTCTCTCTATATCGTATTTTTATGTAAGTTAGGCTATTTACAGAGAGATGAATAGCCTGCTTGTGTTTCATGAGTAATATCTAATAAGGGCCTTACTCCTTTGAACTGTTGTACAGACATCTCTTGAATATGGCAATCAAAGCAGTTATTGTTTTCTGCGGGCGTGCCTGCAGCTCAGATATGAGATTTGCTGCAAAGATACATGTGTGACCTAACCCAGCAACGTTTGCGACTTCTGACTCGCTCAGAGCTGAGAACTACATTACCCAGAATGCTCTTCACCCGATCATCAGTGACGCGGCAGGTTTTTTCTCCGCTCATCTAGTCTCGAGCCACTACAACACAAAACAGCACCGTCTGTTTACAGTCTCTCTAGAAGCAGCCGGCGGACAACACCATTTTACAGGCGTTATTGTTTGTGTCGACTCTCTGTATTTCTTCCGAGCCCGAGACTGACTGAGATCAGGTCACATTTAACGGCAGAGAGATTATTTTTGTTTGAATTTTGAGGAGAACTCTCAACACCTGCCTTTGTTAGCAAGTTAGCCTCGCGTGTCCTTAAAGGATCCTCATCCTTAATTCTCTCTCTCTGTTATTTTCTGGTTTGTTTTATTTAGTTTAATCATTTATTCAGTCAAACAGCAGTTGTAGCTAAACCCGTGCTAACGGAGCAGCTCTTTGTTCGTGCCTCGGAAAAAACACACCAGCACCGCCGTGAGTACCTCATATTCACTAGAAAAATAAACAACAGTGCTTGTGTTTTATAAAATAACGTTTATTTTACTGATGAGTCTGGCTTGTTTTTCGCAGACTTGTGTCTTTTGTTATATTTTGTATGTAGGCTATCTTGCTGCTATCATGTTGACTTTAATCCTAAGAATCATTTTAAGTTGATTTCGTGATTTAATACATAAGTGCTCATCTTTTTTATGCCTTTTTATTGTGTTGTTTGAGTCTATCAGATAAACTGCCATGGGGTTGTTCTGCTTTTCTAAAAGCGAAGATTAAATGTCTGTAACTGAAGTACATTTATCGTTTAGGAGAGCAAAGAAGTGTTATTTAGTTATTTGTCTGTTATATTTCTTTAGGTATTCTGTCACGTACTGTGATTATTTTTTTCTGATAAATTGTTCTGTGATTTCTGTCAAATACTGTGATTTGTTTTTTTTGCGTCTTCTGTTTTAGTCACTAACTTCACAACTGTGCGCTTACTCAACATATCCGAGAATAACCTAGTATTATAGCACTCTATATTATATGTCAAGTCCAGTTATTGACAACAAGCCTTCGTTATCATGTGTTTGCGAAGACAATGGAGAGTCATACTAATTGAGAAAGCAGTGCACTTCATATACTTTATGGGCAGAATTTGCATTGGGTTTTGTGGGCTCGTTACAGACGTGTCATTGTTCTTTGCTGAAGTATTTAAACGCTCAGAGGCATTTGCATTGGCAGACCGAGCATCTGGTCCGACCCAATGTGGCCTTTGTCCCGTTCCCGTGCTGACGTCAGGATGTCATTCACTGCCCCCCCCCCCCCCCCCCCTTTTTTTTTTTTTGGTACCAGCCGGTGCTGCTACATCTGAATTATTTATTAGAACAATAAATGGATTAACATGCGTTAATACAACATTTACTGCCACTCCATTGTTTCTGCTATCACATTCATGCACACCGCTGAATATGGGAAACTTCCAGCTGTCTGGTAAATTGTTATGAAGCTTGGAAAACTACTTAATTTTTTGTATTGAGTGGATAGAGAGACTGCACAAAATTGATTGCTGCATTTTAGGCCTGGTCTGTAAAAACTTGCACAGCACATTTTAATTTAGTTACATACTTTATGAGCCTTACATTGCAAAGCCAAAATAATTATTAGTGATTTTTGTGAATTATCAAAAAAAAAAAAAAAAAAAACCTTAAGTATTTATCAACGTTAAACATTTATCTGAATAGTATATTTGTCTTTTTTTTATTTAAAATAAAATAAAAGATCAAACTATAAGTAAAGTGATCTTCTGGGGTTTGTGTGTGTATGTGGTTTAAACACATTTTGAGTGAATTTAGATTTGTGAACTTAACACTGGGTATCATAGTAGGAGAACTTTGATGCAGAGCATTTTTTTTTTTTTTTGCAGTTATAAACTGAACATTCTGAATGCTGGCAATACAGTGGTGGTGTTGTTTTCTACCTATAAGCGGTACAGTTCCTTGTTTGTGGAGTAAAGTCAGTAACTTAAGAGAGAATATTGTTTGCTCTGAGTTTGTTAACATAAGAGAGAATATTGTTTGCTCTGAGTTTGTTTTGCCTTGATAAATTACCAGGGAGTCATTTCCTTTAGTCGTTTCACTGCTTTCCTTTAAAGGTGCCATAGAATGCATTGATACAATATTTAAAATTGTTCTCTGATATCTACATAGAAGGAATGTGGCTTAGGTAAGGGCAAAAAATCTCCAGAAACAGTTTTACATGTGCATTTACAACCCTAGGATTTCTCCCTAGAATGAAATGGTCTGTTATTGGCTTATTTGGAAGGGTCATGAATAATAATGTTGAGCTCTGCTCTGACTGGCTGTTTCACACGGATCATTTCAGTAGCTAACAGCAGGAAGCAAACACGGGGAGGAAATACATTCTCTCACAGTTATATCGTCGGGTAATTATACTGTGTATAAAATACGGGCATCAGGGAGCCGCTATTAATATGCGGGGCACTGAAACTGCTTTCAAATGCACAATCGCTTTTTACTTTCACTTTCGCTTTCAAGATTCGCGATTGCACAAACTCTGTTTATACTAATGGACCGGCAGTACTTACCACACATTTTACAAGATCAGCTGCTTGTCAGTGGTGCTCAGGATCTGTAAATCATTCGCCATCATCCTCAGTCATCTCTCCTTACTCTGTTTATGTGGTAAGTGAAATCTTATGTACTGTAATGTAATGGGCTACTGCTAGCCGCTAACCATGTCCCTTTAGTGGCTCGTGTTATTTTATTAGAACTAGGGCTGCAACAAACGATTATTTTGATAATCGATTAATCTAACGGTTATTAGAACGGTTAATCGACTAATCATTGATTATTTCACTGATTAATCAATAGACTTTGATTGATTATTCAGCTTTTGCAATTAGTTAAAATATTGAGTTATACATATTCTAACAAATAAATAAAAGGTAATCACTTCAGCTTTTGAAAATCATGTGACCCTGGACCACAAAACCAGTTTTAAGTGTCAATTTTTTGAAATTTAGATTTATAATAAATCAGCTTTCCATTGATGTATGGTTTGTTAGGAGAGGACAATATTTGGCTGAGATACAACTATTTGAAAATCTGGAATCTGAGGGTCCAAAAAAAAAAAAAAAAAAATCAAAATATTGAGAAAATTGGCTTTAAAGTTGTCCAAATGAAGTTCTTAGCAATGCGTATTACTAATAAAAAATTAAGCTTCACTGGAACATGATATTTACTTAATATCCTAATGATTTTTGGCATAAAAGAAATATTGATCATTTTGACCTATACAATGTATTGTTGGCTAATGTTACAAATATACCTGTGCTACTTATGACTGGTTTTGCACTCCAGGGTCACACATGTAATTAATTAAAATTATTACACAATAAATTGCTAACACTTTAAAATAAAGTTTCATTAGTTAACATTAGTTGACTACATTAATTAACATGATCTAATAATGAACAATACTTCTACAGCATTTATTAATCTTAGTTAATGTTAATTTCAGCATTTACTAATGCATTATTAAAATCACAAGTTGTGTTTGTTAACATTAGTTAATGCACTGTGAATTAATATGAACTAACAATGAAGGACTGTATTTATTAGATAACATTAACAAAGATTAATAGTGTAATAAATGTATTGCTCATTCATGTTAGGTAATACATTATAACACCTTACTGTAAAAGCGTTACCAATTAATTTATATAAACAGATATATTTGGCACACAAAATGAGATGACAGACAGAGAAACTCGCTTAATCACCATTTAATTAGCTATATGAAAAAATAACTGAATGACACATTCTGCATAACATCTCATTTTGTAAGTCATATGGATAAGAAACCAAATAAAGGTAAGTGATAAGATGCTTTATTTTTTTGATAAACTATTTTATTCACAACATATATCTCTTAAAATACCTTATAGGGTTATGATAATCAAAACAGTCCTGAGCAAGATAAAGCTTTAATCTCTGCAAACCAAACTATCACTTTAATTTATTTCCCCAACTTACATTAGGTCATATGGGATCAAACGACTACTCGACAACAGAAATATTTGTCGACAATTTTTTATGGTATTTATATTATTTAATGTCGACTAATCGTTTCAGCCCTAATTAGAACACGTTATTTGCTTTCCGTGCCTTTCTGAATACAGACACCACCTGCACTTCACATCCCCTGCACAGCCTGGAACATAACATTCCATGATCTGCCATTTTCGCTGTTGTCCTCGCTTGTTTCTTCACAATACCTGCAGAACTTCTGATGGTTCGGCTGGTAGCTGGCATAGAACATGGGCGGGTATATGCAAATGTTGGGGGCGTAACTATTAGTGATCCTGACTGTTATGTCACAGTCGGTGTTATGTTCTGATTTACCTATTTTTCAGTGGTCTTTTTTAATCACGAGCTTTACATAAGGAGGAAACAAAGGTGTTTGAGGCTAACGGTATGTCATTTCCATGTACAGAACTCTTATTATTCAACTATGCCAAGGTAAATACAGTTTTCCGTTCTATGGCACCTTTAACAAGGGCAGAGGTTGCCACGGCTTGACACTTGGGCCTTGTATTTTTTGCTTTATTGGTGATATGAGTATGTTGTTTGTCTTTGTGTACACGTAACCTTATGTAACGTGTATTACATGTATTCCCTCAAGCGTGGTAGCTGCACTGACTCTGCTGTAGTGTAAAATGATCTCAGTCTGTATCACTTTCAGTGTCTTCTGAGACTGCAGGTCTAGGATTCATTTTTAGTCTCTGCATCTTATCCAGTGTAGTGGCATTAACTGCGAAAAACTGTTCCTGGATCAGTGTTATGATGGTGAGATACACGTCAGCCCTGATCTGTTTGCAGCAAATCAGATGTCTGTGAAACTTTCAGTAAGCCTGAATTTATCTCAGAGCTCATTGGAGCCATGTTGTCATTCTCTGATAAAGATCGCAACGTTCAGTTTAGCTTTTTATTTGCTGTTTTGCTTTGCTCAACTTTGATCTTCTCTCAAAGTTAGCTTGCTGTCATTATGATGAATTTTCCATTTATTAAGCCAACATGTTTGAGAATGGATCTTGTAAGGCAATTCAACGTAGTGTAAGTAAATCCTATTGCTGTAGTGCAGTGAATCTATAACTTACTACTTGTCACCAGTCATTTTCAATCATGAGAAACACATTTTGTGGGTTTCACAAGTCTTTGTAGGTTGATAAAACAAGTCGCCCACTTTTGACTGATCACCGCACTTTGTACGTTCCAGTGATGTGCATTTGTTTGAAGAATAAGCGCGGTGCTTTTTTGGAAATTGTTCCAAACCTCTGCATTTAAATAGCACCCCCGGAGACCTTTCACCATATTAACTGCTGATTGTGTCTATTTAATTGAAATTGAGTTATTGACCCAAGTGCACAGTACAGCATCATCTAGATCTATGCAACTGTAATGTGTTTCATCAGGTTAATTATTTCTCACAAAAGTAAAGATGTATATTATCCTTCAAAAGGTTTAGTAAAAATTTTTTCTTTGACAGAAATCAATACTTTTATTCAACATGGATGCATTATAAATTGATTAAAAATGACAGTAGAGAAACTTAAAATGTGACTAAATTGTTCTATTTATTAATGAATGTATCTGGTTTTTAATTAATATTTCAAATTATGTTCGTTTGAATTTTCTATTCATCAAAAAATCATGAAAAAGCGTATCAAGGTTTCCACAAAAATATTAAGCAGCACGACTATTTTCAGCATTGTTAATAAAAGTTTCTTGAGCACCAAATCTTATCAGAATTATTTCTGCAAGATTATGTGACACTGAAGACTGGAGTAATGGCTGCTGAAAATTCTGATTCGCTATATAGGAATAAATGACATTTTAAAATATCAAAATAGAAAATGGAAATCAGTTATTTTAAATTTTAATAAATTTCATAGTATTGCTGTTTTACAGTATTTTTGTAAAAAACAAAACAAAACAAAAAAACACCCTTTGAGCATAATGTATGTATTCTGAAAAAATCATACAGACCCCAAACATTTGGAACAGTCGTGTACTAGTAAACATACAACCAATATATTCTTTAACCACTACTGTCTTTTTGGCCACTTTGTTGAGTCTCCACAATAAAGTTTTGAGGATGACGTATATTGTGGAAACTAGGTCAGACAGTGGGCACCTCAGAGGAAAAGGAAGCAGGAAGAACGAACTCTCTTTCTCACATGCTTGGCTGTGCTGACAGACTACTTCAATCCTTTGAGTTTGTTTGTAGTTGCAAAATCTGAGGAAATTATGTATAGTATATTTTAAATGTCTACTATCTTTACAGTAAACTAGGAGGTGGAGGTGACCGTAAAGATTTTTATATTGTTACAAAAAAGGATCATGTGACACTGAAGACTGGAGTAATGGCTTCTGAAAATTCAAGCTTGCCATCACATGCAATATTTCACAGTTTTTACAGAATTTTTGGTGAGACATCACACATCTTGCAGACCCCAAACTTTTGAATAGTGTGTGATGGTAGTCTAGCACACCTGATCGGACTGTGTATGTATTTTGATTATTTAATCTCTGCTCCCGTGTATCTGTTGAACTCTATTTAAATTTCAGGATCTGATGTACCAAACAAACCTGATTCTGATAATCTGTCCTGCTGACTCTCACTTTCTGCATGCTTTTTGCTCCAAGCAGCTAAATTCTGAGCGGTGTGTGAAAGACGAGACTGGCCATGTGACCTGAAGGACACACCAACCCCCATCTCAGGCCTCTGTTCCCCTCAACTTCCTTTGGTGAGAGCCAGAGTTGATCACTGCGGGCTGTAAATGAGTTATTGTCATGGAGACCGAGAGGTCAGCCTCTGCCAGTCGAAGCTGAAATGGGCAGAAGGATGAGCTCTGGCATACAGAGTATCGGGTGCTTGCGTCATGAAGAGGGGATCCTTTCAAACTGCTCAAAAGTATATCTAAAAACCAGCTGACTGGTGTTTAAAGTGTTTTTATTAGTGTTAGCATATGGACTGCTCTGAAATATGACTTGTTTCCTGTTTAGACAGCCAAGAGCATCCCCCACCTTATTGGATCATTGAGATCATTTGACAGTTTCTGGGAAGATTGCATTGTGCTCTCCTGGGTAGCAAGTGGTTCTTTAGATGTGTGTTTGGACGGCTAGCCTTTGTTTGAGACATGCACACATTGCCCCAAGTGCATGTAGACTCAATACCGTGTGTGTTTCTCTGTGGTGTTTTTGTACATATGTGTGTGTGTCTGCATGGTTAGTTCATTGTTACTGTCCAGTCTGTTTGTTTCTCTTAGGTTTCAGTGCTCATGTCATTGAATAATTAAAAAGCCCCTGAAACTGAAGCTCGGCCCCTCCCCTCCTCTCTGCTGTCTTCCGTCCATCTGTCTGTTCCGTACTCATTTAAGAAAGCATGCCGTTTCACTGTGTCGTGTTCAGCTTGAGTGTTTCTTGTTCCTAGATGGTTATCTTCAGTTTTATATTGCTTCCTATCTTTATTGTAGTTTACGTAACAGTGATTCTGTATCATAAGTTTGAAGTGTGCAAAGATTGCATATTTAGGGGTCGTATACACAGATGTGTTTGCAGTCCATTACGCCACTTTTCCATTGTTTTTCGATGTAAACATGCAGATGTGTTTGACTACGCTCACGTCTTGCGTCTTTTGCAGTGCCTCGCGCATGACACCGCGTTCTAACAATGCAGTGATCAAGGAAAAAGTTTGACTTTTAAAATCACATCTCTAGACCTTGCATTTTTTTCCCATTCCACTACCCTGTGTCTCATGTTTTTAAATACAAAAACACATTGTGTGACTGGCCTGTTTTTACATTAAAAAAACACAAGATGTGAGCAGTAGCATGGAGAAAAAGTAAATTTAAATATAAAAGTAATTTTACCTTGAGCGCCACATTTTTAGAATGCAGTGTTATGTGCAAGTCACTGCAAAAGATGCAAGGTGCAAGCACAGTGATCAAAGACATCCATCAAGCGCATGTTTACATAGGAAAAGTGATGGAAGAGTAGTTGACTCGTTGTTCGAACAACCCAACAATTAATCTGAAGTCTTAAAGTGATGGTCCATCCAAAAATGAAAATTGTTATTTATTCAGCCTCATTTTGTCCCAAAACTGCATGACTGACTTTCTTCTGTGGAACATAAAAGAAGATATTTTGAGAAATGAGAAACGTTTTTGTCAGTATAGTGGAATCGGCTTCAATATTGTTAGGTTCCCTTCAAAATATCTTCTTTTGTTTTACAGAAGTAGAAGAAAAGAAAAGGTCAAACAGGTTTGAAACTATATTAGTGAGAAAATGATGACATTTTCATTTTTGAGTGAGCTATCCCTTTAAGAAAGCACTGTGTAATTAGGTTGTTTCCAGTTCACCTGACCCCGAATTTGATGTCTTTTAGTAGGAGGCATTAACAGAGTCATCTTTTTGCATCTTTTAATGACAGTTTGTGTGATCATCATGATCCCAAACTGTTGTTGTGTCATAAGTTCAAAAGTTTTGACTTGTAATAAAATGTAGCTATTGTTAATACAGAATTGCCTTTCACAAGTGCATTGTATTTCAGTTTCATTGGAGGAATTTTTTGTGAGTCAATCTGTCAAATTTTCAATATAATTGATGTCTATTGATAAGTTACTTTCAGACAGTACATGAGAAGCCTGAGAGCCATCTAAACTACTCTTGTGGAACAATTTAGTACTAAAGGACACTCCATTTTGCCTCACTGTGCATGCATGCACAGTGTGCACTCAGGAGGGTGGGGCATTGCAGAGGTCTCTTCCTTTGTGGTGTAATCGGTACCAGATGGAGTGGTGGGTGTGTGTGTTAATGCACACTCCTCCTTTTCCTCACCTCACAAATTAAAGCGAAACACGCATTCAAAGAAATCTTCGAGAGCTGGCTGGTGAAACTGTGGTCGTATTCTCGCTGACAGACTTAATCATGTCACCTGACCTCTGGGACGCCCCTTGCACATTTTTCACTCTGTTTGTTGTTAATCTTGAAGCTGAGCGCTTGTTTTTTGTTGATCCTCTGTTAAGCAAACACACACAGACCAAGCTGAGACTTTATAAGCGGGGTTTAAGTCAGATTCCATGTGCTCTTTGTTGCTCAAAGAAAGCCTAAACCCAATTAGCCTGCTAACTCAGTGCTGGGTGAATGACCATGGTGAGGCAGTGTGTGTGTGTGTGTGAGAATGATCCAAACGGTACTCTGGAGATTAAAGAGCCTCATGGAGCGTGTGTTAGTAAATGAATATGGTCGGGTTAATTCTGTTTTCACCTTTCAGAAACATTTTTTAAACACTGACAGTTGATTGGCTAGTTCAGACTCATTGATCGTCACTTTCTCAGACATTAAGGTTTGTTTGTTTAGATTAGCCACAGACCACAGATTTAGTTCCCAAGCTGATAACTTCTAGTCTAATCTTTCATTTCTTCATCTTTCTCAACATCCTCTTTGTAACCTGGCGCCAATAAAAGACACTTGTTGCATGCGGCTTACTGTATCGGTTCATAAGTAGCACAATGGTTTAATATTTTGTGTTTTCAGTCTAAATTCTTTGATTTGCACAAAACTCAATATGATTCTGTGTTCAGCACTGCATGACCTGCAAAAGGACCACATTACAAAGAAAAGGCGCCCACTTGCATTTCCAAAGTGTTTATGTAGGGTCGGCAGTTGTCCCTTGCCCTAGAAAAAACTCTGGTTTTACACATTTCATAGCAGCATGTAGGAAACGTTTGATGTTTCTCTTGCTGCTTCAAAGGCCTGTTGTTCCTAGCTGAATTTTTTTTCTCAAGCTTTGATTTTTGTTTTTCAGTAAGTCTAAAGGGTGACTTTAGGCCACTTTTTGTCAGTACGTATGTGTCTGTATGATATTTAAAGGCATAATTCAACTAAAAACTCAAATTCTGTCATTACATTCTTACCCTTATGTCGTTTCAAACCTTTATGACTTTCCTTCTGTGGAACATAAAAGAAGAT
This sequence comes from Spinibarbus caldwelli, assembly GCA_039654775.1. NCBI lineage: Eukaryota > Metazoa > Chordata > Actinopteri > Cypriniformes > Cyprinidae > Spinibarbus > Spinibarbus caldwelli. The sequence continues at coordinate 13,564,720 of CM077250.1, read as the reverse complement.
ATTTTGAGAAATCCGTAAGTTTTTTTTTTTTTTTTTTTTTTTTTGTTCTTTGTCATTGGTAAGCAAAATTGTTTCTTTACCTACATTCTTCAAAATTATGTCTTTTTTGTTTTGCTGAAGAAAATAAGTCGTGTTTGGAATGTATGAGGGTGAGTGAATGCTGACAGAATTAAAATTTTTGGGTGAACTATCCCTGCAAGATGCTTTGTTTTGCACATCAATGCCTATGGTTATTCTTATGCATGTGTGTGTGCAGGCTCCTGGATCTCTGATTCATCTCAACATATCTCTTCTTCACCATCTGTGCTTTCATCTTAAGCTCAAATTCATCATTGTGATACATGCTGTACTGTCCGTTGTGTGTCTTTCTTCATCAACAGTGTTATTTTTATTTGAATAGTTTTCCGTATTAAATGGTGGGAAAGTGGTGATGTGGTAAGGTCTGGTGTTTCCGCCCAGGTGGAGGTCACCTGCTTCCTTTCAGCGGATTTACTGTGATTGACCACATGTGCAGTCCAGTTTCTCATTAGTGGTAGAATGTTTTTGCAATGTGTTCATTAGGATCCTTTGTAGTTACTTGTAAAGTGATTAATAGAATTGTTCAGTTTGTTTAAATTTGGAGTGTTCCAAGACCTACATACCTATGGCCCCGTTTACACTAGTGCGTTTTCATTTTAAAACGGCGTTTTAGAATGAAAATGATCCCCGTTTACACTGGTGTTTCCGCTGCGTTTCAGAAACGATCTCCGTTTACACTACACAACCGAAAACGCATGTCACGTGACCATTCATGCAGGTACAACCATAGATATGTATAGGTAGATCCCTATTATTTAGATGGCGGACGCGTCTGCGTGCTTGAAGCTGTCGAATGTGGAATCTACCCATACATATCTATGGGTACAATAACGAGCATGATGTTATTGTTTACACGGTCGTCAAGGATATGCAGAGCGAATGTGGGCAGCCACGCCATCGTTTTCAAAAGTCTCAGTTTTGGTCCGTTTACACTGAAACGCAACCCTGGAGTTTTCAAACTAAAACGGGGTCTGTAGCATTTTCAAAAGTCTCCGTTTTGGTCCGTTTACACTGAAACGCAACCCCCAGAGTTTTCAAACTAAAACGGGGTCTGTAGCATTTTCAAAAGTCTCCGTTTTGGTCCGTTTACACTGAAACGCAACCCTGGAGTTTTCAAACTAAAACGGGATCTGTAGCATTTTCAAAAGTCTCCGTTTTGGTCCGTTTACACTGAAACGCAACCCCCAGAGTTTTCAAACTAAAACGGGGTCTGTAGCATTTTCAAAAGTCTCCGTTTTGGTCCGTTTACACTGAAACGCAACCCCAGAGTTTTCAAACTAAAACGGGATCTGTAGCATTTTCAAAAGTCTCCGTTTTCAACCTCAAAAACGCCGGAGTAGTGTAAACGATAGGCGTAACCGTAGCAAAAGTTATGCGTTTTAAAACGAAAACGCACTAGTGTAAATGGGGCTTATGTTAAAACTTTGCTTTGAACACTGCTCAGCTTATCATAATCAAGAACTGGAACTGTCCATTATATAATATTAATTATGTGCATTTTCTGTATTTTTTTATTTATTTTTTGAATATCTTTGCATTCTCTGACACTGTTAAAACTTAACACTAGGGGTGTCCCAGACTAAGGATTTTCATAGTCGAATCGGAATTTTTGAACCTTAAGAATTCACTTTTTATTTTTTTTTTATTTTATTTTTTTTTTACAATAGTTCTCTCATTATAACGTTATGTATATGACAGAAGTTATTAATGTTGTGCATTTCTGTTTTGAGCTGCTTGCGCTGAAGATGAGCAGCAGAATGAAGCATTTGATAGCAGGTTTTTAATCAATGGGATTTAACTCATCATTTATCTCATATACTCTTCATTATTTATACATTATAACATAACGTTATATTACGACTTATAGGGTATCTGCACAAAATGGCCCGCATGAACATGAACATGTATGCGCGGCTCTGAATGAACTCCTTTTGTGGACGCGTTCTTCACACAACAACGTGCAGAAACACAGCAACTAAACTCTAAAAATTCACAGCGTTTTATTATAATAGTGTTCTCATTATAATGTTATGTATCTGACTGTCCCAGTCATAGTTATTAATATTCTGCATTGTTGTTTGTTCTGCTCGCGCTGCGTGCTGAAGAGATAATCACCGTAGTACTACAATGAAGCGCTTTACTACAGCTCAACCAAATTAGGGATGTAACAATTACCGGTTTGACGATAAATCATGATAAAATTCACCACGGATAGTATTACCGTTTCATTTTTTAATTATCATTAAAACCGTATTCGATAACCGCGATTTGAACATCTCACGATAAATACTGTCCAGCATAAAGTACAGTTTTCAGTAACAGTCTCACGTGCGCACAGCAGCAGAGTAAGTTTGAGTGAGAGGAGAGACACGTTTTAAGTGCACGCACTCTCGAGAGCAGCGTGTCTCTGAGCATGCGCGTCCGGTTTTGTGCGAGAGCAAAGGAAATCCGCGTGCGAGCGGAGAGATTCGCGCTCGCACATTATATTAATGTGCTTTCGCTCTACAATAATGCGCTCTCGACATGTCATTAAAATAACGCCTTAATCTTGGTTTCGTTTTGAGTGAAAACAAGGCGGAAAAGCTGGGAGGTTTTAAAAGAGTGTTGAGGGATTTATACAAATGAATATATGAATGAATTAATTATATGAATGTACCTCTGAAGGTTCTTACTGTCTTCAGAAACGATTCGATGGCATTTTGTTTTCATCTTCACTCCATGTAATACCTAAAGGAAGTGTTCTTAATCGCAGTACTGCTTTGTGCACGGAGTTTACGGGAAACAGCTGTATTCAGCTTTTCCATATAAAGCGCCACTTGCTGTCTTAGAGTGGATTTACAGAGACTTATATTTACATTCAGCCTGTGTGCAGTTTCTGTCTGGACAAAAACGGAGCGAAATTGCATGCCCTGCTGTAAATTTTGACCGGTTGAAGGAAAAACAAGCTTATGTGGATTCTACACATTTAAACAATTCAGATAAGTTATGTAGAATTATTTATGGAGCACATAAATTACATATAACCATTTATTAATCAATTATCATTTTTGACTTAACCCTGTTCTTTATTTAAAAGCTGAAATGTGAGGTTTACCTTTATATGAAACTTTTTCAAAGCTTTATTTGAACATTTACATTAGATATTTGAACATGCTATTAAAGTCAAGTTGTCATCAGTCAAGTCAAGTTGTCATTTAAAATCCGAAATCATTGCAATGTTATTGTTTTAGTGATTATGCAAACAAAAAGTCATTTTATTTGTTGTTTGTTGATTTTTAAATATAAAACTTGAAGTGATTTATGTGTCTGTACTTTTTGAACATCTCCAGCACATTTTAATAATACCGTGATAATACTGATAACCGTGATCATTTTGGTCACTATAATCGTGATAAGAAATTTTCATACCATTACATCCCTAAACCAAATGCATCTTAAACGAGATAAATAATATATACACGGTATATATAAACTGGCTGAAATGTTTTGAAATGACTTGTACCCTACCTGATCGAAAAAATCCAGTCTTTCACTCTGCCTATGTCAATTTGAGTTAAAGATTTAAATCCCTGCCGCCAAGATAAATATTTCACGCACATTAAAATATTTATTTAAAGCTTCCTTCTTTTCAGATTCTTATTTACAGCGTTATCTTAATAGACTGTATATTAACTTATTGGGAGAAAACTGGTATTTATTTGTGATATCAGACATTTGAGCACCCCCATATAACCAAAATGGCATGATCATAACACCCTGCGAATATTTGACTATATTGCGAATATTGGGAGACGAATCAGGCTCCTCCTATCGAAGCATCGAATCGTCGACTATTCGGGGTCACCCCTACTTAACACTGTTAAATATAATCTTTAGCAAATCTCAAAATGAATATCCATTTTTTTTTTAGTACACACACTGTACTAGGGATGGCTCGATACCATAATTTTGGCTTCGGTACGATACCAGAATGTAATACCTCGGTATCGATACTAAATCGATACCATAGATGACAAATAACCTGCCTCAAAATATAAGTGAATTGAAAACAATTTTATTAAAATAATAATAATAATTCTATAATAATAAATACCTTAATACCTTTGTATCAAACTGTAACAAAAAACCTACAGGGATCAAAGGTTACATTATGATGTAGGAGAAGAAAAAATATAACTGAAGTAATACAATGAAAATATATTCAAATCTTCTTATCTTTTCAGTGCAAACACTTAGAAAACCTACCGGGAACATAGGTTACATTTTGACTGAGTTTGAAGAAAAAAAAATACAACTGAAGTAATGCAATTAATGCAACAAATGTTGCTTTATTGTAAAGTGTTATTCTAACAGTCAAAGTAATATTCAAAATCACGTTATTATTTCGCTCTCTCTCAGATATAAATCTCACTCTCTCGGCTGCTTCATATTAGCGGTCGGCAGCGCGGCAGAAAGATTCCCTTCATATCATTGATACTAAAATTAATATAGCAAAACTCTTGCTTAATTCAAATTCAATTAATATTCGATTGTATGAAATGCAAGTGCATAATATTATGTGATCAAAACTTCACTGGTTCTAGCGTGTCACACATGCACATTTGAGCGTACTGTATCACATCTGAATGTGTGTTGATCAGTTGTAAATAAAAGTTCAAATTAAATCTGAATTTATGAATGATGCACTCACCTGTCGATCTCTTAATTCTCTGAAAAGATGAGGATGAGCAAGTGACAAATGATTAAAAAGGTTTGATATGTTGCCTCTGTGGCAACACATGATTTATAGCAACGCTTGCATACAGGTGCAGTAACCTCAGTTCGTTCACGTTTGTCATCTGTTTTGTATGCAAAGTAATGCCATATTTCACTTCTACTGTTCTCTTTATTTATTAATTTTGGGTGCTTTGATAGAGCTTCATCTGTTTGATCCATTGCGTTGTTCTGTTGTCACATTTACCGGTTCCACAGCAATTTGGGAAGCACTGCCACCTACAGGTGCACTTCGCAACAGCAGCGTATGAAATACCGAATTGAGCAAAATTATGATATCGTACCATTTGAAAAATATAATATATACCGATATTTTTCCAGTATCGGTATACCGCGCATCCCTACACTGTACGTAGGCATGCATCCATCCGATATTCGGTATCGGCTCCGATACTGGAATTTTCTGCCGGATCGGGTATTGGTCAGACGAGACTGATCCAAATCTGATATTGTGCGTATACTATTTTGTGTTATTGTTAAGCCCCACGAAAGGCACAACACATTATGAAGAACCATGAAGTTTTTGTGCACTATATTTCAAGTGTTCTGAAGCTGTTCCATAGTTCAATGTGAAGTACAGATGAATATTTAAGTCATTAAATTCAAGTTGGCCTAAACTATTCTCTCCGCTGCGGCTGTCTGTCATCAGCATTCAAAACTGTGTGTTGCATTCATTACGACAGTCAAAACAATGAAACTCTCTCCAAGAGCACACAGTAACTGAGATTTAAAACTGTTAAAAGAAAAGGCTCAATAAACTATTGCACAGATATTAGGGCTGCAACAACTAATTGATAAAATCGATTATCGATAATGAAAATCATCGACAACGATTCTCATTATCGATTAGTCGGGTCTGCCCACAGTGCACGTCCAACTTCAGCCAGTCGCGTCATATTACAGCACTGAATAACTCATTTCTGTGGCCAAAAGGCATCTAAAAATAGTGGACGAAACCGAATGAGATGCTGCGGGAGAAGTACGTGATCCAAGCTGCACAAAACATGAGAATTCTTTATTTTAAGCTTTAAACTAATGCATTAGCGTAATGGCTTGCCTTGTCAGGGACTTTGACAGATGCGTGTGCGTCCTCAGCGCAAAAACGTTCAGTTTATGGTCATATCCTTATCTTTAAATGTCACAAATTCACGCGAGCATTTCCATTTTTGCATAAAGTTCCTTCCTGAGAGTCTGTGTTAAGTTTAAATCTTTACTGAATGAGCGCTGGCGTGTGAACGCGCGTCAAAGAGGGATTAATAATCAGCGCAAAAACATTCATTGTGCTGAAATATCTGTTGTTGAACGTTAAATTAAGGTTTAAAAGTCAACACGTAGTGCACAGATTTTATGAGAGTAGGAACTGTAAAGGGATAACCGCGTATAATTGTCTGAATATAAATATCAGATGCTTCATAGCCGCCTTTTACAGGATAAAGAAATTACAGTAAACATGACTGTGATCAAAACATGAACACGTGTTCTTGCAGAACATTACTCTTACCTGTTGGTTAACACTGAGTTTGTGTTTTTATTCGTCTTTATTATCTTTATTATATCTTATTTTTTGATGAAGAGATTTAAATAGGCTACAGTGCTAAACAAATTTACTTAAGGTTTATAACAAATTATGTAAGGGTTGCCACTATTGGTGTTTACTAAAATAATTTTTTAGCTATCTGTATTGGTTAGTCCTCCAATATGTGTAAGCTCTTTAGTAACAGTAGGCTATTTTCTATAATATAATTATTGCTGTTATGAAAGAATGAAAGATCTATTTTTTCAGATATCCAATTACAGTCAAAAAAAGTACCTAAACAATGCCAGCAAGAATGCATGCTGTTATGAAAGGCAGGAGGCCATTTTTTTATTATGTGAATAAATACTATTTAGTTGTTTCAGTTTGCTATTGGCCAAATAAATGACAATAACATTTTTAGATTTAAACAATTCTTTGACAGATTCCTAAAATATTTGTGTTTTCTCTTTATGACAGGTTGTCTAATAAATTAAGCACTGTATGTTTTCATAGCATTCAGTTGGCACGTTTGTTTGAAGGACATTGGGCAGAATGTGGAAGTGTTTTTTTTTTTTTTTTTTTTTTTTTTTGTCAATTAAAAAAAAAAAAGAATTTAGGTTTTTTTAAAAATCCGATTAATCGGGGGAAATAAATAAATAAAATAAAATAAAATAATAATAAAATAATTGGTCAACTAATCGATTATCAAAATAATCGTTAGTTGCAGCCCTAACAGATATAATACACTACACATCAATATCTCTTCCCTTTGTGCTTTGAACTTTTGTATGCAGAGTGCTGCACACTGTGATAGACTCTGGGTTGCTTCAAGTGCATCATTCTGCACACGGGATGTGCATAAGTGCTTTGTGCCGCTCTGTATTGGAGCCTTTCATATTAAAATACTTTTGCGCAATGAAAGATTATTAATAGTCTTTCTTGTTCTGTCCTGTCTATCATATGTTGCTGCCTTCATTACTGTGCTATACATTTAAAAGAAATGTCTTTTAATTTTATAGTATATATTTATATATAAACATATGTAGGAATATATAAATATTTTGTTTTCATGAATGTAGGCTATTTTACAACAATACAAAGAGCAATGTGTAACATTTTTCCAGATTTAGTCCTACACTAAACATTTATTTGTTCCTACTAAATAATGTTGTTTCACTAAATGTTTAGATTTTATAAAATTATTGTGCAACCATGATTTTTCTAGAGTAACTGCTAAATTATCCACTAACCTAGTTTTGTAATAGTATTTTAATAGTCATAGATTGATTATATATATTTTTTCATTTATTATTTTTTCATTAAAATTAAGTTGTTTATATTTAGCAGATTGTTTTTAACACACAAAAGAGTGATGATCAGGGTTGCGTTTCCCAAAAGCATCATAATCTTAAGTTGATCGTAGCTCCATTGGTTTCAATAGGTCTACAATGTACTTTAGCTTAGGATGCTTTTGGGAAATGCAGCCCTGGTCAACACACAGAAGCATAGAAAGTATAGATTTTTTTTAAAAATCTGCGATCGGATCGGTATCGGGAGATATTCAGAATTTTCGGTATCAGATCGGTTCTGAAAAATTACAGATTTGACAGAATTGTATTTTTCAGAACAGTTTGCAGTTATCCTTTCTTGAGCTTTTAAAAAAAAAAGCTTAAAACGTCACAAAGACTGGAAGTTTCCTTTGACACTGTTGTGTACAAACCCAGACAGCTTTAATTCGTCTGTGGTTGGCCATGCATACGGGTGCGTATCACTCGTCTGCTCCCTCTGCTGTGAAGCAGCTGCACACCCAACATGCTCAACTTCAAACTCCCATCACCCACATGTGGTGCTCGTGTATCCCACAGACCTGATGCCCATGCTGGATGCAGATGTGTTCCTCCCCTCTGGTTCCTAACTTCTCATTTCAGCTTCCTTCTCTACTTTTGGATCTATTTTAGACCACAGATGCCACCGATACGTCTCCCTAATTTCTCGGTGGGGATGGTTTAAGTTTCCACATCCTACCCACTCATGAAAGAAGTTTTCCTCACTGTTGGGCTATAATTCAGACCTCCCCTGACAGCAAAGTGATGCTAGAACCTGTGTTAATGATTCAGCTGAAGTCTTAAAATTCTTTTTAATCACAGAGGTGGAAATTTTTTTCCCCCAAGAGCTGTTTTTGAATCTGAGTTTTTGGTGGTTTTGGCCTATGGGAAATTCTATTTTTACTGTTTAAAGTGTTTGGAAGGTACTTATTTGCTAATTGTTTGATATTGATGGGTTTATGTGCCAGGGTTCCCACGGTTCTTGAAAGTGCTTGAAAGTACTTGAATTTCTGATAAGATAATAATCATACTTGCTGTTTTAAAATTCCATAGCTTTTCCAGATTTTTCATGACCATACGAACCCTATAAAAGCAACTGATGCACGCTTTCAATCACTAAATATTGGTCCTCTCCCTCCTCTAATTACATGCCGGATCCGTTAACCCGCTTTATTCCGGGACCTCGCAATTTACAAATTAAGCACTGGGCTACCTTATTAAAAATATTGCTCTTAACAGACCTGTGTGTTTTGTATCACTAGTGCAGTGTCCGTTCTCGGAGCATATAAGCCCTGCTTGCGTGAGGCGCGCCGCTTCCGGCTCGCGCTGTTCTGTAGTTTATTAAAAGTTTATTAATTCTGAACGTGTTGTGTGTCCATATTGCACCAAAATGCGATACGCACTCCCTTGGATAGTATGATTATTATCTTAGAATTCATAGTATGATTATTATCTTATCAGTACTTCTCTATCAAGCTAGCTAAATACGTTTAACGTGAATTCTTGCTAAATATGCTGTTATATTACGGGTCACTGGCATGAGTTGTACTCGTGATGGAGCGGTGGTGGAGCGCTCTTGGAGCGAGAGAAAACCACGACGCTCTGACTTTTAAAAAGTCCTCTCCTCGCTCCAATCAAAATCACAACGCTCCTCTCCGCTTACATGGATCTGTCACTTTTCTCACAATCTGAAACCAAATTCTGTGTGAAAAATTGAGAAAAGAAGGTTTCATGGATGTTCACTTGGTTGTATATTCAGACAGAGTCAGCATGAAATCAAAATCAATTATCTTTTATAGAATATTGCAGTGTTTATTATAAATGATTTATTTGTAAACATAAGCATCCATTAACTTACTTGAGATTGCAGCAGTTAGCAAATGAGAAAGATCTAAATAAATACGTGGACAAAATCAAGTTCCCACACTACATTTATTTATTTTATTTTTTTTTTGTCTAGAACATGAGTTCATTGGCTAGCTAGATTTTTACATTTTCTGAGTGGTGGTGCATCACTGTGCCAAGGTGTTGTGGGTGACTGCAAGCGTGTTGCAATGCAGGTCATAAGATGTTAAGATTTTTTTTTGTTGTTGTTGGTAAGATGTTCTGCGTCATTGTTGGAGCCTTGAAATAAAGTCAGATTTAAGGCTGATTTATACTTCTGCATCGAAACTACGCAGTTGGTTGTGCATAGTACGCGCAAGCTACGGCGTAGCCTGATGTGCACCTCTCCAAGCGCTGTGATTGGTCTGCTAGTACCCCTCCCTCTGTATTGTTTTGAGTTTTGTGTGTTTTTCGTACTCTAATATATTTAAATGTTACACCTTCTTATTTAAAATAAAACAAAGCAAAGAACAAGTGTCTTATCATTTATTATAAAACGTAGCATTACATCACTTTGTTGTCCATGACAAACATTTGTTCTGCCATGGTACAAGTCCATGTGGAGATTAATGCCATCTTCTCCTGTTCCGTTGTTGTGTCTTTTTTTTTTTTTGTAGTTTTAAATAAATTATCTGTTCTTTGATATTTATTTGCCGCCGTCACGGCTGATACTTCTCCGACAAGCTGCTGCTTCTTCGGCTTTTGCCATGGTACTGCGGGTTACACAAGAAACATGCCATGGACACTGCAGACTAGCGGCTTGCATGTGTACTGCACGTCGACGCGGACAACGACGCAGAAGTGAAAATGAAAACCGTTGCACAGCCTACGGCGTATGTCTGACACAGAAGTATAAATCAGCCTTTAGTTGTAAAATTGTTTGAGCCACATGACTAGAGGTATCATTCATGCCTATAGCACACAAACAGTGCAGAATGAGTAATTGTTAACTAAAACTAATGTTTAAAAATTTTAAGTAAAGCTGAAATAAAGTAAAATATAAATTAAAATACTAAAATGACTAAAACTGAAATAAAAATAGAAATATTAAGAAAACAAATACTAATAAAAATAACAATCACATGAAAATGAATAAAAAACTAAAAATATATATAAAAATCATAATATTATCTAAAATAACACACTATATAGTTTAATACTTTGAGTTAAGTATTAAAGTTTTAATAAGTGAAGCATGCATTAAATTGCATCAGGTGCCAACTGAATTCAGCTAATATCCCAGCACACTAATCTGAAGAGTCCATATTAGAGTAAGGTTGTGGAAATGAAGCCAAGCTGCCGTGGTTACTGGGCCTTAAGCCCAACCTGAGCCATAGTAATGCATCTCTGTGTGCGCTGAAAATTTATTATGAGCTGGCTCTGCAATTCTCACCAGCACTGAAACAAAAGCTGAACTATATTCAGTATTTTTGATTTGTGAAAGCCGTGGACTGAGCCGTGGTTGACATCTCAACTCTGAAACAGTCCTAGTTATGTGGGTGACTTTTTTTTTTTTTTTTTTAATTTTTTTTAATTTTTTTTTTTTTTTTTTTTTGCTTGTTCGTCAGGAGTTTGCATGTCTCATTCTCAGTCACAGTCGTCCTGTTCATGCTTAACTCTAACTCAGTCTGTCTCTCTCCTCATGGGGTCTGGTTATTTTTCAGGTCATTATACAGAGAGGGAGTGCGAGACAAATCAGGACAAAAACAGCAGGGGTGTGTGTGAAACAGGGTGTGCATCTGTGCTGTACTTTATTTTGGTCCAGTTGCTGACTGTAAAATAGCTCTCTGAGCTAGTAACTAGTGTGTGTATACATGTGCAGCAGGGTTATTTAGCATTGTAGAAGTAAAACTAAATCCATGTGAACCTTTATTTAACTGTTTCACTTGGGTTTCATGAAATAGAAACTCTTCTCTGTGATAAGATGAGATGTGCAGATATAGAGAGATTGTTGGTTATTTTACTGACTATGTGAGGTGGTTTTGTGTGTGAAACTGAGAGAGATGAAGAAAACAGTGAAATATCTAAGAAATCTGCATGCATGTGTGATGCATTAATCTGATGACCTTCTAAAAGGTTTTTCCTTTTGTTTTTCCTTTCGTTATGTCTTTCTGTTTCCTTTTGTTTTCTCTCTCCCACTTTGCATTATACTCAAAATTATTTGAATGGTTTTAGATAGGGCTGTGATGGTCTCCGTGACAATCGCGTCACCACTGTGTTGGTGGAGGGCCGGAGCCCTGCAGAGTTTAGATACAACCCTAATTAAACCCACCTGATCCAGCTAATCAAGTCCTTCAGGCTTATTTGAAAACTACATGGTTTGTGTGTTGGAGCAGGGTTGGAACAAAAGTCTGCAGGGCTGTGGCCCTTCAGGAACTGAGTTTGACACCCCTGCTCTATAATAAGCATGAAATACAAAGTTTTGTATGCAAGTGCAATAATAGTAACAGTTGCAATAGAATTCGGTATTTATAGCATATACCATTTAGCTGTAAATTGTTTTATTTAGACCTGTTAATTCACAAAATTCACAAATTACCTCAAACACCATACATGGCATTTCCTTTACACCGTGTCTATACCGGACGCGAGAGGCGCTGTGTGGCGCGACAGAATACAATAGAACACAATTATAATCAGTGATACTGTCTACACTGGATGGAGTGCGGCATGACAAATCCCCGACAGTAAACTGATGCCTCGTTTTATCACAAAGTTCAAATGATTTTAACGGTCGCTTTGTTGCATCCAGTGTAGACAAACTTTAGCTGTTGCGGTGCGTTAATTGTTAAATGGGCGATCACTTCATATCTCAAGAGCCGTTTCCAGTTGCTATTTGCGAGAGGCCAGCGAAGACCCGCGTGCTTGGTGGTGGAATAATGAGGCGAGATACCTGACCACAGTTGCTTAAAATGCATTTGCGCAAAAAACACACCATCTGAACGCGTGTTCAGTCTGGCTGGAAACATCGTAACACCAGTGAGGTCCTCCCTTAAACCGGACAATATCAACATGTTTGTTTTTCTGTCAAAGAATTTTAAATCTAACATTATATAAAAGCCAAGGTAGGCTTAAGCAATTAGTGTTTACGATCTAATTGTTATCAGGCCAACGCAGATTTTCCAGCATGTGAATGAATTTGTTACGAATTATTTAGGCTACTTTCTTATTTAACTTAATTTAATTATTTCTTTGATAGCCTAGTGTTTTGGAGTCTACGTGTTGCCGTGTTCACGGACAGAAGTGCTAAAATAAACACACGTTTGTTAATAGATGTTTGAGCCGTGCTCGCATTTATTTATTTTTTGTTTCAAAAATTATATATATATATATATATATATATATATATATATATATATATATATATATTATGTCACCGCCGGTAGTTGGTCCATTACCACCGCGGTGGTAAAAATCTTCCACCATCGCAGCCCTAGTTTTAGAATTAATTACCTATTGTGTAAAATGGTGATAAAGGATGTCATCGAGTGTGTTTTGCGGTGTAAATATAGTGAGCTGGTTTGTCCTGTTTTTATATTACCAGATTTTCAGGTCTGATGCTAACCAACATACACTGTCACATACAATCAACCACTGATACAGGTTCATACTCTCTTTCTTTAAAAAGGTTGGCTTGCGGTTCAAAGTTATATAACACTCTTGTCTGAAGTGTACATTTTCTGTACTTTTGTAAGATGGTGTGTTGTAAATCACCTTTTTAATTTCCTTTTGGCTTTCTCACTTTCTAATCTCTTATTCACACTCTCTCTCCCTCTCTCTCTGTTTTAGTATAAGGGTCGTGTGTGTAAACTGTGTGATTTCTAAGAACAGGAAGAACTGCTGTTATTATACTTCATGGTACAATAGTGTGACAAATGGACTCGTTCTGTGATGTAGGAAGGGTTGTGAGTAGTGTTGCCACTTAAAACACGTCTTTCTTTTCCTCTGTAACATCAGCACTGACTTCCTGTTCTGTGGTCACTTGTTAGCAAGACTTGCAGATTACTACTTAAACTTCTTTTCTCTCCAGCCAGCCTTTTTTCTTTCTTTCTTTTTTTTCAAAATAAGTGTTTTAAAATTAGATGATTAGCATACTCATAATAAAGTTAGAAATTGTGCACACTGAAACTTTTTTAGTCAAGTGACTGCTATAGTCCTAAGTTCTGTGTCGTGAGGCACGATATGAGCTACTTTTAACTTAAGGCACATTTTTTTTGTAAGCTGTGTCATGTATGAGACTCTAGATACAAGCATAATGCTCAAACACGTCCATCTAGTGCATGTTTACATAGAAGAATAATGAAAAAGCCTTGTACTGAAATAAAAAAAAATGTTTTGTGTGAATGGCTGCTTAATTGTCCTAAAGGTCTTTTTGCCCAGTTATACGAGAAGTTAACAGCTCAGGCTAACACCTGTTAGCACTTCATGTGCTGTGGATGTCATTTAGACCACTTGCTTTGGTGTTGTCAGGATTGTGTGTATGGGGTAGGTGTTGAATTTGTATGGCTGTGAGGAATTTATGAGTGCAGTTTATTCATGTGGCCTATTAACACTCGTAACCCTTGTTAAGGTATTATAGAGGGACTGTATGGCCACATTCTCCACTACACCCTTAAAGTAAGTGACTCAGAAGTATAGCAGTTCAAGCCTGTCAACAGTCTGGTATGTGGGACAGGGATCGCTGTGGGAGGCAGGAAGGAGGTGTGAATAAAGAAGACTGTCTGGATGGAGGGATGAAAGAGGGTGTGAATCCCCAGAGTAGCTGGCGTCGCTGTTTAGGGACAAAGAATGAGAAGATGGACATGAAGAGACAGAGCTCTTGTATACAAGTTGGCGGAGTTAAAGCCAACATGGAAAAACCATGAACCCATGTAATTAATTTCACATTCCTGATCATATTTTGAATGATTCTGTAGAGCTTGTAATGGGAAAAGACTAATATGGAACTAGGGCTGGGTGATATGGCAGAAAATTAAAATCTTTTTTTATTTTTATTTTATCAGAACGTTTGACCGATTCTCAATTTTTAACAAGTCAACTTGAAAATGTAACTACAACATGGATCAAGTTACTTTTCCTTTTTAACCCTCTATTCCAAGTGCACCACACATGAAGCTGTCAACATCATGGAAATTAGGGATGCAACGATACCATTTTTCAGACCCGAAACGATCCAGAAAATTTTGAGTATTGGCTGATTCCGATTCGATCCAATACCAGGGTTGTTGTTTTTTTGTTTTGTTTTTTTAAAATCAATGTAGAATTTCTTTACCTCTGTGTTGTTGACCTGATCGTCACTCTTTTGTGTGTTAAACACAATCTACTAAATATAGACAACTTCATTTTAATGAAAAATAACAAATGAAAAAATATATAATCATAAACTCTGACAAAAATACTATTATAAACTAGGTTAGTGGATAATTTAGCAGCAAAAGTTATTCTAGAAAAATCATGAGTGCACAATTTTATAAAATCTAAACATAGGGTGAAATAATATTATTTAGTGGGTAACAAATAAAAGTGAATGTGTAGGACCAAATCTGGTAAAATGTTACACATTGCTTTTTGTATTATTGTGAAATACATTAATGAAAACAAGTAAATGTATTTATATATAACTATAAACTATAAAATTAAAAGGCATTTCTTTTAAATGTAGCCTGTAGCACAGTAGTGAAGGCAGCAACATATGATAGAGGAGTCCTATCTGTCATATGTTGCTGCCTCCATTACTGTGCTATACATTAGATTTTTAATAGCTTTTCTTGTTCTGTCCTATCATTGGACAGAACAAGAAATGCTATAAATAATCTTTTTTGTGCAAAAGTATTATAATACGAAAAGCTCCAATACAGAGCGGCACAAAGCGCTTATGCGCATCCGGTGTGCAGAATGATGCGCTTGAAGCAGTAAGGAGTCACAGCGCGCTGCGCTCCGCATAGAGAAGTTCAAACTCAAAGCACAAAGGACAGAGATATTGATAGTTTATTAAATCTGTGATAGTTTGAGCCTTTTCTTTTAACAGTTTTAAATTTCAGTTACTGTGCGCTCTTAAAGCGAATTTCATCGTCTTGACTGTCGTACCTGAACATGACACTAGGGCTGCAACAACTAATCGATAAAACTGATTATTATCGGTAATGAAAATCATCGACAACGAGTCTCATTATCGGTTAGTTGGGTCTGCCCACAGTGCACGTCCAACTTCAGTCGGTCGCGTCAAATTAACCTTACAGCACTGAATAACGCATTTCTGTGGCCAAAATGCATCTAAAAATAATGGAGGAAACAGAATGAGATGCTGCGGGAGAAGTACGTGATCCAAGCTGCACAAAACATGAGACTTCTTTATGCATTAGCGTAATGGCTTGCTCCTGTCAGGTGCTTTGACAGATGCATGTGCGTCCTCAGCGCAAAAATGTTCAGTTTATGGTCATATCCTTATCTGTAAATGTCACAAATTCACGCGAGCATTTACATTTTTGCATAAAGTTCCGTCCTGAAAGTCTGCGTTGTTTAAATATTTACTGAATGAGCGCCTTAATATTCAGCACAAAAACATTCATTGTGCTGAAATATCTGTTGTTGAACATTAAATTAAGGTTTACAAGTCAACGTAGTGCACGTATTTTATGAATGTAGGAACTGTAAAGGGATAACTGCGTATAGTTGTCTGAATATAAATATCAGATGCTTCATAGCCGCCTTTTACAGAATAAAGAAATTACAGTAAACGTGACTGTGATCAAAAAGTTGGTTAACACGGAGTTTGTGTTTTTATTCGTCTTTATTATCTTTATCTTAATTTTTGATGAAGAGATTTAAACTATAGGCCTATATACAGTGCTTAACAAATTTATTAAAACAAATGTATTTAAGGTTTATAACAAATAATGTAAGCTTTGTGCCACTGCTGCTCTAAACTAACAGTATTGGTGTTTAATAATCATTTTTAGCTATCTGTATTGGTTAGTCCTCCAATATGCGTAAGGCTATTAGTAACAGTAGGCTATTTCTAATGCTATAAAATAATATAATTGTTTCTGTTATCTATGAAAGAATGAAAGATCTATGAAAGATTTTTTCAGATACCCAATTACAGTCAAAAAGTAGCTAAACAATGTCAGCAAGAATGCATGCTGTTATGAAAGGCAGGAGGCTATTTTTTTATTATGTGAATAAATATTTAGTTGTTTCAGTTTGTTATTTGCCCAATAAATGACAATAAAATTTTTAGATTTAAACAATTCTTTGACAGATTCCTAAAATATTTGTTTTCTCTTTATTATGACAGGTGGTCTAATAAATTAAGCACTGTATGTTTTCATAGCATTCAGCTGGCAGGTTTGTTTGAAGGACATTGGGCAGAATGTGGAAGTGTTTTTGTCAATAAAATAAAAAAAGAAGAAAATTTAGCTTTTTTATCTGATTAATCGAAAAAATAATCGGCCAACTAATCGATTATCAAAATAATCGTTAGTTGCAGCCCTACATGACACAGTTTGAATGCTGAATTAAGGATGACAGACAGCCGCAGTGGAGAGAAGAGTTTACTTGAACTTGAATTTAACAACTTAAATATTCATCTGTACCTCACATTAAACTATGGAACGGCTTCAGAACTCTTGGACTTTGACTTTATGGTGCTTTATAATGTTTTTGTGCTTTCTTGGGGCTTAACAATAACACAATAGTATACGCACAATATTGGATTTGGATTGGTCTTGTCTGACCGATACCCCGACCCTGCAGAAAATGCCAGTATTGGATCGATGCAGTTTTTTTATTCGATTGCGCTGATTTTCCATAGTTTTTCTATGTAAACATGGACGCGTTTGACTGTTGTGCTCGCATCTCTTGCAGCATCTCATGCATGAAACTGCATTCTAAAAACACAGAGCTCAAGTTAAAAGAAGTTCAGCTCCCGTCGTCTTGCAATGTTTTCCTATTCTACTGCCCGCGTCGCATCTTTGTCAACACAAAAACGCATTCTGTGTGAATGGCGCCTAGTGATATGAGCGCGTCACACGTGAGCAGTTAATCATGTGCGCTGACATGCGGTTGGATCTTTATTTTCTCTTATATGATCATTGGCATATTGTCAAAGTGTCTAATTCTAATGTTTGGTAATATTTCTATTCAAAA
The DNA here is from genome assembly GCA_039654775.1 of Spinibarbus caldwelli. NCBI lineage: Eukaryota > Metazoa > Chordata > Actinopteri > Cypriniformes > Cyprinidae > Spinibarbus > Spinibarbus caldwelli. Next base: position 13,546,996 of record CM077250.1, on the reverse strand, counting down.
TCGTGATTCCTCGATTCCTAAAAAATAAAATTGTGGCAAAACATTAAAGTTGAATTAATCGATAAAATCAGAAAAATTGCCCAGCCCTAAAAACATTTTACTTAATACACAGCCTGAGTGCTTGTTTTTCCAAATAAAGAAGTTTGTTTGTACAGTTTGTAATCCTGAATTAAAATACAATAACTTGCTTTATAATAGTTTCCTCTGAAATGGCTTTCATTTTCTGCTGACACCACTTAGGTTGTGCAGGCTAATAGATAGTTCATCAGTAGCCAAATAGCTATTTAGGCATTGTTTTAGCAAATTCGCATGTGTTCTGGCTTCATTTTAGTATGTAACTCTTTTCACCTACCAATCAATTCTTGATTTATAAAATTATGTTCAGTCCTCCATTTAATTTTTATTTTATGTTTTATCATTGTTGTTTTATTTTACTTTTTATAATGATTTTTTAAATAATTTTTTTAAATAATAATTTTTTGTATTTATAGTTATTTTTGTATCATTTAATCATTATTTTAACTTTGTTTAATTTTTATTTATTTATTTATTTTTTTATATATATTTTTTTTTCTTGTTGACTAAAATTTCATGTTGACTTTATTGCGTCACTGACAGGATGAGATATATATATATCTGTTCCAGATGTCAGAACATCACATCACTGAACATCACTGATCGGATGGAACCTCCCTCAGTAACACACGCACACACTGTCGGTTTCAGTTGCTGTACTGCCTTTCCTGACACCAGTTCCACTGACCTCACATGGTCAGCGGTGCCTGGCAGGAAACATCATTCTGAATTTTCAGGGACAAAGCTGTCAAATCATGGTTTAGAGTGAGGGTCATGATAATCATGACTCGACTCTCCTGTTGAGTGAATTATTATACCTCCATACTAGGGCTGGGCGGTATATCGAGTTTGTACGATATATCGATATATTCTTTGTAAGCAATACGGTATGAAGCAATACCATTAATATCGATATACAGTAGTTTGATACGAGCGCATCTGAAAAAAAAATATCTAGGGAGGACACAGACTGAACTGCTGCGGAGAAAGTGTATACTACAATTTGTTCTAAACATGACAAGCTTTATATGAAGGGCTTTAAAAAAAACTCGTAAGATATAGTAGCCTGTAGTTTGTAGTTTCAGTTTAAAGCGCTCGTGCTCTGACAGAAAGGCTGCATGTGCCACTGACAGAGATGATACTCGCGCTGTTTAATGTGTTTGAGATGTGCTGTTTTCCTAAATGCATAACTTACATTTCACAGGTATATTCTCCATTTGTAAATGTTAGAAAGCCATGGAAATATTTCCATTTTGCTGTCAGAAGTGCATGAGCTTTTGCTTTGCGATTCTCCGCTAAACTTCAGACTTCTTTCAGAACGAGCGCCGCCGCGCGCATGCGCGCCAAACAGACAGAGCGCAATAACTCTGACTAAAATATACATTTTGCTGAAATATTTGTAGTTGGACAATAAATGTGACGTAGAATTTTAAACCTACAAGTAAGTGTATTTTTATGATAGCACTAACTGTAAAGTGTAATGGGTAATCAAAATAGCCTTTTTACTCAATTAGTCTGCTTTTTTATTTTCATTTTTAGTTTAGTAAATTTAACTTCTGCTTTAAAAGCATTATTTTTGTTTTTAGATTGCAGTGTTACAATGTTAGAATGTAATGTGATTTTAACCTTTTTTTTTTGCACATAATAGATACCTACATGCTTACATTCACTTTATTTGTTTAATCCAAATACAAAATACAGAGATATATACCGTATACCGCAAATCAGCCCAAAAATACCTAGATATGATTTTTTTTGCTCATATCGCCCAGCCCTACTCCATACATGGTGTAATATGAAAATTTGGCCAGGTTCCACACGAAATGTCTCCCAGTGCACCTATAAGGTGGACCTAGACGGTCTTAATTCATACTGTACCTTTTCTTTTTAGTTGTGAGATTTTAAAATCCTTATCACTTGAAGAGAAAATTTTTGATAGACGGAAACCATTCTGACACACACATAGGCGACACATTGGGATGCAGGAACAATGTGTTTCCTGTGTTTCTGTATAGAAAAGGTAATTGTGCAAGATCATTTGTTTAGGTGTGTTTAACGGCGATTGTTTGGATATTTTGACTGGTTTTCTAGGTGTTAAGCTGCATGGGTTTGTGTCTGTCTGTTTGGGTCTTTCTTTATTTGCACTTTAGATCTTGTTGGCAACTTCAGTCTCTCATCTGAGAGTACAGACTGTACTGTTAGTCAGGTTACTATGAAGAGTGTGGTCAAGACTGTGGAATATAGGCCTCTTAACATCACTAAAGCAGTTTAAGTGGTGCCTGGTGAAATTTTATAATTCATTCCTGTTATTTACTAACCTAAATGATATTCCAGCTTAAAGCATAACTAAAATAGCCATTTTACAGTTTTCTTACAAGTATTCTTTCTCTGTTTTTCCTCAGTTGCAGTGATGATGAGGATGATGATGGTGATGAAGAGGAGACAGAGCTGAGAGCTGAGTGTGTGTGGTTGTGTTGCGTTCACACTGGGAGTGGGAAGAACCCCCCTCCCCCACACTCACTGCATCCATGTTCTCCCCCGACCAGGAAAACATCTCCACGTCGTCAACCAAAGTGCCAGTCAAATATGGAGAACTCATTGTGCTTGGGTAAGACCTTCTGGCCTTAAACCCTATATCAGCAGGAAGTGGCATCTGCCGTGCCGGAGTTAATAGTTTGTAATGCTCAGTGACAACTTGGCATGTGAGAATTTGTGTTTCTGAAAATAGAGTCGGATGCCGTGAAGGTTTTGTATGTTTCTGTTGTTGTCAGTAACATCATTGTGGGCAAAATGTGAGGGTGATGCATGTTTTATGAGAACAACAAAGCCCTCAGTTAGAAAACAAAGTGGGCTTCAACGTGGTGTTGGAGTATCATAATGCACTTCATTGACTTTCATTTGCAGAACAGACTTCTATGTGATTTCCTGCGCTATATCATCACATGACTCACTGGCGTCTAAAAGAGCTTTTTGTGTATTAACTTCTTTGATTAGATGTTCTCAAGGGTCATGAATTGGATTAGATTCCTGAAGTGCATAGAGGTCTCACCTCCATTATTGTGTTGGGTTACGGCTGATTTAAGTGTTGTGTTACTGCTAAACTGCGATTTCAGCTACCTTGTGAAATAAAACCAAAATCTCAATATGACTTAGTGCGATTTATCAAATCGCAAAAGCTGTGATTTAATTAAATATATGTACTGTGTTCTTAAACGTTTAAATCCCTTTATCCATTAAACATGTTTTATTAGATTGTGCTGGTTTTAACTCTTTAAGAAAACTTTAAGTTAACACTTTTGAAGAGATTTTTAACAGAGTTGAGCCAAATACCGTTGTGGAGTTTTTAGCAAAAATAAATGATAAAAACATGATATAATTTAGCCATAATATTTCTCAACATGAAAATAGCCACAGAAGCTGGAATGGCATTAAACACAAACAAACAAAATTAAACATGTTTAAGAACAAACCCTGTTTTGCAGAGGCTCCGTTTACTGTAAATGCAGCTCCATATGGACTTCATCTCTGAAAGTTTAATTATAAATAAAAGTTTGATTGTTTTGCATTTGAAAATGAAGGACCATTCCTTCATTTTCAAATGCAAAACAATCAAACTTTTAACAATTCAAACATTCTCTTAAATATTAATGTTGTAATTTTAAAAATTAAATAAAAATAAAAATTTTTATTTTACAGTGACATCTCTATATTTATAAGTTTGTTAATATTTAGCATATATATTTTTTAGATAGATAGATAGATAGATAGATAGATAGATAGATAGATAGAAGTAATATAATAATACCAATAATATAAGTACTCATTAATAACAAAATTAAATAAAATTTATTTTGATATATAATCACAACATTTTGGTCACATTGTGCAGCCCTACAAACAAGCTCAGCAAACGTTAGTTGTTTTTTTGTTTTGTTTTTTTAATCACAATTTTTATAAGAAAAATCATAATTAGATTTTTTTTCTCCTAAATAGGAGCCGTACTTGTGTGGATGTTTAGTTCTGTTTTTCATCTTTGTAGAGACATAATTAATTCTCTTGAATATTTTGGAAATTATATTTGCGTTACGTAAGTTTGGTTACTGAGCTTCGAGCTCTGACAGAGCACTCTTGAGCTTATAACTTACATATGACCACACACACACACACACACTGCTCCATGAGTCAGTCTCCTGATGAGATGGCTCATTTTCCTCCATCACCTTGTTTTCCCTCTGCTTTATACTCTTTCCTCCCAGCAACAGCTGACACTGAAAGACTTCCTTCATCTACACCTCTCCAGGGGGGTTTCCCTCCCTCTATCTGTCGTTCCCGGACTGTTTTCTGAAGGAATGCGGTCGTAGATGAGAAAAAGCTGCTGCGGAAATACCCTGCTCGGTTTCTCGTGTGTGCACATACATCATGTCCATGAAATTCCCACTCTGTGCTGACTCACTGTTCATTAACGCTGTTTTCCCTCCCATACATCAGTTCTTGAGATCCTCATAGAAAGTCTCTGCCGTAAGGGATATTGGGCTTTTTTAGACTTGCTCAAGCTGAAGATGTCACCTGGTGGGAAACCCCAGATGTCTTAATTGCATTTTTCTGATCTCCATATAAAAGAGAGTATAATTTTATAAGGAAAGCCTTAAGAGAAACAAGCACAATTGGTCAGCTTGTTTATGGAGTACATTGCAATAATGTGGGTTTGCCAAAATATGTTGGGAATGCACTCAACAGCGTCAATGCATGCCTTCAGCGAACTCATGTTAAATCAGTCAGAGGTCCATTGCTGAGCATCTAAAGCCCAACCCATATAATACCAAATACAAAATGTTGAACTACATTGAACTACACAAATTTAACTACACAACTAAATTGCAGCCACTGTGTCTGTGAAAAACACTTGGGTAGTGAGTAACTGGGTGGAGGACGGAGGAAACCTCCACAGAGGAAACCACAAGACATAGCAGGTGTAGTGTTCATAGTGTTCAGTGTTTATGTAGCATACACAGGCTTCACGCTGCTCACAAATCAGATTTGTTTTTCAAATGCTGCTTTAATCTTTAGTACTAAATGTTCACACAGCCATTTTGTAAGTGATATTATCAGATCCATTCATTGAGATCTGGTGAATGTTCATTGGTTCTTTTAATAATGATAATGGACAGCATTACAGCATGAGACAGTATGATGACATTGTGGAACAAAAGGATGACAAATTGAAGAGGATGGACCTGGTGCACACGAGAGAAGATACACTATTGTTCAAAAGTTTGCTGTCAGTGAGATCCTAAAAAACGTATCACAGTTTCAACAAAAATGTTAAGCAGCACAACTGTTTTCAGCATTGTTAATAAAAAGAAATACCTTTTTCATTTCACCAAATCAGCATATTAGAATGATTTCTGAAGGATCATGTGATGCTGAAGACTGGAGTAATGACTGCTGAAAATTCAGCTTTGCCATAAGAGGAATACATGTATATTTTATTACATTTTTTTCAATGTAGAGTCTTTTTAAATTAATATTTCACAATATTTTTTATTTATTTTATTTTATGTATTTATTTATTTAAATCAAATCTTGGTAAGCATAAGACACATCTTCCATAATTTTTCATATTTTAAAAATCTTTACAGATCCCAAACTTTTGAGTCAGTTGTACTTCATCACAAATAAAAATGCGTTTTCACAAATAATGTATCCCAAGCTGCTTGTTCACCGTTCAGTACATACAGTAGTGAATGCCACATGTGCATTAATGAGTGAATTCAGTCAGTTGTGGACAATACTGCACTTTGTGTTTGATGTTACAAGTCGCATCCTCACTTACAAAAGTAACTACTTGAAATACGACCTAATTATCCAGATCAAGACACATTTTCATAAATCAGATTTGAATTGACCTTCAGGCCACATATGAATGTGGGAATGCAAAATTACAAGTGATGTTATTACTAACCCTGCTCATCATGGTAATCCTGTCTCTGTGGATACTGACCACCTGCACATGATTGCCCTGTTCATATTAGGCTCCATGAAAAAAGATGAAGATATTACAAGTTATCAGGCTTTTAACCGTAGAAACTTGCCATGGGGTTGTGTCAGGTTCAGTATGTCATTTCACTGAAATATATGTTATGATGAGTTGATCATGAACTTTGTGACTCTGGAATGGTTTTGTGTGGAATTTGGTTTAGGTTAGGTTTTGGTTCCAGATAACAATCTAAATGACTGTCTGCTTTTCCTAAGAAAAGCATTGGATCGAATATCTACTATACAGGCTTTGTTAGATAAGCTTTTGTAAGCATTTCTGTCTGTTGTTTTTACCACCTGTTGCCTGCGGCTGAATTGGTGGTGGAGTAAGTGTTGAGTGCAGCTGTTTTCAGTTGAATTTCTCACTCTCTTTCTGCAGGTATAATGGCTCTCTACCCAACGGGGACCGCGGCAGAAGGAAGAGCAGGTTTGCACTCTTCAAAAGACCCAAATCCAATGGTGTCAAACCCAGCACTGTACACGTAGCCTGCACTCCACAGGCTGCCAAGGTATACTCACACGGCCTCCACCTAGGCATTACACAGGACTATCTTAAGAGAATCAGCAGTTACAGGGGCATTTTTGGTTCTGGGGTTTTGAATTCAAAAACTAGGTGGGTTTGAGCTGTAATGGAACAGGGTGTGTGCATTCACACATCTGGATTCTGTTGAGCTCATGAATGACCTCTCTGTGGCTCCTTCACAAACACACGTACACACAAACAGCTCTCGGCCTGATTCCACAGTCTGTTAGACTCTATTGTGCTGCCCAATAAACTTTTGCTGGCCAAATTAATTTTTATCCACATCTGCAAATAGTGTCCAGATAGTACATATATTTTTAGTCATTTATTTAATTTTTAAATTGTATTTATTAATTTTACTTATTTTTATAATAATAATAATACTTATTTACTCTTTTACATTGAGCATATTTAATTTTTTTTTTTTTTTTTTTACTTCCACATTTATTTATGGAAGTAAGATTTAGGTGTGTGTTTTAATAATTTTTAATAATTTTTAATTTATTTTTAGTTGGTGGTTAAGTGGTGATATCTTGGGCATATGTATCTTGACTTCAGCGTGTTATTTTAACATCTCTCTTTCTTTTTTCTTAGGCCATAAGTAACAAGGATCAGCACAGTATTTCCTACACGTTGTCCCGTGTACAGACAGTGGTGGTGGAGTACACTCAAGACAGCAATACAGACATGTTTCAGGTACCGACTTACTGCTGACTCAGCTGTGCTGTCCTTTAGGACTTCTTGGACTTTGTTCAAAAGTGTCCATTAATCTCACTACTCAAAGTGTCAGCCTGAAATAATGCTGTCACTAGGCAGAAACGAGGTGGCATTAGCATCTACTTTGATTCTGTATTTTTTACGCTGTTTCTATAATTGTGTACTGGGATGCAAGCTTACAGATTTCTCTGCAGTGTTTGATTTTTCATGTCTTTCTGCATCTCAGATTGGCCGCTCAACTGAGAGTCCTATAGATTTTGTGGTGACCGACACGGTTCCCGGTAGTCAGAGCAACTCTGACACTCAGTCAGTTCAGAGCACCATATCTCGCTTCGCATGCCGGATCATATGTCAGCGAACACCCCCTTATACCGCCCGCATCTACGCCGCCGGATTCGACTCCTCCAAGAACATCTTCCTAGGGGTGAGATGGCGAGAACATGTGACTTCATCTTATATAAAGACAGTGGGTGATTTGACCGGATTTGAACTAGCATGGATTTTGAGAAGCATAAACAAGGCCAAATATGTCCAAATCTATAATGAAAACAGATCTGGAATACAAAAAGATTTCCTCTTTTAGAATAAATTGAATGTTGTGTCATCTACCTAAAATAGTGATGTCAGCATTTATTCAAAGTCCTGAGGACTTCATTGGATCAAAAAACTTAGTGTTTTTTTTTTTTAAAGGGCTAGTTCATTCAAAAATTTAAAATGTCAGTATTTACTCATCTTCATGTTGGTCCAAAACCATACTTATTTTCTTCTATCAAACATGAAGATGTTTTGAGGGATGTCTTTTTTCCATACAATGGAAATCAGTTGGCTCCAGTATTTGGTTCCCAATGTTAATTTTGTTCCCAGTATTCTTCAAAATATCTTCTTTTGTGTTCCAGTAGAAGAACCTCAGTCATTCAGGTTTGGAATGTCATAAATAAATGATGAGTTTTCATTTTCAGGTGCACTAACCCTTTAATTATTCAAATAAAATGCTTTATATTTTTTTGGCTCACAGGAGAAAGCAGCAAAGTGGAAGACATCGGATGGACAGATGGACGGTCTGACTACTAACGGCGTGTTGGTAATGCATCCTCGCCTTGGTTTCACAGAGGACTCCAAACCTGGTGTGTGGAGAGAGATTTCAGTGTGTGGAAACGTGTTCACCCTGAGAGAGACACGTTCTGCTCAGCAGCGAGGGAAAATGGTCAGTTCTCCAATGTTACACATATATGAATATACATATTCTAACACGAGGACATTTTTGAAAATCCATTCAGTTAAAGTGGGTTTCTTTAGATGACACATTTCTACCGCCACAAGGTATATATCTTCATGTTGCCCAGCTCTATTAGAGACACATGCTCCGTTTCAAATCAAAAGGCCATAAATATCAGCTAGTGTTCATGAAGCAGCATTTGTGGAAGCTGTAATGCAATGTTAGATGGGATTCTGAAATTGAAGCTCTGTTAAACAGTCATATGGCTCCCTGCAAGATGGGACGTTGGGGCATTCTGGTGCCGTTGACCGGTTGCTCTGGGACGCTGTTGCCAGAGTAACGGCCCAGGCGAGACAGCTTTGCCCTGTCCGGTGTAACACAAAGCTGTAAGATGATCTGGAGTTGATCTGTTAAGTGCGTCAGACAGGACGTCCAATGAGAACTACTGCTCTCAACATTTTCCTCCTGTGCTCATAACAAGTCATTATCTTCAGTGGGTGTCTGGACAAATATAGGCCTGTAAAGACTCCTAGATATGCATGAGCCCATGATGTGTTTGGCCACATTTATGCTACTTATGTATTCTTGTTGCACAACTCAAACACTCTGATACGCATGCACTCACAATCCAGAGGCTCAGAGGCGCCCCATTAATCTGGGTTGTCACAGGCAGTACAAACACACTCCTGATTGCTGTTCATGTCCTGCTCCTGAGGAGTCCTGCTAATGGCTCAATGCTGGCTAAACATGGATCTAATGCTGCCTCAGTGCTGGGCAAACAGTGCTTGACTGTGATGCTGTAGAGACGTTTGGCTTTACTGGCTCAGAACAGATCAAGTTAAAGCCCAACTGTTTAGTCTCTGGCCTGATGCTGATGAAACAGTCATGTAGTTCAGAAGCTGGGACATGACATTTTGTCAGTGGGCACTTTTAGTGCTGAACATATGCCACCAGTGTGCACTACTATAATTTTACCATTTAATTTTCAAGGCAGCAGATTCTAGCAATTCGTTTATTTTTTATTTTATTTTTTACATTGCCAATATAAGTTATAGATGCGTTACTGTGCAAAAGTTTTTTTTTTTTTTAAGAAATTAATACTTTTATTGAGCAATAATGCATTAAATTGATCAAAAATGACAGTAAATAATTTTTACATTAAAATATTTCAAATAAATGCTGTTCTTTTGAACTTTTAATTTATCAAAGAATACTGAGAAAAATGTAGCACGGTTTCCAAAACATATTTGGCAGCAGTTTTCAACTGTTAAAATAATGCCATATCAGCATATTAGAATGATTTCTGAATGATCATGTGACGCAAAACAGAAATTTATTTAGAAATTATTTTAACTTATTTTTTCTAATTTTACTGCATTTTTAGATCAACTTTTGAGATTACTGTTCTTGCCAATCCTAAACTAGTGAAATATGAAATTGTTAATATTAATTCTGTGTATAAGATATATTTGTATTAATTGTTTTATATTAAATTCAAATATTTTTTATTGCTATTATAATTATTAATGTATTCTTGTTTATTTTTTGTCATTTCTATTATTTCTGTTATGTGCTCATTTGTATACATTACATGATATTCAAGATATACTGTATACAGAAGATGTTTTATGGGATATTTAAATGTTGAGGGGAGAGAAAACGGTGATCCAACATACACACACACCCCTGTGCGTGAATGGTTGCTGGCTCAAATACAGTGTTGTATTTGCACTTGCACTTAGTGACCTTCACATAACACAGCTCAGACACAGACGCTGTGTGATTTACACACAGTGTCCTTACAGCTCTCTCTCTGTGTGTGTGTGTGTGAGAGAGAGAGAGACTAATGCAGTATGGTGAAGGTCAAACTAAAGGCTGATCAAGGGCGGCTCTGTGAAATATCTCGAAACCATGAATTATATCATTCCAGGGTGAATGCGTGAATCATAGGGTTTGTGTTTTGCACATTTATGTCTGTGTGCGTTACATACTCACTTAAGACAGATGTCTTAAGCAGTAAATGGTTATGTTATTGTCATTTTTGACTCTTTATAATGAATGAATCATTACTGTACAGTGAGTGTTGGGGCTTTACTGCCCCCTGCAGGCAAACTTTCATCTACTGATAAGATCTGCCTTTGTTTTGATTTAATCATGCATCATTTGTGTTAAAAGTATGAATACTGACTCTATTTATAAATAAATCCTCTTCTCTTTTTTCTCATTGGTCTCTCTTTCTCTCTGTAGGTGGAGAATGAGACTCAAGAGTTAGTGGACGGCTCTCTGATTGATCTCTGCGGAGCGACTCTTTTGTGGCGTACCGCTGAAGGGCTTTCCCGCACTCCCACTGTCAAACACCTGGAGGCGCTCCGGCAAGAGTTGAACGCTGCTCGTCCCCAGTGCCCCGTGGGTTTCAACACCCTCGCCTTCCCCAGCATGCGGCGGAAGGACATCGTGGACGAGAAGCAACCCTGGGTCTACCTAAATTGCGGTCACGTTCACGGCTACCACAACTGGGGCAACCGCGACGCAGAGCGAGACGGTAGGGAGGGCCGTGAGCGGGAATGTCCCATGTGCCGCGCTCGTGGGCCGTACGTGCCGCTGTGGCTGGGCTGTGAGGCAGGGTTTTATCTGGATGCGGCCCCTCCTACTCACGCATTCAGTCCATGTGGCCACGTGTGCTCAGAAAAAACAGCAGCATATTGGAGTCAAATCCCTCTTCCTCACGGAACGCACACCTTCCATGCCGCCTGTCCTTTCTGTGCCCAGCAGCTCAGCGGCGAGCAGGGATACATCAGACTGATCTTCCAGGGGCCTGTGGACTAAACACACCTGCCTATGACCTTTGACCCCAGTAACCCCATTTGACAAACATTAGTCAGGCATTTCTTTCTGTTTTTCCTAGAATTTGATTTTATAAAGATGACATTTTCTGCGCTCTCAGACTGTTTTTCTCCCCTCACTTTCTGGTTTGTAAGTGACCTTTATACTGCTTTTTCAAATACAGAGAAAAACAAAAATATATATTTTCAAATAAAATGATTATAAAAGCAAAAAAACAAAATTAAAAAAGGAATAGACCTTTTCAGAACAGCAGAGCACATGCACACCCACATTTGAGCAATCTGATTGGGTGGCTCTGCTCATCATTTGAAGCGGTGGGTGTAGCCGTTACGGATGGTGACGTGTACAGTGTTTATTTGCTAACAGTAATACTCAGCATTAGAGAGGCAATACACCATCCATGTATGTTTATGATGAGCTTACAGACGAGTCTATCTGTACTCAGTTCATTCAATATTTCACAGAATTTCATAAAGCAACTACATTTAGATTCCAGATAACTGTTTTCCAAATATGTCTAACTTAAAAAATACTTAATGTTTTTTATTTATACACTATCAATGTTTATCAAAGAGAAAAATTTATAGGTGTGTTTTTGGGGAGTTAAGTTCTATGTAGCTGATTTTTGTTTTCTCTTTATTGTAAGTCTCTTCCATTTGTAGGCTTTGCTATAGCATTCAGATTTTTCCTCATTTGTTCTCATATTTGTAGGTTACATATGATTGTGAGTAAAATCTTCTCTGCAGTAGTGAACCAATGAGGTCATGCTCAGAGAAATGTTCTCGCTGAACTCCAGAAAGCTCAAGAGGCCTAAGAATCTTCACCTCCCTTTAAGCACAGGCCAAAACCACATGCCCTGTCAGCGAGTGTTCGCAAAATTGTGTGTGCTTAAGTGTCTTTGTAAGGTCCCTGTTTTCTGTTTGAGCCTTTTCTGTGTAGATGACTACCCTTGTTTGGATATTTTGGGGACACTGGGAAGTAATTTCCATCCATTGTGTAAAAAGCAGCACTAACCTCTGGAAAAATCCTTTACCTCTTTTATAGGTCATTTTCTCTTAATTTGCAAATTGAGATGATTCGTTTTGTACCTAACAGCTACTGGGACCTTGATTCCAGTAGAAAGTGTCATTTTCTCCTTGAGTTTAAAATGGATATTAAACAATATTTTCGAAATGAATGACACTCCCCCTGTGCAAAAACTAAATAGGTAATACTTAAAATGCTATTCAAAGTTTGGGGTCAGTAAGATTTTTTTAAGTATTAAGAAATTAATACTTTTATTCAGCAAGGACACATTAATTTGTTCAAAAGTGACAGTAAATACATTTGTTACAACAGATTTCTATTTCAAAAAACTTGATTTCTACAAAAATATTAAGCAGCACAACTGTGTTTAACAGTGACAATAAGAAATCTTTCCTGAGCACCAAATCAGCATATTAGAATGATTTCTGGAAGATCATGTAACACTCAAGACTGGTGTAATGCCTGCTGAAATGGCAGTTTAGCCATCACAGGAATAAATTACACTTAAAATATTAAAACTATGAAAGTGTAATTACATAAATGCAGCTTTTGTGAGCTTAAGAGATGTCGAAAACATTTTTCAAAATCCTACCGATCTCAAACTTTTGAACAGTAGTGTATGTTTTTCAAAAGCCATATGACCTGCTTATTCTGTGGAAGATGAAAGGAGATATGTATAGCAGTCCAAGCTGCTCTTTTTCCATACAGTGTAATTAGGCGGTGACGTTTTAATTGATGTGATAAAAGCTTAAATGTCAGTCTATTCCTCACAAAGCTATCATATTACAATCGTTGTTGCCCATCCACTTACATTCTATGGAAAAGAGCAGCTTTGACATTTTTCTGAACATTGTTATTTGTTCTGTGGAAGAAAGTTTGAAAGGTAGTTTTTTTTTTTTCTTATAATTTTTCAGTGAATTTTAGGTCCCCTCAAAGAACGAACCTCTATGTGTATGTATATGTGTATGAGTATGCTAATATATTTGAAATTGTAATGACGTTTTTGACTGTTTGATTTTATGTACATGCTGTCGTATGTACTGTGCGAATGTTAAATGTGCTGTACTGTTACATGTAAGAATCTGGAGAGCATTCATTGAGTCTGAAGGTTCGAGAATCCCAGGACTCTTTGTGAAGTGGATTCTCTGCCTGAGGAGTCTAAGCTCGACTTCCAGAGATCATTCTGTTCCTGCTGTTCTGAACAGCACCCAGACACGGCGTACTGGTGCAGTTTTCACCTCAGGGAGTTTCCTCCATCCTGACCACCAGGGCATGTGTTCATGAAGTATTTCAGATCCAGACAGTTGATCTGGTCTGTTGTGTGTGTGGGGAGATCTAGACCACACTCTGCTCAAAGTGCTACGAGCGACTATGAAGCTTAATCACGCCACAGACACAACTCCTCACCAGTAATTTGAGGATGTTTCATTAGCAAAATAATTCTCCATGTCCTCCTGTGTGTGTTTTTCCAAGTATTAAGTAAACACACTAGATTTGTTAGACACATTTGACTTTTTAAGGGCATAGCTCGTTTGTCTCTCTAGAGACGGCGTGTGCAAAGGGCTTTTTTCCTTTTCATTTTCTGTTTATATGTTTGAGTTCTTTGACATGTCTTTTGTCACTTTGGTCTAACCGGTTTGCATGATCCTAGTGTGTGTATGAGAGAGAGAGCGCGTGGTCTGAAAAATCAGAATGCATAAAGGCAAATGCTGAGAATGCTTCTGATTTACCATTTTGTACCAACTTTAAACAAATAAAATTTTAAAAAGCATATTGAATGAGTTTGGTGGTTATTTTTTTCTTCTCATGGGTACCTGAGGCCAAGACAGGCTCTTACATTTATTTTCATTTAATTCATTTCTGTCCTCAAGGATTATGTTTCAAGTAATATATAATAATGAGATATGATACATGCAAACATGTTCTGTTGGTTAGTGCCCTCTTCTACTAAATTAATTTAGATGAACATGACTGCTAATAGGTTAACGACATAGTATGTAGAGAACAGTGGTTCTCAAACAGGGGCCTCTGGATGACTAAATTCATGCAATGTTTTTTTTAATTATATTTTTCTCTTATCCTATTTATTTTTAAACATACAGTTCTTTAAGTTGCTGATGGTTCCATAAACTACTTAGACTATGAAGTTAACCATCTATTTTTTTTTAGATTGGTCTAATTTAAATTTGAATGTAAGACATTACCACTTGGTTAACCACTAGTTAGTCAAAATTCTTAAGACAGTCTTAACATCGTGACTAAATTTATGCAACTGGCCCCTGGAATCAAAAAGGAATTCTGGTTTATAAACATATCAACATTTAACAAGAAAAACATACAATTGGAAAGAATTTGATTGGTGAAGTGGTGTTAACCACACAAGATAGTTCAGTGTTTAAATCACTTTTTTTGTTTCCACCATTTTTCCTGGCTTCCGGTGTTATCTGCTTCCAGCTATTTTTAGAAATCATAAAATAAGAAATCAGAAAGAGCTTTATTGCCAAGCATGTTTACACACACAAGGAATTCGCCTTGGTGTTGGAAGCTTACAGTACAGATTGTACAAACAGTGCAGACGTATAATTAAGGTAATGAAAACACTAATAATAAAGAGAATAGACCATAAGTTATAAATAACAATAGTAATACAATATAGAGAAAAAAAAAATGTCAATAGACAGAATTGTGAATGTGCATATGTGCTATTCACAGATGAAGGTTTGGTGAGTTATTTACAGATGTACTGAGGTGTGTTATGTGCTGTTCAGGTGGGATATGGCCTATGGGAAAAAACTGTGCTTGTGTCTGGCTGTTTTGGTGTTCAGTGCTCTGTAGCTCCAAGTCAGAGGGCAACAGTTCAAAGAGAGAGTAGGCTGGGTGTGAGGGGTTCAGAGTAATTTTCTTAACTCTTTTCCTCACTCTGGAGATGTAAAGATTTTGGAGGTTGAGTAGAGGGGCACAAATAATCCTCTCAGCAGTCCTGTCTGTCCATTGTAGTCTTCTGATGTCTGTTTTGGTAGCTGAATCAAACCAAACAGTTCTAGATGAACACGGGACAGACTCAATGATGGCAGAGTAGAACTGTTTAAGCAGCTCCTGTGGCTGGGCCTTTTTATTATTATTATTATTATTATTATTTACAATAGAGTCAATGTGATTGGCTGGAAGTCTCGCACACTCACAGAACTAGATTAGTGTGCTGTGGCTTCGTGTGGAAAGATTTTCGATGGCGCTGCAAAAACAGACAAACTGTCTTTATAGTGCAATGTAAGTTACTCAACATTAACTTCTTGTTTATTGAACTGTTGTAACAGTGCCACACTGCACGTACAATACTGCTTCACAGAAATGTACAGGAAGAATACGTAGCTTTGTGATAATTTAAAATAACACATTCTCACAAAGCTACTTATTTCTTCCTGTACTTTTTGTTGTTGTGTTCTTTCTAGTAAAATATATACTTTTAATATTTTACATTTAATAAATTTACCATTAAATTACTGCTGGAACGATGTTTCCCTTCTATACAGATCCAGGCCTCTTTTTTGAGGATTATTTTAATTCTTTCAACCATTCAATTAAAGGTCTATTGGCTTGGTGTGTGAAAGCGGTGGCCAGCAGGGCGGCCACAGGGTGGCAGCATAATAAGACTTTTCCTGATGTCTTGATGAAGGCCCTAAAAAAGACTTGAAGCCTAAACGACACTTAAACTAATCGGTAAGAGATTTGTATGTCACTACAATAATTCAAATACCCCATCCTAAAACTGTAAGGGGTAGTTTGGCTGGAAGGGATGTCTATTTCAGTTGACCCCAGATCAGAGGGTGGATTTTCTGGCATTATTATCTGTCGAGTCAGAACATAGTCAAGGAAGTCTGGAACAGCAAAGATAAGCTCAAGTTCACCAAAGAGCCTTTTTTTGTGTGTTTTGATAGGTCTGTACTTACATAAGCAGCCTCTCCGTCAGCAGAATGAGGGCAGCAGCCAAAATCAAGTCATGTGATGTCCTTCAGGGATACAGTACTGCAACAGCAGAGTGTGATGGATCAGCGCAGATGTGAGTACAACCCAAATTCCCACCAAACCTTTGATTATGCTACTTATCAGACAACCCGTAAAATAAGATTAAAAACAGCACCAATTATATAATATCTTCCGTTTAAGGAGCCAACACAGACAAAACCAAACATGGATACATGGATGCTTTTCCAAAGCATCTCCAAATCTCCCTCAAACAGGCCTCTGCTTTTCTAAGCACCTCAGGTTAATGAGAAAACTTTATAGTGCTTAGAAAGGAAGAAAAAGAAGACAGTAACTCGTTACTCACTTTTAATTAAAAATCAATTTTCTCATTTATTTGCAGATAATTTAAACTTTGTAAATAGATTAGTAGCAATCTGACAGTAGATGTTTCACTCCCACTTTCTTAGTCTATTTAATCATCTTCACACCCTCTTCTTCACTTCCATTTGTTTGTCTTGCTTCAATATGAGCCCCTAAAGCAAAATGTGTGTATCAGCATGTCAGGATGGCATTTGAGGTTAATAGTCCCCATAACCCTCATTACTGACCTGAAACAACATAATGAAAGCCCCATATAGTCATGCTGAGTTAACAGTATGTGTTCGGAGGTGTTCTCAGCTGAAACCGATATTGAATTCACTCGGATTGTTATTATTGGAGCTGCAAAATGGATTGTGCACAATGACAGTGGCATTTGAATTAAGATGTTTTTGGAGTTGATTTGTGGTTTGTGGTAGATGCTTTTACATGTCAACATCAGTAATATTAGCACATCACTGACGAAGCAACACAGTTCACAGAAGTGTGATGCAAAAAGAGAAAAATCACTCCCTGCTCTTGTCTGGAAAATGTTTAGATACTTTCTAGATAGTTTGTTTGATGTGCTTATGTTTCATTGTAATGACTACTGAAACACCCCAGTGTGTATTGATAAAATTAAATCATATTAAATCATAAATTTTGTGCTACTGAACCAGCAAATTTGCCTCATGCATTCCTGTGCAAATGATATCTAATAACTACCACCAGACTCTGGAAAGCAGCTGTTGTCATCACATCGGAGGAGAAGGTGTCAGACCTATTTCCTGTTTTTGCTTCTAATGAGTTCATCTTGTGACACTATTACACAGTGTTTGCCAAAAAAAAAAAACATTTCATCCCTATGTGGTTCCGTTACGGTGGAAAATAAGAAAAGGATATGTGACAGGAACTGTTTTCATACCAGCACACTGTAGTCTGGAGTAGAGGATCCATCGAGAATGCTGATAACACAGATGAATATTACAGATTCTTAATTAACTGGTATTGTACAATGTTGGATATTTAATTGTGCATGCTCATTTCCTTATTTTTTACAGTTAAATTACTGTCGTCATCTAACGCTCACTTAAAGTTAATCTTTAAAAACACCAGTAAATGAATAACACTGTTACATGGAATCTTTAGCAAATTTTAAAATAAATACCAATTTTTCATATACTATACATTATAATGTTGCCTAAATTCACATTTTGTCAGAGCATGAGCTGACTGTCAGGCTGTGACAACAATCTCTGGACCTCTTTGATCTTAAATCACCAATGTGTGTGTGTGTGTGTGTGTCCTGCTCCGTGTGCAGGTTATTAACAGCGAGTTTAATGGTTGGCTGCTTTCACATTAACAGACCAGTGGAACACAATAACCTCCTGCCTCCAGGGAGTCTGGAAGACCTTGTATACAGCCTTCATACACTGCTGAAATAGTAGACACTCTTTTTGCTTTCTTTCCCTTCCTTGTGCACATACTTGTTCCCTCGCTTTCTTTTTCCTACTGGAGATAACAAGCTGGTGTGTTGAATTTAAAGCAAACTTCTGCTATTGTTCTGTTCCATATTGCACTTTATTTAGTTCCACAGAACTTTCAGGATCTAGACCAGGTTCTAGAACACAAAGACAGAACCATCAGCCTTCACTGTTGCAGAACACTTATTGCTTTGCACTCTTCTTTCACATTTTTGAGCGAGTAGAGGATACTGATCCCGCAGGGTCAGTTTTTGATGCCATAGATACAATGAGAGAAATACTGCATTCTCAGAGTAAAAAACTGAAACAAAACACAACGATGAGATTTGTGTAACGTACATAAAATTTGAGGACCACTAAAGGACAGGAAACTAACACACAAACTACTACAAAAATAAATGTCTCTGGAATGGATTGGAAATTTTATGGTGTTTGTGGTGCTGTGTGCTGAGATCAGCACCACTAATGAAGGCTCTGAGAGTGGCAGGTATGGGTCGATCATGTGATTTGGCATCCAGGTCACATGACACGGAGGTGTCGTGCTCTAGGATCCACAAGTTCCCAGACACTTTAACTTTCCTTCGTGGATCTGGCTGGAATGTCGATTGCGTCTCTGTGATTGGTTATGATGATGAGGACAGTGATAGGTGTTGGTCGGTCATGTGATTCTGCATCCAGGTCACACGACACAAAGGCGTCAGTGGTCCAGGATCCGAAGGTTTCCGGACACTATTTTATTTTCCAACATAGAGCCGGCCGGAATGTCGATTCGGTCTCCATGGTTGGCTATGATGATGACCGTTCCCTGCCAAAACAGAGGAATAATCAGACTGTACAACACCCTGCAAAAACGTCTGTTTGCGAAATCATTTTTTTTTTTTCATATGTTCCTTGCTCTTACCTTTACAGAGACATGCTTTCCGAAGGTCACATCACCAGACACCGTCAAGTGATCCAGCTCTAGCATGTCTGGAATGCTCTCGAATCGTGTGAGATATTCCTGAACCTGAAGGACAAAAGGAAACTGGATCAAGGCTTCATAAGTATTAGACTGTATATTATCCATCTGTTGTTGAGAGTTTTCTTTAGGAAATCCAAAAGCTGTGATCATGAGGATGTCCTCATTTTCAGCTCTTAGTGGGTTTCTGGCTGGAAGATTTGATTGTCTTGAAACACTAGTGAGATCATGTCTACACACTGTGCAGCATGAGAGAAACACCATGCGATTCGAATGGATCATTTGTTGTGAATGCTTCATTAGGTGCAGTACCTTGGTGAAGGAGCTGCCCAGTTTGACGTGAGGAGTTGTGGGAAACTCGCGCCTCTCGCTCATGGTCAGAGACCCTGCCTCCAGGCTGTACAGGTTGGACATAACCAGTAGGAGGTCAGATGTAGTTTTGACTGGCAGGAAGCGGCTACGAGGCACATTGATGCCCAAGGCATTATCAAAGCACTTGATGGCAGCACCCACCGCGGTCTCCAGCTGAATGACATTCAGACCCCCATCTAGAGTCTGAGAGAGAGAGGGAGAAAATCATTTTAAACAACAGTTTTCTAGCAACTATATGGTCAATTATATGGAATATTTGTAATTCACACAGTGTCGCAAATTTGCTAATTTGGTAAGTGACACAGAAATATTACATTTCTCAAAATCTTAAAACATATTTATAACAAAGTTTAAAAACCTTCAAATTTTCAGTGCAGTCTCAGGCTTTTATATACCCCACTGTATTTTCTTCTGTATTGTTATGTACATCCAATTGAAACAGATTATTGAAAAAGTAAATGTAGGATGGGATTTGGTTCTATTCATGGGCTGTTGATTGGATGCAGGCAGATCTGAATGCAAATTTGCAGTTAGTTGTAAAAAGGGGATGGGTTTATGCAGACTAAAAAAAGTGGAGAAGTCTGGCATGTGTCACCAGAGAGAAGTCTGTCATTTCACTGGAAGATTGAGACATTTTGATGAAAAAAAAAAATTGAGGTGAAATTTAAAAAAGAAAAAATTAAACGTGTGGGTCCATAACATGCATTTAGAAGATAGGAAGGGTGAATTTTCATTTCATGCTGACTTTAAATCCATATTTATGTTATCTGTCAAGAAGCCATGTATAATTGTTCTATGAAGCACAATAATTAATGTTAAGGGTCTGTGAGGAAGTGTGAGGTATCACTGAATGCACTGTATAGTTGGTCTGGGTATCACAGGCAGAAAAAGTATAAGGTTGACAGGAGCGGGAGGGATTGGATGTGAAGAAATCTAGAACAAACTCAAATTTCAGCTTAATATGTCTTACTGGATGAGAGCCTGGGCCTTAGGGGGAGAAATGGTGCTACAATATGGAGCTCTGCTTAACTGTGTACTACTCCACACACACACTTGGCTATCTAAATGAGGACATAGAACTCTGTTGGTTTTATATAATGAATTTATAATTATTCCACACTACCCCCTTTGCATTTTTATACAGTGTAGACAGTGTACTCACATGTAGACAGACAAATTACTTGTCATTTGGAAACTGAAACGCTGTATTGTGTTTGGTTTGGGTACATTGCTAGAATAAGACAAATCATTTCATTTTATATATCCAATTTGAGGAGTCCCTGAATGTCCTCACAGGGAGCTTTTTTGTCCCATTTCTGAGAATTTTGAACTAATAGTCTCACACACATACATACACACAAACACCTTCATCTTATGGTTACCTTTCATTTCTTTAGTCTCCTGTGATGGACTGAGAACAGAAAACCCAACAGAAATAGTTTATAAATGTACTTTTTTGTCAGTTGTTAAGCTCTCCATCAAACTCTCTGATCACACAAGCCTTGAACTAGACCCCAAATGATCTCTACTCAAATGAGCTATTGGGTCTGGTATAAAAAGGACACTCAAACACACAGTCTCAACATCAGCTTGTTATAGTGCTTGTGTAGAGACTTTTCTAAGTGGGTTTGATTCAGAAGTGAACACTCCACAAAGGAGACTGCTGAAGCGCAGTGTTACAGGGTCCCACATGGCCTGATGAATGAATCGGGGTCTCAACTAAGGTTTTAGAAGTGATAGTGTAAAGAAGAAGAAGGCCAACAGAATAAAACAGAGATTTCTAGTGCACAGCTATAAATAGTGCTTTACAAAAAATATAGATTGACTGTTGGGGTAAACGAAGACTTAAGAAGGCAAATTAAAACAAGAAATGAAGAAAATCAAATGTCTGGTTCCCTGAATGACTAGTTGGCTAATCTTTTTCAAGGAAACTGTATAATGTCAGGTTCAACACTCAAGCTGTGGTTTTTGCAAGCTTTTAGTTTCCCTACCTTAGGGTTGACTATGATTTCCATGTCCATGGCGTTCTGTTCCTGTAGTCTCTTTATGGCAGACAGGGAGATCCATAAGTTGTTGGTATTGAAGATCTTAAACTTGGTCACTGATTTGAATTCATCTACATGAGCTTTGGGAACCTGGGCAATTTCCAGCAACCGAAGCTTACCATCATACTGAATGAGTGTACCTCCCTGGACAATACAAACACACACCGTTCAATGACAATGCATACAAACATAAGCCTCGTTCTCTACAAATACACTTTATTTATGTGCATGAACAAATCTGTTTACCCAAGTCACTGAATGATCTTTATGGACATAAATGCAAATTACTGAATTTGGACTAAAAGGAAAGACATGATCTTTTCTGAGAATTTCTTGTCACAGTGCTTTGGTCCAGAGTCACTGATTTAAACTTAAGTAGCTGAAGTAGAGCATGCCTTTATTATTTTATGTAAAATTTATTATATTATATTTAACATGATTTTTACTGTTCTTAAACATTTAAAATACACTTGGCTACAATGGTTGTTTGGTTGAAATTATAATTCCTCGTATTCCTTTTATATGGTTTAGACTACTGTACGATATGCTACACAAATAATATTCTCTCACCTTCACATCTGCTCTGGTCTTGTCTGTGACCTCCATGATGAACTCACAGCGTTTGCCGTTCGGCTGGCTCACCAGGTGGTTCAGTATATACAGGTCTACCGTTGCGCCCAGGTTATCGATGTTGGAGACAAAAATGTACTCCTTCCCTTCAGCGATGAGCTGCTCCAACAGACCGGAGTTATAAAAGCTGGCGTAAATGTCACCATGACCAGGAGGATACCACACATCTGCATTCTCTCCTGTCATAGCCATGTCATTAGCGACCGGCAACAATGACTCCTTATTTATCCGTGGATACCTGGAAAATTCAGAAGAGAGAAAGTCTTCAGCAATTGAAATGAAATAAAATTAAACATTAGATGATGAAGTAAAATGAAGTAGTAAATAAGTGTAAAATGAAAACTGAGAATATAAAAATAAAAGCTAATTGAAGTTAATAATAAATACAAGAGTAGCATATAAATAATACTAAAATAACAATAGTCTGTAAAATAAAAAATGATTATCACTATCATATTGGCCAATGTCTTGTTTCAGCTGCATTCGTAAAAATCAGAATGATCAGGAAAAAAAGCTAAAATGGATAGATAAAATAGATGCAAACAAACACAAAGTGTTGTAAAGTGTTTCTCTTTACAGAAAGAAAAGACATTTCAAGCTTTGTTTATGTGGGCATGAAAAATACACTGCTTATGCAAATGTGCTTTCAGAGGGGCTCTAAAATCTTCTCTTGCTCTTGCATTTCAAGCTGATTCAGATCAAATGAAGGCAGGGAAAACATCTGACATTCTATGTAGTCTTCATCCTCCTCGTCCTTTCATCACATTGTCTCTTGCACAAGCTTCAGCTTCAACTGGGACTAAATATGTGCTGTCTTTTAGCGCTGTATTCTGTATGTAACCATATCCCATGAGCGTCTGTTGTTAGCTTTGAGATAAATTTCTGCTCTGACAAGTCCATCAAATATTAACGTATCCCCATTATTGCTTAGAATCCTCATCAATCTTTAACTTGTTTTTAAAAAACTTTTTAAGTGTTTGCAGGCTAAGGGTCAGCAGCACACATTATGAAGGTGAAGAAATCCTTTTTTTTTTTTTTATCCTGCACAGTCTGTGTCAAAACCCTGAATTACAATCTGTCTCTTTGTTTAGATGTATGTGCTCATGCGATGCGTAATCAACTGAGTGATCTATCATACTCAAATTACATAAATGTTACATTATTCCTATGTATATCTGTGGTTTGTGTGTTTATTTAGCTATATTCAGAATACTTACATTGAAAAGTCAGATAATAAAAAAAAAAACTGGAATAAATAATGAACTATAAATAAATTGCATATCGTTTTTTATTTAAAAAATGCATGATTTTAGTTTAGGCTTATTAATTATAATTAGCTTCATTTGAATATAAATGTAAGTTTATTTCATGTCAGGTAATTGTGTGTATGTACGTGTGGGTTAATACCTGCTCTGGTTGAAAGTGTGTATCTTGACTCTGTGGTGAGTGTATTTTTGTAGGATCTTCTTAGTGTCTTCATCCGTATTGAAAGAGTTCATGAGCACCAGTGGAACATCAGCATTATATGTTTTATTCAAGTGCTACAAAGACCAAAGAGAAAAAATTACTTCATAAAAACATTATCAAGCAAGTTAACTCATGTTTTATCTATTAACATTCAAACAAGCCAACAATGCCCACAATGTTTCTCATTAATACTGATACTTTGGCAGATTTAGTACATTCTGCTGCACATTCTGTTTTATCTGGGAGAATGAACTCTAGATAATCCTAAATAACAAAAGTTATTGTGTAGACAACAACGCTGTAAATGTGAGATCTTTAACACAAGAGCCAAGCTGATAAACATGGTCTCAGTTCGATATAGACATCTCTCCTATCTAATCTCTACAGTTACTCTGGTGTGATGAACATGGTCAATAATTAATCAGAACATAATTATTAGGTGAATTGGCAAGGTGTCAACAGTACTGCAGTAAACATTTAAAGTAAAAAAAAAAAGTGTGTATTTTTGGATCAAAGTTTAACACCAGTGGATCATAGTTTAACACACTGGACACCATTTTCTGCAGTAATTCTCTGAATGTTCAGACAAATTACAGAAACCCCTTTGGTAAAAATGCATAAGTGTCCAAACTAATGCAAATGCTTAGAATAGAAAACAAATATCTATTTTTTACAATCATACTGGGGTACAAAAAACGTCTGTAATTGAAGAATTACCCATAAATTAATTTAATTTCCCTGTGTTAATGGTTAATGATACTTTAAATAACTACAAAGTTCTCACAAAAATTATTAAAATGAGTATGCATCATCCTCTTTCAGAAAGTGCTGGAGTACTCATTTTAGGTCAGTTTCTTATAATGAATGTATGCCCATAAATCTCAACCTAAAGAGAAGCCAAATAAGCTGGCCTAAGGGCTTGCTAAAGGCCTGCCAACTACAGAAACAGCAGCCTGTATTTCTGAGAGAGAAGGACAGATTACCCATTTACATGTACTAATGGGCCTTATTCAGTGAGTGGGATATCTGACGACATGAGGCAGGTAAACGGTCTGTCGAAAAGACACTGTGCTGAGTGTTCTTCAGCGAAGGCATCCCACAAGGCTCAGTATTCGGCCCCTATCTTTTTTTCCCTCTTGGTCAGAACACAGCCTTCTCTGTTTCAGTTTCAACCCAAGTTCTCTTTCATGCTCACTACCTATCTTTCAGTTCATGGCACTGAGAAATATAAACAGCACAGAGCCTGTTGCTGCTGGTTTAAAATGATCGCTCTGTATAAATGAAGGAATGTGCCTGTGTTGTACAGCTGTAGATGAAGAGAGCAAGAGAAGGGAAAGACAGAAGAACATATGTCTCTGATTTAAGACCTATGGGTGAAGGTCTGTTTGCTTGCTTCAAATCTCTCAGACAGCTGCTGTGTTTTTTCCCAACTGGAGTGATTTATATTTCTTTGGGTTCAAATCTGAGAAGCTCTCTTATTTGAGATGCATTTTAAAAGAGACAATAATTGAATGTGCATTCCCTACAGATGAAAACACCGGAAGAATATTAGAAAGATATTATCTTGTAAAATGTGCAATGAAGAAAAAAACAGTTTTAGAGATGTTTATTTTAAAATAAAATGTGGATTACATAATGCAAATTATGTAGGAAGGAAATGTTCTAATTTGTGGCAACAAACAAACGTGTTCAAACCAAAGTGACAGTGTTTGGCTAATTAGCATGGCCACTTTAGCCCCCGCTAAACAACTGTCATTGAGATTAACAGGAAAATATTATAGACCTCCATGTGTGAAACTATACTGTCATATGACAAACCTCAATCTGTTGGACGGTTAGATCCAGGAAAGTGTTCTCATTACGGACGCTAATAAGGCTCTTGGGCCCTTTGCAGCCCATGCTAGTTCCCAGACCTCCATTCAGCTTCACCACCACCAGCTTATTCAGACTGTCTGCTATGTTGTCCGGTAGACCCTTTGCCTTAATCTTATCATATGGCTGGATCTGAAACAAAGACAAGAAAGACAAACAACTGTCAGTCAGGACATGCTTACATTTTATCACCATCTGGAAGTTTATATTATATTATAAGGAGTTCTGGATTATATTATACTGGAGTTCATAAATGATCCATCCAGTGACTACAATGAAGTCTCTAAATTTCATCCAGATGCTGTTGCTATTGGTGTGTGTGTGTGTGTGTGTGTGTGTGTGTTTGTCTTATTGGATTCTTCTTCTACAAAAAAATATGACTAAGGGGTCAGAAGTTAAACGTTGAGGTTAGTGCACTGTTATGATTGTGTCTGCGATCAATCTTCCAGAATCTCTAGGATCATTTTCAAATACACCCAACAACCACAACACACATTGTGCAAGCACAACATTTCTCATTGAGGCAGAAAAAAAAAGGACCACGTTTAACCGAATAAACACCCCAACTGCTGGATCAATAGTACCTGTGGGAGGGAGACAGTAAGACGAGAGAGAGACGATAGATGTGTTCTGAAA
Source organism: Spinibarbus caldwelli (assembly GCA_039654775.1). Taxonomy (NCBI): domain Eukaryota; kingdom Metazoa; phylum Chordata; class Actinopteri; order Cypriniformes; family Cyprinidae; genus Spinibarbus; species Spinibarbus caldwelli. The sequence continues at coordinate 13,520,775 of CM077250.1, read as the reverse complement.
GAAAAGAGCCTTTCCCTTTACTTCTTTCCTCTTGTTTCCCAGAGGGCCATGGGGCACCACCATGAGACATAACTAAAATGCACTAAAATTCAGAGCACAATGCCCACTATATGATATTACGACAGATAAGCACAAACATGAAAAAAGAAAAGGACTAAAAACGTAATATCTCAATCACACACAGCATTTCCATGACATAAACACACAGACAGATGGAGAACATGATGTAACCAAGGTCATAATGTTTGTCAGGGAGAAAAAGAGAAATTAGTGTGCGAGACAGGAAAGTCAAGACAGATGTGTCTATGTAAGAGGGGGGTAAAGATGAAAAGAAAGCATGATTTTCCCCCCAACCCCGTGAAGCACAAACCAAAGTGCAGTCAGTTCTAAAGATTTCACTGGTCATGTATATCATAGTGCTGACCTACAAAACGCTGAAACAAATACTAACCCCTAACCCTAAGCTAAACCCTAATCTTGGTATAGCAATCCTGATGATAGCATTACTGTCTGTCATGATCGTCTCCATCTGTGATATTTCTGAACTCTGAACTGGATCCATGAAATCTGAACATTCCTTAACAGGTAAATGATTGAGCTGACCAATGAAATAAGCTGTGGGGTGAGATTTGTGCTTAACTGGTTCAGCGAAAATATTGTAACAAAACAATATATTCTTCAGTTCAGAATCTGTGACCAGAACTGAATTACATTCCATAGAATTCTGCCGTTAAAAAGTGAAAATCATCTGTAGATTCCTGGTCATCAGGTGCACAGATACAGCCATATGCAGTCTCAGTGATCAGATGAAAGAAAAACAGGAGTATCTTCATGTTGATTTGTCTTATAATGTATACATACTTGAGGTTTACAGTGCTCAAACATGGAGGCTCCCAGCAGACGTTGGTAGCTAAAATCCCAGGGCTGCTCATCACTTGGAGCAAACAACAGCTGGAGAGGCAGCAGTTCTCTCAGCCGTTTCAAAGAGAAAATCCTTTTAAATGGCCCACTGTGTGCTTATTCACACAAAGGCATTTATGTATTTTCAATCCCTAAATGATTCCTCCACAAACTGTTGGGACAGTCTGTTCATGTTAATTCAGCCACATTATTGTAGAATAACAGGTAGAGTTAATTCCTTGACTTTATCAAAGAATGTTATATGACATTCACCACACAGACCATGGTGTCAGATGGCAATAACATGGTTTGTAATTATTACCATATTCATATACCATGGTATTTACATGTTAATCTAATGCATTTCAGAGAAAACCTATTACAGTTTTGTAATTTTGTTTGTTGTTTTGATTGGCTCAGTTCTAGTCTACTGTGCAGTGAATCTAGGTCATCAGTCAACCTTGGAATTAAAAACAGCTCTGAAAAATATCTTCTCTATATTGACTGCAGTTTTATGGCCTACAAACAAACATAGACACGCACATTCATAATGCCATCCATTAATACTCATGACTGAAAATCAATCAGTAATAGCAATGATATATGTGACTGTGTTAAATGTGATTCAGTAGCATTAAAGAGAGAGAGTGTAACAATAGTGTGTAGTGGTGTAACACATCTCTGTTAGTCTCTTATGTTGATATAATCTGAACATCTGACAACAACTCTTACAGTTTTGCACTAGGGCTGTAATACTATGTACTTGCACAAATTTGGTACGGTCGGCAACATTACCTGTATTGCGTGACTCCTTCAGTTTATTGTTTCTTACATTTTGGAGAAAAGTGTTTGCTAAAAAAAAGTCCTATCAATCCTTATCAGTCCTGCAATCATTGCCTATGAGCCTTATTCATAAAATATATGCATAATACATTTTTGTGTAAATCATGCATACAGTTATTCTTGTGTAAACTGTAGTAATTTATTCAGTGTGTTAATATACATATGAATAGATTTACGATTTAGATTGAAACTTGTTTGTTCATGCCCTGTGTCTTTAATCTCTGATCAGGTGTTGTAGTGGTGGTGGTGTGGGTTCAGTCTTTTCAAGTGTCTATAGTTCCTTGTTTCTTTGTGTACTGCCGCTTATCTTGTGTGTGCGTCAAATAAAGCAGCAATCCTTATTCCATTGCTTTTGAGACCCAAAATGTTTCTAGGTGAATACGCACAGTCTGTTTTTAGTGCCTTTCATTGAATAGTTGCAATGCAGTTTAGGTGGCATTATTGTGGCAATGAAAGGCATATGACTAAACATGAGCCCAGTTCCTAACCACCATGACACCACTTCCCCTGAGGCCCTAAATGAAACATGGCTGACTGAATTAACTAACCAGTCAACCAGAGAACAGCAGGGATTTCCTAACTGCTGGTAAAGAAAAAAAGAAAGTATGTGAGATTCAAACCAAAAGCAGGAATCCTTTATTTTAAACCAGTTTTACAGGTTGAATCAGATTGTTGAAACATTATTTCTGGGTCAGCCACATTCCAGTTGCTCAAACCTCTTCACACAATCATCACACACACCGCATGAATAAAACCCCTTAAAGATCCCACAGCGTCACAAGACCAGAATCTCATTAGCTCGGTCAGAAAGCCACAATTCCAAGTTTGTTTGCATCGTAAGCACATTAGAAGAGCTTCTCCATCTTACAGAAAGAGAGAATGATGGCAGTATTTAAAGGTTCATAGAGGTAATACAAGGCATTAAAAGCTGAGAATTACCTTGAGAACATCAATCGGTGTGCAGTGCTTTTTAAAATCTGGATTCTGGAGTATTTACTGTGGTGAACTGAGGCGAGAAGTCTTGAACTAGATTCATTCAAACAGGAAGGACAACATTATCCTGTGGAATGCTTCCTACAGATCCATGCAAATTTTGAAACACTTTTTTTTTATATAGGAATCCTTTTCCAACACATAGTGCTCAACAATAATGATGGCCTGGGGCTAGTCCAGCATTCTCAATACATACCTTCTCGATAATGTGTTTTTATGTCTTACAAATAGAAACTTTTGTTTTTTCTTGTGATTGAACACAGTTGTTACTAATTCTGCTAAACTGTAAACAAATTAATGTTTTTAAATATACATAATTTTGAATTTGTAGCTATTACTGATATTACTGAAAATTGCAATCATAATAAATTAGTTGTACATTTTGAAAAAGTAAATATTGGATAATATAAAAATCGAAATGTATTTTTCTGATGCTATAATGTAAAAACACATTTTATATTAAAACAGTTTACATTCTATATACAATTTATAAAAACAAATAAATGCACACTTAATAATTCTGGAAAAAAACATAGCTGAGCTAATTAGATTTTGGCTTGGGTGGGAGAGAAAGAATGTGAAATCTCATGATGAACTTGACAAAATCTGGGTAAAAAGTTCTGGGTAAAAGTTCCAATAATGACCTTTTTTTACCACAAACAAGTCAATCAGTTACTTATCTTGAGTATAATATATCTACTGGGACAACAATGGTCATTATTACAGCAAACATAAGGTGTGACGTTGCAGGATCTAGATTATGTGGCAACAGATGAGGACTGGTTAGCCTTTATACACCCAGCAGATGTTAACGGTGAATGAGCATTTTTTTGTTGTCAAAGACACACAATGACACCCTTAAGTTACAATGAGAGAAAGCACAGACAGCTCATTACCAAGGTCCCAACATCCCAAACCAAACATATTACAGCATTTACTGTACATTATGCAGAACTAGAGGAATTTCTCTTCTACGTAACAACCTCACCTTTTCCAAATATCCTTAAATTTGCATGCACACACACATACAGACAAAGGTCTGTAAACATCTCTCTTTAAGTCTGGAAGGAGTTGGAAGGAGATCGGTTTCTGTGCTTGTCTTGTAAGTGAGCTTAAAACAGGAATTTCTGGAGTGAGGCATTTAATATCCTGCTCAGATAACCTGGCTATATATGCTGCAGACTGTAGTATCAAACATTTCACACGCAGTGAAAAATGGTTTCTGGCTCTAGAGAACATTGCATAATCATCACAGACCCAGAGGAAAGCAGACCGACACTGGATTCTTCATGTGAAACACAAACACACACACACACACTCACACACAGCCAAATCAAATTAGGAGACACTTTTGTTCATGGCTTGTCTTCGTTACACCCTCTCTTGCCCACAGATGAATCAATTTCAAAGCTTTATTTGTAATTTTCCTTGGACACACAATCATTCACACAAAGTCTTTCTACAGGCTAATACTGCAACTCTAACTGGACCCAAAGACTTTGGATATGTAAGTAAAACTGTATGAATGTCATGCAAATTAATTCATGCTGGAATGTGGGCAGCTTTTAATCACAGCTGGCTAATTCCCAGAGCCTGAGGCAACACTAATGCCCACACAATACTCAAAGCAGAGGCTCTGAGTACTGCCTGCCTGTCTGTTTTAATGCTTGAAGTGTGTATAGATACATTAAGCTTTACTTTCTCTGCATAGATTCAGTTTATAATGTAGGTCTACAAACAAATAATATGAGTGTATATATGAGTGTAATATGAGTGAGTGCAAGAATAAGGCCTGTGTTGTCATGAACCACTTGCTTATCTTACCGAGTCCTCAGGGGGCCTGTTGATTTTTGACCACTCTACTGAAGGTCCCTTCACCTGCAGAAATCGGTGGAATAACTTCCTAAAGCCTTCAAAGTCCTTCTTAGACACCTGAGGAAGAGAGCAGGCAAAAATGTATGAATTATTGAGGAAGGTCCTTCATGATTTCTCTTTCTCAGAAACAAATAATTTTCAGTCATTTAAACTCAGCCTCTAGATATTTTGGCAGAAAATGCATCACTAGGACTATCCAAGATATTTTCATAACAGTGGTCAATCAATATGCTTTTTTAATCATCAATACTTAAATTTTTACATTTGCCTTTACATTTTTTTCCTTAGATTTTTTACATTTAAAAATTTTAAGGGCATTGGTCACCTTCCTCTGCTGAATCACAGATTTGTTAAGATTCTAGTCTGCTTATTTAAAAAAACGAAACAAAAAACAACCTGCCAGCATAACTTTCTAATCTTATTTTGTACAATCTGGCAATTAAAACTCCTAAAGGCTTCTGAAATAATTAACACCCTGCTGTGAAAGATCACTGGGTCCTCAGGCCTCTCACTGAGCACATCATTAAAAATAAAACCTGTTTGATGAAAATCCATAAAACTCCTTGTGCCTGCTGAGAATTTAAAGTTCAGTAACTTTGTACTCTAATCAAAGTGTAACTTTGATAAATAAACCTGGAAAGAAGCTTGTGAGGCAACCGAACTGACCAAAGATAAGAACAGTTAACACTTTAGTATTAAGTAGCACTTAACGAAATCCATTTGTCAAATAATATAGATTTAGGGTTGCCAGTGAAAGTGGTTCTTGATACCAAAGCAAAAAACTAGTATGCTAATGTACACATGCCTTTATTTAATTAAACTATTTAGAAAAATATTATAACAATATAATATAATCAATATAAATATACAAATCAGATCAGATCTGAAGGATCATGACAGTGAAGTCTTGAGTAATGGCTGCTGAAAATTCAGCCAAAGGAATATATTTCAAAATATACATTAAAAAATTATGAATTGTAATTATATTTCATAATATTACTGTTTTTACTGTATTTTTCTTCAAATAAATGCAACCTTTATGAGCATAAGTGACTTCTTTCATAAATAATTACAGACCCCAAACTTTTGAACAGTAGTAAAAATATATTTACATTTACATTGTAACGTTTTATTTAATAAATAATAATGTTAATATTAATCAAACAATATTATTTTATTGATTAATATTAATATTCTAATAATAAAATAGTAACAGGTCTATTAGAATATATTTCATTGCCTAATCCACAGATCTGGTATTTTGACACATCCATTTTTTTGTTAACATTAACTCAACTGACTAGGTTTTTATTCAATTCATCAAGCATTTTGACCAGGAAGTTCAACTGATTTGATTCAAATATTAATGTGAGAGTCAAAATCAGCTGCCTATGAATCTGGAACGGTACAGATACTGTTGACTTGACACTCTTTTCATGTTACTTTAGAATCGATGTGTGACTGAAGTATCGGTGCTTTCGACATCCTGACTTAAAAGGCAGCTACGATGAATGGCAGAGTGACAGTTTGTATGCATACTTGTGGATGTCTTCATAAAAGTGGCGCAACTATGTAAACTAATCTGATGATATCTCCACATCTCCTTATCATGCTTTATTTGAGCTAGCAGGGTGTGGGTTTTAATACGTCATTTGGCAGTACATGTTTGGGTGGGATCACGGTAGTCTGTGTGAAATGGAGAGGGAGGGACAAAAGCGGTCAGTGTGTGTCACTGTGATGACGGCTAAGCCTGATTATTACCATATGGTGCTGAGGAAACACTGGGGTGGATCACCAGACAGCTCAGAGTTTTGCTATATGACCTATTCACACTAACTCAAAACTGAGACCTTCAGTGAAAAAAGGAAAATGAAACAAAGGGAAAAGATGAACAGACGGAAGTGGGTTGGGGCTGAAGAGAGAAGATGCATCATGATGAAGCTAGTCTCATGGTGAGACTAATTAAACATCAGCTCAGCAGTGCAATGAAATCTCTCCTGTCACACTGGCATGTCATTCATCAGCTGCTGCACTCAGATGGCACCTAAAGAGGGTCCCTCTCGTTTTTCATCTTCGCTCCCTTCTTCATTCTAATGTGCACTGAAACTGAGACTATAAAGAATAAATTATGATTTCTATTTCTAATTAAAAGTGCATGCAGTAATTGTTCATCTCATTAACAAGTTCTACACATAAAGAAATTAGTATACTTTTGAAAAATGTGTTTAAAATGATGCATGCTCACTCGAGAAAATTCCAGTCGTGACAGCAGTCTAATAAGAGAAGTTTTGTTTTACATGGAGCAGGATCGCCTCCTGATCTGACATGTTGAGATCACATAACCAGCCAAATACTACTCTCTTTATCTCAGTAATCCCCCAACTACATCCCCTTTTTGCTTGTGGAATAAGTTGTGAATCTTGGCCGACAATGAACAGAGCATCAGTAATTAAAAACTTTTGCAGGATGCTGAAACCATCATATGTTCCTGATCACACCTACACTACCATTCAACAGTTTAAGGTCAGTAAGATTTTTTTTAAGGGACAAATGCTGTTATATTGAACTCTCAATTCATCAAAGAATCCTGAAAATATATGGTTTTCTCAATAAGAAATGTTTCTTTTGCACCAAATCAGCATATTAGCTTTAAGGATCAAGTCACACTGAAGACTGGTGTAATGGCTTCTACAAATTCAGCTTTGCCATCACCGGAATAAGTTACATTTTAAAATATATTAAAATAGAAAAAAATTAAATTGTAATAATATTTTACAATATTACTGTTTTTACTGTATTTTCAAAAACGTCTTAAAGTCCCCAAACTTTTGAATGATAGCGTACATAAATCATTCATGTAATAAAAAGGTAATTCAGTTAGCTGAATTTTTAAAAATATGCTGAATTAATTAAAAATGCTTGATTCTCACCTCAGCTTCTGCACCTTTGGCTGTGCCTAAGAGTTTTTCCAGCTCGGCGTACATAGAGCTCTCCAGCTGCTGTCGCATCACTTCCTGAAACTGAGCCATCCCGTTGGTGTTGCTCGGTAACTCTTTACTCAGACCTACAATTAAAACCAAACACCTTACTGTTGAAGTTCTCACATTAACTTTACAATGAAAAAAACCTCCTGACCTTCTAAAAGACAGTTTAGTGATTTTCCTGCAAGCAATCTGCAACAGGCCAATGAACAACCCATCACTTCAGGTCAAAATCGATTGAATTTCTGTTTCCCATAAGCATTAAAAACCTTTTGATCTAATGTCTTATGTTGAAATACTTGAAGCTACTTGAATACCTGTTTTGTAGACAAATATAAATTGACTAAGAAACTAAAATATATAGTTCCTACATAATTTCCATACTGTTATTTGATAGTTTCAGTGGAATCAATGAAGAATGGAGTCGGTGTGTTCAAATACAGTTCCTTAAAAAATGCTTTAAGTCAAATTTATTTGTATAAATCTTACTTGTAGTGATAAAGAAACTGACAAGCAATATTAATAATTGTGCCACTGCCTTGTGGTGCACAATCAAAAGACTCCCATCCAAGAAGCCATGAAAGCACATATATGTTATCAAGAATGTTTGCTGAGTGTAACACACACATCATCCACTGGGCTCAGAGTTAATTTGCTGTAAATCTGCCCATTTATACTGGCTGCAATGTAAGGTGTGACGCAGACTTCCCTGTTTTACCACAAACACCCTCCTTTATCCTTGAGTGAATGGGTACAATAGAGAGGTTAAACTACATTCTTTTCTTTATGATTTATCCAATAATAGATGCTGAGCTTGAGGTATGGGGAAGAAGAAAAGTCTAACTGTGTTCCTTTTTATTATTTGTGGGCCATTTATTTGGTACAGAGGAAGAAAAGAAAGTGGGGGAGATAAAAGTGTAACAGGATTCAGACTCATATTTCCTTAAGACAACTGCTCTCATATGTCACGAGCAAGTGGGCTACCTTGTGCGCCACAGCGTTGACTACCTGACTGAATCCTGCTCGACCACATATCATTGGTATGCACCCATTTGTTTCATTCTCCTGCCAGTGTGCCAAAAATGATTCATCTGCTAACATGCTTCCTGGCATGTGACACTTAAAATCCAGTAAATGACTGTGTGAGCTGAAATGAAATCATTTCTGTTTTTCTCAGAATTGTCTAATACACCAATATTACCCTCAACCTACAAACAAAACTAAACAGTGGCTTGACTTTGACTTATAGTTTATTGGGCTGTTGGTCATTTATTTAGTTATTGAACAGACACTGTTATTCACAGTGATTCACAATATGATATGGTCCCTCTGGAGGAACCAGAGTTAAAGAAGGGAGTGATAATGTACAGGCAGCCAACAGGATAAAAGCAAGGGTTATTTTGCTTTAAAGACTGGCTGACCATACATTGTTCCACTTACACAGCTATTTACCAACTAAATAAATAAAAGGACATGAAATATTGATTTGTGCTTCAATATATGTTACTAATTGAGAAGAAAGAAAATTGAGTAATGCAATATTTCTAGCATAATTACACCTTAGGAATATTTTGTAAAGGTACACTGTAAAACAAAATTGTCAGAATACCTAAACGTGCTAAAAATCTAAATTAATTGGTTTATGCAAGTCCAAAAAACTAATAAAATAAAACATTTTATACTACCGAATCAACCTGACGACATTAGGTTACACCAGCAAAAGTAACTTTAAGGGTGAGTTCAGGTAGAAATAGCTCATTTTTGCCAAAACGTTGGCAACTAATAAACAAAGCATAAGGGAGTGTGCAGTTATATTTTTTCTTTATTTAGTCTGCTCCTTTAACTTGCACCTCAAAAAGATATGCATTTGTTTTACTATTTTATTGTTTTGCATTTGCACATTTCTTGCAGTGTTAAAGTCTCTCAGAATGGTGCCTTTAGCAGCATTGGGTACATATTATATGCCATTTAAAAATGATTCTACCAACACATCAACAGATCATTTCTATATGTGTGCAGAAAGTTGTTCTTCATTCACAGAAAGTAAAACATGGAAAAAGAACTTCAGAGGCATAAACTTTCCAAAAGCTGCTGTAATCAAACTCTGCATGGATCAAAGGGCAACCGTACACTGCACAGAAAGACAACCCTGAGTACAGTGGGGTCCAAATGTCTGAAGCCACTGGTGAAAAGGCTCCATGCTTTTATCCAGCATGATTTGAGAATGATCCAAAGAGCATATTGAGGAAGCAAGAACATCTCACCATCTGTACACAATTAGTTCACGTGATCAGTTTCACAAACTGATTTGAAAGTGACTTATTTGAAAGTGACCCATAAAAAAAGGCAGAATCTTGTTAATGATTTACACTATCACTCAAAAGTTTGAGGTGGTTTTTTTTTTTTTTTTAGAAAAACGTACACTTTTATTCAGCAGGAATGGATTAAATTGATAAAAAGTGACAGTGAAGGCATTTATAATGCCTTCTATTTCTATCCAAAACAAAATATTTCTATTTCAAATAAATGCTGTTCTTTTACACTTTCTATTAGGCAAAGATTCCAGAAAAAAATGATCATGGTTTCCACAAAAAAAACAAAAAAAAAACAGGTATAATTTACATTTTAAAATAGATTTAAATAGATAATATTTCACAGTAGTGTGTTTTAAACGTATTTTTGAACATATAAATGCTGCCTTTGTGAGCAAAAAAAAAAAAAAAAAAAAAAACTTTAAAAACCATTAAAGAATCTTACTAAACCCAAAACTCTGAACAGTGTATGCCACAATGTTTTATTGTATAATTTTCAGAATGCTAAAACCTTTTATTTATTTCCAGATGTAAATTAGATTTCAAATCTTGGATTTTCAATGTGACCTCATACTTTTGGACCCCACCGTACATCGAAACAAGAACTTAAATCAGTATCCCCTGTAATCGTGTTTAATGTCAAATCTCTTTAAATTACAGACACTGTCAGGCCAAATGAATAGCTGTCAGAGAACCAAACCTCTGACAGCCAAACCAAAGCGAGGAATGGACAGACAGTCTGGAAAGGTCTGGGGTTTACAAAATGCTCTTTATAAACCCTTCCATTTCTGCATCTTTCCCCCAGTGTATCAGTCAGCACTGACCCCTCAGTCAGTCCATTCAGCTCTCACTCTCATCAGAATTCAACTGACAGCTTGACCATGGTGCAGTAAGACCCAGCTGATCACTAGATACCAGTAGGTATCACCTAATTAATAAAGTTATATCCAGAGAACCAACACAACCTTAAAAGTACTAAATGGGTAAGTAATAAACAGCACAACCAAGACTTAAGAACGTTCTTACCTTCAACGTAAAGCGACATGGTCTCTGTGCTCTAAACGCTATGAAATGCAGTTCGGTTAAATATCACAACAATATTCCTGTTTTTTGTTTTTTTGTTTTTTTTTCCACCTAATCCCGTTCAAGTCATGGGAAAAAACAGCAACATAGATCCAGTCCTGTCGGAATTTGAGGCTTATTGTTAGTAGTAGTAATAATAATAATAATAAGACAGACGGTCAGCTGATCGATTCTCTCATTCTGTTCAATGCGCTTTTAAATGAACATCTCTCCGAGACACTCTCTCTCTCTCTCTCTCTCTCTCTCTCACACACACACTCTCTCTCTCTCTCTCTCTCTCTGTCTGTCTGTCTCTCTCTCTCTGTCTCTCTCTCGAGTAACGCAGGCTGAATAAACGACTGCCTCCTCGACCTTTACTCGCGCGTAAGATTAGTGCTCAAAGGAGGCGGTGCGTTATATTAAAAGGTGAAGGGATTGTGTGTATCTCTGTGTGTGTGTGTGTGTGTATGTGGGAATTACATTCGTGCTCAGCCCCTTTAGTCCGTCATGATTTAACGCGTCACATTACAGTCCACCCGCTTCAGGTTGTGTGCTAGGAGCATTTCTAAGATTTTTAGAGTCGGTTTTGTTTACTTTAGCTGGGGAAAAATTAAACGTTTTTATTGTACGATATAGTAAGAAATGAACCGTTGGTGTCTACAGTGGTATTATTATTTAGTATGGACTGTAGTATTGCAGTATGTTCGCCCTCGCGATCACAGCGCAGCGACGCTCTCCTCTCTCTGTGTGGAAACCAATAGCAGACGCTTGGCGTTATGTCTTGGCTTCGAGAAAACGCCGCTTTTTAACATGGTTTAGGAGTAAGAAAGAGGTTTCCTGGCGTTATAGTGTTATAAATGCAAAGCGAATGTGAAAGTAGGTTTGAAATGTCTTACTCTGAAGGCTTGAAGATGCTGTCGGGGAGCTGCTGAAGGTTGTTCCGGAACAGAGACGTGTTTCCTCTCTGGCCAACCAACTCTCTCAGAAACAGCAGAGCGGGGTCACTGAAACACTGCGGAAGTGCTTCGCTAAAACATGCTTTAGAAATATCCTGAACATCATAGGTTAAACCAGAAGAACTGCTTAGAAACTAAAATTAAAGGCCATTTGTCACCCTTTCCCCCCTTTTTCAAATTCTTGTGAAATCTTGATGAATTGTGATTCTGAATGACTGTATCAGTTCACATTTAAATGTTATCATATTACAAGATACAGCAGAACCTGATTATTTATTTATTTATTTATTTAGTAAACAAATGCAAGGTATTACAAACATTGCAGTAGATTTAATTCCAAAGGGAAAACGTAAACTCGCAGTAACCAATGAGATTGGCTGAGTGCAGCCGGACTGCAGTGTTGCCATGTCCTCGTATTATAAGCACTTTGTGGGTTGCCGTTTAATAAAATCACTTATACTGTAAATAGAAGCTTTGCTGGGTTGCGATTTTTTAGCGTATTTGTTGAATACACTCGCTTAATTTGGGACTTCTTATACAATTATTCGTAGTACAATTACATTACATATACCCCAATGAAAGATCGTTTATCAAAAAAAGCAACAAGCACACCTACCTATTAATCATTATCTATGCCTAAGTCATTTTTAAATATTTTCCCCTTTGCTAATAGGTGTCGACATTTATTAACTTAGAAGGCCAGTTGTCTAGTAAAACAGGTCAATTATTTTGTAGAAATATATCATTTTTAAGACATCGCAAATTTTGGGCTTCTTTTTCTATCGAGATTTGGCAACAGACGGCAAGGCCACGTCAGCAACCTCACACCAATGACCTTGCAGGACAGAACGATCAGCACTCCTTTCGTGCTGAGAATGTAATGTGTTACAAGATATGTACAATAATCAGTATTTCTAATATTTCTAAGTAAGGCCCAGAAACGAAAAAATTATTCTGACTCTAAACACTATATATGTCAATGAATTGACAGAAGTACAAAATTTTGGCCATTTTTAATTGTAAACCACAGTGTGCAAAATAATGTTTTAGTATTGTTAATGTACAAAAACAATGTCTCATAATAATGAGTGCAAGAATGCATTTTAATGTCTGGGTTTTATTGCTGGATTCTACATATAAACATCTGTTACAGTAACCACACTGCCAGAGGAAATTCATTAAAACAAGAAACATTCCTTGATCATTTCTGACTCCTGTCAGATATGTAACAGCTGAAATTTCAGGCTGGACAATGACACAATGACACAGAAAGACCTAATCCATGTACTCTTGAGTACTTTCCAGGCTTTGGTCCTCCTTTATGGAGTTCTGGATTGGAAAGGGCAGTCTAGGATTAATTAAAATGTTGTTTTAGACCACTTTTTCTCTTTACATGACAGCTGGTGGAAGACCAAAAACTAGGAAGGAATCAACCAAAATCCCTGTTAAACAGCTGGACTAGATTCCAATTCTGAATTATCAGACAAAATCCAGCTGAACAGTTTTAGGTAATTCAAGTACATACAGGTCTAGTATTTGTGTAACAGTTTCAGGGGAAGAAAAAGATTTTCAGGAGTGTTTTACAAATGTGCTTCTGGAGTTTTCTGGGCATCTAAGAGTGGTGTAGACAGTTGGGTTTCTAGTCACACACCCAGGAAGGAGACAGCGGTGTCTCTTTCCTCCACTAATTCAGCTGCTGTTGCGTCCATCTTTGCTTTTGAGAAGTCACTGATGGCCAGACCTTCAACAATCTTCCAGGTCTTATCCTGAAGAACAAGAGAAATATCTTGCAATGGTGGCTAAATCCAGCTTTCTCTAGTTGAGCTTGATAAATAGATGTAAATATGAATTTCATCTCAGCATTCTGAGTGTACGGAACAGTTATCAGACATAGGTTTGGGGAATTTTTAATGACAAACCTTGATTGAAACAGGAAATGAGTAAATGAGGTCCTCAGGTACTCCATAAGGGTTTCCAGTGGAATAGACACCCATAGATATGAACTCACCCTATAAAACAAACACACAAGCAGTTCGGATCAAATCAGCAGTTCTTCATAAATCTATACAGCATTACTCCACATAAAGCTGTTGCCTTGTGTGCAACATCACAGAATATCATCACAGAACATTTCTATTTAATATTGCTTGGCTTTTTAGTTCTATAGAGTGCCATCATGCTTCTTCAGGACTTTTTAAAAGACGGACTGTTTTACTACTATATTATATTTTTTAACTCTAAATTATAATGCTAAAAACAAATTTAAAACATAAATCTTTTTTCCCATCAATAAATATTCATTTTACTGAAGAACAATATAATATGTAATATATCAACACTTTCGTTTTTTACATTCTTAAAAACTGTTTGAACATAAGCAACTGTCATGACTACAGCAGAAAAAGAAAAATAGCTTATATAGTGTTGGACAGTGGCAGGCCTTTGAGTCAAAAAGGTTGAGAACCACTGATCTACAGAGAAATATTTGAACCAATACAGAGATGCAATATTGGTATCAGAACAGTCTAAAACCAATGTCTGTGTGAATTGTGAAAAACTCCTAAAAAGTTGACCTCGGGAGTGCCTGTCCAGATGTCTCTCATGTGGTCACAGATGGCCTTGGCGGCTGACATGGCACTGGAGAGCTTCCTGGCTTTAATGACTGCAGCACCACGCTGCTGCACTGTCTGAGAAACAGAGAGGAAGAGTAGAATAACCACAGAAATATTATGATCATATCACTCCAATCAGTAGTCATATGCAAAGTATATTAATAATGTTGCTACAACAGACCTAACTGTCTTATTACTCAATGTCACAAACATGAATACTGATAAACAATGCTCTTACTTACTCAGTAGTATGGCACAGTAAATAGGCCAACAGTGACCTCTACAGGAAGAGGAAGCCACAGCAGACAGCACTTACAGAAATGAAATCTCCCTTCAGCCAGGCATCGTCCTTCACTGCATCAAAGGCAGTCACGTCCTTCCCCTGCACATTCACCTTGCAGTGGTGGACGTCAGGGTACTGTGTAGACGAATGATTTCCCCAGATGATCATATTCTTCACACCGTTTGCTGAAATGCCACAACGCACTGCCACCTAGAGGACACATTGTGTGGTACAAGTTAGTGTGAAACTTTCACCTCTTTGTATTGGTGGGCCATCCAGCAAAGGGCTGTTTTACCTGAGAGCAAGCCCTGTTGTGGTCCAGGCGCGTCAGACAGGAGAAATTCTCTTTGGGGATGGATGGGGCGGATTTGGCCGCAATCAGACAGTTAGTGTTGGCTGGGTTACCAACAACTAGAACCTGCATATTAAAACATATCGGCTTTAAATTAGCTTCACTTCATTATATTTGCCCTTAATTAGGTTAAAGGTCATTGTCCTGTTATTCACCTTGACTGTTTTCTTTGCGTACTTGTCAAGCGCCTCCCCCTGGGACTTAAAGATGGCAACGTTAGCCTTCAGTAGATCCTTTCTCTCCATGCCCTCTCTTCTTGGCATGGAGCCCACCAGGATGGCAGCATCCAAATCCTTGAATGCAACGTCCTCTTTATCAGTAGGGATGACCTCTACAACGAAAGGCACAGACAGTGGCGTTAAAATAGATGGAGGGTAAACAACACCAGCAACATCAGGGAGTCACTAGACAACACACCGAGAATCTCCGAAAATAAAGAACTTGGGTAATGTGAAAGACTGGTTGACTGTTTTTAAATATATTGTAATATATTACAACACATTGTATTATGAAATCATCATAGTATTGCTTAATTTAAAAAATCAGTCTTTTAATATATTAGATATTTTAATAGTACATTAATCCTACACAATCCTGCCAATAATTCTTCATTTTCATTAAAAGTGAATTTGTGAAATAATAATAATTGAAAGATTATTATTATTATTATTATGTATTGTTTAAGTATTTTTATATCAGGTAGTCAATATTTGTTGAACTGCCATGTATTTATTACGTTAAATACACATATTATATAAAATAATTAAAATGTGCATTTAAAAAAAAAAACAGAGGAAAGATAATTGTCATGAATTTAACATCACAATGCATACATACATACATACACATAAATACATGTATGTATATGTATATATACATATATATAAATATACACACACACACCTCATGACACACACACACACAAACAGTGGCTTGCTTTTGTTTATCCATCCAGTTTGGGCCTCCTGAATTTTTGGTTGCTTATTCCATGCACTTAACAGGTCACACATTCTGTCAACCTTCCCACATCATCCTCGGATGGGAACTACAATCCTAAGTTTAGCTGCCCTTTCAGCTGGGGATCATACAGGCAGCCAATCAGATTGCTCTGAGCTTTTGTCATTTGTGCTGTGAAAACACAGGCCTTTAAGACTGCATGGCTGACACAAAGACCACAGGATACAGGGCCTCATGACACTCCATTCTGTATGTATGTGTGTATGTGTACCTCTCAGAAGTGGGAGAGCACAGTCCTGCAGCTCCATAACAACACCCTCCAGCACAGGCAACATGGGAGTGATGTCCAACATAAGCAAAACGAGCGGCTGAAAGCGAGAGGGAAAGAGAACATTTGTGCATGTCTTGCATAACTGTCATAATACGGTTTTGGTTTTCCAATAATCTCATCGGCTGTCGAAGACATATACGGTGCCTTTTCCTGGAATTAGTTAAACAGCATACTAAATGATACAACAGACTTTAATTGTATGTGACGGGACATTGCATAAGCCAAATCCTGCCCCTACCTGATCTTTACCGAAGACATCTCCCTTTGCAATGCTGTATAGCAGAGAGTATGCGATCTGCCCAGCAGCGCCGGTAACCAGGACTCTAATAGGATCAGCCTACAGCAAAACAAGAGAGATAGCATTATAAACAATAGATGTAAGTTAGCATAGAAAATAAAAGTCATATTACAACAACCTCTCAGGACAGACAGGCTCAGGAGGCTCACCACGCAAACTCTGCCAGACCTCAGTATGACATGCTGTGTGGGATATTTTTAAACCTGGAGATATTTATACATTTCTTCAATGAACTCTCTTGCACCAATTGGCACTTCTACAGACACATTCGTTTTTTTGCAAATGAATGTATCTGTATTATATTCAGAATAGTCTAATCTATTATTTTTTATTTTACACAGAATAGAACCTCAAAATGCTCTAAACGGCTTGATATAAGAAATATCCCATGCAAACATAAATGCTTGACTGTTATATTTCAACAAGTCTTTTAATCATCAATATGCTAGTCTTGGTTCCCGATCAGCACATCATACATGTAACAGGTAAATTCTACTGTAATTCCTGAAGTCAAATTAAACTTCGACATTGATTTTCAAAGCCTTGAGTCACTTCGCAATTACATTGTCATATTTTGACAGTAAAACTTACCTTCATTTCAATGTAGGTTGGAATACTAGTTTTTCTTACCATTTTCAGCTGGTTGAGAATGACACCGGCTCTCCCTGTACTCGGGTGACTGCGGAGGTCACCCCTATTTTCCTCACGAGGCAACAAGTTGCCGGGGCACCTGCGTTTCAAGTGCCTTCTGGGAAATGTAGTTTTTAGTGGCGCAACAGAAGCTCACATTGTTGATATAAAAACTACAGCTCCTACAAGTCACTACAATAAATCACAGACTAAAAGATCCCTCTTCCATGAGTCTATGGGACGGCGGATTTATTTCAGCGAATCGGTTCTTTCGAACAGTTCGTTTCAAAGAACCGATACGAAAGACTGTTGTTTGTTTGCGACCATTATTCGGTCATTAAAACATAGGCCTAGGTTTAACGTAAATACATTTTGCATTTAAAATAAACAAAGCAAAAATGCATTAAATTAGCTTTTGCACTAGATACTACTATAAATTACTACATATTTTCAGAATGTTTTATTTATAGCCTTTTTGTAGCTTTTTATAGCTTATGTATAGCTTTTTTATTCCCGACTCTCAAAAACGATTCACTAGGGCATTTAATTGGAAAGATTCATTAATTTGAAGATTATTATGCGTGATAAATATAATTTGCTCACAAAAATAACATATAATAAAGCAGTTTATGAGAAATAAATGCAAAAATGATAAAAGATTTCTTAATTTAAATATTTTGTGTAAGTTCAATTTAGTACAATACAGTATAAATGGAAAATAACCAAAACATTGCTTGTAAAGACAGTTTAATATATTCTGATCCCGACTAAAGGAACAACCCGGAAGATATTAGAGTACCGTAATGTTTGGAAAACAACGCGGGAGAAAAGTAAACAGTGATGGAGAGTTGCGTCCGTTGCTTAGACACGCTTGAAATCATGAACTTGTCAATGGTTAGCAACGGCTAACAATCCCTAAAAAATATCGTGTGTAATGTTTAAAAGTTAGTTAAGTGAAAGAGATCGCGTTTAACTGCGACAATTTTATATTTATGCTTGTATTTTTCTGAAGTTATAAGTTATTCATTTGTAGTCGTCTGGCAACAAACATAGACAGCAGCACCTGCGGCATCAGTTCAGTCATCTGGAGATTAACAGAGTATTTGTGAACTAACCGGTAAGTCCATGAATAATGCGAGTATTTCAGAGTGGTGAATAAATTAAATGTATTTGTTTTAGCCGTTGTTCAGCGCAAACCAAAGGGTGGTTAAGTAGTTTTTTCTCTTATCACCCGAAAAAAATCTAAATTTTCCGGCGTGAGATGTTTGGGAACGCCGCGGACTTCCACCCCCTCGGACCGGTTCAGCTGACCGGACAGGGTTCACTGTTGTCGGCTTGTGCTGATTCTATACTGGCTGGTGGTTTTGTAGGAGTAAAGACGATTTCACGAGAGTGTGGAAAATATTTGTAGTAGTGGACATGTGGTTTGTGCCATTAGATGGCCTATAGACCTATTATTATTAGTCGTGTTCTAGGTAACACAAGTAATTAATATGTGTTAGTTTGAGACTGTAACAAGGACAGTGACATAAATATGATAAACCGTATAAAAACTAGGTTATATCTTCTATTCACTCTTTATACAAACTCATGATACCATATTTCCCCATTCTGAAAAATATTTTCAGTTAGTAAGGAGAATTGTCAGTTTATTCAAAGTCTAGTATAACATTCATAAAATTGATATGCAAGCTTAGAAAATACAGCCAAGAGTAGCTATTTGATTAACACACAGTATATCTTGTTATGATAGATGTATTTCGCTGTCTTCTATGTTGAGAGGGTGATATAGGGCCTCTATCAGTTCAGTGCTGTAGGGACCCCTGCTTTGGGTGAGATAGATGATCTCTCTGCTGCATTTTACATGAACTCATTACAGGCTCATTACAAACTGCCTGACAAAGGAGCTGAGGATAATGTTGCTTCCTCATGAGATGTCCACACAGAGAACAACACCAAACACTCTTCTCCAAAACACAGAGGAGATGGCAAGCTTTCAGTTTATGAGTGCTTTTTAATTCTGTTTAACAATTGCAGTCAGATTGCTGCATGTAGTTTTTGCCACTCAATTATTTTTGGAATAGAATGTCATATTCAGAATATTTTATAGGACATTCTTAAAAATGTCTGAGCCTCCCTGTCGTTCTTATATTCTCTTTCTCTCTCCCTCAGGCTCTTTCATTCACACTGTGTATCGTGAGACTGGTGTTTAATAACACCTTCAGTTTTCTGTAAAAAGTGAAGTGTGCTATACCTACACAATACATATTTTTATTCTGAAATAAATTTAGTCAGATACTGAAGTAAGAAAGTTTTAGTTTAACTTGATTTAATAATTTTACATTATGCTGATTTGAAAGATATTGTAGTACAGGTGTTGGATAAAATATAATTAAATAATAGTTATCAATAATTAAATTAAATCAGATTATTTATGTGTTGACATTAAGAAATTATATGCAATTAAATACAAATAAAATTTTATCAATTAAATATGTATTAATAACAGTTTTAAGCATTTGTTCTTGTCAAACGTCTTTGTGAAATCTAAGTTATTTTATGCAGGATATTTGGGCTTTTTAAACAAACTATTGTAACCATTTGCTATTTATATCAGATCACTTTGGAAAACATATTTAACCTTTAAATCACACAACCTTTGCTCTTAACCATGACGGGATTGTCAAACCTGTAAATACAGTTTTGACATATTTTAATAGTGCAGTATCAGATTGCACACTGTGAAGACTGAAATTCTAGAATAATCCAGACCTGCTTCAACAGGCCCCCATTTCAGACCGAAAATTAAACCGTAATCAGTCAAATGAAATGATTAATAACAGATGAAGCAATCTTTAGTCTGATTGACTGCCTATATATTTGTTTTGCACCCCATAAATAGCAGGGGATTTTTATTTGTATGAAGCACTAATATCAAGCATTTTTGAGATGGTTTTGTTTATTCATTTCTCAACCATTAAGACTCGTTGAGCAAAAGGTTATTCAGTACCCTTAGTTCAGATAAATAATAAGCTGACTGATTTCAGACATCTCTTTGTGGATTAAAAAGTCATATCTCAGCTGTCATGTTTCAGATGCTGTCCCTGATTCAGTGCACCTCTATCAACTCATGCTCTAGTGACTTTAGCTGGTTTCTGCTCTTTCCCCCCCTTTTTTAAATGTGCTGTTTTTCACAGATTTTGTGAACCTGCATTGTTCATGTCATGTCAGTGGGAATGTTTGTTATTGTGTCTAATGCACATGCTGTGCCTGCTGACACGAGGATATTCATGGTCTGTGCAAAGAGGGAAAATCAAAACAATACCTGTGAGGGATTTGAGAACATCTGCACTCTGTGACCTCATCAAACTATGCATCTGAATAAAGAGATGCACTGTGGGATGTGTTATCATTTATGTGCCTGAGTGAGCTAAGAAGAGGGTGAAGGAGGAAAATATTGTGGGTTTGGATGAGAGTAATATAACCTTATAGGTCAGAACAACTACATAACATTTTGGACAGTGAAGTGTGATATACTGTATTTGACTATTTTTATTTTTAAGGCATTACGTTTATATATACTGTACATACCTGGGCCAATATATTAATATTCTGAAATATTTCAAAAATTTACACTACCGTCTAAAAGTTTTGGGGTCAGATTTTTTTCTGAAAGCAATGAACACATTTATTCAGGACGGATACATTAAATTGAAATTTCAAATAAATGCTGTTTGTTTGAACTTTCTATTCATCAAAGAATTTCCACAAAAATATTAACTTTCAGCATTGATACTAAAAAGTGTGACAATAAAGACTGGAGTAATGGCTGCTGAAAATTCAGCTTTGCTATTACAGTAATAAATTACATTTTAAAATATATTAAAATACAAAATACTTATTTTAAATTGTATTAATGTTTCTCAATTTTGCTGTTTTTACTATATTTTTAATCAGCCTTGGTGAGCATAGGAGATATGTTTTTTTTTTTTTTTTTAAATTATTGAAACTTTTGAACGGTAGTGTACATAAAATATGAAAGAGAACAATGGAGTATTTTTGGCCCCATTTTTTCATATCTGTAGCATTTTTTTCAGTTTCAGGGCAATGGCATTTTTACTCATTGGTTTCAGCAAGGTCATGGCATTCATTGTATTATAGCATCAACGCTCCATAGTTGTTGTGTTTTTTGTTTTGTTTTTAACTGAAACCACTGGTATTCACCCTTAGAAATGAGAGAACTGGCACTATAGCAGTATGAAAGTGCCAAGTATTATGTGTTCATGGTTGTTTCGTAATCCATGTTGATTGGATTAAGATTCCCATACCCTTATTTTTGTGATTATAAATCTTTTTATGACCTCTATATCACAATGATCTGCTTTATTCAAAGGCGGTTGTATCTCTTGGTGATCTGGTACTGCCTGCCAAAAATCCTTTACCAGACGACTATTATCTCTTTTTCATTGTCTGTTTGCAAAATCCATCTTGATAATATGCCATGTCTCAATGGAGTTATGAGAGAACTGTGATGTCCATTTTTTTAGATGTTTGCTTGTATTCTCATGAGTTTGTTTCTTGGCATGATTTTAGATGATTTGTCTAGTGGCCAAGGTTTGAACTGCAGTACTGTTTTATGAACATTAGGTGCCAGTGTAGCACTAGTTTTGTAGCGTAATTCCTGTAACAAACAGAAATGCAAGCAAACAATAAACAAGATGCACCTTAAAGAGTTTGAACCTTTATATTCCACAAATCAATGAATGGTTTCATTTTAATCGCTCTCATTTTTAACCTGTGCTTATTTGGACTTTTGAAAGCACTACATTTAGTTCCAGACCCTTGAAACCTGACTGGAAGTAATTGAGTGAGCATTATTTAGTTTCTCCTCCTTCAGGGGGTTTAAAGACAGGAATATTTCAAGTTGTCACATTGTTTTACAAATGTACAGCTGGGTTCTCCTGGCTCATGATCATTCTAAGTGCTCTTTGATTTAGCTTCAAACAACAAAGCCCTCAGGAGTATTTACTCAAGAATGCTTTTTCAACCCCAGACTTCCCCATGCCTGTCAACTACACACTCTGTCAGCCTCAAACTTTCCCATGCTTGGCTGCCACACACACACACACACACACTCTGATCAAAGTGAAAGCACACACTTCACCTGCTTATAAAGCAGCCCTGCCCTCCAGCTGTCAATCACCCTGCCTTTCCTCTTCAGTGTCTCGTAAACACGCCATAAAATCCATTTTGAAATCAAAGCGCTGAGATATTGATGTTAATTTAATTTGACAACCCATATAATGTGCCTTTTCCCTAGCATAAGGCTACATTTGTTGTTTACGCAACAATAATGTAAAATAAAATTAGATAAAATGTAATACAATTTTTAAAATGTTTTTTTTTTCATGCTGTATATAATGTTTTGTTACAAGTATGTGCAAGAGCTTTGAAAAGAGCTTTAAAAATTAACTGATAATAAAAAATCTTTTTTTAAAAGACATTTTATTAAATATTTTTTATATGGGTAGTTGACATGAAGTGTCAAGCAGTTTTCTGCATTTTCTTCTGCATTATAATTCACCAAAAAACTCTTGTAAACAAATATTAATTAACATATTACAAATTAAGTAACATATTACATGGAATGTTTACACTTGTAAATATTAATTTGTCACACACCAGATTGCAAACCAAAAAAAAAAAATAATAATAATTTTTTTAAACCAATAAAAAGAATGAAATATATAGGCAATTTAAAGCTAGAAAAACATGCTCCCTAAATGTACACTTAAACAAATGTTAATTTTAACCTAAAATGTTGATTTTGAAAAGAAAAAAAGGTAATTGACATCTTATATTTTAGTTAATCTATATGATAATGTATAATAATATTATATATTTAGATCTGTATGCTAATAATGATGTATTATATTAAATTGTTAAATAACAGGCCTTAGAACAGTTTTGATCTAGATCACAAAATGATTAAGACTGGTGAACTGGTGCTTGTCTAAATTAATCTGGTAAATTGTAGTTCCCTCTTCATTGCAGTGGAGGGTGCTGATGGGCCATTCATGACCCACATCAACGTTGCATTGTGTTTGGTCTCTGGGTCCTGTCTTTTTTTTTTTTTTTTTTTTTTGCTTGCTTCAACAATGCTCTTCTTAGAGTCCACATCCACTGCACTCATCTAAAGGAGTGAATCATTGCCTTGGGGATCAGAGTGTTGTTCAAGTTGGCCTTTTTGTTTGATTGTAGCTGTCCAGCAATCAAAACATGTTGCATTAATTCAAATCCCTTAAACTGGACCGGCAGTCCTGGCCTTCACACTCTCCTGCACAATGGTGAGAAATGGAGAAACAGAGAGACAGTGAGCAACCTGGACCAGCTCCTGAGTTTGAGGTTTGTTTTTCTGTTCGTGTCTCTCTCAGTCAGTGTAGGGATTAGGCCTGTAGTTGCCGTGCCGTAAGTTACCATACAGATGTTAGCTGGGATAGCGTTGTCATGCCATCCACGGCCTCCTGTCTGGATTGATGGGCTAGGTGGGTCCTCCAAAAAAGCTTGCTTGTGTGTATGCAGGTGTGTGTGTGGGGTTTGGGATGAGCACAGTATAATTTGTCATACAGAAAGGCTTGATAGTCAAGTACAAACAGTTTAGACTCTTTCAGTCATCTGTGTTTGCTTGTGCCACGTTCTGCCTCTTTTGTGCTAAAAAAAATATAGTCATCAAAGTATATACTGATTTAGAAGTGTTGAAATGTTCAGCTGAAATGTCTGTTTAAGTAGGTCTTTGTGTTTATAAACAGTGCCTGGCTGTATGGGAGTTGATAGGTTTAAGCTACAGCACAATGGTCTGTTTGCCTTTGTGGAAACTCTTAAACCAGACCTTGAGATAACATATAAAGAGATTTTTTTTCTTAAGGATTTTTACTTGCCATTAGAAAAATTTCACCAATCACAAAGCCATATATATGATGAATAACTGTTTTGGCAGCACTTTTATGTGTTTATAAAATGTATAAAATATTATATTTTACATGAAACTTGAACTTTTCATGACATGTATGTACTTGCAATGTTCAAGAATGTTTTTAAAGAAATTAATGCTTTTATTCTGCATAGATGCATTAAATTGATTACATATTAAATACATGATTTCTATTAATCAAAAATCCTGAAATGGTTTTTATTAGATATCTAGGTTTCCATAAAAATATTAAGCAGCAAATAATAATAACGAAATCCGCATATCAGACTGATTTCTGAAGGATCATGTGGCAATGAAGACTGAGTAATGGCTGCTGAAAATCTGTAATAATATTTCACAATATTACTGTTTTGTTTTTGTTGTTTGTTTTTACTGTATGTTTGATCAAATAAATGCAGCCTTTGTGAGCATAAGAGACTTCTTACAAAAATATTTTTAAAAAGTTTAATGGTATGTTTCAGTACAAAAAAAAAAAAAAAAGAAGTCAGTTTTACTTGTCAGACAAATTTACCTTGTTTTAAGATGTTTAGATATAATTACTAGGAAAAAGGACAAATACAGAATTAAGTATTTTTTTTTTTTTTTCTTTTGCACTCAATAGTTATTTCCTGGGAATAAATAGTGTTGTGACATCACTACGAAACATACAAACATTAGCAATTATACTGTTCTTTGGAAACACTGGTCTCAATAGAATCACTTTAGGCCATCAGAGTGTAATTTGCGGCAGAGGCTTGACACATTCTCAAGTAAGACTCAGTCCACGTCACAAGCACTGGCTCTTAGTCACACAGCTGATTGGAGAAGAACACCTTGTTTAGTTTGTCAGGAGAAGATGATGTCTGAAATACGAGAGCTCTCAGAACCATTTTAATACTTTAACTGCTGCTGAAAACTCTGAGCTCTGGTCCCGGCCCTGCGGGCTCCTGCTTGGGAAAGCTGATATAGGATCTGACAAGACAGGGCTTGACACAGCAATGCACTTCCCTGCTTTTGTGACCACTTACCTGCGGCCAGCCGCTTGCATTTGAGGATTTCCCCATATAAAGAGGAAGAGAGGAAACGTGTATGTGTTGACAATCATCAGTCATATACAACATGCAGGAGCCGTGGATAGAATAGCAGGGAGTGTGTGTGCTGGGTTTAACATCGAGTGGGCATCCCATTAGAATCAAAGTCATTGTGTTTGTAGAGGGGCACTTGGGTGGGTGTGTTTTTTGCATGCATGGCTGATCACTCCGGCTGCTTGTCAGATGGAGCTCCTCCAGGTGCTGGAGAATTCGGCATTCCTAGTCCAAACCAGCATTCCTGTTCCGCCTGCTCTCTCTGTTCCTCCTCACCCGCACTCAGACTCACATGATGATGCTCAAACTCAAAGGTCAGAGGTCACGCAGGAAAAGCCGACCTTTATTTTAAATTGAAAATAACTTTGTGTCTCGTCTCTGTCAACGGTGTCGGCTTTAGGGGTCATAGAGAAGGCAAGACTCTTATCCAGAATGCCAAAAACACCTGGAGAAAAAGATAACATTTCATTACAATACTTCGATTGTCAGTGTACTCTGTGTGAATTGTGCATTGGTACTAATCAAACAATCTGTACTTAGAAGTGTTTTCTCTTCTTTTTTTTTACGCATCCTGACCAACCTGACACAGCAATATTTGTACCACCAGTAGCCTGAGTTTGGGGTGGGACTACCTTTTTGTTTGGCGAATAGCATATAATGTTTAGAAAATAAAATTGTTTAAAATTATTTTTTAAGTTCTTTTCCGTGTCAGAAATTATATATGAAATGTTTTATATTATATCATATTTTGCATAACCAAAATATATTTGATATATAGGGTAATTCTTTAGATGTGGATATAAATAATAGAATGTGCTTTTTTTCCTGTGTGGTTTATGTACTAAGAGGTACAAAAATTATATTATTGTATAATATTATATAGTAATATATATTATTTGTTAATACACTGGAAAAAATGTTTTTTGGTAGGATTTACTTTGAAACAATTTTCACTCAGATATTTGCTAGTAAATTTAGCAAATTTACAAAGAATAATAATAAGAATAATTAATAAAGCGTTTTTATACACTCTAAAAAAAAATCTGTAAAAATAGGGCACAATATACTGTATAATTTGAAGGAATTTTTCCGTGTTCATTTTTTACAGGTGTTTTACATGGTATTTTGAATTTCACACTTCATTGCATTGTGTTTTAGAGTTAACAGAAATGTCTGTAAAATTAATGGATAATGTTGTGTGTAGTGAGCTGCCAGTACTTTTTCTGTTATTTTACGGATTTATTTTTTACAGTGTAGTTTTTTAGCTTCATAAAAATATCTATGGCAGTGTGATTTTGTCCTCTGTGTGGTCTGATGTAGAAATAACTCTGAAAGGTCTAAAAGAGGTCGATCACTCTGGATGTCACCCTGAAGAAAAGAAGAGAGTGAGGGAAAAAGAGCGAGAGGAAGGGCAGGTGTGTGCTGTGTAGCGGCCACCATGTCAACGTCTGCCTTTCTGGACTGACAGGTTGTCATTTTTTTGTGACAGCATCCTGCAGACTATCCTTAATGAGCTGCTGTGAAGTCTGCAACATTCTCCTGACCTTTTGGCGGCTCGCATCATTCCCAGGTCTTCTCCTTCCACGCATCCTTGTCAAAGGGCCAAACCGCAAAACGCTGGGGGATGAACGCTGGCAGGGACATTAAAGAAAGTAAATCCAACAACAAAAACAAAGACACGAACACACTGACACCTGTCTCACTTGCACCTGTCTCACCAAAAACCACACTGGACACTGATAGACAGACTCCTAGAATTGCTCTCCCGTCGTTTAGAGGCTCCTTACGGTTTTGGCCTTTGTTGATGTTGACGTTTACTCACCTTTGGTCACCAGAATTTATTTCGCAAACAAACTCTAGCCTGTGTTTGAAAGTCACAGAAAAAAGCCCCCACAGTGTTCAGACAAAAAAAGATCCCAGCCATTTCTTAAATGACAAAAAATTCCTCGGCTCTGAGAAGTGTGACCCAGCCTTGCGCCCCCACTGTTTGGCTTTCTGCTCCAAGTCTCTGGGTAAACACCTGCTTAAAAGGCATCGCTCCTTTTTCTCTCCTCTGTTCTTTTCGTGGCCTTCTTTCTCCTGATCATTTTGCTCTAATGACGTTTACAGATGTACTTAGACCTCCTCGTGAGTGTTTTAGTCTCAGGTTATTATTACCACCCATGTTTACGGCTATGCTAACAAGAATCGCATTACGCCTGGCCTGTCGGGATAGAAGAATTCAAATCAAAGTTCACGCAAAGCTGTCTTTATATAAGTGTTTAGGAAGAAAGCCAGCCTGGACATTCAATTTTAAACTCTCATAAGTGCAATCATAGAAGGTTGTGGGTATTGAATTGATGCAAACACACCCACAGACACACACGCACACACACACATAATATATATATATATATATATATATATATAATATATTGGCTTGCTGTATGCAGTAACTACACATTTTTTTCAATTTGACTAATGGGTTTTGCTCGATTTTGCTCAGATTTAGAGAAAATAATGCAATGGATATTAAATATTACATTTTTCCATCAAAAGTATTTTTCTCAATTTCATTGTATGTTTTACAGTTGTATGTCAAAATTATCATTACTAATATAATGGTAATGTCATTGAACTTTAAAACAGCACTGTATTGTTGTGACTTTATATAAAACAAAGCACAACTGTGAGTCTAATATAGCTTGTAATTTGAGTAACATACAATTCAGTCTTAATATTACCATATGTTTTTACTTCATCATGGAAAACAGTTCCCAACTAAGGCACTAGAAAATTAACTGTTGCACATTGCCAATTAAAACATGTTAGTTACAGAATGTGTTTTGTTTTGTTACAGAATGAATGAATGTTTTTGAATAGATCTGTTGAATAAATGATTCAATGACTCATTGACTTATAAAAACATTCCCTGCATCCCAGTTTGCATATCATCCACCATAAATAGTATTAAAGATTACTAATTGGAAATACTATTTAGGGTAGAAATTGGGATGCAGGAAGTTTTATTCCTGAATGAATCAGTTTTTTAAATGAATAAGCTAAATCAATGTATAAGCAAAGTCAATGACTCACTTGCTGTATAAAGACAGTTACATGTTGACACCTACTGACATATGCTTAAAAAGAAAAAAAAAAACTGCCTCAAGTCAATAAAAAATCTCTGCCACTAATGAACCACTATTTCACACACAAAGAATTTTCTTATGCTCACCAAGACTGCATTTATTTGATTAAATATAGAGTAAAAACAGTAATATTGTAAAATTAATTGGAGCTATTTATAGTATTAAGACCTCTTAGGAATGTGAAAGAGGGAAGGAGAGAGAGAAAAAGATAGAAAGCGAGGGAGGAATGAAGTGGAAGAATGACCATGCAGCACTGAGTAGATAAGATGACTGGTGGCGATGGCGTTGTGTGTATGCACGTGTGTGTGTGTGTGCTGCTCGGTCAGCTCTACAAGAGCATGGCACTGAATCAAAAACCTTCTATCCAAAGCTGCTGACATGTGCTTTCTCTCTCTTTCTTTCTCTCCCTCCCTCTTTACAGTTCTCATCCTCTTTTTAACCCACCTCTTCTTGAAGAGAGGCTAGTAAATTCTTGGCTAGTCTCAGTTAATGCTGCTAACTCTCGTTTGAGATTAAGAGAGCTGGCAACTCCTGTACATGTTTGTGCCGATCTTCTCTGTCTCAAACCTTTTTTTCCCCCTCTGTCTGAACTTTTCAACTCTTGAACTCTCAATGTCCTCGCTCTCCGTCTCTCTGACAACAGTTGGAGTAGATTCTTCCTTTTCATCCCGTCGGGATCTCCTCGTTTTTCACACTTGTTCATTCCTTTCTCCTCTCGTTTGACAGACAGACAGACCTGCCCCCCGGCCACGTCACTCACGCTGCCCAACTTCATTTACGGCCCTGATTGACACCTCTTACACACGCGCTCGTACACACAGACGTACTGTAGATGTCTTCTCACACGAATAGTATTAGCTTTACCTCATTTTGAGCTGCTTGTCTGTCAGTCGCTATTATTTGCCTGCTGAATGTGAATAGAGGCCTCTCTGAGACACTCAGGCTGTGTGTATGTGTGTGTGTGTATATGTGTGTCTGTGTGTGTGTGTCATGGCGCCACTCTGTCCCTGTGTCTCTTCAATGGCACCTTCATGTTACGTAGCGTAGCCACATATTGTCTGTCACACTTGACTTGTCTCTCCTGTTATGAGGACCTGAGAAAGTGGAGAAAAGAAATAGATGAATGGACTGATATGATACAGTATAAATTGTATGAAGCTTTGGTATTTCAACCGCTGAAAGCAGACAGATGGGAATATATAGACTAATTCAGTTCTTTTCTCTGCTTGCATATGGCTTTTCTGGTGTGTTGCCTTTTGAGCTGAGATCTTTTTAATGGAAATGTTTAAAATATCCCTGCTTAGAAAGCCAGCTGGGTCTTTCCTGTTATGCAGTACTTTTTGAAATGTAACTTTAAGCAAGTATTTCTATAGTAGACTTTCAAAATATGCTGTGGTCAAGATCAGGTAATTAAACTTTATTAATTATAGCTTGGTTATATACATATTGGCAAGAAAATGAGCCAGATGCCAGAATTTTACCATCTTTGGAAATGTTGATTAATGCTGATTTCTGTCATTTTATTGGACAGGATAGAACGCTTTAGAGTGAGAAAAAACAACTAATACCACAAACTACATACTAAACTAGCCTATTTTCTTAAATACCTCTTACTAACTTACCAAAACGTTGTTCTGATTTTGCTGTGATTACGTTTGTGCAGCCTAGAAAAATTACTAGTAAAATTATTGAAAAATTACACTACCTTTCAAAAGTTTGGGGTCAGATTTTTTATTTTGAAAGAAATGAATACTTTTATTTACGAAGTGTGCCTTAAAATTGATCAGAGGTGACAGTGAAACATAGTGTTACAAAAGTTTTCAATTTAAAATAGATGCTGTATTATGGTTTCTACAAAAATATAAAGCAACACAACTGTTTTCAACATTGACAATAATAATAATAAGAAATTTTTTTTGAGCAGCATATCAGCATATTAGAATGATTTCTGAAGGGTCATGTAACACTGAAGACTGGATGGGGACATAAACGTACTGCATAACAGAACTGACCCGGCTCATTCTAATTTAACATGGTCAAGCTGTTGCTTTGAACATGAAGCAGGGTTTTTTATTGTGGTCTGAGATGGTTTACCAGTCCTAACCATCTTGGCCAAAAAGATCTTTCCAGCAGTACTTGGTCCCACCTGCTCATAGTGAAACTGATTGGCCATCTAGAACAGCTTGTAACCATATATGACCAACAAGAAACCATGTGAAACAAAAGCTTGTTTAGCAAGATTCTGCAGTTTATTGTTCCAGTCAGACTGTCTTTTAAATGTTATAATGGACTTTACTCCCACCCTTTTGATTTCTCTCTCTCCTCTTCTGTTTATTGGGCTACTTATCACTTTTATGGAGATCTCTTCCTCTCTCTCTCTCTCTCTCTCTCTCTCTCTCCACATCATCTTCATTCCCCTGTCTTATCACTCTCCCTACAGCACTCCTGGGCATCCTCCAGTATCCCATCATACCCTTCTGTAATCTGTGACACCATTTTGTCAGCACATCTACTTGTATGTTTGACTTCCCCATTCCCCTTTTCGTTTCTCTCTCCCAAAGTGTTTTCCATTGTTTTGTGTTTCTTTAATGTTAATGCTGATGGCCATGGCCAGGCTGTGCCCTCGAGGACTCTGATAAGAGCTGCTGCCTTTCCTGTTTTTTTTTTTTTTTTTGGTTGTACTGTTTTATATTCTCACTTCAGTAACTTCAGCTTGAGATACAGAGGAGAGAGAGAAAGGAAAAACAGAGGTGGTAATGCTGAAACGGAATCAACACACAAAAAAGTATATAGAGTTATATTATGGTTATATACATATATTAAACGTTGTTTAAATATATTATCTGTATTTTGCTCAACACAAGCCTGCTGTCTATGCGTGTGGTGTGTGAAACCTAATAACGTTTACTAAAATCACAGCAAGTGTCAGGAAAAGGGTGTTATGATTTTCTAAAAGAGGAAGAGTGAGAGGTGAAGGGTTAAGGTGAAATTAAAATGCCTTTTTGAGGGGTGTTTGGGGGGCTGCAGTTCATCACCTGTGGCAGTTTCCGTTGTCTGTAATTTCAGCTGTCAGTCCAGGTTAGATGGGACACTTTTACTTGTGTCTGTGACTGAAGAGAGTTCTGAAATGAGAGAGAGAGAGGGAAAGTCAAGAGAGGACATGTCTTCTTTTCCCTCACTCATCTCCTGAAATCAGCAGGTGCATCTCTCTTCACTCTCTGTCATGACCCTGGATAGGGCCGCAGGGTCACCAGGGGTCAATCACTTGCTGATGATTTTCGTTCCGTCTTTCCGCTGCAGTCAGCTAAACTCTGCGGTGGTTATCTGTGCTCTGCACGTGAATTCACCGGTCTGACCTTTTTAATTTCTTCTGACATTTTTTATTATTCAATTTGCCCTGTGTTCTCGTACGTCGCTAAGGTCCTGTTGCTTTGAAAAAAGTCAAATGAAATAGAATAAAAAAAAATGTAGAGTTGCTTGATTGTATTAAATAAATCAAAGGCTGGCGGTGTGGATGATAATTGACTATGAAGGGCAGAACTAAAGGTACAGTTAAAGCGAGAGTGCCATAAATGAGGAATGATAAATTTAATCTGGGTCTGATTAAATAAGCGAAAAGAGGAACAACATCTCTTTGGGGTCGACCACTGGGCAAACAGAAAGATTGCCTGATGGACTCATCCTTTGCTCAGGTTGAATATTAATGTGAATACGTGTGTTTGAGAGAGAGAAAGAGAGGGAGAGAGCACTGATAAGACTTTGATAAAGATTCGTTTTCCCAGGGATTTAATTATGTTGCCTTTTAAATCTGAGCAGGGCCGGAGGGCTAGATACTCCCTGTCCTTGTTGTAAAACATTCTCAGTACTGTTTGACTTTAATGTTCACCTGCTTTGACAAATCTAATGTGTAATTTAGAGACTTACGGCAAACATACAAGTGCAGCATGCTTTTCATAGGCTTCCTTAACACCTGGAATTAACATGCATTTTCAGTGATTGTATCGCACTTGACCATATTGAAACCCAAGTGAATATGTACCCAAGACACATTGGGACTGGTTTCGGGTGAATGAAACCTCATTTGGAGTTGATCAATGATGGATTTTAACCCAAAGTTTGTAAATGCTATCCAATTCAATCCACTTCCCCATCAGATCACACCATGAACTATTCCTTTAATATTAATGTCTTTACTCTCACTGTCATGAATAGCACAAGTAGTAATAGGGCAGATCTTTATAGAAATGACCCTTTATACATCATAATAACTAATTTTATTGTGATGCACGTTTGGTTGGTTTGGCTGATGGACTGTGGTGAAAGTCTCAACTGCTGTCTTTCTGTTTCCTTTGAAGAGATCTCAGGTAGACTGACTGTGTTCCTCTGCTCAGCCCAGTGTTTAGACAGTTTGAGATGTCCACCTGAGGGGCAGATACGGCTAGAGGAGGTAAGGAACATGTTGGCCCCAGGATCAGGATTAGAAGTAGTTTGACAGCTGCTCAGTGTGGTTCCTGTATGTTTTCATGTGTAGGAACAGCTCCAGACTTGAATCTCTCTTGTAGAAGTTTACTAAATATGTAATTATCCTAAATATTTGATTGCTTGGGACAAATGTGTGTTTATTTGCATGAGTTACAATATGTTGTAGTATGTTATACATAGTATGTTATGCAAAATTGAATTTGCTGTTGATAGTTCAGTCAAGTGTGAAGAAGTCAGATGCATGGCACAACGTCATTAACAAAATTGATTAAAATGTATTATTATTATTATTATTATTTTAAATAATTAAACAGAACATCCTTGTTGAAATTTTAAAATAACCAAGCTGTGAATTGTCAGCAGTTTTATCCAAACTTAATTAAAATACTTCTATTAATACTCCACTAATTTATTTTTGTTTGTTTGTTTGTCAGTGATATTATGATGTCTGTCTTTACTGGCCTTTTATGGGCACAATTTTGGACAAGCTAGATTTTGGGTCTAAGTTCAAACACTGGAAGAGACCTGTACGCAGTTTTTCTGGAGGTCTTGTGATGCTGCCCAAAGAAAAAAAAATAGACTATTTATTTTTGTTTTTTTGGATTATTCATAAATGGGTTGCCTCTGCCTCACATTCACACCATAGACACAGAAGAGGCCTGTCACAGGCAGATGATGCACTTGTCAGATTTCTCAAAGGAATACTCGTGTTTTTCACACATTAAAAAAAAAAAAGAACATTTACACTTTTCTCTCTTTCCACTAAGCTGACTGGTCTCAATGAGATATCCTCAGCGTGAAAAAAAAAAAAAATGAGCCAGAATTGCAAATGCAGATTTAATCTCATGCGCTGCACAAAAACTGTCCCTTTCTTCACAAACTATTAACATTAGCTATGTTTCCATCACCATGTTGTTATGCATCAGAAACAAGTGATGGAAACTTGAGGTGGTTTTTGACTTGTGCGAAAATGTGTTAATGTGGATAATAGAAGACGGAAACACATTTACCGAATAAATTCTGCCATGCGCATCAAAAAAGTCACACGACTTTGCATAACTTGACTAACCAGTGGACCGCATCTTGTTGCACAGCATCTAAAATGTGGTTATGGTCATTCTAAGATGACTGAGCAAAATCTGTCGTCAAAGTATTTGTGGATAATTGTCTCGCAGAAGTTCAGAACTGTCTTACACAACAGCACTCCCAAACAGCAGGCATCCAGCTCTGAAAGCATTGACCGCATTTATTGTGTTTCATGTGCTTGTTCTGATGCGCAAGTTATTTATTATTATTATACTGTATATACTCAATGGCTTCACTTAATTTTCTTAGTTATAGGAAGTGACGATTTTGTTCTCTTTGACTAGTTGGAAATGGAAATGGTGCTTATTTACAAATGTTTTATGCGATATTCCAGTTTTGTGCATAGCTATATTTGCAACTTTGGATAGAAACATAGCTATTCTCTGCATACACACACCTGAAACAAATCAGAGAAACAATTACTAGGAACTCTCAGACAGCCAATTAAACAATCAATCACAATTTCTCGAAAAGCCATTTCAAAAACAGTCAAAGGTGAAAAACTCAAAGCTGTGCTTCAGTGTGTGGGGTAGAGGGGTTGTGTTTGTCCCACTGGCTGACCTCTCTTTTGTTCTTCCCCAGATCAGTAAATACTGCTTCTTAATTTGCTCGCACACAGCACAATAAAAGCCCATTAACGCATGCAAATGTGTGGCCACTTCAGCAGCTTGCCACGGCCGGCCGGCGCTTCTGTGTTCACGATACTGTGGCATCTGCAGCACGGCATTCTGGGATGTGCCCGCTGACTCTGTGAACGAGCACGCAGGGAGCACTGTGTCTCCAGTGAGTGCCAGGAAGGGAGTGTGCGCTGTGTTTTGATAAGCAGTTTTGCTAATTTGCCATTCAGGTCATTCTCATGTCTTAATTTGGGTGGAACAATGAGACCAATTGTCTCTTTTTGTTTCACTCCAAGTGCTTCTCCGGCCTGTGTTGTGAAGCGCAGCCATGCGTCACCCTGATGTCAAAAATAAAGATGCAATTCTGTCTCATTTTCTAGCTTATTGTGGCCGTTTTGAGACAGGGTCATCAAAAATGAGCCTTCCGCCTGACTGTCCATCTCAAAGTGTGAATTGAAGCTTCTTCTCTCTGTGGAGAAATTGGGTTTCTGTCGGGAGAGAGAGAAAGAGCTGACTCGCTCTAAAAGCTAGCGAGAAGATGAAAGAATCCTCTTATGTCAGTAAACTTGTTAAGAGGCTGTGCTGGGAACAGCGTTTTCCCAACACTTTTTTTTTTTTTGGTTTAGTGTTATTTTATGTTTGTGGTAAATTTTATTTATTTATTTAGGAAAGTGGCAGAATTTTTTGCCCCTCTCTCTCTCTTTCTCCCTCTCCCCCTCTGTTAGCCCAGGCCTCGAGATAAGACTTGGCGTGCTCAGCGCTAACCCTGTGACACAGACAGAAAGCAGAGATGCTGCTCTTCCTTCAATATGACATTAGATTTAATTTTTCTGCAACCTTTAGCCATCCAAACAGGTCACATGGATGGATAGATGTCTGGACCAAGGATATTTGAAAGTTGTTCGGTCTCAGTCAAACTCCATGTTTCTGCTGAAGCTGTGCCATAAGCCATGCACTACGTTGCTCGTATGGGTGTTGCAGGTTTGCGTCCGGCCTGCGACATGCCCCAATCTCATTGTGATTCTCTATCACTGACTGCTGAAAGTGTTTACTTTTTGATATATTGAGAAATAATTGAATTAACATTTGTGATATTTCATGCCACTTTGTAATATACTGTTTGTACTGTACCTAGCTAAATTATTGCCTTTAATTCAGTACTTACTGTTAACTTTTAGGATTTAAACACTGCTGTAGAAGCCCCATCCTCACATGTCTCAGCATTTTTCATCAACTAAAAAAGTTTAGTATTAGCTTAAAAGCTAATTTAGGTCAATTTTTTTTATTTTTTATTATTATTCTTTATTTTTTTATTTTTTTTTTTTACTTTGGATGAAGTTTGAATGTACCAATGTTAAAATTTTTGATTATATTAATTTCACTGGTAAATGGTCTGTATTAAAGACATAGTTGACCTTCAGTTGGTCCCCATTGACTTGCATAGTGTTTTTTTATTATTTCCATACTATGGAAGTCAATGGGGACCAGCAAATGAAGGTTAACTATCCTTTTAAATTTCTATACATCTTTGTCTAAATAAATTCTAAATATAAAAACTAATGAATTTAGGCATCACAACATTTATATTCTACAATATGAAAAATGATCATTATGATT
Source organism: Spinibarbus caldwelli (assembly GCA_039654775.1). NCBI lineage: Eukaryota > Metazoa > Chordata > Actinopteri > Cypriniformes > Cyprinidae > Spinibarbus > Spinibarbus caldwelli. The sequence continues at coordinate 13,484,405 of CM077250.1, read as the reverse complement.
TGCTAAAGATTACATGTAATGGTGTTATGAAATTATTAGTTTTTTTTTTTTAACGATTAACTTTAAGTGAGAAAAGGTAATATAAATGTAAAACGAGAGGAAATGAGAATGCACAATTAAATAATCAATATCGACCAATGCAATTCATAAAAAAAAAAAACTCAACATCGGCTGATAACCAATGTGGTATCAATATATTGTGCATCCTTAGATAAAATTGCCTAATGCATAAATGTTATACTAATTTAGTATTTAGTATAAGTGTGCAACACAAGTGACACAGTTTGCTTTTTAGACATGTCATTTCATTTCATCTGTAGCAGACTGGAATGAATATACAGTTCTTTTTGAATGCCATCTGTCTGAGAAAGAAAGAGTGTGTTGTAGCCCACTAGTCCAGGGAGTTGTCACAGTGTGTGTGTGGAGGAGACAGAGGTGTGTTCACCTAGTTGAGAAGTGCAGAGGTGTTCCACACTGTGCTGACACCTGGCACAGAGTTCTGGCACAAACCCAGACACACAGCAGGAGCGAGTGTGTGTGTTTGAAGAAAACAGAGAGTGTGTGAGTGGTGTCACAGTCTGGTGTGTGTGCCAGCAGGTTGTGTCAGTAAGCACCCTTGAGATGCATATGTTTATCTGTGTAGAGGATTCATCCTTTTTAATTTCTTTTAAGTTGGTGTGTTTTTTGCACGTGTATGAATGAACTCAAATCGCTCCTCTTTTTTTTAGTGTGGACCAAAGGTGCCAAAAACTAGTTACTGTCTGAAAACAATCTTCCCTATCTCTGCAGCTCTCTTGAGGTCTCTGTGGGGATATGAAAGACAGTGCAGGGCTCTTGTTGCATATCTCCGCTATTGTTCTGTCTGCCCTTCCTCTTTCTCACTGGCTCTCTCTCCCTGTTTGGACAGACTCCTGTTTGAGTTCTATCAGATGTCGTTCTGCCTGGCGGAGCTGCACTTGTGGTCCTTCAGAAACAGCCTGCAAGTCCCAGGTAATTAAAACACACCAAAAGTCTCTCTTTCACACATTTGGTTGCCTCTTGTATGTGTATTCCTGCTATTCCTTCTTTTCTTCTCATTAAATACACCTGTATGCCTCTATCTGACTTTGTCTTGTGTAATAACGAATATTAGTTCTTTCAAAGCCGGTTAAACTGTTGTCACATACTTATGGTGGTTATTATTACACCAGAGTGGTTAGTCATTTTACTAGAGACATTCTGTGGCCTATAATTAAATTTATGGCACCCTTAATTATAGCTTTTAAGAGGCAGTTTGTGATAAATACTTCATAACACACATTTCAATTTGTCGTACCATTCTTTTTGTTCTTTAATTGTTCTTTATAGCTAAAATCCTCACATCCTCCGCTCTTTTTGTAACCTTTTTTGCACGTTTGTTCCTTCTTCACCCTTTGATTTTTCTTCTTGGCTGTTCTGATGTACTGTAAGTGTGTGTAAGAGCAATTTGTATTTTCTTTTTCTCACAGACGAGGCCAGTTATCAGTTATTTGGAAAATCCTGTGATAACATGTTGTCGTGGATTATATGCATGCATGTTTGTGTACATGCATTTTATTGTGTTCTGCAATCTGTGTGCGAGTATTTGTATGTGATTGCAGCTCTATCGCCTGTAGCCAGCCCTCCTGACCCGTATATTGAGTGACAGAGAGAGAGAGAGGGAATGAAATGAATGAGAACTTTAAAAATGATGCATCAACATAGATGTATGGGTGGATGGAAATGGTGTAGTCCATGTTTATTTGTTATACCATGTCAGAGGTACACAGTCCATGAAGAGTCCAACTGTAAATCTAACGCAAAGTCAAACATTCCAGGTCCTCACAGGTCTCTTAGACATCCAGTTTCCTTTGACATTGCTTAAAGGACATTTCATCTACTGCAGCCAAAAATGCAAAACTCCTCACTATATTTTGTATTAGACAGTAGCTGTGTTTTGCTACCAAACTCAGTGTTTTATTTTGTATTTAGATGAAACTCCTTCCTCCTTTTTATTTCCCTTTTCACAGATACAGATATTGGCACATACCAGCTCTATGAAAAAGGAGAACCAGGTATGCATCACCTTCTTATTTCTAAAGTTTGGTCATAACTTTTTTTTTTAATGTGTCAGATAAAATTTTCATTATAGGAAATAATTTCATTATTTTCATTCATATGTGACTAGCCAATTTATATCACGCGTCTCTATAATGTGTCTTTCATGCGTGGTGACGTATTTAAAAACAATTCAATGTGAGCTGATGAGCAGTGTATACTTGGGGGTTCAGGAGTGCATAAATGCTCAAATATACACAAAAAAATGTCAAAATGTCTGTCTTGGCAAGTATTTACGTAAAGACAGTCCTTCATGTCTTAAGTGAACATAAACAGCTGGGAAGGAAATCGGACGCGTGTCAGTATATTAGATCCATGCATTCAGTCTTAAAGAAACAGCAGCCTAATAAACCTACTGCTGTCTGTGTCATCAACATTAATCAAACAAAAAAAGACTGCTCTTGACTGAATCACTTTATAACTTTAATAAGGATCAATGTATATTTAGTTAGTTACACTCAGGCTTTAAAGACCCTTTTGACAACAGATTGTTTCATGCAATACTGTGTTTTTTTTGTTTTTTTTTTAATTGTGCAAGTCATAGGCTTGTTCCTAGATATTCCTGGATATCTCAAAATTGGGAAGATGTGGATCATGATTGTGTGTTATAACTAAGATAATGATATTTTGGGAAGATCGGTCACCCCTACTTCAGTGTAATTTACTCATGTGATTGTTACTCAGCACCAGACACACATTGAATCTTCGCTCACAAAACTCAACAGGATTGTAACACCCATCATTCACAAAGTTCTACAAATCTCCCCGCCCCTTTTTAATGAGTTTTTTTTTTTAAATTGAGTATTTGATTTAATTATACTTTCAGCTACCAAAAAGCATGCAATACTATCAGCTATACTTTAATATTTTAATTTGTAAGATTTGCCCCTAAAATAAGCTTAGCAAAAGCCTGCAGTCACGTGTCTGCCTTCTCATCACTGTTACAGATGTTCTCTAAATGCTTCTGGGCAAATGAAGTGCCATCAGGTTTCTTGATGAAGTTTTTTTAACATGTCGCAGATTAAATATTTAATAATCCAGACCCCTCATGAGAGGACACAGCCAGCTCTGAAACGTGAAAAGCTTATTGATTTAAACAATAACAAAATTATGTTATTCATTTTTAACACTTCAGACTTGAGACTTAAAAGGTTTTGTTTGTTCTTTTGTTTTATCTATGAAAAACTCTTATTATCTGAGAAAACACAAATGCTTTGATGTTATAAAGACCTTCAGATGGTTAAAGTCTCATTGATTTGAAGAATCAATAATTGAGGGGAACGTAATAATGCAGTGTTAGTTTATTTCTCATACCTACTGTTTGTTAATAACAGATCAAAGTCTTAATGTTAAATATGTAAAAACAGCATACAGACATCTTTAATAAAAAATCATTATTTAGTGTGTGTTCATGATTGTAATGAAATCATTACATTATAACATTGATTTATGATTTATGACTCACCTGATTTATAGCTAAGCTGTAGTGTGTAGTTTATACATTATAGAGCCACACTATAGAATTTAATATTTCCAGAAATTGAGTTTGTTTGATTGGGATACCTGCTGTTTCTCATGGCCTCCAGTAGAGGGCGAAGGAGACCCATGCTTCTATGAGGAAGGGGGCTCTTTCCACCCCTCTGTCCCGTAGCAGATGTGTGTGTCTGGGGCAGGCAGGGGCAGAATGGCCCTTATCTGATTAGCAGCAGTAATCCTGGAGCTGTCCAGCAGGTCCAGGCCTCCAGCAGAGAGAGGCAGGGCTCCTGTAGAGCAAGGCAGGGAAGGGGGCCGTCTGGCTGGGTCGCTAAGGGCTGGAGATCTGGGACTCTGTGGTGAGATGGGGCTTAAGGTATGGTACTATAGCACAGTGGAGAGAGAGCGTGCTGACAAAGCAGGAGTTTGGTCTTGCCCTCAGTCTTTTCCGTCTGTCGGCATACCTGTCCCTCTCACTGTATAAGTCACTGTTTTTCTCTTTCTGACAAACACACACATTGGGGCGAGATGACAACTGAGTGACCATATGCTGAGAAAGACACTTGAGGGTGTGTTTACACACACATGGGTGTTGCTTAAACTATGGGCACTTTTACATGCCAGGGATTGTTGTTTTTTTTTCTTATTACATTTCTCTGAAATGTCTTACCATTCCTTCATTTGTTTTGCTACTTTTTTTGTTTTTATTTACAGATTTTATAGCTTTAACCTAACCCAGAGACAGACTTTCAATCTTAACAAAAATTCGTAGTAAAAATATACTATTACGTTAAACACTGTAATAATCCAAAAAAAAAACAACAAAAAACAAAAAAAACACAAACCATTTTAATATCATTTTGTGAAAATGCTTTATCTCAAATTTAGTTTTAAACATTTTACAAACCAAAAAAAACAAATCATTAGATAACTAATGATAAGAAAAAAAAATTTTTAATGGTTTTAAACATTTTTCAACTGTCCTCCAATTAAGATGTAATTTTCATTATAACAGACAGTTCTGCCACTAACATTTTATTAAAAACGAGTGTGCTTGAATGACAAGTAGACAAAAGTGTCAGTTGAGAGCAATAAGGAGCCATCAAGGAAAATGTGATTTATGTTAAATAACAGTACTTTAATTGTGTGTTGTTTCCAGTAAAAGTGTTATTTTGTCAAATTATGCAAAAGTGTGAAAATATTATTTAATTATGTGTAATTTAGTGTCTCAGCTAGTATTAGCAGGACAAAGGAGTCTGCATTTTATTACAAAAATATTTCAAATGTAATTTCCATCACAGAAAGCTATAAATGCAATACTTGATTTGAAATGTGATAGAAAAGACACTGTGGTGGAAGTGAGTTCATGAGTGTCTGTTCTTCTGTGGTGTATTCGTTGTTGGATATTGTTAGTGTGGACAAATTAAGCAGGTTAGCATGTGAAAAGTATGTTTTAATTGATTTTACTTTCTCCCCAGAGACAAAACATCTACATATGCACATGCAACTCACTTTTGCATCCTTTCTAAAGATTTAAAAAATCATAAAAATGTTTTTTTCTTCTTCTTTGTGCAGCCTCTTCTACAGATCAGCATTACTACAATGAGAAACAGCAGTTTGCAGACAGTAAGTAATCCATCATCAAACAATTAACCTTCGTGTCAATGATCATATTAGCTCATTATTTAAGAACATTGGTTTGCATGTTACTGAAGCAACACTCATCCGATTCCTAATTTAAATTGTGCTTCAGATGCCTTGGAAATGAAGAGCCCCATTAGTGCAAATCTGACAAATATTAAACATCACTCCATTTTCCCTCCACTTCTTTAACCCTCATGAGCCTGACGCAACATTAATGAATAAGAAAGGAATGAAAAAACACTGCATAAGGCTGCAAGTCACGATGATGGAAAATGTGATGGTGATTTATCAAGCTTTTGCACAGGAAATGTATATTTATAGCAATTCTCCAGATCTCATTAAGGTCTTCAACAGCCGTCCCTTACAAAAAGTGTTTTGTTGATGCTATGGTACAGTGTTGTATTGAATGATAACTGCTGTATGTCCATGTACCATGGATCTCCAAAAGTATGATGAAGAATACAGTGATGTTACCATGGTATGTCCAAAAAAAACAAAAACTATTTTTTGGTAATTTTTTTTTATGTTGAATGTTTTGACCAGACATTTTCTCTGGCTTCACATTTAACCATTGAACAATTACAGTGTTTTTCTTTGCTTTTTAGTTTTTGTATTTGTTTTAAGACAAGTACAGCTTCATTCTGCCCCTTTTAATGTAGATTATTATAGAACTGACTCTCTTTTTCAGTCGAGTTATGATGTTGTCAGATGTTCATTGCCAGTATGGCCAGTGTCTTCCCACTGTAATGCCCAGTTACCTCCTACCCGCTCACCCTGCTGGTGGGGTAACTCCCGTCGCCCTCGAGAGAAGCACAAACACCCTTATCAGGAGACACAGACCCGTCCCCCTCTCGCCCCCGTCCTGCTCATCTCCCACCCTCTCTCATTCATTTGCATTCATTTATTTCTGCATCCTCTTACTCCTAAAAGGCAGGAGATGTTTCTTAATGGTGTAGAAATAATAATAAAAAAACTGATTGGATTTGATTGCGGAATCTTTAAGAAAACAAATTACAGACCTCCTCCATTTCCGTGGGTCCCTGTCCCGGATGAACGTATTAATGCATAAATGCAAACGCATACTCACAGATTGAACTCAGCCGAGAATTCTATTAACGTTTCTTTCTCTTTTTTTTTCCCTTCGCTGGTTTGCTCCAGAGGAAAACAGGGACTGAGATCTAAGCGGAAATTTGGGGGGCTTTGTGAGCGGAACGAGGCATTTTTGAGTGCCGTATTTAATGTGTTTAATATGTTATGGTAACTTTGAGTTCTTCCCTCGGGTGACTGTGCTAACTCAGGGAGCGCTGATTGAATGAGACTGCGGCGTTACACTGAATTTAGCCTCTGTTGCGCTATTAGTTAATATTACGCTTTTAAATCCGTTCTGTCTACAACATGAGAGAAATCATGAAAGTAAATATTTTAGCTAATGAAAATAGAGAAATGTTTTAAACATTAAAAGAAAGAGGAAGTTTTATCTATGCTTTGCATTGTAGATTCAGGGAAAATGTTTATTTTGGAGTTTTATGTGTAAGAAATACAGAGTTTGCTTTAAAGAGGACTAAATTTTGTGTAAAACTTGAATCCAAATGGGATTTTTTTTTAAATTTAATTTAATATTTTACAGTGTATATAAATATGTACAAAATGTTCAAAATATAAGTTTTAACAATGTTAATAAAATTGTAATTTTTTTTTGTTTTAATTAAGTCTTAAAATATAAAAACCCACCATACAATTTTTTTACCTACTATATATTAATATTAAATATACCTTATTTATTATTGTTATTATTTTAAAAAAATCTATAATAGTTTAGACAGGGTCAAATGAAGATAAAGCTTAAAAGACATTTGAAAATGATTAGTTAGTTATCCTTCAACTTGAAGCCAAATGGGACAAGAATTGCTTAACTTTTTCACATTCACTTATTTTCCTATTCATTCCTGTTTGTATGTGTCCCATGTGTTTGGATCCAAATCATCATCAGGATTGAAATGAGTGGATTTAATTCTTGAGCTGTCAGCTCAGATTCATTTGTAGAGTGACCTCAGGTGGAGCTGTATTTCAGGGTCAATCCTCTTCGCCCTTAAAACCCCACAAACACAAAAACACATTCTTTTGGCTGTCTTTTATTGCTTCTTTCTGGCCGCAGATGACGTTGCATTTCATACCCATGTCCTCTTCCTCTCTTTCTGTCACTCAGGTCGGGGTTACCCATGGTTCCTTAGTAACCGTCGCCCGGAGAAGCTGCGTGATACCCTAAAGGAACTAGAGGTATTTGTTTACATTTCCTGCAGTCCGATTAACAAATAGGAGCATTCTCTGTCTCTCCCTCCTTTCATAAGGAAGGAGAAAATCCCCCCGACCTCTCTCGCTCGCTCGTTCTCTCTCAGCACCTGTGTGGGTGCATCTCTGTCATCGTGGGGGATATTTGAGGGGGATGATTGGGACTGTGAGCTGGCTCTCTCTCTGCCTCTGGCTCTCTCACACAAACCTAGCTTTGTTCAGTCCGACTCGGGCTCATTTTTGCTACCTCTCCATATCTGAAACTGGAAACATCCTTCTAAACCTGACCCTGAAAACACTCAGACGGCATCCACTCATTCCTACTACACATTCTCTGTCTCTCTTTCTCTCAGGAGCTGCTGCAGTCATGCCCGGTCATGAGTGTCAGATGGAGAAACAAACAGTGCTGTCAGGTACCTTACCCAGCATGCACCAGTACCCAGCAGGCATCAGGCCTTCTTGGCATGAGTTGGCTCGTGTAGCAGAGGTCAGGCAATGAGCATATGCAGGCTGTTTGTGTCAAATACTCTTGGGGAATTTATCTCTGGGATCAAAAAGATTCCCTTCCCAAGCACATCACTGTAGCCCAGCGGTTTTCCATTCAGTGTGGATGGATTCTTCAGCCACGTGCGCACACATTTTCGGCACCTAAAGTGCTTGATTTCGGCTGTTTTTAAAAGGTCAGGGAGACCAAACCTTCTTCAATTTTTTTTTTTTGGTGGTCAGAGATGGTTTTTCCCGCACAGCAGCAGAGTCTGATTGGAAGCGGTGGCCTTTATCACCTGTTGACATGATATAGAGAGGAAATTCCCCCTTATTTCAGTCAAAATGTTATCAGCCAGCAAAAAAGGGATATTTCACCTAAAAATTCAAAATTTACCATCATTTACTTTCATGTCATTCCAAACCTGTTTGACTTAATAAAGGGATACACAATTTAAGATATTTTGGACGAAAACCGGGAGGCTTGTGACTGTCCCATTGACTGCCAAGTAAATTACACTGTCAAGGTACAGAAAAGTATAAAAAAAACATTGTCAAAATAGTCCATCTGCCAGCAGTGGTTCAATCTGAATTTTATGAAGCAACGAGAATACTTTTTGTACGCAAAGAAAATAAAAGTGTGTACGCTATTCTCTGTCATCAGTAATGCATGGATACGTATTGTACGTTTATTTACGCTTTGATTTGAACGGAAACCGCATATCCATGCGTTACTGATGACAGAGAATAGCATACGCACTTTGCGTCCATCGGATGCTCTCCAAAATGGCGCTACACTGACACAGAGAGACAGAGAGGAGACGAATTGTTGAATAAATGTTATTTTTATTTTTTTTGCGTACAAAAAGTATTCTCGTCACTTCATAAAATTCAGATTGAACCACTGATGGCAGATGGACTATTTTGACAATGTTTTTTTATACTTTTCTGTGCCTTGACAGTGTAATTTACTTGGCAGTCAATGGGACAGTCACAAGCCTCCCGGTTTTCATCCAAAATATCTTAAATTGTGTTCTGAAGAAGAACGAAGCTTTTACGGGTTTGGAACGACATGGGGGTAAGTGATTAATGACACAATTTTCATTTTGGGGTGGAGTATCCCTTTAATTTCTTCTGTGGTACACAGCTGTTTTTGTCCTTATCATGGAAAGTTACCGGGACCCAAAACTTCTAGCCCTAAAAAGTGAAGACATTGAGGTGACTTAAAACTAATTCTGTAGATTGTTTATAATAAGTTGCGGATTTCTATAGTTAATCACGGTTTAAAATTGTAATCATAATTATATTTTCAAATTGAATCTCCAAACTGATGTGAAAACAATTTAGGAATATTTGATATTTCAAATATTTTTAATGGCATAATTTTCCCTCTATTTTGCCTTAATTATTTTTTTTTCTGGAGATAAAATGAGTAATTAGAGCCATTACAGTATTATTTGAAATACTACATCAAATATGGTGTCCAAACTTCTAATGCACCAATTATTGGTTCTTCATTGATGTTTGAAGTTTGTGTCACCATATTTGATATAGTTTTGTGTGCATGCATTGATCAATGTTTTGATTTGGAGCTTGAAATTTTTGACTTTCATAATGTTGATCCAAACAACTGAAACTTCCTTTAAAATATCTTCTTTCGTGTTCCACAGAAGAAAGTATGTTTTGGCAGAATATGAACCAATATTCATTTGTCTGTGTGAACAGTTACTTTGAATGTCATTTTTTGAATATTTATAGTCTGAAGCATTGTGACTATGCCGTTACTGTGTGTGTGTAGCTGCTGTTGAGATCAGGTGTGTTGGTGACCCTTATCCTGAGCGGAGCTCAGGTTGAACGGGTGGCTATTGACAGAACTCTGGTGGGGCGACTACCTGCTGACACCATCAGCGATGGTGAGTAAAAGCACACTTGCACGCTACCCTTCCTCTCTCTTTTCTTTTCTTTCTCCCTTCTTCTTGTCTCTTCCCCTCTCTTTGCAGTTTCACTCAATGCTCATTTTCCCAGCATGGGCCTGGGCGGCATGCACACCCACAGGTCACGAACGCCAGTCCCTTCTGTTTCTTCCTCTTCCGTTACTCCCAAAGGAAGTTCGAAAGGCACGGACACAAGCACACACACACACACGTACATACGTACATGTTGAGGTTCCTCCTGAATCTCAGGGGAATTTGGCATGCCTCCTTGTCTTATTTCTGGTTTGTGAAATTGGACACTATCCCAAATCTGCTAATTATTTTCTCATATCATGTATTGTTTAGAGCTTATATGGCTAATGCTCTCTGTGCCAGGTCTCTAGATACCTGACAAACCTCTCTCGCTCTCTTTCTCTCTCTCACTCTGTCAGCCCACCCCTTCCCTTTTCCTAGTAGCCCCCCCATAGAGTGCCATTCAGGCCCCCAGAGCCCCTAATTACCAGAGTAATTATATGTGTGTGTGTGAGTGTGAGTGTGTGCGAGAGAGAGAGAGAGTGTGTAAGGGTGGGGGTGCCAGGAGGGCTTCTGCATCTGTCACTTATTCAGTTAGTTTCACACACGCAGTCAGACCTGTTCTGGCCGTAATGAAGTTACTTTGTGAGTGCTGTAGTACAAAGAGAGAAATCAGGAACTTTGATTGGCCTTTGGTTGTGAAGGACTCACATTTCTGACCCACAAATTATCTGTACTGTATCTATAGCTACAGTCACGGGTTAAGATGTTTTAAGATGTATATGGACAGCCAAACAATGACAAGAGAGGTGTTTGGGAATATTTGTATAGTATAAGAAACTCCTACAGTGGTTTTAGGTAAAAACTATCTTGGTACTGAGATGCCCAAAACATAATGACCTAAATTTAAGAACCAAAATATCCGCCATCATCAAAAATTGTATTATATTTTTCTAGAAATTAATATCACTGGTTGTAAGCGTTTTAGAGAGTGCTGTAAACATGTTTTAAAGGAATGCAGTATTAACTAACTAAGCAGATTTAGAGGAATTTATCGATTTATTCTGGTTTAACCCACTGCTCACGTTCCAAAACCTGTTTACTAGCCCCTGGACACAAATGTGGAAATTTGTTTGGAAGGATTATCGCGGAATCTTCCTCTTAATTTGGCCATGATTACTGAGCACTAATACTTTAGTATGTTTTCTGGAATTTTTGTAATCTTTTAAAAGCATGCTGAGTATTCCATGTTTTTCTTTTTGTTTTTCTTTTTCAAAGGGAAAATATATCATTTAAATAATAAGTTTTAATTTGGTAGAGTGTATCGTTTACATTTAGCTTTTCCAAATCACTCTTGAGCCTCTTAAAGTGGCTAAACTAAAAACTTTGGTTTAAGCTTTTGGTTTAAGCTTTTAATTTCCAAAAATATATGACATTTTCTAATGCACAGTACATCAGCAGTTTAAGTTTAATTTTTCAAAATCTTTTGCAAATGTGCATGTTTTCTTTGTTATCGAAGACTTGCTAAGGTAAAACTTGGTAAAACGATGGTAAAATTACTGCATTTAACATGCTATTCCTTTGAAATGAGCTCCCTTTTTATGCTTGAATGTGAGATGATTCATAATTACTGCAGAAGCGCTGATATTCTGTCTCTAATTGCTGTTAAGGTTGGAAATTCCAGCCCTGAATATCATCCTCAACTAAACCTGCTTCTCTGAATGGCTTGTATTAATTTTTCTGCCGTTTAATTGGTTTCATAAACAGATTAATTTTTTTAGGAAGGGAAGGTTAATTGCTAATCACAGTGTGGAGAGCTTGTCAACAGTTTCACTGCAGATGTCTCTCTTCAACATGAAAGCCGCATACCCTACAGGCTTTACAGTCTCTCTTTTTTGTGACTCCTTATTAGTCTCTTAAACTACTGCCCTGACTCATTTATGCAATTTATTTGTTTTGTTCATTTCTGTATGTGTGGGTCAGACTTTACCTTTGTTGTGGGGACCAAGTGTCCTCATCATGATGGTTAGATAAAGAGTAAACACCACCATGAAATACAAACATATTTTGAGAGTTGTTACTTTGAGATTTGGGACAAATTTGTTCCAGTACATTTTGGGGGACGTTATTGTTTGAAAGAATTATCTCTAGCTATAAATACAAAAAGCTTTTCTACAAGAGGTAAGGTAGCATTTGAATCAATCTTTAGTCAAGCTGTGGTCTCACAAGGTCATGAGTTTTGACCTTTAACCTTTCTCTGTGGTTTTCAGCGGTGATTGGCGATCGCTTCCTGCTGTTCTCGCTGATGGAGAGAAGTCAGGTGTGTCAGGTTTACCTGAACAGGAAGAACCAGAGCTCACCTGAGCTAGCACGACATATGGAGAAACTCACAGCTGCAGAGATTAAGGTAACACACGCACACAAGCACATATCTTTTATGCACATATCTATTGAACACTCGCCCAAAGACATACACGCGCACACTCTTCAATGCACACGCATTAGCACATTTTAGGAGGAAAGGCAGCACAGCCTCTCCTGCTTTCAATTAAAAAGCTTTAATGAGGCTGGTCTGGCTCTTTCCACAGGGCTTTTAGCTCTAATAATTGCCTGGCTTTACTTGCTTTCTTTTACCGCTGGGACAGGTAACACTGTGATTACTGGAGCTCCTCTCTAATGCACACCTGTGGGGAACATCAGGTCCAAACATACAGCACTCCTCTCTTTATAGAGAGATCACATCCTTTATGACAGTACATCTCTATAAGCCTGACAAATGTGCTCTTTCCTCTGTGTCTATTTTTGTTAATTAAATTACAGAAACCTTCAAAAATTTGAAGGTGTTTTTTTTATTTAAAAGAGAAGACAGTTGGATATCATTGTGTAATGACTGTAATTGTTATGCATCAAGTAAATATAAAAAAGGAAAGAAAAAAATGCTTTTTTGAAAACACAATATCATTTGAAATTTGAGAAGCATTAACTACACAAAGCAGTTTTTCAGTGTGCTCATTACACACTGTTTTCCCACATCAAAGGTCTTGCTAGAACCGGAGCAGAAGGAACCAGAATCATTTCTCTATTTAGAGATAAATTAAATTTGAAAGTGAAGATTTGCATTTACATTTATGCATGTATTTATGCATTTATTTCTGCATTGACAGATGCTTTTATAAAAAAAAAAATAAAAAAAAAGGTACATTTCATTTTTACGTTACATAGCCCTTAAGGTGCACTACCATTCAAAAGTTTGGGGTCATATATATATATATATATATATATATATATATATATATATATATATATATATATATATATATATATATATATATATATATATATATATATATAAATTTCTAAGAAATTAATACTTTTATTTAGCAAAGATGCCTTAAATTGATCAAAAGGACATTGTTACAAAAGATCTCAATTTTAAAATAAATGCTGCACTTTTGAACAAAGAATCCTAAAATGTATCACAGTTTCTACATAAAATATTAAGCAGAAAAAACATATTTTTCAACATATTAATAAGAAAAAAATTTTGGGCAAACAAAATTTAGTCTTCACAGGAAAAAATAAAATAAAATAAAATAGAAAACAGTTATTTAATTTGTAATAATATTTCACAATGTTTCTGTTTTTATTGTATTTTTTTAATCAAATAAAACCAGCCTTGCTGAGCATACGATACTTCTTTTAAATTTATTCATTTTTAAAGAACATTCAAAAAATTGTAGTGTGTATATTTCATTAGTTCTTGGATTTCCTGGCAATTAGACCCATGACCTTGGCGTTGCTAGCACTACGCTCCACTGTTTGAGCCAGAGGAACAGAAGATGTACTATCTATATTGTAAGATGTGACCATTATCACCGCTCTGTAAAATTGGTCACAGCCATGCAGTTTGTCGCTAGCAGAGCAGTTGTGTAGGGGTTGGGGGGTGAGGTCAAGTCCATCTCCTCCTCTTCAGAGGAAACGAAGGTGATCGCTCCATTCTTTATTCTCCATCCCATTCATTCTCTAGCTTTCCAAAGCAACTTGTCTAAAAAAATTCATAAAGGAATTTAAGAAAAAAAATCTTTATTCATTTTCTTTTTGAAAGCATTAACCTCATTTTAATGGGCCGGAGACCAAGTGTGCGGAGATCACAATTTGGAAGGGTCTGATTATGGACTAAACACAATACATAAATACATCAGGCTCTTAACACCCTCCGCACCCGAACATTATCGCATTACTGGAGCGCTTTGTTGCGATGGCAGCCTGAGTATGAAAGCAATCTCTCCTGCGGTGTGGCTGGCTCCAGCAGCATGGCTCTGATAAGGGGGGACTGTACGCACTCCCCCCCCCCAAAACCCTGCCCTCCCTCCCGACACCACCCCTGCCCACCACACACCCCCCCCATCCCAGCCCGGCCGGCCCCATCCACTGCCTGCTCCACTGGACTAAGCTTTGAGCCTAATCCTCCAGAAAGAGGGTCTGATTATTGCTGACCAGCAAGCACAGGCGAGATGGGGAATCAAGTTTTGGGGGAGGGCAGAAAGTGACAGAGAGAGATGAATGTTATTTTCCCACAGTCTGTACTGGTTTACTTTGTTTTTGTTTATTTATTAATCTTATATAAATCATTTTCATGCTAGATGATACTTAACATGCATGATTAGTCTGTACGGGCGCAGTCTGTGAAGGTCAAGGTTAAATGATGAACAGTTTTTGTTGTCATGAACAGACTGTGGTACATTTCTAGTCCTCCCTATTGTGCACAGATAGAGTTGTTGACATAAAGAGAGACTCCATGTTTGCTCTCTTGATAAGGCCTTTCAGAATGAAGTATATGGAAATGACTGCTATTATGTTGCATGAATAGGCGTTGACTCTATAAGAGCCATATCGTATTTTCATGCCATTTATTCGTACTATGGGCTGCATTAAGGGTCTGGAAAAACCCTACTTTAAAACCTCAGCCCAGAACTGCTGAAATAGCACATGATGAGCTGCCGCAGATATGAGATAGAGTTTAATGCAGCAGTGTAGGAGAAATATCGCTCCTTACTGAACTATTATTGCAGTCCCATAAACAGAAAGCGGATTTACCGCCCTTTCAAAGGAACCAGTTTTGAATACCTCAATTATTATGTCTACGTTAAGGCTAGACAGTCTTGAGTGATTAAAGCTGTTTGTGCATCAGCCAAACGGCAGGTGTGTCTCAATCAGGTGCGGCTCATTTTAATGAAATTTGGTAGTCAGACTTAGTCAGCAGCAAAACACTGGCCTGCACTTCATTAGAAACCTGTAATTTTGGGTGGTTTTGGGATTGATCTGTGCTGCAAATTCCCTGATGTATCTTAGAATCCAAGATATTGATTATCAGAAATAAATTCACAATTATGAGTTATAAAGTCATAATTACGATCAACAAACTTGTAATTATAAGATACAGAGCAATTACCTTTTTATTTCCCATAGTATTTTCCTGCAGAATCCAATTCTGGTTCAGTCCTACCACACTGGAAAACAATACAGTACCTGTCCAAATCTGGGGTTTATGAAAATGAAAGCATCTAGAGATCTTATTAGTAGTCACACAAATACCTTGATACCTTCAAACACCTCACCAAGTGCAGAACAAATGTGGCTATTTCAAATGATTTTAATAAAAACCCCAACAAAAGATAACAATGCCCTGCTACCCAGAGCAGCTCAGGCCACATTAATAAAGCAGCATGCAGCTGTGTTATGCAGAAGAGTTGGGGTCATGTTTTATAGATGTTTTGTGGTCTGATTCCTGTACGGTTGCTGTTCTTCCACAGGTTTCAGTGGTGGATTTACCTGGTGGAGGACGGCGCATGGAGCGCCGTGTGGGGCTGAACCAGACGCAGGATGTGGCTGTGTGCTGGTGGCCCCTCTGTAACGAGGAGGTTAGGCCTTGGTCTCCTGTCCCTAGTGCAGTGGACAGGGCCAACCTGGTGCTTCTCGCCTGCTCGGATACACCAGGGCTTACGGTAAGCAGACACTGATGTTGCTTCAGGGTTGGCCTTTTATCCCTGTCTGAACTAACATTTTTTGGGTGATAAAATTTAATGTTGTGAGAGAGACTTGAAGGTCAGATAATAACCAGAGTGTGACCTCCTAAATAATATAAATACTTTTAATAATGCCCTCGCAATGCTCCGCTGCTCAAGGTTTCGGAAAGATTGCCGATCCCTTTTTCGCCCCAGTCTTTTTGTCCCATTTTACCTTTCTTTTTTTCTTTTGTCATGCTTTACCAGTCACCATTGTGTTTCTCAGTGAACTGCTGTAACTCGCAGACTGTTCACTTGAACTTTTTTTTTACGTGAACAGCCAACCTTTGACCTTTTAGCCCCCTTCCTGTGTAGCTGACACTCTTTCATTGTAGTATGTATTCTGTTCTCCAGCGAGTCTGCAGTTACGCAACAGCTATGCAGAGGTGCAAAAAAAAAAAAAAAATGTTTTCTTGATTCTAGAAATATTTTGAATATAGAATAGCTGCAGTGCAAACACCAATCCATCATAATTTTTAAATGTACCACTAATTTTTTTGCTTGCATCACAGTGGACGAAATGTCGTCTTGTCTTGGACGTAGTATTAATAGCTTAGTATTTAGTTTTATTGTTTTAATTTATTCAGTAATAATTTTTCATTATTTATTTATAAAGTAAACTTTATAAAACTTTTGTGAAACTTTTAAATGAAGTAAAAATGAGGTGCTCTTAGGAACTGCTAATAACACTGTCTGTCCACTTCTCCATCTCTACATTCCAGTGCCTATCAGCACTGTTTAATGTTGAATGGCGACGATTCAAAAATCAGCAAGCAATGCTTAAGCTCCCAACGTTGCACTCTGGTTTTAAACATATGCAAAATCTTCACTCGCAGAGCAGGGGATGAGAGAGACGAGTAAACGGAGCTGCATTTCCAATCGCAAATGCACCAAATGAAAACAAACAAGGGGTAGAAAACTGCTAAATAAAAAAATAAAAGGGGGGCAGCATAAAGCAACGCTGGATTGCTCTGGTTGGAAATGAACCCTGGATTTATCCTGGGCCTTCACCTATTTATTTTCCTCTCTCTCTCTTTGTCTCTCTCTTCCTCTTCCTCTCCCTCTCTCTCTCTCTCTCTCTCTCTCTCTCTCTCTCTCTCTCTCTCTCTCTCTCATTTTTCTACGGTTAAAAAACATTAAAGTGTCTTTCGCCTTCATCGTTTCTAATTAAAGTGTTTGTTGTCATTTTCAGATCCGTGGTGTGAAATCAAGCTAGCAGTTTATGTAAGACGCGAGCGGTGAATCAAACGGTTCGCTCGGCGCACAGACACACACTTCAATCAATTCTGCCTCATATATATGTTCCCTTTGTTAAGTTTGCTATCTGCATGCTAAACCCATTTTCTGCTTAGTCTTCAGCATTTAAAAAGTACGCTTTCTTTCCCTATGTGGTCTTAATTCTTACCCCTCGCAGATAAGTACTGCCAAGAGACACACGGGGAAAACACTCGTGCACACACACTTATTTATGCAAACGTTTAACATTTATAATCAATTCCCCTGTTCCTGGAATTTAATGATTTTAATAAAAATAATTTTTATATACCCTTATTTTGCATGTCGAGTTGGTTATGTTTTCAGTAAGCATTTGATATCTTTTTTCTTTCTTTTTTTTAGTTGTTTTGCATATTGGGGTGGTTGTTGTTATGTTTTCCGTATGCATTAGATGTTGTTGAATATCCTGTTATCTCTCTCAGAACACTTCTCTTTTCATTCGTTTGATCTGCATATTTACCAGGCATCTGTACTTTATTTAAAATTGCCACATTTCTTGTGTCTTCAGACAAACACACATTATCCTTTTCACCCAATGTGGAATGAAAGCAAAAATAGTTTTACAGTTTTCAGGCATGTGTGAAAAGTACTTTAGAATTTACACAAAGACCATAGAGTCAGTGACATTCAGGGACATCCACTTATTTTAAAGGAATTTCTTGAGGAAATGTTATGACCACAATGGTCTCGAACAACCTAAATTGTCAAACTACATCCCAACAAAAGTGCTCATAATAGGCTAATGTTGCTATATTTACTTCTTTTTTTTTTTTTTTGTTCGCAAACATTTCTTATTGAAAACAGTTGTGCTGCTCAAACCGTGTTACTTTTTTTTTTCAGGATATGTTGATGAATTGAAAGTTAAAAAATAGCATTTATTTGAAATAGAAATATATTTGATACATTATACGTGTCTTTACAGTCACTTTTAATCCATTTACCGCATCCTTACTGAAGAAAAGTATACGTTTTTACCTCAAACTTTTGAATGGTAGTGTATATACGCACATTTTTGGACACAGACGCCTTTTCTGACTGAGGTATTTGTCCTGCTGAATTTATTCCCCTCATTTTTTTGAATGTATTCCTTATTCAGTGACTCTCGGTCAGTGTTGATTTGATTTTAGAAGGCTCATGTGGAATGGTTTCAATCTCTGTCATTTTTCTGCGCATGGCTGCTGTTATGATTCCAGACCATGTTATATATGAAGAGAAAAGGTCCGAGTGGAATGTGATTTCTCGGGTTAAATTCTTGGGCATGTGCAGGTGCAGTAGACCGAATGCTTCTGTGTTGATTTCATGCCACAACGGCCTGACAAGCATCTGAGTAGTGCACACACACACACACACACATTTACACACACCAGAAGAGCGGAGACTCAGCAGCAAGAACTTTCATAGATTGCCTTCATCATCATCTCCCTTTCTCTCTCCCTCTCTCACTGTCCCCCTCTCTCCCTCTCTCTCGCTCTCTCTCACTGTTTGCTCTCTGAGCTGGAAAATTGGCTCAAAGAGCTCTACTGCTGTGAACAAGGCCTGCTGCTCAGCTGGACCTCTTTGGGTTTATCTTTCAAGCTGCAAAAGAAAGTCCAGAGAAGAGAAGAAAAGAAAAGAATAGTTTTGACCAGTGACTGAAACCAATAACTAACAGAGACTCACTTACCACTGTTCTCTCTCTCTCTTTCTCGCTCTCCTTTGCACCCCCCCCAAACCTCCCCAACTCACCAAGATGGCGTTTGTCTTTGTGAAATTGAATCTGTCATTGTTTCAGCAGCAGCTGTGGGATTTGCGATGTTTGTGTGTGCGTGTGTGTGAATGCAGGTCTTAAGAAGGATCGCTCTGTGAAGATGTTAAAACCTTTGTGGCGGGTGGGAGAAAGACACTCGAAATGTCCCCCAGTGCTGAGGCAAACATACTGCCTCTCAACCGGCTCTCCTTTATTTCTTCACCTTTTTGTTTTTGTTTAGTGTTACCGTGGCAAAGAGCTTAGCGCTTTCTCTCTATGGCTATCCGTTACTACTAAACCGGATAAACAAGTGTGAGGATTGTGCAATTCCTTATGGCACTTCTAGTCTGCGATTTTACACTCACAACAAAGCACAATGTTATTCAAGGCGTTTAAATGTGTGTATTATTAGCCTGAATAGTATCTGTAGCATTGCCTAGCATGGTATTAGCAAAGCTTTAGCCTCGTGAGGTCACAAATTCTGGCCTGAGCTGTAAGCTGACCACTTTAAAAAGGCCCGATAAGGTGTTCAGCCTAGCCCTAGCTAGTTTTTAACTAGCTTAGTATTAGCGGGGTCAACATTATCAGAATATTAGCCAAAGCAGTTGGGGCGTTGGTCTTTTGCTAGCGTGGTCAGTGGGGTGTTGGTTCTGATCCCGGGCCCAGCTGTGGACAGGCCCAGAATGGGGGCCTCTGTGGCTGGGGCAGGTGTGTCTCAGCGGGGCCTGGCTCTGTGGAGATCTGGCACTGTTCCGGATCTCCCCTCTGTGCTGTCAGCAACTCCTCTCCCGCCCTCTCACTAAACCTCTCTCACCCCCTGGGGTGCAGCGGGAGTCGGCCCAGGGGGGATTACAGCTAAAAAAAAAAAAGACAAAAAACTCATCCCCTGCTTTCACAGAAACCATCGGCAACCCGCTTAACTCAGTCTCCTATCCTGGCGCACACGCCACGGTCCTGTGCCAGCCCATTGCTCTCAGTCTCTCTCTCTCTCTCACCGCACCATCTGCACCAGAAACACACACACACTACAGGTAAACCCCAACTTCCTGCGTGCTGCCGTCTGATAGGACACTTTTTAAGCTGTTTGTGTGCACATTTTGAGGTTAAATCTCCAAACAAATTTGCTCAACGTGTGTTGGGCCTGTGATTTCTACTGTCTCAGGGCTGGAGGTGCCCATACTGAATATTTACTTTTGCAAAATGTTTGTAACTTTTGGTTTAGCTTTGGTTCTACAAGACTGCTTGTATCTTTCTCCGTTTCCGTTTTACCTTGCGGGGTCGTTACTTTTTGTATATATCATTTCGAAATATAATTTAGTCACCCACTTTCTGAGAATCGGGGTTTAGCAGAGCACATGCTTTGACACATTGAGCTGTGGCGTTAAAAAGTTTTTTTAATATTGATTATAATTATTTTAAGATGATTCATTCTTCATTTCACTAAAATTACATACTATGCATAACATTTCTAATAATGTTTTAAAAAGTTCAGCACACACATTGAGATATGGTTCTCAAATCTGAATCTGGTTCGTTATCTGATTTCGTTCCTTCTTTTCTTCTCATCATTTCTTAGTCTCTTCCAGCTATAGTACTACACTATAAATAAAACTGCCAAAAATGTAATGTTAAATTTATAATAAAATAAATATTTTACAGTTCAGAACAAGTATATGAACTAAAACAAGTACATGAACAAAATTTTATCTGTCTGTTGTGACAGATGAGGAAAAAGTATGTAAACCCTTGTTTTCAGCAGAGATAACTTTCACCAAATATTTCCTGTAGTTGTGAACTGTGCATGCACAACCAATTTATAATTAAATTGAACTGTTAGATGCAAGGGTTCACATACTTTTTCTGGAAAAAAGAAATGCTTCAGTGATTAAATGAAATTCTTTTTTGCCTCCCTGTTCCTCTGTGTGCAGGTTTTGAGCTCTATCCGAACTGATGGGAACCCTATAGACTGCAGATTCAGTTTGACCCAACCCTACCATGTCCTGACCGTGGAGCTGCACCAAGAGGCCAAACACTCCGCGTCTGAGCTGTACGAGGAGGCCCAGTGTCCTGAAGTCCAAACCTGTGTATATGAATGTGCTCGTGGACATCTCCAACGTCTGTCCAGCTCTCTTCTACCCCTGACGTCCAAACCTATAATCTGTTGTTGTGACCCGTTGGAGCGCTGGGTTCTCCTGGGGCTTCAGGATTGCTCTGTAGTTCTTTTTGACCCACAGACGGGCCACTCACAGTGGGCCTCCTGCTCCATGGTGCCGGCGGTCCTAGCGTGGCATCCTTCAGGAGCTCTGCTGATGGTGGGCGGAGGTCAAGGCGAGCTCCAGTGCTTTGATATGGGACTCTCGCCTCTCCCTCTGCGGTTAGTGAGTGAAGAACCGACTCCTGGGTCTATAGGCCCCAGCCTGCAGCTCTCTCGTCACATAAAAACCTCTGAGGGGCTAGAGGGGATGCATTGGGCCTACTGTCCGATATCCCATGGAAGCGAGGGTCTGGAGACACATGACTTACTGCTGCTTCAGTTTCATGGAGGGCCGCTTGCTGCACTGAGGCTAAGACTAGGTCAGTGGGACCTTTGTGTAGTTTACTTGATTGAAATCAGAGTAGATCATTTGAAGTGTAGCGCTAAAGATTCTTGAACATGATTGTATTTATATAGCTAGAAGGCATAAAACAAACACACAACACTGTTGAAGAGCGAATTTACACTTGAGACTTAAACTACCATTCAAAAGTTTGGGGTCAGTAAGATTGAAAAAAAAACTTTATTCAGCAAGGTTTCAGTAAACTGAACATATCAAGGGTTCCAAAAAATATGAAGCAGCACATCTTTTTTCAACATTGATAATAATAATAAATGTTTCTTGAGCACCAAATCAGCGTATTAGAATGATTTTAGAATGAGACTTTCAAAAAACATTCAAAACAAATTTTACCGACCCCAAACTTTTGAATGTTAATGTATATGAAATAATTATTTTTATTTAATTATTTATTTTAATAAATATTTTTAAATAACAGGTCTGTGTATAAAACTGGTTACTTCACATACATAAGAGAACATATTACACAGCTCTGATATTGGATATGTAGTTTATTTTCTACAAAGAACATACAAAACTTTTCTTTAGAATTTTTTGGTGAAAATTAGTAGCCGTGGCGTAGCAGTCAGTGCACATTCTTCAAAACATTAAGCTGTGATGCTCAAATGAGTGACATATTTGAATCTGGCCCATTACCTGATTCCCCTCTTCTTCCTAGTTGCAAGGAAATAGTATATAGAAATCCAGTTTTCTTGCTACCCAAAATAAGTGCCCAAAATAAAAGATTTGATGTCACAATCCTTGCACACTTTGGCAAATCCAGTGATTAGTCCTTCCAGAAGTAATCATTGTAGCAACCCACTATCTTGTAAAAGACATGCATAAGGCCAGCCAATCAGATTAGAGCTTGTCCGATTGAGAAGGTGCGTGGTGTTATTGTGCGTTATATACTTCAGAGTGTGAGTGTGCCATCTGAGATTGCGTTCATTGTAGAACTGTAGAAGCACACAGACATTTGAGGGAATGGCAGAGGCAGGGGCCAAGTCTTCTGAGGTCACTCGATACCCACCCTTGGGCTGCCACCTCCAGGTGCATTCTGGGATGCATTTCTCCGATAAATCATTTACAGTGGCTTACGGTCCCTCAGGACACCAGATAAAGTTTGCCAATCAAAACCTGCCCATGCCTAGAGTTTAATTTTGACTTTGGAAGTGAATGTGACTCCCAGCGACTCTGTCAAAGTTTTAAATGGAGAGCGTCAGCAAGAGAAAGCGTTTTCTACAAGAGAGAGAGGTAGAAACCAAGGGAGGGTGGAAGGGAGAGAGAGCGACAGCAGTTCCCTCTCCTCTGATCGCGTGCCAAGGTTTTGATGAAGAAAGCAAACGCACATCCTTCCCGACTGATAATTCAGAGCAGCTATTGAGCAGTGCTTGTTTGCCCATTTGTCTATTTATTTGTTTGTGAACGTGTTCGTTGGGCTTGTCTTGCTCATGTGCCCATATTTATTGACTTATATCTCTAGAACTGCTACATGATGAAGTGAGTGAATCGGACGCGCAGAGGATGAAAGAGTTGGCAGACTTCCAGTCTTTCCAAGGAAGCAGCTCTTTCTTTTTCTTTCGCTCACCCTCCCTTCATTTTTTCCTCTCCTCCCTGAGTTATCTCATCTGGGCACGCGCTCGGCACAGGAGAGCTGCTGTATGGAGTGGATACGGGGGGCAGCTGGCCGGCACGCTCTGAGAAAGTAAAAAAAAATAGAGAGTGAGGGGGAAACAAGATTAATTTAAAGGAGAGGAAATTGCACAGCATTGCAGTTTGGAGCCCTTTAGTTGCATCACATTGGACACCCTGTTTGTTTTGGTTGTGTCATTATGCCTATATATTTATAAAATATTTCAAATAAATAAATTAGTGGGGTCTTTTTGTACCACTTACCACTTGTCACAAATTCTCATAAATGAAGGTCACCTAACTGTCAATGTTTTTCACTACACAGAACACTTAAATTTTGAACTTTATTTATTTAAAAAACAGTAACAATTGAATTTTGTATTTTATTTCATATTTTTAAGTAACAGTTAAATTTTGTTCTCCAATTAAATTTTGTTCTGATATTAATTTTGTTCTCCAAAGTCAAAATTATTTTTATTTTTTAACACAATCAACAAATTTATGAATTCTTATTAATGAAGGTCACCTAACTGTCCTTTAAAGCTTTTTTTAGTGGACAGAACAGTTAAATGTATTACTTTTTATGTTGCTTATTTATTTAATTATTTATTTATTTAAAAAATGGTAACAATTAAATTTTGTCTGTATTTATTTAAAAATTTTCATATAAATGTGTAAAAAAACATATGTGTAAACTAACTATTAATCAGTGCACTTTTCATCCTCAGCCTTTTCTTTTTCATTTTGGTTTGTGTCTCTCTGCAGCGCTGCAGCTCTTCTGTGTCTGTGCTGACGTCTGTCATTTCTCTCCACACTGTTATTAGTCACATTAGTTGCTCTTCAGGGGTTTGTGGGAGGCGGCCTGTTAATTTCCCACATGCGGTTTTAATTGGACCCTACCCGACCTCCTTTCCAAATTAATTTACAAAAAAATAGTGGCTGTCGTTTTATTTGCCGCAAAATGGCGCCTCCTTCTGCTCCCAACATCCGCAGGAGATGATTTCTGTCCAAGAGGGGAGTTCAAAATGGTTTAGCAACAGAAAGAGATAACAAACATGGATCATTTGCTTTACTTTGCTGTGTTATGTGCAGGTTCCTTCATGTGTAAGACTTCAAGAATCATGAATACAGAGCGTCCAGAGTGGTTGTTTTATTGATAGGCAACATATTTCTCTGTTTGTGTGGTGTTTGTCAATAATATTATGGTGCGTGTGGTTTTCGTGGCTGTGCTAATGGTCTCCTGTTGAGAAGTGAGCAAGGTTAAGCGTAGCTGCGATTGAGGGTGCCGTTCAGAAGCAGATCCAGTATGGCTGGATTAAGCTCTGTTACATTATTAAAGCCGCCTTTACGGGTGTCAGTCGCCTCAGGTGATTACTGCTCATTGTGATCACAGACACTAACGTTCACAGAAAGTTAGCAAGAGAACAGACTGATGAGAGTCGGAAATAGAAAGATGTGTCTGAGAGAGAAAGAAAAAGAACAGGAATTAAAGGAAAAAAGAGAGGGCAGTGGATACAGAAGAGTGTGTGTGTGTGAGAAATGCAAGGGAAAGTTTTAGTGGTTAAATATATGAAATCTGAAACTACTGTAAATTTAGCACTGACCTGAAGATATTAAAGATAACAGCTGATAAAGTAACAACAGTAACAAAAACTACTATGCAGGGCCTATAACGATACAGATTATTTTTAAGTATCATAAATACCTGTTTTTAGAAAAATATTTTAAACTTGTCAGAAAAATAAGTTTGTGAAATAATTTTTTAATAAATACTAACTTTTTGTAATGAAAAATTATGTCGTAACTCTGTGAGAGCAATATTCTCTACTTTTTTGTGATATATTACTGAATTGACTAGACAACATTATTTTGGTGTCATTTAAGTCAACACAATTTAACAACGTTCAAATCAACACATTATATAAATGTATAGTGATAACACAGTACTACTTGTACTTGATAGTAGTATGTAAATACCATGGTGTATATATGTATTAATTAATACCATTATGTACACTACCATTCAGAAAATTTGAGATCAGTAAACTGGTATATTAGAATGATTTCTGAAGGATCGTATGACACTGAAGTCGCAATTAATGGCTACTGAAAATTCTGCTTTGCCATCACAGGAATAAATTACATTTTAATACATTTTCAAATAAAAAACAGTTATTTGGAATTTATATAATATTTCAAAAGTAATACTGTATTTTTGATCAAATGAATGCAGCCTTGGTGAGAATAAGAAACTTTTTTTTTTTTTTTTTTTTCGAAAACGGCAAACGTTTGAATGGTAATGTCAAAGTATATCATTACGATGTAAAATTAGTGTTTACTGTCCTTCTCATCTCATTTGCATTCAAAAATTGTATTTTATCATGTAGTGGCATGATATCTGGCATCTAACACCTTGCTCTCTAGACAACTGTATTTTAGTATCAGCTGTTAAAAAATCCATATCAGTCGACCACTAATTTTTACATTTAGATCAGTTTGAAGAAAACTCATCTGTATGACCCTTTAGTGGTTAAAATAGTGTGTGATTGTCTTTTAGGTAAATGCACATTTGAGAAGCTTTGTAAACAGCTGAGGGTTCATCCATTAGCTTAGATGTCCATTCAGCTGCTCATCCTTCTCTGGTTGATTCTCTGCTGTATATGGCATTTTTTTTAAAGCATCTGCCGTTTCTCTTAAAGGTAATTCACTAAACTAACTGTCAGCAGTATCCACACCAACGAGTATGTTTAACCTGAATCGACTGCATTTGCTGTGTGTCACAGTTCAATGCTCTCTCTCTCTCTCTCTCTCTCTCTCTCTCTCTCATACACACACACACACACACACACACACACACACACACACACACACACCTCTCAACAGTGCTACAGGGAAAGAGCACAGACTGAAGATTGATCCAAATGTCAATGGCAATCTTACAGAGCGTCGCCTCTAAAGATCTCCCACCTCATATGATCCAGAGCTTCCACAACCTCTTTCTTGCTTTTTCCATTCTGTGGAATTGTGAAAATTTCAAATATTATTTTTGCCCTTTTTGTTTATAATATAACAAAAATGGGAGAGTAACGGAAAGGGATTGAGAAACTTAATGAGTCGATTACGTCTATTATTATATGATGGAAATACTGTAACTTTTGGACTTTCTAGCAGTATTTGCTTCTTTTAAGTCTGCTTCAGTCATCATAAATGTCATATGTGTCACTTCATAACCATTCAGCCACTTAATAACGTATTTATTCTATGTGCAGGTGTGTTCAATGGCACTCAGCTAGGCCCAGGTGATCTGGTACAGCACCGTTTGCGCTGTGAGGAGGTGGATGCAGCACTGGGAATTCTGGGTAATATGGACTGGGCCATGATGGGACCAGAGTGTTACAGGTCACTCATCTCCATCACAGATCACCTGCTGAGAAAACCACTGGACCAGCACACTGAAGGTAAAGACTCCAGACCTGCAGGCTTTGATTTCTGAACATAGACTAAACCTAAACTTAATTAGTGTCAGGGAAAGTGCAGCTTAGAATCAAAAAGGTCTTTTTACACTTTAAATTAAAATAACAATATTTAAATCTCGTTATGTGCTCTGGTGCTGAGAGCGATAGTTAATAGGACCATTAAAGAATTAAATAGAATTAAAGTAAAAGGTAGTTCGACACTTTGTGGTTGTGGTTTGCATACAGCATTGACGTTCCTAGCTAATCTGTCGAACTAAAGGAAGTCACTGTTATCACCTAATTTGTTTGCAGATTCCACTTTGTTTGATATTTTGTATCTAATGCAATGAGAACGGTTTGGGGCCACTGCTTGTTCATATTTGAACCTGTTGTGAATGATTGCAGGTCAGTTGGAAGCTGCGCTGGGGATGTTTTATGCTCCCTGTAGACCCCTCTCAAACACTGTCATACTGGAGTACAGAGACCCCATCAGCAGATACGCCCGCCGATTCTTACATCACCTCCTCAGGTACACACATAACACACGCTCTACATACAGTACACACCACCTCCTGCATCTGATTGATTCCTCTTCAGTTGAAAACAACAATTAAATAAAAATCAGCAGTCAGTCGGGTGTTCAGAAATGGCTTTGCAATACTTCTGACTTCTCTCTTCCAGACACCAGAGGTTTGAAAAAGCTTTCTTGCTGGCTGTAGATATCGGTGCAAGAGATCTGTTCATGGTGAGCACACACTTTCAGACATGAACATACAATGGCAACAAAATAATACAACAAATATCTCAATCTAGTTGATTTTTCAATAACTTAATAACACATTCACATGTTGACAGTTCTCTGATGTCAGTTAATGGTCACATGAAATGCTGGTAAATACATTTTTTAATATTCCGTCTTTTTTGGTAAGCATTTTATTTTATAAGTTTTATTTTATTTTTTTATTTTTTTAAATTTTACATTATTATTTAATTAGTAGGT
Organism: Spinibarbus caldwelli; assembly: GCA_039654775.1. NCBI lineage: Eukaryota > Metazoa > Chordata > Actinopteri > Cypriniformes > Cyprinidae > Spinibarbus > Spinibarbus caldwelli. The sequence goes on along the minus strand of CM077250.1, from coordinate 13,456,708 downwards.
TTTTATCAACTCTCAAACTCTCTACAGTTCCCCATTGGAAACCTCCAGGAGTTCACAAACCCCAGATTGGGGTTACCTTCAAAGTATGGGATCAGTAATATTTTATTTTAAAGAAATTATTTTATTCAGCAAGAACACATTAAATTAAGCTACAGTAAAGACATGTTACAAAAATTATATTTCAAATAAATGTTGAATGTTTTATTCCTCAAATAATCCTAAAACAAATGTATCAGAAATATTGAGCAGCACAACTGTTTTCAACATTGATAATAATAAGATTGGTACTTGAGCACCAAATCAACATATCAAAATGATTTCTGGATCATGAAACACTGAAGACCTGAGTAATGGCAGCTGAAAATTCAGCTTTGCCATCTCATGAATAAATTACTTTAAAACATATATTGAAATAGAAAAGTTATTTTAAATTGTAAAACTATTTCAGAGTATTTCAGAATTTTTTTTTTTTTACTATTTTTGATCAAATAAATGCATCCTTGGTGAACTTAAGAGACCTATTTCAAAAACATTATAAAACTCTTACTGTCCCAAACTTTTGAATAATGTACATTTTGTACATATGAAAATGTTCAAACATGCAGGCAGAAAGCATTTTTAACTAATTTAATTACGTCTTTACAAGTTACCATAATCATAGTTTTTTTATGTATTGAAAATAACTTAATCTGTAATCATTAAAAAGATTCATTAATTTAATATTGTGACAAGTTATAAATTTAAAAATATGTTTTAAAATGACTAAAATGAACTTAAAAATGTGTTGCCATTGTCTATGACAATAGTTTAGTTATGGGTGAGTTACACATGCAGAGACCTTTGAGTTGGCTCTATTTTGGACTGAGAGCCTCTGGGCAGGTGCAGCTCGGGGTTTGAGGCCCCTGGCCATGTCACATCCCCTCTCTCCTATACCATAACAAGAATCCCCGAGACTCCAGAGAGCAACAGTTGCTAAGAGAAAGAGGGAGGGGGTGCGGAAGAAAAAGAGCGAGGGAGTCTGTCTTTCACAGCTCTCGTGGCCGGTACACTATCTTTTCTCTCCCTCTCCTTTCTCACTCCTTTAAATGGTCTTGTGTGTGTGACCCCTTTTCTAGGCCTCCTCTCTCCATGCCCGAATGACACCTTCCCTATTAGCGTTCACACCGGCCGCTGTCTCTCTCTTTCTCTCTGTCCTTTTTTCATGCAGTTCCTCTCTCCCTCCTTCTTTCACGCCGATCGCACTCGTTCCAATTCATTCCCCACTAAGTGCTGCTGCTGAGGGCCCCAATTGAAAAGGTGGAGCTCGAGCCACACAAGCCTGAAAGGGCAGAGAAGAGAGGGAGGGAGGGAGAGAGAAGGGCAAAGGAAACCTGGATCTGTTATTCTTGGGACATGCGCTGGGAAAACGCAAAAGAGAAAGGATGAGAGAGACGAAAGTGGCAAATTATGAATGGCCCATGAATATCAGTCCTTCAGTCAACAAAGAGCAGAGAGAGAGAGCGAGCTAAAGGCAGAGAAACAGAGAGAGAAGGAGCTAAAGGCAGTGGCGTTTCACCCCACGGTTTTGGCTCTTGGCTAATTAGCCACAGAAGTTAAATTAAACCACCCACAGGAGAGAGGGAGAGAAAGAAAGCAAGAGAAAGGCAGAGAACGAGCAGGGGTCCTTGCTCCATCTGATCTGGTCCCCTCCGTGTCACAAAGGTCAGCTGAAACAAAACGGACGGAGCCCCACGTAAGAGCCCCCAGTATGAGCCGGACTCGAGTCTCCATTGTCTCCGAACCAACAATGGAGCACCGAAAGAATTTCTCTTTCTTTTCTTTTGTAAAGAGCCTTTTGTGAAGTGAAGCACTTTGGTGTTGGAAGAAATTGGAGGGGTCGGAGTCACCCAAAGGGGTAGAGAGGAAGGGAGAGGGAGGGCAGGGTTGCCCCTCCACTCGTTCGCTGGAGTGTTTTGCTTAATTGTAACATTCTATACTTGTAATTATCCTCTGATGTGAACCCTGATAGCGTCTGCGCTAATTCGTTTAGCCGTATTTCGCTGACTTTTCTCATTTCTGTGCTTTTTTTTTTTTTTTTGATCTGCCGATTAATTAATTAGATCATAATTGTGATCATATGCTTGCTTTGTTGGTTAATGGGGGTGTGTGTTTGCTGGAAACGGAGGGGGCCAGTGTTAATATCAACAATTAGACGTGATGTGCGGCACTGAGCTGATATTGGCTGGTTTCTGTGTTGAGATGGATAATGAACTCTGTAAGACCCTCTCGTGTATCTGATAAACACCTTCCTCAAACACTCACATGGATTACAGGTGTGATCCTCCAGAATTGTTTTCGCACGTGTGTGTGAGTGCAAGTGTAAATGCGCAATTGCGCATGTAATGGTTCTCTCTCTTGCTCTGCTCCACTGGTCCATGTTAATTTTAAACTCTTTTCTGACGTCGAGCGAATATCAAGCATCATCGCTGGACCAGCTGTTTATCCTGTCTCCATATGCCTCTCCAGTCAAAAATAACACTAAAAGGCCGTTTATCTGCGTTTGAGCTCTTAAAGCTCTTAAATAAATAAGATTAGACCAGATCCTGTGTCCTGTGTAAGCTGTGGTGAATAAGAGGTATAATATCTGATTTATGTACAGAATTATTGTCATCCCTCATAGACGTCTGGATTCAGTTGCTTTTTCTCCATCTGTCTCTCTGTTTCTTGGCCTTCCTCTTTTTTTCGATGTGTCTGTCTTTCTGGCTCAGAAAGCATTATGTTCTGCTAAGCTAAAATAGAGGTCTTCAGATGCAATGCTAATATCCAGTGTTTGGCACTCTTTCATTTTCCATCTCTATCTCTATTGTTGCATCTGATTTTTCCTCTTATACATGTGGTTATAGAAATGTAGAGGTTCTTAAAATACACAGCGGATCTTATGAACTGGTTCTTTTTGAGTCGCTCAAAAAGATTAATGAAACGGTCTCAAATTCCTATGGTAGTTTGAGATTTGAATCAGATTCACTGAATCGTTTAGAACTGTTACTGAGTTTGCAGTTGACTCAGTAAATCAAGAATAAATTTTCAAAAAAATATTGGTCATTGTTTAGCATAAGAGCTGAGTTTATGATTTTTAATTGATTGGAAGATTAACTTTGTTTGGGAATAAAACTGAGGTTTAATCCTAAACTCAGTTTTTGACTTTTTTTTTTAATAGGTAAAATATTATACCATCATAATTAAGTGATTCTGTATTTTCTCAAGTAAAAAGGCATTTGGCTCTTAAATGTTAATTTAGACTTCTTAATGTCTGGTAGCCTGTGATTGTTTTGTTTAAAAAGAAGAATCATTGTTTGAATCGTGAAGTTATTGGCTCTCGTCCCTGAGCCTGTGAAGAGCTAAATCAAGTCCTGTTTGATGTTTGTAAGTCACTCTTATCCCCCTCCCCTCATTTGATCAGACTTGCAGAGGCCGGTTGACAATACAGGCATTAGTGCTCTGCAGGTCTGACTGTGCTGCATTCACCCTCCCTGCATCTCGCTGCAGCTCTGACTGATGCCCCCGAAGCGGAAGGATGGGTTTAGCATTTAAACGGACAGAAAGAGAGAGGATCTTATTAGTTCGAAGTCAGCACTGAGCTCCTCTCCCAACTTTCACTTTAATTTACCCATGAATGGGCCCCTCTAAGATGGTCAAATGTAGCCTGTCAATTACATTATTATAAGTTCTTCCACCATGTCTGAACATCTGAGGATCTTCTCGACTGATACATAAAGATATTCGGTTCACTGAGAAAGTTTTGTACCACATGGTACAACATACATACTACATCGGATTTGTTTCACAATAGCTCTGGCTCTTAAATTTGATTGGATGAGTGATATTTGAATAAGTGAAATTAATGGTATAAATGAAAATGTGACCAAATATGAATTATCTATAAGCAGACAAGTTTTCAAGTGTACCAAAATTATTTTATTTAATTTTAATTAATTTTTACACTTATTATTACACTTCTGGTAACTGATTGATGAGCTATTACTAGGCAGTAATAGTTTGGTATTTTGGTTATTAATTAATGCAATTATTTGGCAACATATTTTAACGTATTTGCTGTTGCTTCATTTTGTGAATGCAGAAAGCCTTTCTGTAATGAATTTACCACTGTGTTGGTAGGCCTCTCTTTAGTTTATTCTGGAATTAACTACTTGTTAAAACTATTTTATGATTTTAAAAAAAAAAAAAAGACTTTAATACCCCAAAGATTTCTGTCAGTAAAGCACGTCTAGTATCATTGTTTGCACATAGACGTTCTCTGAGCAGTCGGATGTGCTTTATCTCTGTTGTACGTCTCGATCCGGCATCCATTTTGGTGAAACTAATGGTGTGACATTTAAAAACATGTTTGTGGGTTAATGGAGGTCTCCTGACTGCATGAAGCTCTATAATAGATATATTATAGTCTATTCTCTGGGATGAGAGGGCTCATATTTAAGAGAGAGAAAGAGCAAGAGCGAGTGTGTGAATGTGTGTGCGCCACACACCCACCTGCTCGTAATGACAATAGTTTAAACTCTATTCCGACATGAAGAGCATCGCTCCTGCTTTTTAAAAGATGACACATGCCTTTCCCCACATCTTTGTGCTTTTTGAAACCAGTATGATTGCATCCGGTCAGAGTTCAGGGAGAAAGAGAAAAGGAGGGAGGACAACATAAAGGCAACTGAACAAATGAGCAAGACTGATTTTTGAAAGTTTGATACTTTTATCTGTTTTTTTCCCCTTCTGAAACTTCAAACAGGTTATTTAATCTTTCTCTCTTTTTCTCCTGGAGCCTCTCTTCGCTCCTTCTCTCTCTTCGAGCAGAGCGCAAAAATGAAAAAGGGAAAAAACTGAAGTATTGTCATGTGAGCTGAGATTAATTTTAGATTGCTCTGCTGTTCTGCTTTACCTTCAAAGGACCTCCATTACGTGGCAGCAGATAAGGGTGAGGTGGTGTTAGCCGCTGTAGCCAAGAAGAAGGCTAATGAAATAGACGCAGAGGCACAAACATCAGCACCAGGTGAGAGAATTATTCACATAATGTTAGTTACAATAAAAATGCTCCAAAATCTCCTATTGATGTGATGATTAGTGTTTACAAGTGCAAAATGATCACTCATAAACTCTCATTATCTTCATGTTTTCATTTATTCTTAAAATAAATGCTGCAAGGTAAAATTAGCTTGGTCACCAGATGGAATTGCAACGGTATTGACTGTTTTCAAACAGGTTTTCCTGGCCACATCCCCTTCGTCTTCCATTGTATAGGAGAACATATTAAGCTATGATAGGTACAATTATTTTGACAGAAAAATGGCTTATTTCAGCTTTGAAATTGTCCATTTTTTCCATCTACAGTCGATGCATGTGGCGTGTCGCAGCAAAATTTACTCTAGCTCTGAAAAAGCACATACACTGTTCATTTTATTCAGTCTTTTATGACATGACGTAAGGCACATGTTACTCTGGTGATGGCACCACTGGGAAATTAAAAAAAAGTCATTAGGTTTCGTCATTTTTAATCTCTTATGTAATTATATTTGACTATTTGAAGGTTTTTTTGGAGCGCTCTGTGCAGATATAGAGAGAGTTTGATTCATTCACATTGTTAATTGGCTGAATAGGACGGGTTTAAAGTCCATTGACCTCAGCTCTGATATTCTGTTTCCTGCTGACCTGATGTGGACGTCCCACGTGCTGTTCATCAGCGATGTTCAACATACATTTCCTCGGCCAGCAGGATGGGCATATGTTCAAATGAAAGAGCGCAGTAGAAAGAAAGGAAAATCGAGAGGGGGATGAGGGCCGGACAGAAGTGGTTCGGCTAACAGGTGTACAGATGAGACAAGGGAGGTGTTCAGCTTCTAATAAGGGGGTGAAAACTTGAGGGTGTGTGTGTGTTTCCCACCCTGTCTGCCCATAAGCCTCTTAATTATGTCCTTGATGATTTCCCTGCTCTCTCACCCCGAGCAGACCTTAGCCTTGGAAGGAAGTGCTTAAGAGTGCGAATGTGAAAGGAACAGATGGGCAAAATAGTCTGTTTGGGGGCATTTTACCGCTGTTAATAGTTAAAATGTTGCAATTATAAGTCATTGCCTGAGATTTTTTTTTATAGTGCAAGATACCCCTTTTCTCTCTTTTATTTTTCTGTCAACCCTGTGTACGTTTTTGGGTCAATAGCTTCTTTGAGGTGCTGATATTGTGTGTTTGGATTATTGTGGAATAGAGGAATATTTAGAGGAAATTCTGTAGGGCAGTGTGGGGGATCATAAATAGAGAATGAGCACGGTAGGATTCGGCATTGTGCTGTGCATTAAAAAGACAAGGTGTCTTGTTTACATTTGGCCAGCCTGAAGCGAATGTCTCACACTGTCAGCCAACCATGACTCTAAAGGATACACACACACACCCCAGAATTTCAAAAGTAACTTAATATTCACATTATATGGCCATTCTCATAAATAAAACAAAGCTCAAAGTGTAAAACAGATTTAAGGGTATTGATCTGATGTAGCTGCTTCTGGATGATTATTAATTGACAGTTTAGCACTGTTGTCCATGTAGTCCCTTAAACCAATATAATAAATGTCATCAAGTTAATTACATGATACACTGATGAAATAATTAATTGCAAATAATTTTGTTAAAGTAAATTTTGCATTAGCCTCTCACAGGCCTACAATCAATGTGCACTATTTTAGTATCTAAAAATATTGTGTGTGTGTGTTTATAATATTATATATTAATATACTTGCATTTTATACAAATCAAAACTATTATTTTGAAACAGCTCTATAACTCCAATGGTCTGGGAGCATGATTAAATTAAATTAATATTTGCAGAATTTTTTAATTGTCCTAAATCTGTTTATACTTAATTAAATGAACAGCCCTAATCATTGAAATTTTTGAAAAGTATTTTCCCCCCATTTTTCTGGATCTCCCTTTATAGACTTTACAGTATGTAGTCTCTCTCTCTGTCTGTCTCTCTTTCCATCCTTCCACCGTTGCTTTGTTGTCACAGAAGAGGATCAGTGTTCACTGTCTCATTGAGGAGTGTGTTGATTTGGTGAGAGAGTCAATTGTAAAGGAGGACTCTGAGAAGAGCGTATGAGAGGGATCATCTTGTAGCTCACGAGACACAGACGCACACACTGCTGTGCTGTAGGGTGTTCCCTGAGATCAAGTCTCACTTAGGGTCTCTTGTTATGTGTAACCTTCACTGTCTCTGTCTGGGAGAGTCGTGTATAAGACACCCATGTATTACACAATATGTCATGTTCTGTCTCTCGCTCTCGCTCTCTGCTTCATACAGAAGAGCTTCTACAGTTCAAAGATTCTACATGTTAAACTGTTTCCCTCGGGGCATGGTGGGGTTTTGTGTGTGATTTTCAGATGAGTGTCAGTCATCGTACGAAGGGCAGAGTGGAGTCAAACTACCATCAACCATCAGCGAGAGGCATGTTCTTGACCCCAAACAGTGGAGCACTGCATCAAGGTGTGTGCGTTTTTTAAATTCATTATTCATATGGACACACTTTATTTTAAGGCCCAGTTCTTGCCATTAACAAACCATTAACTACGACTTTTGCCTGAATAAACTCCTAATTTGCTGCTTATTAATGGTTAGTAAGGTAGTTGTTAAGTTTAGGTATTGGGTAGGATTAAGGATGCAGAATATGGTCATGCAGAATATGTGCTTTATAAGTACCAATAAACAGTAAATATGTTAATAATATTTCTAATAAGCAACTAGTTAATATTGAGAAATGGTCACTAGTGTTACCGATAAAATTGTTAGCCGATACATTAGAAATGCCAAAACTGGTCTGTCTTGCAGCATGGATAGTTCACCCAAAAATGAAAATTTAGTGATTATTTATCTTCATATATTTGCCAACCATATGTTGTTATTTTTTCTGCGGAACACAGAAGTAGATGTTTTTGGAGAATCTTCATGTATCTTGATAAAAGTGATAAGCTGATTGTGACTGGCTGAGCTGTGTTCAAGGCAATTGTAAAATACTCTATAAACACACCTGTGATCTCATTTCATCAGTATTACTGCTCCTTTGTGTCTGTGTGTTGCTGTCTATGTGTTTGGGAGCTATTCTTCTGGACATTACTGAGGAATGAATTATTGTTATCAATTATTAGTAAACCATGGCTTCTTGAGGCTTATTGCTTTATTATATAATGACAGTTCCTTTCGATGTCAAACTCCTAAGCATAGTCTCCATAAAAGTATTCCATACAACTCACATGCTATGTGGTAAGAGCTGATAGCTTTGTGAAATTTAAGTCATTATTTGTTAATAATCTTAAGAACTGCCTTGACTGGAGCCTTGACACTGTGAGCTGAACTTGAGAACCATTGGAGAATGAATTGCTCAGTTTGATTTGTGAATTGGATAAACAAGTTCATTGAAAAGAACTTTCTGAAAAGAATGCTTTTGTCAGATATTGAACTGATCCATTTGTCAGGGTCAATCATTCAGTGATTAACAATATAAATTTGGGCCTGTTCCTCACAAGATTATCATATGGCTTCAGAAGACTTGGATTTTAGTGTGTACGTTTTGTGCACTAATATTACTGGTACTTTTTTGGCCCTTTTGGAGATTGACAGATGTAGTAACTTCTGTCATTATAAGGAAAATAACTATGTGAAGATTCTTAGAAGCATACAGTTTGAGGGATGTAAATAATGACCTAATTTTAATTCTTGGGAGAGCTATACTTTTAAACTCATGTCAAACATATAGTACATTAGTGGGATATTTTGAGCAAACACCCATATTCACTCTTCTAGTATGTGTAGTTCAAGTTTGGCCTGGAGCCTCACAATGAGTGTGTAGAGTGAGTGAATGAATGTGTGTGTGTGTGTGTGTGTGTTACATGAGGGTTGTCCTATTGTCTTATCCTCTCTCTGCTTCCATTGCTGTTGATGGAGGGACCATTGACTCTGTGCTGACTCTCTTTCTTTCTGTCCCACTTAAGCTCCCTCATTCTCCTTCAAATCCTGCCTCTCCCATCAGCCAGTTCCAAGCGGACGGCTCAAAGAGGATGGGGTGGGATTAAAGGGTTTTTAAAACATAAAATAAGGAGTTTTGGGTAATTTGGCAGCCAGAATCCTAGTTTTCAGGCCTGTACTGCTACACGGCCGCATACAAGACATCAGAGGGAGATGCTCCCACCCAGATAAATAGCAGTCAAGAGAGAGAGAGCGGAAAGCCTCTTCTCATTTTTCCCTTTTTGTATTTGTTTTTTGGGATTTTTAAAAAAATTCTATTTAACCAGACTAATCTGGTCTCCGATGAAGTTTTATTGTTTCTTATGCCGAGCCAATAAGGCTTAGAGACACTGATTCGAGCTTCATGCCTGCGTTGTGCTGGCAAGGAAAAAAAAGATGGGGAGAGTGAGCGAGAGGAGGAGTACAATGACTTGGTGGCATCACCGTCGGTTGTACTAAATCCAGCCCTGCGCAGGGAGAGAGGCAAAGATGCGGATATCTGGAAAACATCCCGACACACATCTGTTGACACACACACACACACACTCGACACACTCCGAAAGATGCGCTCCAGCTCTTGGACTCGTGACACTTTTTGCATCCGAGTGCATCTGTACATGTGTAGCGATGTGTATGTGTTTGTTCGCTTGTTTGTACGGTGTGGGCTGCGCCCCGTAGGCCTCTTTTTCTCCTCCTCCCTCGATTCCTTGTAAGCGCCATGCATCACTAAAGGAAATAGAAAAAGCACAGAAATTGGACCCTGTCTCCATCGCCAGTCGCCGCAAAAAACCCAAATCGCACAGCCCACAATACGACTGATAACATTCACACGGTCTTACACGCTTGCTGGATTTGACGGCACGCCGTACGGTGGCAGCGGTTTTTGGAATACCCATGAATCCCTGGGAAAGGCCTGACTCCCACACGTAGCTTCTCCCTGTTGAGGGTCGGACCTGATGTGTGTGTGGGGAAGAGATCCAGATCCGTCTGCTGTGAATGCTAGTACACATTAATATTAGTGTGAACAGGATAGTAACGCTGGATCCTGTGAAGCATTCATCTTTCTGAATGCAGACGACCAGAATATTTCCATACAGCATGGACAGTTAGCAGTGCACATGTAAAACTGCTCTTGAGTCTGACCGTATGGGGTTAGAGAGATTTCTTTAGTCAGTCATATATGAAAACATGATTCTAGTCTCTTTTGTCTGCAATAGGGCCGGAGAAACTTCAACCTCCAAGGCTACGGATGAGTTCTCGAATGCCCTGACAAGTCATCGCACCTGGCCTTGGAAACACACAGGTGTGTTCTTTTGAATACAAGTCTGTTTGAGTAAATACAGTTCTCAAAGTAGATATAAAAGTAACAGGGTTGAATGACCACATTGTTCTCAGTATTCGGATCAAGGCGTACTGCTTGTTTTTCATGTTGAGCTTTATGGTTATAATTTATATTGACTGTGTGTTTTACACAGAGCTCTACTGCCGTAGATAATTCCCTCATTAATGCCCTGAGAGTTATATCTTCCCTTCTGTTTTGCCCTCTCAAAAATAGGTTCAAGTTGACTGCTTTTTTTTCTGCTTGTATTGTACTTAGCTAATCATCCTAAAACATGAATGTTTTATTCTTTTCTGTCCACAGAATAATTAAACTTTTTCCCATACATATTTATTGGACAGTACAGACTGTAGGCTATTACAGACATTTACATCAGAATTTTAATACTTGCATAATCCTGAATGCTAATGGCACAGTCATAATTTACCATGGAGAAACCCTCCTCCAGTTGAGCTGCAGAGGATGCTTGAACTCAACACTTCCACCCACTCGTACATACAGTACATTTACGTCAGATTACTGAGTGATTGGCGCTGATTTGATCACCTGATTCAGGTGTGCTTGCAGAAAGGTGGCGCTGTGACATGCAAGCAGATGGGTTGAAGTAGACCTTAAAACTTTTTAGGACACTTTTATGTGCTTTTTCACTTAAGTAATTTTTGCTTAATAATGTTGTTCTCTCTTTAGAAATCAACCTTGTTGACCGGAACACCCAGGTAATGATTTACATTTCTATAGTAATATGGTATATTTCTTACTGTGGTGTTAACTTTTTGTATGAGCAGCATTTACTGTCCTGTAATTGATGCATGTAGACAAATCAGTTCTGCCAGGTGTTATATCTAAAAATGAGCAGAATATTTCTATTATTATATATGCATATTCTTTAGTCATATTTTCACTTCTAAAATATTTTATTGTATTACATTTTTAATGAAATGTATAATATATATTACTGCAGTTTTTGCTGATAGTTGTAATAATGATATTCATATTTTGTGACTTTTAGGTACCTGAGGAGGGGAAACTGAAAGTTATTCATTTTGGTTTAGTGTAAATAATCATTTTTCTGTACAATGAATAGTACTTTTTTTAACGATATCATTTTTTTTTTTTTTACTGAAAGAACCTGTGTAACATTAAATGTGCTTAAACTATAAAAACTACTTTTAAATAAAACACATTTTTGCAATTCTGTTTTGATTACTTTTTTAGCTTGATGCACAGTGTTTGTTAAAGAACTTCTTCTCTCATAATTTGTCACACTCTATCTTGGAAAAGGGGTCGTAAAATCCTGTTTATGGCCAGCACTGCACAGTCTTGAGTAAAAATATTTTCTAACCTACTTTTCCACGGCTCTTTCTGTTACATATATTCCCTAACCATTCCAGCTCGTGCCAGTCGCTATCACACTATCAGAATGGTTGTTTGAGAGTCTGTGCAAACAGCTTTTTTTATTTTTATTTTAGTAACACTTCACTTTCTTAGAGAATGGTGGCACAGAGGCCACACTACTATCCCTGTCCTTGATCACAGGATCAGTGGTGCGGCTTGTGGGCTGGGTTTAATTCTCCACCTGTTTGGTGTATGAGATTACATGCAGAAGAAATGCAGAGGGATACGCAGCGCGTGTCTCTAAAGAGGAGGCTGCCGTTTTCCCCCCACAGTCTTCATACACAGCGGCCGTGTCAGAACTGTCGCCGGCCTGCTCTCCGAACTTAATCTGACAGCACCCAGCCATCCATAATCCCTCACTGTATCGTAATCTATTTACTCTGCATTCTAAGAGGATTTTCTTTTTTAAAAAAGTATATATACAAGATATATAAATATGAATTGATGCTGGAAATGGAGGAAGGGTCAGGAGAGGAAGCTTTTGTGTTGTCACCTCTGTTTTTATGTCTGTCTATTGCCTATTCTTTGCACGTGTTAAGGAAAAATCACTTAAGATCTGTCGTCACTGTATCATGTTAAAGCATATTTTAAACATTGCTTTACATGTAATTGTCCATTGTAATAAATGTTGTCTGTAAAAACAAAGATTCTTTATTGACCTCCTTTAACATCTATCTATGAGTTCTTTATTGGAAAACAGGTTCTTTAGATTATTAAAATGTTCATCACACTAAGAAAAAATGGTTATTTTAAGAACTGTTTACTTAAAGGTTCTTTGAGGAACCTAAAATTGTTCTTCTATGGCATCACTGTGAAATCCCCTTTTTGGAACCTTTATTTTTAAGAGTGTATATGTTATATTTAGTGTCTGTGCATTTGATTTGTGCATGAGTTATGATAATCAATCAGACAACTCACCATTATTAATGTTAATCTGATTATCTAGCAGTTTTCAAGAGGCATCTGTCTTATTTGAATTATATTCATATTGTTTTTTAATTAGTCTGGCCTCCAGTCACTGATTGTGTGCCAGGAACCATTTTCAACAGCTCAGACTAAAGCTTAGAAACTTATAATCACACAGGATTATTGGAGAGATCACAGTTTTTCTGTGAATGACAACCTTGTAATCCTGTGTTGAGTCAAACTAAGAAAATGTTTTGGATCAAACAGTCTTTTTGGCAAAAATGCTGAGATTTGATTGGCACATAATTGGGTTTGATAGATGATGAGCTTCTTTCACAACATCCATAAGCATTGTTAACTTCTTTTCATGAGTTATGATAAAAGAGCTTAGATGATCTGATCATGTTTGTGTATTTTGCAGTTTATGAGGTCATTGAGTTTATGCTGCTTCTATTCTCTTTTGATATTTAAAAAAAATTAACCTTTTAACCGAAGATACTAATGCATACATTTTACTTTTGTGGCAAGTAAAAGTTTAGTGTTCATGACTCTAGTGCTCTTCACAGCTGATCAGAGATCTTGACATCTAATTCAAGCAGCTGTAATACTCCACCACATAGCCGACTGATCAAATCTGTACATACAAACAGCTATCCACGGTTAGTGTTCATTTCCTGGCTGGTTGTGAGCTGGTTTTGAGTACTCACTGGCTGTCGGATCAGCGGCTGCGCGAGGCCTCAGGGTTCATCCGAGCACCATCTTTCAGACAGTGAGGCGATGTCAGTCTGGTCACTTGATATGAGAAAAATGAACTCGACAAACTCTTCTTTGCTCAATTAAGAGTTAATTAACTGCTCCCATTTTAATTGCTGCTATTAAGATCAATTATGTCACCACTCAGATTAGATTGGACTGTTTTGTCAACTAATAGAGTGGTAAAATAGTAGGTAGGCTATAATACATTAACAGAGAGATCCTGTTCCTGCCTCTGTCACAGTAAAACTTTGTGTTTATGGTTGTTTCTTTCATATAAAGAAAGTCATTCAATGTCACAGTTTTCCATTTTTAGATTATTTTCTTTTTTTTCTTTTTTTTTTTTTAAATGACTAAAAATGTATTTACGTTGCATCTTAATTCTTGGGAGTGAATAAGATCTTCAAAAACGTTTTCAAATCTTTTTCAAGGTAACTTTTGTTCAAATATCATATCATATTTTTTCTGCTATAAATATCAAAACGTTTAGGCTACTTAATAGCCTAGGCTATTACTCCACTTGAACCGACCAAAACGCGTCTTTCACATAAAAGGCCAAAATACTTAAAAAATAACAATTAATTGTAAATTTCTTCACTTATTTTATTTAAATAAGTTCTTTTCGAAATAATTTTAGTCTTTTAAAGAAATCTTTTAAGTTTATCTACGCATTTACACCGCTTGGACATTTATGGCTTTAGGCCCCACAAAAAAAATAAAAACAATAATAATAGGCTAATAAAATAATAAAATGCAAACAATCATAGAAGAGCTGTGACTGTATGAATTTTTTAACGAATTAATAATTTCGCTAATACAACAAACCCAAATAAATCGTTAATACGTTGACTCAAATAACTTAAAAGGTTATAGTTTAATAGGGGCTACAGTCTGTATAGCCTACCTGCGTGTATGGTCTGAGTTGAAGATAAAGCTATATATGAGCTCAGCAACAGCCATAATGCCGTCTGTCATCTGTTCCTAAGACCTCAGCGTCAATACTGTAGGAATAAATCCCTCTGGTGGTTTTCCCACCCTCAGCGTTTCTGTAACTCACAGAGGCCTGGAGTCAGCATCTCACCATCTCAGCAAACCCTTCGCTCATCACACTTCCGTTTTCCCATTAATGGTTTTGGTCCGTAATCTCTTTTACAGTTTTCACATGTAATAATATGGTGCCAGTTGTGGACGAGCCGTCCCACTCGGGTGACATTTGGACATATGAGCATATCAGCAAGGCAAGAGTGGATTGCCTCGTACAGCAGTAATGGAAGCGTCCCATCCGCCTCATGAACTGAGAGAAAATTCTGCGTTTGGAGAACAGTCCATCAAAAACACTTGACTGAGGAAAGTTAGCTTCTCAAGCTTTTTGGTGTAATAATTCGCCTTCTTTTAGTTTAAATAATTTTATTCGTTTAGTTTGAATCATTTAACATCGTTTTTATTTTATTAATAGGGTCAAATAAATAGCCTTAATAAATAAATAGCCTAAATAAAAAAGAATAATAATTAAAAAGGACAATCTAAAACTAACGTACAGCTTTCTCATAGTCTAAATTGTGGCCTGTAGGCTAACTCAAACTTCTGTCAAAAGCAGATGCCCTCCAGGTGAACAATGATTAAACAATATCTTCTGGTTGAGTAAATGACAATATTATAGCCGAGCTGGTGCTCAGAACGGAAATTTAAAATGAAAGCACGGCTTGTTTGACAAAATATAGGCTATGCGAAATATCCGACCAATAGCAGGTTAAGTGGGAGTGTTTAATCATGTTTATCATTATGTGTACTATTTAGCTATTTTTTATTCATTAAAAAGTTTAAGCTAAATTAGTATGAGAAGAACGTTTCTCTTACCTGTATCTAGCATTCAACTCGACTTGAATATAAAATAATGGTTTTACATGCCAGGCTTTACCTTTCGAAAATAATTCTATTTCAGAATATGAATAAAATTGCATGAACGTTGGCAGCTGATGAGTGCTTAAATCACTGATGACGTAAGAGGCTGTTATTAAAGGTGTGAGTTTTTAGAAACCCCGTGAAATATATTGAATATTATCTGGGCTTCTCGTTTTCCGCCTTGCCAACAAGTGTAGGCTATGTAAGGACGAAACATCTTAAGACTGGAGCGTGATTCATTCTGGTAGCATTTCAAAAAATGTTGGCTGTTGTTACTATTTGAGTGTAAAATAAATGACAGACTCTGAGTTAATGGACATGGATTCACCTCGCCGGAATTATGCCAGCAGCTTCAGCTGAAAGTGTTAGAGCGAACAGGCCCCATAATGTTTTCTCTCTCACCCCTCGGGCTTCAGCAGGTGCTCCACGCGAGGGCGTGTCCGAGCTCCTCAAATTATTCCCCAGGAAGACTGGACGCAAATGTTTGTTTGATGCAAATCGTACAAATCCATTCATGTTTATGTAGTGTCGCATTGGCGTCTCAACGCGAGCACAGTAAAACAAATACGCGCAATGTTCTCCTGAGCGAGGTGTTGATTCAGCTGCCAGGCCAACATCAATAATTAGCACACAACAACACTGAAGCTGATTAAAGTCGTGCGAATGGGCTGTTATTTTCTTATTAGCAATATGCTGTCGATTATATTGTTCATGCAGAACGTGATACTCATATAACTTCGAGTAGGCCTAGATGCATTCACTTAAGACAAGGCAAAGTAGCCTATATCTTCCAATGCGCATGTGTTTGTCATATAACAAATATTTGAGGATTTTAATCAAAATTAATATAAAACATAACAGAGGTTTGTCATAAATTAGGACGTAAAAAATGCAGGCCTTCCTGTGTGTTGACAAGCGTATAAACAGTGCACATTCTTTCTATCCGCTGCTTAATCTACCAAAAAGAAACTTATTCTGTTCGAACACGTTCATCTAAACAGCTTTGCCGAGCCCTTGTTTTTCTCCAGCTATTTCTTTAATGGCCCGGTGCCTGACGGCTGCCTCCCTCCCGCTTTTGACCCATTAACCCAGACCCACCCACATCATTACCGAATCAGAAGAGGCGATATCGCTTCGGGTTATTTTGGCGAAACGCTCCTGTGCTCCCGAGCGCGCGGAGATTCTGCTGGGAAGCAATTATCACGAGCGCATTCAATTACGACCTGATCAAATGCGTTAATAAATATTTAAGAAATTTTGCGGTGCCGTGGCCTTTACCAGTTTGCACAAAAGGCCTTCAAACGATTGTAGGTTTTCTAAAGACCAAGTGAATATAGTTCAAGTCCACGGTTTGAATTTTAATCAGTTTTTACACCCCTGCACGCACACATTTACAGCATCCATATCCATAGCAAATAACCGGTTTATTAAGGAGGAGCAAAAACTTAATCCTTTCCACATAACGAAAAATTCAATCAGTGGCATGCGATTTCACACACGCCCTTTAAAATCCTCAGTCCGATGGAAATAAACCAATGAATTGCCTCAAGTTTAGTGCAGATAATCATTCAGCTCTCGATATGGTGCACAGGTTTAAAAAAAATAAAAATAAAAAGTTGTATTAGGCATGTAAAATTCGTTCTAAATCCAAACTTTATCCAGCATCTCACCAAATAAATAAAACTGAGGTGCGTTTATTGTATTTTTAAATTATTTATTCGTTCGTTGAGAGTTGATAACATTTGCAACACGAAAGTGAATTTTGGATGTTAAAATTTGACATACCCCAGTCAGAAGTCATGTGAAATTTTGGTAGTTAACTGATCTTTATTACGGACATGAATGTAATGATCTACATTCAGCATTTCACTGGCATTTGGGAATTCTTCCTTAAACCACATTTCGTCATCCACGTTATTATTTTTTTTTCTCGGTTAGAGCAATTAAGTCAAGTGCTGTTAAATGCATCCAACAATTTTAATCATGCCCGTGCTCCTTCACCGCAACAAATCTTCAAATGCTAGTGTACCTAATGGAATATCACAGCCAAATATATCCCCCCGTTCTAAAAATGTCCAACGTATAATTAAGATTCTTTTTTTCAAAATGTTAATTTTTTCCACATGGTGTTCTCAATATAAAATCATATTTATTATTTTTTTTCAGGGTAACAAAAATTGGTTTTCAGTATATCAAATAAGTCCAGCGGCCAATTCTTGTTCTTTGGATTATTTGGGAAAAAGATTTACATAAAGTCGTTTCAAAGTCTTATTAAACCATTTGAAATCCAGTAACACCAACTAAATATGGTCAATGTAACTGACCCAAATACATATGTACACAATTCAGCTCCGTTAAGCTGACTAGAATCTGTCATCCTAAAAAATAACCATATTTAGAAAACGAAACAGCTGTACAGGGTTTGAGAGGTGGAGGTAAAACGGTCGCTGAGCGTTCAGTGTCCCGTGTAGAAAAACGGTAATCCAGATCAGGCAGGAGAGTGACGCGAGTCCGGCAGAACACTTCAGAACCAGAACTCTGGGTCATCGAGGAAATCTAATTAAGTCTCTTCGGGAACAAAAAAAAGGGGGAAACTAGCTTTCATTTCCCTCCACAACTTTGCCACTTACCCCCTTTCTTTTCTCTCTAAAAAAAAAAAAAAGGGGGGGTGGGAGGGAGGTTCACTTTTAAAAATGTGACGAATGTGACGAACATCTAACTATTTTGTTAAAATCTGCAAGTCCATATATATTTTTATCCTTAAACTCAGCACACTATTAAAACAGAGAGATGGTGAAAATGGAGGGCATTTAAAAAAAATCAGATCACAAGACTTGGAACCTCCAGGACGCTTGGTCTTTGTAGTCCAAACAGTCTGTAGTGTTGAAGTTGAGCTTCCAGGAGGAGGCCGTTTGCTCCTTGTAATCCAGGCAGTCAGAAGAATTGAAGGCCAGGCCAGTGCCACTGTAGGCCTGGTGATGATGGTGGTGGTGATGTCCTGAGGACTGACTGATGTGGTGGTGGGGGTGCGTGGGCATGGACGACGCCGTCATGGGGCTGAGCTGATGAGGGTGGTGGTGAGAGTGCATGGGGGCCAGGTAGGAGCCACAGTCCACACCGCTGAAGTAAGAACCGGAAGGAGTCGGGTAGCCCTGGCTGTAGCCGGTGGTCTGGTTGTAGGGCATGGGGTAGGAGGAGCTGGCCGTGCCTGAGACAGAGCGCTGCATGCAGGAGGCGTTTGAGGGAGCGACGGGCTCCGGCAGGGAGACGGACGGGGGTGCGGAGCCTGGAGAAATGGCAGGGCTCCAGATTGAGGAGACAGTACTGATAGAGGTAGAGGTGCTACTGATGCCTGTGTTATTGGTTGAGGAAGAGGAGGAGGAGGAAGAGCCAGCGCTGGAGACAGCAGGAGGGGTGAACTGGCCGCTGCTCTCTGAGCCCGTGCTCTCCCGGGTGGGTGAGGATTTCTTCTTTGCGGGCCGAGCTTTAGTGTTACTGCCACTCTGCTGCTGCTGACGACATTTAGCGCGACGGTTCTTAAACCACACCTGCAGGACAGAGAGAGGAAACAAACACTTAAAATACACTTTGAAATTCTGGTTGAACAACAGCTTAAAATAAATATACGATAGCACAGAGTCTATTACACCCAGTACACAAACACACATGCACACAGAGCTCCATTAAATGATTATAGAGACCTTCCGTGCATGTCTGAAAGACATGTTGGAGAGCCATTGTGCAATATCAGAGTGGAAAATAGCTAGTTATTAGCAGTTCCTGGCTTTAATTTGCATGCAGGGCCTTTCTGCTTTACTGTGTGGATCTAATTTCAGTGCTTGTAGACGGCTGGGTGATAGCAGCCTATTGAGTTTCTCCGCAGAGATGGCAATTCAATAGTGGAAGGAGGGTCTGACCGTGTAAAGCGTTTTGTTTCATGTGCTTATTAAGAGCAAATAAAATTGCTTGGGGAAATTGACAGAGGGCTGCTCCTTTAGGCCTCGGATCACTTCAGAAAAAGCATTATTTGCATGAAAAATCCACAGTAGTAGACTGTGGGAATTTTACATTTCC
Source organism: Spinibarbus caldwelli (assembly GCA_039654775.1). Taxonomy (NCBI): domain Eukaryota; kingdom Metazoa; phylum Chordata; class Actinopteri; order Cypriniformes; family Cyprinidae; genus Spinibarbus; species Spinibarbus caldwelli. The sequence continues at coordinate 13,437,305 of CM077250.1, read as the reverse complement.
TCATCTCTGATATTTACATCAACTTAAAGGTAGAGTAAACCTTTTATTCACAGTGACCATCTGTGTACAGTTCCTTATATTATGTTATATTTTTGGTCTAAATTAGCCACCATTTCTTCAGTGCGGTTAAATCAGTCCAGTATGCACAAACAAATGCACTGAACACTACTTTGGTTTGGAGAGTACAAATTATTCTAGCATAATTATTACATTCTCTCATGCTGCAAAATTAAAAATGTGTCACCAAAAAACAAACAGGAGCAGAAATCACCTGGCACTTAACCCTAGTTATGGCTGTATATCTAGGCTGACAAAATGTTAAAACACACCTACGAGTCTATAAAAATAATTGCAAAAACTGTAATAATAATTATTACAAACTACTACGAACTTTTATGAAAATCAGTAGGGGGAGCAGCTGAGCATAACAGACATTAACGAATGTTTTTGGAAAGTTGTCATAGACTAAATGGTTATTTAGAGAAAATGCCCATTTTGAATTTTTATTTTCAAACATTCAGTGGTTACATGTACCTGAACTCTGGACTCGGGAAGGTTGATCTTCAGTGCCACCTCCTCTCTCATAAATATGTCCGGGTAACGAGTTTTGGCAAAGAGCGCTTCGAGAATGTCAAGCTGTGAGCGCGTGAATGTCGTTCTTTCCCGCCGCTGCTTTCTGGGCGTTGCTGCAAATAATAAATAATAAGAAGCAAAAATATCATAAGAGTATTTACAATAGCAATATTACGCTTTATAGAAAGAGTGGAAATGTGTATGAAAAAAATCTGTTTAGATGTGAAATAGCAAATAGCTTCTGGACATTTTAAAGTAGGCCTACTATTTTCGGAAATAAAAAATAATTGTTTTACCTCAAAGCGGTTTTAAAATTATAGCGGTCTAATTTACAGAGGCTTTGTGGATTATCTTTTAAAAACATGTTTCAACGACGATGCAATGAGCTTGTTAGGCCCAATAAGTTATATTTAAACATCGAGAGAGAGAGAAAAAAAAAATAAAAATCACAATATGTCAAGACTAATTTTTCCATTAGCTGAAGTGCCTGAAAGAACAACTTAAAAAAAAAAAAAAGCCCGCATATAACGCTGTGTTAAACAGTTTATCTTGCACGTAAACCGTGTTATGCACGTACCTGGGTATCCGACCGATGGGTGCAGTAGGTCCATGGCTGCGCCGCTCAGCCCCAGGCCGTTCATGGCGTAGGGGGGCTGTTTGAGGTATGACATCATGCTAGAGGCAGTCACGGGTCCCCCCAGATCTTGCCAATAGTTCGATTTCCCCCGATGTTGCAGTTTGACGAAGGACGGACCCGATATAAGTTACTGAAATGCGATTGCAATAATACAAATAATATTATCAGCTGATATGCGTAAAAGAAAATATGCAAAATGCCAAGTGAATTAAATAAAAATCGAGAAATAAAGTTGGGTGGTTGCATCATCTGAAAAATTTTTAGAGACGAGGAAGTATAAATAAGTGAAACTAATCGATTGGTTTAAAATACCTTTAAGAATTTCTCTATTATCCTACCTTTTTCGATGATAACAACGATAATAATAATAATAATTAGTATTATTATTATTATTATCATCCCAATTTTGGCCTAATAATAATAATGACGACGAATCTTGTTTCTCTTTTGTAATAATAATAATAAGAAGAAGAAGAAGGGCACAATGGTGAAAACTGCATACCAGCATGCCTTGCGCGAATTAAAAGTATATAATTGTATTCCTAATTATTTCTATAACTGTGCATGTCTATAATTTTATATTTGTAATATTGTATTTCAGATACAATTCAAAGTTTGAATATTCCCCACTTTCTGACATTTCCTATATATAAACATATTTAAAATATTTTGCAAACATTAGCAACATTTATTTTACGTTATTTTTAAAGAACCGATTTAAAATTTTAAAAACCAAAGACCAATTCTGTGCGGTTTCAAAGCACTTATCAAAAGAATTACAAAACTTTGGCCTAATAAACAGTCTCCAGGGTCACTGAATTTAGTTCTGTGTAAAAATGTAATTGAAATAAATAATCTAATTTATTATTTACAGTAATGTTCAACAAAACTATTTTAAATAATTAACATCTTAGAACAGATAGCGGCCTATAGGGTAATATTGAGAGTTAGGCTACTTCTAGAATAATTTATAACTAGGCTATATATTATTATTACATACAAATAAAAAAAGAAAAAAAAGTAAAGAAAATATATTAATTTTTATTAACGCTTTGTATTAGTTTTGTTGGTCATTCAATTTTTAACCAAATTTAGGAGCTGACTGGTTACCTAGGGGAAATTAATGTGGATGGGCCCCGTGCTGAGAGAACTGAACCGCTTAGAGTTCTGTGTATTGCAATCTATTCCTTGCTTATTCTTTACTCTGTAAAGACTGGTTAGAAAGAACACATCTACGTGCAAATTAACTCAATTACAATGCAGATTAGACCTCTGGGGAAACACCTTCATTTCTTTGCCTTATCACCAAAATAAATTAACAAAAACCAAAACACGCCTCTCCAATTACTTTCCAAGTGAGCTGGTTTACACTGCGGTGAGGAGTTGATCTTTGCAAAACTACTCGCCTTCGTTTCAAACATACGGTCGCTATTTTTAGATTTTATTATTTTTGAAACATTTACTTCTAAGCGATTATGACAATTACCAGACTGTTTACTGCGTGACTTAAAAACAATACGTCGGTACACAGAATAGGACGAAACAAAAATAGCCTAATAATAAAAACTTTTGCACACTCCTTTCAAGAAGACCAAATTTAACACAGAAAAACTAATGTTTTGCTAATATTAAAACAAGAAATTTTAACACAAACTTGTATTGGTTCCATTTTGGGAAATTGTTGAACGTTAACAATAAAATTAGAAGAAGAAAAAAAAGCTCTAAATTAAAAACGCATATTTATTTATTTATTTATTTTTTACCTTTTTTCAGAACCCTCCGTCCTTCTCCTCTTCTGATATTTTTGCAGTCTGAAGAGACGATAAAAAATATCCACCAATGCAAGAGTTCAGGAAGCCAAACCGACCGAGGAACCTCACCAAATAAATGTCGTCTAAAACTCTCCTCAAAGCTGCAGATATGTAACAATATTGATATGGCGCACGTGTCTGGCCTTTAGCTGGACTTCTTGTGGTCTATTCAGAGTGTGTTCCCGGGGTTTAAAACCAAGTACATTAAACTCATTTGCGTTGGATTTCTCGTTCGTGTCTGTCACTAGTTTAAGGTGTTTGCTAATGTAGACGGATGGAGATTGATCACCTTCTCCTAACCCTGCCTCTCTAAGAGCGTAGGACACCTGCAGATCCGCCCACTCCAGCCAATCGCTGCGCATTCTCTGCTTGATTGACAACTGTAGCAGCCAGTCTATGGGCAGAACATCCTTGAAGCCCCACCCCGCGCTGACTAAAGACATCAAGAACATGCACAGTGCAAATAAATCTTTAGAATTTCGAGAAGACCTAAAATATAAAGAAAAGTGTAGACAATGCAGATTTAATATTTCCTAAATTTGAAGACAGTTGGAAAATATATATTACAATCTGGGCTTCACATACAAAAGTAGTTTTAAAAGGCTATAAAGTAGGCTTTAAAAAGATTTAAACCATTTAAATTATAAATATTTTACTAAAAGAATTGCGACGTAGACCGAGGCATTTAATTAGGAAGTCCTGTCAAATCTAAACAAAATAGGCATATTCTCTAAATGCTTAATTACAATTATGACCGTTTTGCGTCTTGAAATGTATTTTATTTAGAGGTAGCCTAACTCTAGAAAAAAACGGACACATTATTGCATATAAAAATTATTAATAATTAGCCTAATCTAAAGGCAAAATTGATCAACGTTGATTGAACAGAGTAATATAATTAAAGCCATCCAAAATCTATGCAGTAAATGACATCAAGGCCTTTTCTGAAATGTCTGACATCACGCAAAAAAAACAACAACAAAAAAACAAAACAAAAAAAACCACTACAAATTCAAAAAGTACCGTTTGATACAGAATATGATTCCCTTTAGCGATTGATTCATGTAGTCCATCGATTTGAAGTGGTGTAAAAATGCAGCAAAAAAAGTTTAATTTATCCACTTTATCTATTTTCATTTTTATTGTAACCCCGCCTCATGAATATTAATGAGTGGCTAATCCCCACTTAGAATTACATTTCAGAATAGTGTGCGTAAAGTTTAATAGGCAGACGGAGAGGAAACGTGAAAGGGAGTGAAGAAAAACTCGGCCCTTCCAGAAAAGAAACGAAATCAGCACATAGAGAGAGTCTGAGCCTCAGAGAATCAAAGAAAGCACCTTTCAAGCCTCACTTTCCCAAAGAAATGCCAATAAAATACGGTAACAGAATATCACGGAGGGCGCGGTGTTTCCTTAACTGTTTCTGAAAGGCTCAGAAGATCTTAATAAGGCTTCGCTCGGTCCTTTTGTTGATCTCACAAAATCAACTCATTCTAATTGAGGCCTGAGCTGAAAGCGACCTAATGTTCAAAGCGAGTGACCGCCGGAGGAACGAAATTACATTTTTACTATATGGGGCATCCAATCAAAGACTGGTCGGCTTTACACGTTCTTCTACAGATCAACAAAGTCATCGACAAAAGTACTCTTGGGACTAACAGAGATGCTGCTTTTAGCCGTCAATAGACGCGGAAAAACTAAAGGGAAGGTTATTGGATACTGCTTAGAAGTACGGTGACAGGGAATGCGCATATTAAATGTTTATACTGCCTGTTTAAAGCACAAGTGTTGGCCCCAGGTCCCCCAAAAAGGCGGATTCCACCTGCCCTTAAACTATTTCCACGGATAATAACAACAATAAAATGTGATCCTCAAACACACACACAATAGAAATATACAACTCCTGCATTTTGTCCGTTTGCTAGTTTATTCTCTCGGCCCTGAAGTTGCTAAGACCCCGTGATAAACCCAGAACAAGTATCAAGTTATCAGGTTGCAAGAAGCTTTTGTAATAAGAGTATTTTGTCTAATCCCAAATTGCAGTCGAATTTTCTAAATGCTGAGCTCGTAAATCTCGGGATTAGAGGAGGCGAGAAGAGGAGGGGGAAAAGTTTGGTTTCTTTAGCCGGCAGGATGGGAGAGGGTCGGCGATGTAGTCGGTCCTTATTAAAACGATGATGCATAAAAAACGATATTGAAGCTCGTACAGAAGGCTCGGTACCGATTCCCCCGGTGTATTTTAGGACGAGGAAAGGATTTTCGGCGGTCGAGGGGCTTCGTGAAGTCCAGCAGCTCAACACCTGAAGTCAGGCCGTGGACTTCAAAGCAGCTGGATCCACAGAACGCGCTCTGGGGCTCGCGCCGAGATGCTCTGCGTTCACTACGCCGTTCTGGAGAGCTCTTTTTGCTTCTATAAGAATATCTGTTTTTAAAAGCTGTTTCAAATTCGTTTTTTCACTAAACGTACACTGTTGGTTTGAGCCTGAAAACAATAGTTGGCAAAATGGACAACAATCAGGTAAGGGAATTAATTGTGCATTTTGACAATGCCACTGCATGTGAATGTGTGAACTAGAACGACCCCAGATGACGTTTAATTTTGTTTTAATCTTTAAATTTGTTTGCGTGTGAAATGCAGAGAAAATATCAGAGGTATCTAAACTTTCTGATAGTAGCTGAAACATAACATTAAATGAGTTCTAATGTAATATGCAAGACATATTTTCATCATGAAATAGAATTTATGTATTTATTTTTACACAAAATAAAATAAAAAAATAAAAGTTTAAGCGCTTTGAACAGATACTCATAAAAAGTGCAATAAAAACAGTTTCTTTAAACGTAGCCTATTCCAAAAGTAAAATATTAATATTCCATCCCACGTTTTACTGGGACAAATCAGATGTATAGAAACACATCTTGTATTAAATTAGGCATCTGAATGGACTGCAAAACAGTTCAAAGCGGTCATTTAGATATGAACACCACGCTACCGTCTCATCTGGATTACACGGACCTCGCCACAGGTCTAATGCATAAAATTATGACATGCGTTTGAAGCGACTCACAGGCTCAAACTCTCCGATTAGTAAAGGAAACAAACAAACCCTTTCTGCCGCCGTGTAATGGTTTGTGAGCGCCAATAAGTGTCTCCTATTCAGAAGATTACAGTCATCTGTGATAATTGCAAAATAATAAAAACAAAAACAAAACGCCCCGGGGGAAACGGAGGTACAGTTGGACCCAACCATCAGCAAATTAATGTAGAAGTATTAGAAGGACTAAGGGAGGACGTCAGCTGTCAAAACTTATTTTGCTCGTTAAAAGGAGGACGCGAGGCTGCGGTGACGGCTGTTTGGCTGAGAATGAAGTGTCTGAGGGAAAACAGATGCTTTGGACAGAGTGATTCTGCCTTAATCTCCCTCTGAGGAACGACCAAACAAAACGCAAACGTTCATTTAGAAACAACCGTAAAACGCAAGGGAATTTTCACAGACCCTCTCGAGTGCATGTAAATTGTTTAATTAATTGAAGAAAAAAAAAAAAAGTCTGTAGTGTTTCGTCATAGTGCGACTTCATAAGGTTTTATTTAAAGAAACGATTGTCTGAAACGTCAGAACTCCAGAAAAACATTAATTCAAGAGATTATTAAAGCAGTAGGCCAAAAATAATATAGACAGGAAAATCTATCTTGTAATAATAGAAAAAATATGCAATTATTCGGACAATTTAAATAAAAACGAACAGGATTGCATGAACGACATAATGAAATAGCCTAAATGCGTTTAAAAAATAAAATTCTAAGTGCATTCAGTATCAGCTGAATAAAGATGGCACACAACATTTGCTGTATAGGAGGAACACAAGGCCAAATCCATTAGTAACACCCAAAACCACACGAACTGTTTGATTCGAGTATGAAATCATTTGGATTTTATTGAACAGTGATATTTATACAGTGGAATAAATAAACCGGTGATGCTCATACAATAAAGACGTGAAACTGAAATATGCGGACAAGAAAAGCCTCCCTTCTAACTATACAATAAATATTAAAGTCCTTGAGCAAATGTACAGGATTGTGAAGATGGTTACTTTAAAAACGTCTCAAACAGTAATAAAAGCAAACAGTAATAAATTACACTGATCGTGACTGCTTCTGAAAATAAAGTTGTTGTTTTTTTCAAGCTTTTTAAGCCTCCAACATTGAAATGAAATGTACAACATGACCGTTTATTTTTTATATGCACTCGCAGTATTTCACTCTTCTCACTAAAGCAAGCTCTAAAATGTTTGGTAAACATATTAAAAAAAAAAAAAAAAAAACCCCACAAAATAAATTTTTAAACGCAGCAAGTCCCCCTTCTCAAATATTCTACACTTAGAAAGTTGAGTAATTAAAACATTTCAGCTCTTGTTAGAGAAGAACATGTTGACAGATTTTCTTCAAACTGAAATGTGATATGATTTTGAAACCCAATCCTATTCATAAACAAAAAATGTCCCAGGTTAAATGCTGTACCGAAACTTTGAGTAATAATTTCCTGCAAGAAAGAGAAACACATTTGGAAAGCTGTGAATGCCTTATCGTTCAGATTAATCTGTATTATAATGGATTTAACCATTTAGTCAGAAGGTTTTCGAAATTGTACAGCTTTGCATCTCCTCAAATATTAGTTCCTTAAGTACCTTATTTGTGAAATCCAACAAACCAAACCTAATAATAATAATAATAATAATAAAGTTTTTGTATTTGTGTATGTGAATAATAAATCTCTCAGGTATTAATAAAACAGGATGCATCTCAAGTCATTCAGCAGTTCTTAAGCCCTTAGTGATAACAAAAAAGATCTACATATGAAGATTTAAAACAACAATAATAAGGTGTATGCTGTGGTCTCTATGACACTAATACATTTCAAGACTTTGTAGTGTACAAATCATCTTGCTCCTTTTTTGCTTGGGAAATGACCGTCACTGAAGAACGCACTTCTCCTCTTTCTTTGCCATCTTGCCTTTGTTCTGTTCCAGGGTTCTCTCCAGGTGCTCGTCTTCCTCCTCAGCCCTGCCGACACACACACAGGACACACAGGATCAAAGGTCATGGAAAGGGACACAGGAGAATGCCACCTGCACCTCCACCACCTATGACCTGTACTTCAGAGTCATTTTGGCTCTTGAAATATTCACAAGGCCTCTCTGCTTGACTCCATCCCCCCACAAAACACCTAAACACACTTGGTGGCAAAGAGAAAACGGGTGACTGCAAACTGAACCACGCTATAGGGCCTGGAGGACTAATCCTGGCTCCGACAATCCCAGAATGCCTTGCGGCTGGAGGACTTACTCTTTCTCCTGGGCGTCCAGGTCTCGGACCAGCGCATCGCGTTTGTTGACCAGTATGACCAGCTCATCCAGCAGCAGCTGCTCTCGGCGCTTTTGCGCCTCTGTCTTCTGCCAGTCTGGAAGGTGGAAAAGAAACATGGAAGAAAGTTAGAGAAAAAGCTAAGGCTGATCATTAATCACCTTAGAACACCTTCCAACATAATCCAGGAAACAAGACTTAAAGTGATAGTTCATCCAAAAACGACAGTTCTTTCACCATTTACTCATTGTCATGTCATTCCAAACTATCAATATACGAAATTTGAAAAATATGTTTTTTTTTTTTTTTCATACAATGAAACCCATTGGGCTCCAAAGTTGTTTTAGACACCACTGACTTTCAAAATTTTGTGTTCCACATAAGTAACAAAGTCATACGGGTTTGGAAATGATATGAGGGTGTGGAAATGATGACAGAATGTCATTTTTGGTTGAATTATCCCTTTAAAATGTCATATACTGGCTTTTAGTGAGAAAGACATCACTGTCCCATGATAAAATATTCAGAACATGTAGCCCGTACTGTTGTGGAGTTCTTGTAAAGTTGTACCAGGGTACCCACAGGTCCCTATATGGAGAGCAGCCACACGGTGGAATTCAGACAGAAAGGATCTGATAACGCGAGTGAATGTGAGGACAGTACATTGAGTACACCAACTGCTTTCAGACACCTCAAATCGACTCCCAAAGAGACGCACTGACGCCATTTCTAAGACCAAACTGCAAAAAATCTGTCCATAAATATATTAGAATTCAGATTTTTCTACTTTAACACAGAGTTCTGTAATCTGGGAAAAAAAAGCACTTAAATGTTTTATTCCATATGTGGTTTTTGAAAACAAATGACATAAATTGAATGTTTAAAAGGTGTGTGACTACAGTGAAGGTCTTTGTGAGGTGACCTGCTCCTGTCCCACTGCCAACAACGGGTCTGAAATATCAGCCAGGCAGACGAGATCAGGCCTTACTGATACCAGTGCAGATTAGGGCCTTGCTCACAGCCAAGGGGAAGTTATCTTACCGGGCCTATTCTTCAGCCCGCTGTAAGAACAGACTGTACCAGTGTCTTTACACTGCTTTATTAGCGCTCCCTCATGCACACAGACTCACAAAAACACGCACACAAAAATCAAATTCTTTTATTATAGAGAGACCGATTCTGGCCAAAAAAAAGACAAATGCACATTCAAATTTCTGAAAAGTCTATCCTTAAAATAAGTGTACTTCATTAAAAATAAATATTTCTGCTGTGGTTGTGTGAAATTGCAGTGTGGTGCTGAGAGTGCTGTTGGTCCCAAAAGGCCTCCTCCTTGCTCTCGTTTAACCTCTATGCCTTTGAAGTGAAGCGCAGTGGCAAAATGAACACAGTTCTAATATTTGAAAGTTATTTGGCCCCCAGCAGCTAAATGAAAGTCTTTGGTGTTCTGACATTAGGCTTCAGAGAGGCTAAGGCTAAATATTTGAGAGGATTTGTCTCAGCTTTAACGAATTTGCAGAATTTGAACAAAAGCTGCAGGAAGGAAAATGAAAAAGGGGGAAGCTGTTCTTTAAAAAGCAATTTAGTGAAAAACAAACAAATATGGAGTTTAATTTTCTGTTATGCTAGCAACGCAAAACGGGCAGGTCGTTTCCTGTGCGCACAACAGTGCTGACTGCATTTAACATCCTACAGGCCGGACTGTTTATCCTGCATCGCTCTCCATACGTTCTCTGTCTTTCACGACCCTCCTCTTTAATTCGCTCTGTCGTTTCTGCTACCCCTCCGTCAAAAAACGACAATGCCTACTTCACAAAGACCTGCCTGGAGGGAAGGCTACGACCAACAAAAACTTCTCTTGCATGTCCCAAAGAGGTAGAGAGAGAGAAAAAGCCCCTCAACTCTTTACCTCCTCCTCCTGTTCCCCTTCAGCATTCTCAGCCAAAAAGCCACAGATCCTCCCCTGCACCTCCGGCAGAGGCCGCATGCAGCTGTCAATCAAGCGGGAGCGGCACCGCCCCCCTCATTAAGAAGGTAAACAATGAATATGGACGCAGAGGGACACGGCAGAGTAAACGAGTGATCGTGACTCGCCAAAAAACATTAATGGAAGCTGCTGCCTCCTTCTCTCTTTTCCTCGAAGAAGAGATGGATGAAGACTATTTGGAGGTGATGGTGGTGTGGGGGGGGTCAATCCTTTTTGGATTACTCCCCTCTTTCTCTCGCTCTCATTGCCCTGGGCAATCACGTTAAAACTCACATGGTTGGTGCTTATTCAGATAACCCTAACAATGCACACCAATGGTAACCATGTGAGCACTCACAACCCACAGAAGAATGCGCTGGTTCAAATCCCCATGACCCTCCTCCACAGCAAAATTTATTCAAGAGTGCAACCTGCTCGGCAGCTTCAGGAGGCACAGAGTTTCTTCTGAGAGTTCTGCTGAAAGATCACTAAACACAAACTTCACACACACGCTCTACTTGCTTTAGCGAACGGACACACGAAGCAAACATTTGTACCGAATGGAGGGTTTTTTTTTTGGTTAGAACTTTTCTTTCAGAGGAAATGAGAGGAAATAAGTAGTGTTGGAGGAATCCAGGGAAAAATGCATGATCTTATTACAGCAGATTTGGGCGAGCGCTGGGCAGGCTGGGAGCTCCGTCGTAAGATGGAGCTGGAGAGAATCCAGCTGGGAATGAGACAAAGACCAACATGGAAAACCATGACAAGGAGGATGACGGGACAACAGTCCCAGGACTCTTACCCTGCTACTGCCTACTACAGAATATTATCACTTAAATTAAAGCCAAATGTTTAAAAAAAAAAAAAAAAAAGATTCTGGTGTTATTTCTAAATGCACGAAACACAGCCGACTACACAAATACAAACGTCTATTAGGTGCAGTTATATAAAAGTGGACATTGAGAGTCAAATGCAGAAAGCGACGGCTAAATGGAAATGAACACAGATTTCAGTGAATAGTGTAGAATGAGAAAGTGTCGTCTCGCCTTATCTCCAGTTCCAGTCAACTAGCAATCTTGAAAGAGTTTGCAACATCATCAAAGCCGGCCATTTGATAGGATTCTCACACTGCACCCAATCAATCTGAGGAATACGGCAGCCCAGACATGTAACAAAGCTCAAATAGATTTACAAATGGGGTTGTAGGGGGATAAGCCCTTGCACAGGATTACATATTGATTTTAAACATATAAAAAAGCTTATCATATAAAACCGTAACAACAAAACTGGGGGACCTATGCAGAAATCCCTCGGCAAAAAGGAGCGTCCACTTTCAAATATAACACCCCGGAGTGCACCGCATTTGTGGAAAGAAAGAAATAGGGAGAGGGGAGGGGGGAAAAAAGACGAATTTGAGAGAAAGCGTGTGTGCATGGCAGGCAGATAAAAAGGGCAAAAAGGATCAATTTAGAGGCAGAGAAATAGGAGTCATGGCATATTGTGGAAGGCCTCGCCACTTTTCTTTGCCTCCCCACAGCGGAGCGCAGACTAAAGAGGTTATCGTTTAGCTGACATTAACACTCACCCTGTTTGCTCTACACCTTTCACCGAATCCTTCCCGTCTTTTCAACCTGCCTTTATAATTTATAAAATATTTTCTTCCCCTTTCTGGTGTCCACAGTCTTCAGATCTAATAGTGTGTAATGCAACAGGCAACAAGTGTAATTTAAGTCAGTGAGTAATGGTATCTACAGTATTAATATTTATTTAAAAAAAAAAAGAGCAAACTGATCCAACCGACAAAGGTTGTTCCATATGTCATGCTAGTTAGGAATGGGCTAATTCAGATTTAAATAACTGGCTCCCTTTCAAAATTGGAAAGTGTGACATCTCACAGGAAGCTAAAATGGAATCTGAATTTGAATGAAGGGAAGATCAATTTACTGAATTTAAAAAAAAAACATTCTATCTATCTATCTATCTATCTATCTATCTATCTATCTATGTCTGTCTGTCAAAATAAATAAATAAATGAAACAAGGCTTTGCTGAACTAACATTCAAAGTTTGTCTTCATAAGCTTTGCCTTTCTAGTTAAAAATTAGTTTTATGTATTCCAATTCATTTTAATTGTACTTTATATTCAAATGTAAATGCAAAATTCAATTCTGCATCCTGTCTGCCACTTTAATTGCTGTCAAAAAAACAAAACATTGAGGACACTCAGAATGGATACATCAAATAGTTCTTGACATTTTGTTAAAAAAAACATGTAAAATGCTCTAAATGCTACTCAAACATGACATCTATACGAGGCTTCAATATTACTCATCTCCAGGTCACATTGACTGTAGATTCTCCTCTGCACAGTCGTGGGGTCGAGGAGGGTGAGTATTTTTCTCTATCAGCAAGAGAGTGTGCGCTGATACGAGAGAAAGTGTGTGTGTGTGTGCCCGTCTGAACGCCTCAGCCGCAACACTTCCAATGTCATCAGCTGACCAAGCAAATCAGCAATTACCTGTCTGCATTGGCTGGGCGCGAAAGCCCGTCGGGTCTCCAAATAAGAAACTGATGCACGAACCTCCTCACCAGCAGCTCAGAACTATCTCTGACTCGCTTCAGAAACACCCTGACTCTGAATGCCAAGTGCTGAGCCTCATGGGAGAAAGAGAGAGAGAGGGAGCAAGGCAGATAAAGTGAGAGAGAGAGAAAATAACTGCGAGTGATAATTCAACAGGTAGCAGTGTGTGGACTGATAGGGTTGTTACAAGCAGCAGGGACTGAATTACCACTGCCGTGGACAGACCCTGTCACCCTTGCACATCCAGACCAATATTTGGAACTCACTCCATGTTCGCTGATAAGTGGACACAAGGCTGAGGCACTCCAACATCTGAACGTTATTAGCTTAAATTCCAGCTATCGGGCTCAGCATTTAGCGTTCAGTATCACGGCGGCTCTCAGCGTGGAGGAATCTTTCAGAAACAAGACAGAAGCATGTCAAAATATTGAGATGAACCGTGTTGATCTGCCTTGGCGAAGCCCTGGAGGTGAGAAAGCATGTGACGAATACAGGGAGCTATGCTCTCTGCTTGGCTATTCATGTCCACTGTCAACCTCTCCGAACTAATGAGAATTGATTTATGATGGATCAGCTAGCTTATCAGGTGCAGAAAGAAATTACCATGGCTAGCCAAGGGGTGAGAGGGTCACCATCGAATTGTAAAATCAATTTGCATTGATTGTAAAAGGTTCATTTTGCGAAAGAGGACACAGTCAAAGGGATTAAACTTAACCAGACAACTTTGATACCGCACAATAGGCTTTATTTTTTTTTACTTTCCTTACCTGTCTGTATAACACGCACTCAAAAAGCTTATAAACGTGAGTGCGTTCTTTGACGCCCCGAGGCACATCACAGAGATTTAATATTGACGTGGAAGTGACATCTGCACTATGGCTGTAATACCTGCGGTTTTAAGAGTACATCATATATATTGTGTCCAATCCAAGGGTGAATTTGTAAGATCTACATTAATAAAAGGAGCTAAAAGAATTGGCAGCGTTATCAAATCAGAGCAGGGTGGGCGGAGCCAGATCTGAGGTGTCAAAGAGCAGGTTTAATTAAGCAGGAGAGGATTTTTGTCTTTCACAGAGCGCCTCTCAAATTCACACCCAAATCCCTCTTTCGCTCCCTCTTACCTTCAATCGCCAGCATTGCCCTTAATTCTCGGTTCAGCAGCTCAAAGCGTCTCTCCAGATCGTGTTCCTTCTCCCTGGGCAAGTTGTAAAAGTTCATCAATATGTTAATTACTAAATCATTAAACACTTAAAGAAACCTTTAATAAACATTGATTCGTGAACTCGCCAACACCTTCCCTACCTCACATTAATCTACTGCAAATAAGCGATACACAAACAGGAACAGAGGGGGCAGAGAGCGGCGAAACAGCGGTGGGGGGGGAAAGCGGGCGGGTGGCTGGCGGTTGGAGTATCACGCTGCAAATTAAATTTTGCCACTTTCAAATGTATTGGAAATGAGCTATGTCCCTAATAGAATTTGTCCTTCACAGCCTGTTCGGTGACTAAAAAGAAATGAAAGAAAGAGAAATTATCAAGGCCCTTTTAATTGAGCACTTAAAAAGCCTTTTTCCAGTGATATAATGTGATTAGAATACTTCAATCTGTCATTTATGAGAGCTTTGAAACTCTGTCTCTTTCTTCTCCTCCTCTCTCTCTCGCTCTTTATGCAGAATGAACAGCCGCCCAGATTTCTGTACGTCTCACTCTCACTTTTAAAGAAAAGGATGAAAGGTTTAAAAAATGAACATTATCATCTTTTGAGGCAAAAAATAACTGCGAAAGTAGTTAAAAAAGAGGGTAAATATGTGGGTTATTGTCATAATGGCTTCCTCTTTTAGCTGAATGAAGTCATTTTTTTTCAATTCTTTTTTTTTGGTCGATCCAATTCTCATAATGGGTGGAATAATACAGTCTTTGAAATCACATTATTGCAGACGCGTCCGTTCTGATATGCCGTTTTGTCCGCTTTACGGTGGAGGGCCACCGGGGGAGGGGTGGAAGTGAATGAGGGGCCCGACCTTCTGACTGGGCTCAGGTCTCCTGGGAAAATCATTTCAAGTGTGGGTCTCAACATATTATAGGTGTGTGTGCTCAGAGACCACCGCTTCCACTGGTAAGGGTTGGAGAAAGAGAGAAAGGGTAAACATGAACTCACAGCAGAGAGAGCTGGTTCTGTCGGCGGATCAGAGCGTTCTTCTTGTTGACCAACGTAAACCATTCCTGCATCATGGACTCTTCCTCTTCTTTATTATTGCCTGGAGACACACATACACAAAAAAACATGAGCATGTAAAACCTTATTATAACATTATTGCCATATTAAAAATCATTGCTGTGGTGCAGGGGTTTGAACACTAGGTCTGGGTGGCAAGTGGGTGCTAGAAGGTCTGCTTTAAAAAATAACATTAAAACACAAATATCTTAAAACAAAGTAAATTATTTTAAAATAAAATATCTGAAAATATCTTTAAAAAAAATAAAATTACAGAACTTAACATTTTAACTTCATTCTGGTTTCTAAACACTGGTCAGAAATCATGAGATTAAACCAAAAAATTATTTTTGTTTAGTCATCAAAAATTCACACTAATTACTGACAAGCTAAATATTATCTTTAAACACCTAGCCAATAATTAGACAATTAGCCAAGTTCCTGCTAGTTACAACAAATCTCCACTTTAAACCTCAATAAAACAATTTAATCTATAAAGTCTCACCCTGTTCTTTAAACAGACACTTTAACAGAGAGAAAAACACACACACACACACACAGACTTTTGACCGACTTTCTCTGGCACGGATAAGTTAAGCACTTTTCTCACACCTCCAACGAGTATAAAGTGCATCAAATGAGATTATCTGACAGGCTTTTCTCAACAGCGCAGACTGACACGCACGTTAGGAAGCCATCCAGATGTGTGTTCACTACCTACATATTAGACACTTCACAAGGTACTGCCATTGTCAGTAAAACAGAGATGGCTCTGGATTAGAGCAGGATTAATGCAGGCTGGTTACTTTCCTCCGCTGACTGGGATTAAAGCCTCAACTCTGGTTCTTTGTGAAGCCTCAGAGCTTCAGATCCCATGTACATCCAAAAGCACAGGTCCTGTGCCCGAGGCCTACATGTGCGGATGCCAAACTTACATAGTCGGAAACAACGGGTGGGGCCCGCCCATTGCTGAACCCCGCCCATTGCTGAAAGGCCGGATGTGTGACAGTTAAGAAACTCAATTACTCTTATAATTCTCATGGTAAAAATTAGCCATTAAAATTCAATGACTCATGAGTGAATGTAACTGAATATCTGGAGTGCAATGTACATGCAATGTGTTTTTTTTTTTTTTTTTTAAAGAAATTAATACTTTTATTCAGCAAGGATGCAATAAATTGATCAAAATTGACAGCAAATACTTAAGTTACAAAAAAATCTATTTCAAATAAATGCTGTTCTTTTGAACTTTATATTCCATGTATGTAACATGGTTATCACACTTGTTTTAGTTTTAGTAGTTTCATGGCAGAAAGTTAATAATGTCACGAGACACAAGATTTCACATTTTGTTGGTTTTGTCTGACCAAATGATGCCATCCCAATTCAAAACTTTATTTGACCTCAGAAGGTATCAAAGGAAAGCAGACACTATATGGTTTGGTACTTTGGGCCGAGAGGGTAAACCAGTTAAGTGGGTTCAGGAAGAATGACTCCGATGTCAGTATTCTGAGCATTTTTGTGACACTAATTATGTCTTTGAAGAGGGATGAAAGAGCAGAAAAGATGAAAGATCCTTTAAGCTTATGTAATCACATCACCTACTCTATGCTCCTGTGATACCTGTCTGTTCCTGACAGCACCAACAACAGAATTAGCATTTGTACACAAACACGCTCACGCTTTTTACAAATGTGAAGACTTTAAGATCAACTTTTGTAGATCTTAAGATGAGAATTACAGTGTCACACATTATATAAAAATGTGCGTTTGAGTGATCCTGGATGCCCCTGATATGCATTTAACTTTCTTCAGACAAGAGTCAAACACAAAGACAATTTTATATATTTAATATTTACAGTCATATTATACTGTCAAATGAGGTTATTAAACCAAAAATGTATGAGAAGCCATAGTATATTGTGAAAATAGTGCAGCTGAGTGTTTTACTGCTTACTGCTATTTTTAGCAAAACATTATTAAACGGCATCTTTTGACTGGAAGATATAGTTACCATTCAATAAAAAAAAATGGGTACATTGAAATGAAATGGTGAACAGGCACTTAATGTCATAGGTGCTACTATATTGTGGATTTGAGCACAACTAGAATGCTGTACTGACCAATCAGAAGCCAGGACTGGATCTGTTTCAAAAACAAGCAGTATGACAGTGTGTGTGTCTGTCTGTGTGCACAGAGCCATTACGAGGACGAGGTGGGGGTGACAAAGGGCGGATCTTCAATAAGAGTCTGATGTGGGAACTTGCGCCTCCGATCCTTTTTCCATCATGCTGTTGCTTGGCACCATGTGACTGACGCTGGTCATGTGAGAGAGACAAATCCGCTAGCCACAACAAAGCCAGCGGCAGCCCCCGGTGGGACGACGGCCCTGTCACTCACCCCCACCAAAACTCCCCGGCCCTCCACCAGGGGAGCCGCTCTCATGTCTGCCAGTGCCAGATGTGTGAAATTTTGTATTTGACGACAACGCAGAGTAGAAGGGAGGGGAAAAAAGAGGGGGTCCGGGATTTAGGAATCAAGCCTGGATTATTGTAGTCAACTTTTAAATAGTGCAGCTCGGAAGGGATAAAGTGTGCAGTGACAGGTCATTGTAGCGACGCACAGTCAAATGAAACAAGCAAATAATAAATGGTAATATTAAGCTTGTGTGACATTGTAAGGGAATGACGGATTAGCAGCCGCATCCCGGAGGCCAATGCCTGAGCTTCAGCACTGACAGAGCCCTGACAGCATGAAAGAAGCCCTCGCTTTACCACTAAAACAAATAACACGCACACAAACACACTCTTCCATACACATTCTACAGTGCCAACACTTAAACTGTGACCTTTGCTGGGGACGACCCAAATAACTGATGGCCTGAAATTGCAAAAAGAACCTATTTAGACTTATCTGATTTAAGATCATATAAATCACCAGCGTTATTTTAGTACCAGTGAGATACTATTATGGTGTTTATTAATATTTTGAATTTTTGTTTTCCATCTTTATTTTAATTAGGTTTTAGTTACTTAGTTAAATATGTCTATACCATTTTTATTAATTTTAGTTTTAATTTCAGTTTTAGTTTTAGATATTTTTTGTACATCAAGGTAAACTAAATTAAGATGAGAAATATTGCCTTGGCAAATAGCTGAAATCATGTTTTTATATTAAATTTTATTTCAGTTAACAGTTTTTTTATTTCAAGTACCAAAAATGTTTTTATAATGGTTTTAATTGTAGTTTCAGTTTTAGTTTCTTATAATAACTCTGAAGAGCACACTTAAAAATGCCACAACCTATACAATTTACACAGACAATTCAATTTACAATTTATAATTAATCAAAATATTTCCATAGTACTATAGTGTCACAGATATACTCACTGTAGTGGATTTTTAACCCAAAAATATGGCATTTTGATGTCTGGCTGCATCTCTTTGGGTGGTTAAACACTTTTGTGTAAATATATATCTGTACTAAAATAATAAAATATTATATTAAAATGGTGTTGTGTAGTTCTACATATAACTAGAAAACATTTATACTACACAGAAATTGGCATTTGCAAAATACAAACAATAATTAAAATTTCCAAATAAATAACACTTTTTAAATTATATAAACAACTGTAATCATTTATCTCCAACATTTCATTAACTTTTTTTCTTCTGAGAACTGAATAAAATCTAACTATAAATGAATAGAACCTGCTTCTCTAACCTGGCTGATCTTTCCCAATAGCATTCACTTTGGAATGAAGAGAGGTAGTACAAAACTCAAGAGAGACCGTCACACAAGCACAAGGGTCCAGGCTCGTCTGGTAGGCCCGAGGGCCTGTGTCCATGGCGGGGTGATCTGGCCTCAATAGTCAAATCAGATTAAGATAGTCATCTCAGCCACTGTTGCATTCAAAACTGATAGCATTAATGAAATGCACACACATTTCACAATCTGCCCCTTGCCTGCTAACCTTTACTGATTACTTTACCACACAGACAAAACAAACCGTAAGTCACCTAAATGTGAAGTATCATGAATATTTTTAGGTTACATCAGTTAGATATATAAAATACACCTGTTAAATTACAAATACACCCCAAACAGCTCCAGATGTGACTGACGCGATTCCAAAATATCATTTAAATATCTGAGCTGCTTTAGCAACTTTTATAAAACCCACACCTTGATATTTGGAAAACAGTGTACAAGATCTTTGCCAAAAGTTGCCAGAATGCCTAAATAAGATTGTTTTCATTTTTAAGGCATGTAATTAGGCCAAACGCTGTGAATAGCAAATTAATTATGTGAATTGAAGGGTCTATTTTTTTTTTTTTTTTTTTTTAAATTAGAACCTTATTTAGATATTTACAGAATGATAAAAACCAAATAACTCTGAAGTAAACCTCCGCAACAGGGGGATTGTTTTGCTTGGCATTTTGTTTAATTACAAAATTCCCCTTCATTTGATTTAGATAAAAATCTTTCTAAAGCATTAAGAAACCAGAACAATTACAAATTAATCCTGAGTCCTGCTAAGAGCTGGGTGTCTTTACTGAGGGAAAAAAAAAACAGGCTGGGGGTGGAGAGAAGACGCCATAAAGAAAAGAAAAAGAAAAGAAATATATTAAACCCTGTGATCACAGCAAGCTCTTCTCATTTCTTATCCACCCGTTTTCTGTTTAATCCAATACCCAGTAATCCAATTTGTCTATCGGAGTTTGAAGGGGAAGATCTCCACTCCTCTGCCACTCAGTCACTTTTTGAACATTTACGATTTATTTTAAGTGGGCTGACTCTCCTCACTCGTTCATTCTGTGCGTCTAACTACCGTTTCCCTCTTTTTTTGTTGTCAGGAGTTAAAATGCATGAAAAAGAGAAGGAGAAACAAATAAAAAAATAAGGAAAAAAAAAAAAAAAAAAAGAGGGAAAAGAACAAGATGAACAAGGTTTTGTGCGACTGAGAGGAAGCTCATTAAGGCCCAGTCAGGGAGTCTTTCTGAATATGCATGAAGGCAATAATCAGATCTTCACTCGTCACTGAAGGAGAGAGCGGTGAGTACAAAAGGATTGATTTAATTACTTTGAGTGGGTCTGCAATGTGGAGAAGTCTTGTTAGCGTGGGCTGAAAGGGCCGCGCTCGCCTTGCGCCGCTCTGATGGAAGGTAGTTTAGCTTGAGCCACAATACCTAATCTCAGGATAAAGACCCAGCCATTGTGCTTTAAGACGCCTATCACTAGTTTCAAAATGGACCGAACACATTTTCTCTTGTTTAAGCCAACCTAGTTAACCGCTAACCTTTTCCCCTGTTTGCTATTTATCCAGGGATCGGTCTCTTTAGGTGACCAAGACACTGAAAAAGCAAAAGGAGGCATAAAGAAAAGCTTAAAAGGTTAATTAATTTGACATTAAAATAAAATTAAATCACTTTAAAATATTATCACAATATCTAAAACAAAATAAAAAAAATCACGTTAAATCTTTTAAGGAAACATTATCACTTATGATCATATGATCACAAACCAACATATTTACACTAATGGAACATGAGCAGCCAAAGCGCATTACAATTTAATTCCTGTCCCCGTCACTAGGTTTTCAATTGCCACCGGTATTATTGACCTTCAGTTGCTTGCTTTGCGGCTTATGAGGAAGAATTCATAAGGATAGAAGAACCGCAGGAGGAAAACAGGATCGCTTAAGTCGCCCTTAATGACAGAAAAGTCTTGCTATACATACACTGTTATCATACATCCTTTCATGTAATTGTTTGAACGTTCAGTGAGGGGCCGACAGAAGATAGGCTGTACCTTAATACTTGTCTCTCACCCGCCCCTCAGCGCTGTTAACACAAACAACTCCTCTGCAAACACTGCAGTCCCCCAGCTAATAGCAGACACCTCTCACTTTATGCCGAGTTTGGCAGGGGCAAAACAAACAAATGGCAGATAATAGATTTTTTTTTTCCCCATATACACAAATTGGAATGTAGTTTTCTCCTTTTATGTAATACTTAAGCAACTCTACCACAAATATGGTTCTATTACTTTAAAGCATTTTTTGACATGGAGAGTAACAGTGGAGACTATATGAATTTTAGCCTGGCTGTCTGAGTTAAGCACCGCGAATCACAACTATGTCCATCTCTGTCCGCAGCCCCCTACTCTATTAAACTGTGTTTGTATTCCCCCCTTCTTTTTAATCAATAAACATTATCACAGACTGACAGACTATCAGCTAGTGTTGGCCGTTTCTTGCTCCTTAATCCCTGGGCCGCCTGTCCACTATCGCAGCCTCACGATGAGCGTAACAGCAAAGACAGCCAGTTTACATTACAAAACAACAATTACAGCCATTTTCACAACAGCACTCGCAACAAATAATGATGCAAAATGACAGAAGGGTGGAAAACAGATGATAAAACAGTTTGAGTTTTTGTCTTCACATTTATGCATTTGGCAGATGCTTTTATCCAAAGAATCTTACACTGCTTTCAAGGTATACATTTTATCAAGTTCCTGCTGGGAATGAAACCCAAGATTGCTAGGACCATGCTTTACTCTTTGAGCTACAGGAACAATAAAAGATTTGATAAATGATTTTTTTTTTAATACTGTATAGTCCAATCAATTGCACATTTGTTATATAAGGTCAGGACATATCAAGCAAATGCACAATAATTTGTTGGAATATATGCAACAAATAAACCTCTGAATTTAGAATAAGGACAGCAATATAAATATAAATACTAAGGGGTAGACACTGAAAAAAACAGTAATTAAAATGTAATGAATGTAAATCAAAAGTTGTCAACAAGTAAGGGTAACAAAACAATTAAAAATCAATTAAATAATAATAATAATAATAATAATAATAATATATGTACACACATAAAAGTTACTATAAATTAAGTTATAGAATAGAATTAATAATAGAATAGATATAATAAAATAGAATTTTAAAGATTTATCAACCATGTTAACCCTAAAATGCAAGCGTGGACCATTGAACCATAAAAACAGATTCATAATATGACTGTCAGGGTGAAACACTGCAGGCAGAGGTCCTTTCCTCTTTTCTTTCTTATTTTGACAAATACTATCATTTCATTCTATCACCCACTTTAAGCCTGCTTTTGGGAACGTTGAACACAGGGGCAGAATCAAGGGCCTTTGGAAAAAGCTGAGTACTTCAGGTAATTAAAGCTGGGTGAGTGGCAGATGAGAGCGGTAAAAAAAAGATCACCTGGTGAAGCCTTCCGAAAAGGTGTTTCATTAAAAGCCTTTTACCATACAAGCACAGCACAATGTGGGGACGCCGTATTTTACCACTTATACTCAACAGGCCCTCAGAGCAGTGGCTCGGATGAGAGCAGAAACCTATCCCGGTTAATAATCTCATAACAAAAGCTAAAAGACATCATCCTATTAACTAGTGGTCCCCAGCGCTAATGCGAGGTACTGCCCTGTGCCTCTGTATAGAGAACGCAGCTATTAAAAAGGAGTGTGTGAACAGCCGGCAGGAGACTCCGTCAGACCCAGGCCCTCTTTCACCCTTTATCTGTCCCCTCTTGTTCGAGAGCTGTCAGTGATATCATGAAGCTTGAGGAAATCGACGTCGACATTTGTCAAAAATGTTTCATTTTGGGTGTCGTGTTTTAACAGAAACGTGCGAAACGAGAAGACTGAAGTCAACGTCATTTCTGTTTTGCGATTTAGATATCGTTCGATTCTTGGCGATAACTTGGAAGAGGAATGCTAGTGACACCTCCCCCTTTTTCCCTCCAGCACCTCCAACTCCTTGTTGCACATTTTACCTTTTTTCTTTTCTTCTTTTCTCTGTCCTTTCTTTCTCGGGGGGAATATTAAATGAGTGAGCCGGCTGAAAGGCGCTGAGTCGCTGACACAAAAAGCGTTAAAAATTCTCATTTGGTTGTCTTTATTTTGCTAGCGCCATGTGGTCCTTGAAGATGTTGAAAACACGGGAAGCAGAGGAAAGATCAGAGCCGGCTCATTAGCATTGGGACAGAACTGGAGAGGCAGCGGTGTATAGTGGGCCCTACTCCAGAGCTCCAGTGAGAACGGTTGGTGGTAAGCTCCCCGTTTCATTGTGCTTTTGTCTTTCCTCCGGGTCTACCTCACAGCGGGGAGCAACGCTACCCCCAGGTTACACAAGGGAATTATGGGAAAAAATGATTTTGACCAATGTGGAGAGGACTCAGACATTGTCAGATGTAGGCTTCGTGTGCAAAGATGATGTTCTTGACGAAATGGCAGAGAAGGTAGAAATGAAGATTCTTCATCATATTCTCATTGAATCCACTCTTGGCAGTTCAATCTTCTCATACAGTCTGGAAAAAAACCCTACAGACCAACAGTGTTCTCTGAAAATCATAAATCAGTATAAACCTGCAACAGTTATGCAGAAAATGATAGACTTTAGCTATGATTTATAAGCATGCAATATAAAAAGACTGTTTATTAGTGAATTATCCTACACATTTTAGCCCAAGTGTTTGGTCGTGATGACAGCATCCACACCGGCGGACTAAATGCCTCATTTTTGATGGAAAGAGGAAAACATCAGTTCTAACCCGTCTCCATCTCACCCCTGCTTTCCCCAGTCGTAGTGAAATGGATAAAGGTCTAGTTGGATGGGTTTATCGGGTAAATCCTGCTGGTTGGCCTGCTATCTTGGATGATGACCCTGAAGAATGTCAACAGCTCATTTCCCCAAAGCTGGAAGGAGTCACCATGGAAGTCATAATCTGCTCCTCCGCAAAGCCTTTGATTCAAATGCCGAATCTCTCAATCTTTTCAAATATATATTAACAGGAATCGTTCACTCCTGCGCACCCATAACACTTCTTATAAGTTCTGGGAAGGAAATGTTTGGTATCAAATAGTCCAGCTTTCAATTTTATAGAATTGTCTTTAATTTAATGCCTTTATATTGTGGTTACATTATTTGACTCGAGGAGGTGTGACCACAAACACTGGTCTCTTTAAAAATGACTTGTAATATTGTTAGTATAAAATACTAATATTGTTAGAGTTCCTGACTGTACATTAAAGTAAAGCATGGCACTAGCAAGGGAATGCTGATGAAATATATAACTTAGACATTACTTTGGATAAAATATGCATAATTGTTAAGTTTTCACCTACTATAATTGCTTGATTCTGATTGGTTCATACTTGAATACTTTTTGCCCAACATATTCATGCTCACACCCTGCATCTTCTGTTCCTACCAACAGAACGACAGCAACGCCACGAGATACCAGTGATTTTTTTGGCCATGTTGTCGGGGGTCGTCTGGTTGATACTAGCTGGCCTCCAAAAAGAGCCCAGGACCAGATGTTACCGAAATGATCAACAACCAAAGCAACAATAGCTACGGGGGAGGGAGAGAGCAGCATAAATTAATGGCTGATTTCTCTGGCTTTGATGGAATTAGCGGTACTTCTTTTCTCAATGTGCCATGTGAATGTCCTTGCGTTAAACGTTTTTTTTCCTATTCTCTTTCTCTCTCTCTCTCTCCCCTTTTTCCCCCTTTTTGACAAGTAAGGCCACCCAGCAGAAAGCAACTGATGCAAAACCCCCAAGTAATCCCTGTGTTTATCTCTCCACTGTGGTAAGTCTGAACACAGACCCCATTATCTCACGGATTTGAGCAAACTTTCATTTATTTGTTGGCCTTGGGTATTCTCTTTCTTCAACTTCGATGCCTGAGTTTAGGATCCCCTGATTCCACTATTCCAATGTAAATAGATTTGCATAGTGTCACAATGCATCTAGCTGAGGTACTGATTAGCTGACAGAGGGGAGGCCTGTTTGCAAGGGTGGGGGGACCCCAGTGGACATGTACATGTAAAAAGGTGCCTTCCAGGAGGGAGCAGTGAACACATACATATGTATCTGTGATTGCATGAAGCTTCTCAAAATCTCCACACAGCCAAATGGAAAAGGGCTGCTTGGATTCCCCCCCCCCATCTCTTTCTCTCAAACCAAAACTAACGGTGTCTACTGCACCTGATTTAACTACTAAAATCGCCACAAATGGACAATTTCTTCTGATTTATAGGCATTATATGCCAAGTAAAAAGACATTTAGATGACATGAATTAAAAGGATAGGTTACCCAAAAATGAAAATTCTGCCACCGTTAAATCATCTTCATGTTGTCCCAAACCTGCATGACTTTCCTCTGTGAAACACAAAGAATGATATATTGAAGAAATGTTGTGGTTCATACAATGAAAGTCAATCCAGTGGTTTTTGGATATTGACTTCTATCGACATTGTATGCACAAAAACAGTTCTTCTAAATATCTTTGTGTGCTCCGTTTCACCATTTAAATGTAATTGGTGTTTATTTAAATGATTTATCGTAATATTATGTAGCATGAACATAATGCTAAGGCAGTAGATGCTTTTGACAGTCATCTGAAAGGCTGCAAATTTTGTGGGCAAGCAGATGTCAATCATTTGAAGTTACAAACTACCATTATATATGAGCTATAGTAGATATTAAACTAGCATTAACAAAAGATGGCAGTCCTAGCACCACCTATTTGAAAGGCAAGCATTTTGGTAAGACATTAGTGTGTGTTAAGGACAGGTTGTAGCCATTTAGGTGTATCTCTGTTATCTCATCGACTTGCTCTACCTCTCTGTTTACATACTTGAGGTGTGAAATTCTGGGGGTTATCAGAGCTGGAGCAACACTCCATTTAGATTCACACCGAACCCTGAGAGATGCTGAAATGGCTACCTGTAGAGATGACAAATTAGCACAAGCAGCAAGGACCCGTCAACACCTGCAGAATGTTTTTCTTACTAATATATGATTTGCTTTTATTTGCTTAATCCGCTTTCCAAGTAAACGTCTGAGCAAACGATTGCAGAGGGTGAAACACATATGCTGGCCCCTGAGATTTTCAGCCTTTCAGATGACTGTCAAAAGCATTTAAAAGTTGTTGTAAGCATTATTTAACAGACAAACTGGCTTGAGATAGCATAATATTACAGTGTACCATGTAAATGCAGAAGATATTTTGAAGAATGTCTCAACTCTACAATGATACTTTGATTGTATTCGGAAAAACACTAAGACACGTTCCACAGAATAAAGTAAGTTATACAGTTTTAGAACAACATGAGGGTGAGTAAACAAATTGTCATTTTTGGGTGAACTATTCCTTTAAGGCCAAAAGGTACAAGGAAGAGAGAATGAGGAATGTGGCATTGCTTGGATTGAAGCAAAATGGGCTAGATGAGTGTGGAGGTGCTACTCCCTCTGCGTTGTAGTCATTTCCCTCCTGCAGTGTGCCTTTGCATAATTTGCCCCTCCTCCCCCATTAGAGCGGTCGGCTCGTCTCCCCGGGCCATGTGTTAGAACAAATTTGAGCAGTGTCATATTGCACGTATTTCAACAAGGCCAATACGGTTCCCGCCCAATTTGCTTAATGAATTAAACTGAGGAGAGTAATGGATGTGCTAACACTATTAGCCGCCCTCCACACATCTGCATTGTGGATTCTGGCGTTTTCTTTTCTCCCCCCTATAACCCTCCCATTTTTTCCCCCTCTCTTCCTCTCCTCAGGTTTGCTTAAGGACAAATTGATAATGAGTCTCCTCCCTACAGTAACTATAAAAGTCACTTCCCTCGCTATCTTTCCATCTCTACTAAGCGGCTAACAGCAGAACAATAGCATTTAAATGGTCATTTCCATTAACTCAAATGAGCTGTTTTGGGTGTTGTTAGCGTGTTTTAGCATGCTAAAGGTGGGTTTGGGAGAGCAGCCATGTGCTGATAAGGTTCAGGTAGTATGTTAGAGGAATGTGTAGCCTAGAGAGGCTCATACAAAGGGAAATGAACAACAACTGAGCTAGCATAGCAGGGCTGTTAGCACGTGAATGCCCCTAATTACAGGCCAACCCCGCGTCATTACACTTAATTGTAAAGTGCGTCTTAATCAGTTTCCATATGAAAAGGTCTATTAATTAAGTGCATGACTGAAATTCAATTATGTTGTCAGGAGACAATTTGTAAACCAAATAATGATCAATTATGCAAACAGAGTCCAGTGCACCCAAACTGTTTTGCTAAGCCTTTTTCTAGTAGAGAACTTCTAGGAAAAATCTAATTGAGTTAAATTAAAAACAAATTTAACAACTACGCATACTGAATTGACATTCAAAAGTGCAACTTAAAAGAAATATTTTAACTGTTAAATCTGTTAGTGTATTCACAAACCTAAATATATGTCAAAGAAATTTTCATTTAAAAATAATGCACATGCTTGCGGAAAAAAGTGGGGTGTTACGCCCATGGGATGCAAGTTCAAATCCAGCCTGTTTCAAACAAATCCAATCCCATCTCCTCTCTACTGTCCTCTACACTAAAGACAAAAATCCCATAAAAATTAAAAAAGACACGCACACCAGTGCCACAAAAACACAACAAAAAACTAAACTAAAAAAAAAAAAGCCCAGCAGATCATCGAGGTCTTGGCTGGCGTTGTGGAGAGCGGCTCTCTGTTTTCCTGTGCGTATGGAGCCGCAGTGGCACGGCACTAGCTGCTTTTGGCTGGGTCTTACTGGAATGGCAGTCAAAGGGGGGGAAAGATGAAAAGGCCTCAAGATGCTTCAATAAAGGGGAGATTATAATAAGCGCCATCATTGTGCCCCTTTTGAAAATGTTAATCAGGCATATCACTGCCTGCCTGCAATGCCACATGTAGCAGCGTTTAACGTAACTTCACACTAACAATTTAGAGGACAGCAAGGCCACTGCAAAACACATGGGGGGGATAAAAGAGAGGGATAGAGGGAAAAGGAAAACAAACAGGGATGGAGAAGGAGTGCTACAACGGCGACTGGACGTAATTTCTGTCGTTATAAAAATCTAAATTACATGTCTCTCAATGCAGGCCGTATCTCCCGCAACCAACAAACCCTTCCCCCCAACGCCCCCCTCCCAGACTATCCACCCCGTGCGTTTTATCTTAAGATTCTTAGACAATGCCTGGAGGATCCCCTTCTCTAATCTTCCTTAAAATCCCCTTTCATCCAACTGTTAAAGAATGTTTGAAAGCCTGACACCAGACCAAAAAAAACCCTCTTCACATCTGGGAAAAGCTTTCGGAGGGAGGGGTTGCTGGTTGGGTTTTGAATGTGAAGTCAACGCAACTTAACTAATTAAATTGTTTTTGCCTCTCGAACATTCAAACGGCTTCGGAGATTAAAAAGGGCTGATGTGAGGCATTTTCCTTCTCAATTCCAGCGACCATTGCAATAAACTGGACAAATACAAGAGTAGTGCTAATGTCTT
The DNA here is from genome assembly GCA_039654775.1 of Spinibarbus caldwelli. NCBI lineage: Eukaryota > Metazoa > Chordata > Actinopteri > Cypriniformes > Cyprinidae > Spinibarbus > Spinibarbus caldwelli. Next base: position 13,408,820 of record CM077250.1, on the reverse strand, counting down.
ACAACATGCATTAATTGAGGCTAAAGGTCTAACCTGTTTATATTAGGTAGCGAGAATACATGACTTCACAAAGGCGATCTACGCTGTGTGCGTAACGGTCCGGTGAGAATTAAAACCAGCGGGAAGAACAAAGGCCGCAAAAGCCAGCAGCTGAAAATGGACCATTCTGATGTTAACCAGCTCTTGAAGTCGAGCACATAGTCCAGCACTAAACCTGAATAGGCGGTCACCTCCTGATCCAGCGCTGGCCTTTGGTCGTGCCGATAAAAGCCATCCTTATGAGCCGAATTCCTGCGTTTGTCTCCAGGCTTACTTTTCCGCTACTCACGGCGCACGCTTAGCAGGAAGGCTAAACGAGGTCTTTGGTCTTTAAAATTAGAGTGGACAAGCTACCGAACTAGCATGCAAATCCCATGGAGGAGAAAGAATAGGACAGAGGGAGAAGAGGGAAAAAAAGAGAATCGAAAGAGAGACAACAGAAGAAAGAGAACAGCAGAGAGGGAGAGAAAAAGAGTTTGCGATTACGCCGATAGAGCCCGGTGCGTGCCGATTGCGAGAGACATCACAAAACCCGTCTCGTCCCCAGAACCGGGGCGAGTATTATGCTCTAAACACTTTTCCTTCTCTTACTGCGGAAAGATTATACTGGTTATCCTATTAATGCAGCTGAAATGCCATTCTAGTGTCTTTAAGCTCTTGCATAGGAGGTCAAGAGGACTATGCCACCGCTTACAAGCATGCTGTGGATGTAATCTTCCCAAAGTTACAATAATTAATGTTAAGCTTCTTTAGCAATACGTTTCTGAAAGAACTTGCCTGATAATATACTTAAAGCTGTGTTAGCTGTTAGCTGTTGTCTGAGCTCGGAGACCATTTCCCCATGCGACTCACGTAGCCAAGCTTAAATCTTTAGTCAAACTAAGGGGCTGGTTACAAGCATGTTGCCTTAGCCACACAAGCAATTCCATTTCAGTCTTGGCGGAGCTGAGATCTATAAACGCAGACACTCAAGCAATTATTTCTGCATGGCCAACACTGCCTTGGAATGTGGGCACGGAGAATTAATGTGGGAAAACTGAGGGGGGAAAAGCGACAAACCAAAAAAAAAGGACTGACGTTTTGAGACTGAAATATAAAAAGGTGCACATCCGTTAAGAAGCCCGGAAGAGGACGGCCACGTCTCCGTGAATAAAACAAACATAATGGGCTTCTTCTGACACCGCCGTGCGTCTGCTTTTCCAGCACAGACTACTGTGATGGCTTGTCTGTAAACTGCATTAAGCTGATGATATCCGTCTTGTATGAATTTCTGTGACCGCGGCGGAGAAAAAGAGAACGGATTAGCATGCAATAAAACCTGTGTCAATCTTATCAGACTCAAGTGCAATTTTTAAACATATGTTAATCTCACCTAAAACTCATTCTTTTCCTCTGTGCTTTTTTAAAAATCTCTTATCGAGAACTCTGTAGGTGCGTGGGTTTTAGAGCGCTTTTAAATGCCATTATTTTCATAATTGCGTTCATTGTTGCAGGTTATAAAGCAATTTGAAAATCATATGTGTGCATAAATGCATGCTGAGCAGATGTCAGGGAGATGCATTCAGAGGCTTGCTGAATATCAAAAGCCATGCAGATAACATTTACACACATTTCAATGCTGCACACTGAAAAAATTTCAATGTGATTCGGGACGGTATTGTGCTCGGACAGAATGGCGAGCGCGCAAATAGCTCTCCTCTCTCGCTTTTGATTTCGCCAAACGTTCAAAATTGATATGTTTAGAAAATCGGGTGACAATAACATATTTAGACGTAATTCCAGGGATGTGGCTAACTGAGGTAATGGTTGAGCTGCTGGCGAGTATGTGTGTGTGAAGGACACTGCTCCCTCTGGTGTGGGAATAACAAGTTCATTAGGCAGGAGCCACCGCAGGCCTCTGCGTTCCCCCGAGCGCTCTGCGTTCCGTTTATGGCCTCCTAGCCCATCAGCGGCTGCATCATTAGGGCTCTGCCATAATTAAGAGCTGTTAGAAAGTGAATTCTCCAACTGCAGATTAGAAAATTAAACTATTTACTGATTACATATTAATAGAAGACAACAATGGCAGTTGCCATAAGCTTGGAAGGCAACCAAGGAATACATCTGTGTACTTAATTACCATAAACAATGGTTGCATGGAAATAGAGTTTTATACGCATTCCCTTCTGTAATACGCCTGATATCAGAAGACACTTGACAATTCGTGTTCAATTATCTTCATTCTTTAATGTGCTGTGAACTGCACACAGTAAATAAATTAACCAGCCCAATTACTGTGAATTCATCTGGGAAACAAACGCAAAAAACCAGCAGACTAAGGCAGAGCGTATAATGAGAGGGGGAGGGGGTATCAGGGATCACAAGTAGTTCTTAATACAGTTTTTATATGTATATAAATATAACTTTATAAGTGTGCATAAATACAGATATGCATACACATTTATTTAACTTTTGCTTATTTGTTTGCAGTCATCATTGTATGCATGTTGTGAATATATAATCTAAATATGTGACCCTGAACCACAAAACCAGATCCATGAAGATATTTTGTAAATTTCCTACCGTAAATATATCAAAACTTAATTTTTGATTACTAATATGCATTGCTAAGGACTTCATTTAGACAACTTTAAAGGCAATTTTCTCAATATTTAGAATTTTTTTTGCACCCTCAGATTCCTGATTTTCAAATAGTTGTATCTTGGCCAAATATTGTCCTATCCTAACAAACCATGCATCAATGGAAAGCTTAGTTATTCAGCTTTGAGATGTTTTCAGAAATCTCAGTTTCATAAAAAAAAGACCCTTACGGCTGGTTTTGTGGTCCAGGGTCACATATATATTCTCTCTCTCCGTTTACACACACACACACACACACACACACACACATCATAACAGTTGTATATTACTACTATATTGGGCACAATCCTAACTGTACATATCACATATATTCATATGTCATATATATTTATCTGAATAATTTCTAGTGACATAAAAAAAATTATTACATGCTATCAAAACTGAGAAATATGTAGTTAAAAAACTTATGACAATATTCAATACTTATAATACTTGCACTAATACAGTGCAACACAGTTTAGCATGATTATATTCAATATGTGTATTCTGAGCATAACATGACATTTGTTTTGTGTATATTTAGCAATAGAAGCTGTTTCTGGCAGACTATGTTGTCTGTGAACCTGACAGTGGCGTGAATGCACCTGTTTGCAGTGCTGAAATGCGTGCACTAGCTCAGACAGGTAAGCACATTAAGGTGAGACTCGTACATGGGGTCTGGTGTGTAACTGCGCCTCTTATTTCTGTGTGAGTGTGTAAATCTTGCCGAAATGTCTGGTTTGGTTCTCCACCTGCTAGGGCATTCAAGCCATTTATCATTCAGAGCGAGAAAAAAACCCCTTCAAACGGACACAGCGGCTTTGACTTCAACAGGGTCCAGGTGAGTGTGAAGAGAGCGAGGGAGGGATGGATGGAAGGTTGGGCAAACACAAAACTGTGATATCATCCTCAATGTGATGGAGAAGCATAAAAATTCAACCGTCTACTTTCACCTCCTTTTTTCAACCCCCGCTTCCCGACGCTGTCCTTGTGAGAAATGATTGTTTCGTATCAGCATCTGGACGGAAGGAAGCTTTTCTTAAATTTTAGTTATTGAGGCGCTGGAGTCTCAGAACGGAGCTCCATGTTTTAACAAAGGCTCCGCAGCCCTTTTTCCCTGCTACACACACCTGAAAGATCGCCCCACATCCTTTCATATGTGTATATGCAAGGAGAAGAGAAAGCGATAGAAGGAGAGAGAGAGAGGGAGGAGGAGAGCAAGCGCATGTATCTATTAATATGTGTCTTTCATTATTTCAACATTTCTTTTTCGGTCCAGCCCCCAAACAGCAGCCCTCCCCGTTTCTCTTCCTCCCCTCTTCACCCTTTACCCCTCTGCCGTATCCCCCTCTCTCCCTCCTTCTCTCTCTCTCTCACTCTCTCTCTCTTCTACAGCATATCATTGAAGGCCAGATATGGGGTTCTGTTGCGCATGGCTGCACGGTACTGTTCAATAGTGGCTGGCTGGCGGACGCTATCAGCACTAGTTATCAGCTCCCATGAAGGCTCTCTTATCACGGCGGCCCAGAGAGCCTCCCTGCATCCTCACCGCCCCTTTTCATATCCCTGCTGCCGCCCCAACATCCCGGCTTCAAAGATTCACACTTCCCAAACTCCATAAGAGTTTGTGAACGCTCAATTTGCCAAAACTGTTTACAGTGTAATTGGGCGGCGTACCTGTGTCCATGAGATAGCGCAGACGCTTCTCCACACGCGAGGCCCGCGTGTCGATCTGCCTCTGCTCACTCTCCAGCGCCGCCAGTTCTCCCACCACGTACTGACTGGTGTCTTTGAACGCTTTCTGCTGGGCAAGAACAAACGAGAGGAAGGGGGAGTGATGAGAGGTTAGAAATGAAGCATCACATCCTGGGTTTATATAGCTTTTTAATACCAGGGGAAAAGTGGTCATAATGATGACTGGTGAATATTGCTTTAATTAATTAAGCAAATGAAATGTTCTTTTTTTCTGATTTCTTTGGAAACGATGTACTGCTGTCAATTTTTAAAAGTGATAAAAATTACAAAAACATTCCTAAATTAGGCTAATTACTAAGATAAGGGGGAGGGGGGGTATAAATTAAAAAAATAAAATAAAAAAAGATTGAAAAAGTTTTAAATTAAAAAAGAATAATTAGTAATAAATAATAAATAAATTAGGTATATTAACAAAAGCATTGTATATGTATGGTGTATATGTAAATAAAATAAAATAAGAAATACTCAGAGGTACTGTATTATAATTTTTTCTGACTATGTTTAAAGCTTTATTTATTTATTTATTGCCTTAATTCCTAGCATAATAATATCTGTTTCTGCAGTTACGGACTGTAGCTTTAATGCCGAGGTATGACTATGTGCATGAATTTATTACATTAACATATTATCTAGAGTATGATAATTTTTCTGAAACTGTTTGAAGATTTATTTATTTATTTTAATTTATTTATTGCCTTAGTTCCTGCTGTAATATAATAACTGTAGCTTTAAATGCTGAGGTTTGACTGCGTGCATAAATTTATCATATATTATACACTTAAAAGTTAAAATAAAATGAAATATTACTGAGAAATAATGAAAAAAATTTTCTGACTATGTTTAAAGGCATTCATAATTCTTTTCCACAGTTATGGACTATAGATTTACATGCTAAGGTTTGACTTCATACGTAAAGCCTCAGGTAGGAGGGTGCACTTACACACCAATATAAACACACTAAATGACCTGAGAGAATCCAGTATTACAGCAGTCTGGAGACTGACACACAGAGAGACAAAATTTAAATATACGGGAGAGGTGGGTCAGTGCCTAAGGGCCTATCAGCAGGGATCTAAGAGATCTACACCGCTCATGCGTGTGCTCAGATTCACTCGTGTATACATTTGGAAACACGCTCCCTTTCTCACACACTAGCCCTGGTGGCAGCAGCACCCTCTGGCTCGTAGGAAACACTGGAGTGAGGGATGAGACAGTGATTAGGGAGAAATAGAGTAATTAAACTGCATGCTTATTTCTGAGTGTGTGATAGTGACAAGCACTCCCACCCCCTCTTTATTCCACTCGTTTATCGCCTTCCTCTGTCCTCTCCTCCTTCCATCCTTCCTACTATTCCGAGATAGAGGGGGAGGGGAAAAAGAGTGCTAATTTAAATTCACATCCTAAAGATTGCTGCAAAAATATATATATTTTTAGTGCTGATGCACCTTATTTCATAATAGGAGCGAGGGAAATGGGGAAGAAAGTTTTTTTCCATCCAAGACAGCACTTTTTCTGCCTGAGTCCTCCTGCTGTCCATCAAACTCCACCTTCCTCTTCCTCGCTGCTCTATCAAATACTTCTCCCACAAATCAATTTTACACATGATCAGCCCCCTCCCCTCTGCTCTCGCCTCTCTGCCATAATTAAGTGTTGAAATTTCCATATATATTATATTAATGCAAACATCATTCGCTGAGTAATTCAGCTTGAGCTGGGTAATGGGCAAGTTCAACACCCATTAACCCCTACACAGAGAGGGGCAAAGCTGGTCTCTACTGACCTTCCCTCTCTCTCTTTCTGTGTCTCTATCTATCTCACTCTTCCCAGGGTGTGTTTCTCTATGCTCTGGCCCTATAGGTGGTGCCACAATAATTAAAATTTCATTAGATCAGTCAACATGGAGAGAATGAACGAAGATGGGACAAGAAAAGATAATTATATCATTCTAAACTAATAGTATATATAAAAACACACAATATTTTTTATGTATACAATATATAAAAAAATAGACAATATTTTTCAATATTTTCAATTATATTTAAAATAATTTAAATTAGTGAAACATTTAAAATTAATAAATTACATTTCAACTATTTAAAAATGTAAACATTTAGGACAAATTAAAAGGGTTCAGAGAAAAGGACATATAGGAGGAGTGCAAGGTATATCTACTATGTCCATTTCCTTTTTTCCTAATCTTACAATTATCAGGGAACAGCAGTCTAATTTGCCTGGTCTCTTCAGCTTTAGGGAAGAACAGATTGACATCAGTGTTAAAAAAAACCTCTCTGGCCCTCAGACAGATGTGAGTGACTGTGTGCAGGTTTGACGTCCAACTATGACCTGGTGTCACAGACAACATCAGTATGAAAAAACAGTCCTGACTGAGAATTTAAATATGCATTTAAGTACTTCATCTTCTGTTGGTTTTCGTCCTTCTGTCTCTGTCAAGGCTCCTCTCTCCTCGGCTGCCCGCTTTAGATCTTCAGGCATTGATCTCTGCCTTTTAACTTCTGAAACGAGAGAAAGAGAGATATTAAACGATGACAGAGTTCATTCTCACCTGGGCACAATCACAAACTCACTATAACTGAATATGAAGACATTTTTTTTATCAGATGAACTTTTAAACCATTCAGACAGATCTGACATCATTAAAGAAATCACAAAGTGTATAGAAACACCTTATACAACTGTTATTAAACTGTTAGCATTCTTGAGACACTTCAGTGAAGACTTCAAGTTAGTCTTCACATTAAGCCTAATTAACTAGAAAAATAAACCTGACTGCTACAGGCTTATGCATTAAATACATTCATTTAATGATTGCTGAACTGCTCAACAATGTAAAATCCTCCATAAACTTTATGCAGTCAGTGACAACGAAAGTAAAGGACCTCACCTGGCCTGGTCTCTACGTATTGGCTGAATGATTTGAGCTGTGTTTTCCTGACTGCAGACTCCTTGTGGAAGACAACGGGACTGCGCAGGCGTTCCATTGCCCTGCGAAGACGCTCTGCGTGCAATTCATCAACATTATTCTATAAAAACATTAAAAAAAGAGGGAGGGATGGGGGGGGGGGGGGTAAAAGAGCAGTCAACTTAAAAGTAGAGCGGAGTCATTTGAATAAAAGTTGCTTCTGATGCCGGTCAACATTAAAGAAAAGAACAAATTAGACACACATGGCCAAGAAATGTTTAACGATGGAGCACCGCGCCTGAAGAACGGCCAAGGAAAGGTTCTGCAGAATTTGGTACATCTCCGAGTCCCACATTAACTCACAAGCACAAAGGAAATAAGGCAATTAAGTCTACTTTCAACAAAACCTGAGCCAGAAAATGTATTCAGATTATGCAAATTAAAAGCACTATTGTCTTGGAAGCGAACACGTGTTAGCAGCTTCTTACTGCGGCTTCCAATCACCTCAATATTGAAATGTGTTATTATGTGCTGGGCCCAATAAGCCAAGCAGACTGGAAAGCGAAACGGCAGCGTTCAGAATAACATTTGCAACGTCAATAATAATAGGAAACGTCTAATAAAGTTTGCAATTAGCGAACACGTTCCACTGCTTGAGACTGAGAGGGAGAAACATTGTTAGTGCAGACGCTAGCTCAGTGGTGTGTGTACGGAAACCGCACAGCTAATAAAGACAAGCGTGTACAAACAGACAAACACACCGCCTCTGGCCTGTTTATTCTTAAATTATAACTTTTGAAAACAAAGCTGCAATTAGCGTGTCCCTAGAGAACAACAAATTTAGCCTGATCTCAGAGATGTTCAGCATCTCTATGTGTGAATATTAACAGTTATAGCTGTTTATCCAACCGACCCGACATGTTTAAATTAACAATATCAGCTGTCAAAAGCCCTAATTTGTAGCTTCTCTTCAGCCATCTTGACAGATTGTAATTTAACTTTCAGAGATTCCTACAGGCTGGATGAGACAAATACCTGTACGTGGGTCAATGACATATCAAACCAAGTCCCTTAACTACTATGTACTTACATAAAAAAATTAAGTACTTATTGTGTTCATATTGTATTGCAACACACTTTTGCTGCTATTGAGGTGGGATACGGGTAAGGTTAGGGACAGGTTTGGTAGTATGGGTAGGTTTAAGAGTGGGTTAAGGTTTAAAGGATGGGTCAACAGTGTAATTATAAATGTAATTACAGAAATTAATTACAGATTTAATTACATGCAGGTATTTTAAAAAATATATAAGTACATGTAAAAACATGTATGTACAAAATAAGTGCACTGCATCAAATGATTAATTTAAATGTAAGTACATAGTTAAGGCCACTTAATATTAATTAATATTAATAAAGGCCACTTTATATTAATATTAATATTAATATTAATATAAAGTGGGACCTGAAAGCATATAGGATAAAGAAAGATGTATCAAGATAACTACATAAGTTAACATGAACAAACAAATGAACAATACTTCTACAGCCTTTATTAATATTAGCTAATCTCAAAATTTTACTAACAGTTAAAGCATTGTGAACTAACATGAACAAACATTTTTTAACTAACATTAAGAAAGGTTAAAAAATGCTGTAAAAATATATTGCTTGTTGTTAGTTAATGTTTTAGTTTGTTAGTTAACGCATTAATATTAACAAACGAGACTTTATAGCAAAGTGCTCTGAAAGTTTTTAAATATATTTAAAAGCATTTTTTGAAAATATCATGAATAATTAATTCATAAATATGACTAAGAGTCACACCACATTTTACAACATTTAACCCCCCTCCCTCCCACACACACACACAAACCAAAATCAATTTGAAGTCAGAAATGAAAAGGACGCTTAGAATAGGTCTATTCAAATCATTGTATGTATAAAATTTTTGAAAAAAAAAAAAAAATTATATATATATATAATTAGTTGATAGACAGGACAGAGTGGGGGAAATGAGCAATACGTCACAACCCATTTAAACATATGTTGGCAATCTGAAGGTGAAAAAATGTCATTTCACCTTAAATCCGCCATTATTAGTGGAAAGCACTGCAGTTATGACAAAAAAAAAAAAAAAACCAAAGGCGTGAGCGTGTTAAAACGACACATTCAACAGCCTGGATCTCTAGAGACAGCTCAACAAAGCCCTTTAACCCCATCTGATTCCTCTCATGTTAAAGTCCAAAGAAAACAAACAGGATTCAAACCCAAAGCCCCGCTAGAATCCTCGTTTCCCGGAGGACCTGAGGCCTCCAACCCTCGCTAACAACCCTTCCTTGAAACACCTGCCCCCACGGCCCCTCGGTACCCCTGGCTGGGGCAGATATCAGGGCTATCCCCACATCGCGATCGGCGCTTTTTAATCTGTTATCGTTCCGATCATTATCGTGGTGCTGGGTATTATTTTGGCAGAGGTGTGTGTGTTTCTGGGATGCGTGACTAATGTTGCGGTCTGCTGCTCATTGCAGGCGGTTATCGTGTGCCACCATGGCAGCAGGCTCACAGTGCATAGAGACAATTGCTAATGAGACACAACTGGGAGCACTGGGGGACTGCAATGTGTGTGCTGAGGTGGTGGGGGGGCATTCTGTCCTGCACCATTCTACTACAGCCTCAAGGAGTTGTGGGATGGGAAAATCCTCCGGGGATGGAGCGGTTGATTCAGATTTTGTAAAAGTAAAAAGATGTTACCACAACATCAGGCCTTGAGAGAGAGAGAGAATGTGATCCTAATATGTTTGTCTTAGAAAGGCAAGACGCAAAGGAGGAACAGATTCGATACTCAAACTTGTTCATGCATACAAGTTGCAATGGAGATGAGGGTGAAGGTGGGAAAAGAAAAGAGAGAGCAAGAGCTGCTCTCTCTTTAAAACCCTACTAACCACTGTGGCTCATAACCCTGCTGAACCCTGAAATTTTGGTTAAATAATCAACTCACTTATAATAACTAGGATTGCAGTTGTACTATTACTTAAAAATAATTGCCAGCTTTTGACAATAATGATCTTTTTTTTTTTTAAATAACTGTCATACTTTACCATTCAAAAGTCTGGGGTCAGATATATAAAAAAAAAAAAATTATATTTCGATTAAACGCTGTTCTTTTGAACTTTCTATTCATCAAAAACTCTTGAGAGAAAAAAAAAAACTATCAGGGTTTAAACAAAAATATTAAAGCAGCACGACTGTTTTCAATATTGACAATAAGACATATATGTTTCTTAAGCACCAAATCAGCAAATTAGAATGATTTCTTCATCATGTGACACTGAGGATGAAAATTCAGCTTTGCCACCACAGGAATAAATTACATTTTAAAATATATTAAAAGAAACAAGTTTTTTTTTTAATTGTAATAATATATCATAATAATACTGTTTTTGTAATCAAATAAATGCAGCCTTAGTGAGAGTAAGAGACTTTTCAAAGACTCGTATCGACCCCAAACTTTCAAAAAGAAGTGTATGTGAAAGAAAATGCAGAACATTTATGTTTGTCATAGCAGTTTTCAATAAAAACTATTTTTTTCTCTCTCAAAAATTGTAATTAATTATACTATTACTAATTATATAAATTACGCTATTATTAGTTAATTATTACCAATAATATGACTGGGTAGATATTCTTCTCTGACCCAAATAATTTGCTTTTTGAGCAACAATTTTGCATCACCTTCATCAGGTCTGTAAATCAGTCTCTATAATCTAACCCATTTGTGGCTAGTCCTTGGGAAATCTCAGCCAATCATTTCACACCTGCTGGAGTGCACTGAATGAGGCCTGTTGACCCAAACAAACACATCACTGCAGTTATTGTGCATCAAAGACTCTACTAACATCTGCTCACAGGAAATCCCCTGTCAGCAGAGAGAAAGACAGAGAGGGAGAAAGGGGTGAACAGGTGCAGGAAGGTAGTCACCAGCATCTCTGAACATGCCCTGCAGTCACCACCTGGGGGCTCTGAATACAACAGCCAGATAGGAGGTCATCACACACACGTACATATAAGCACCAAGCAGTCAGCGGTACACAGATATGCACGATCTTACACACACAACGCTGGTATTTAATAAACACGGCAAATCAATCTAATGCATGTCAGCGTCGTGAGCCACACGCTGCTGTCGATACTTCCAAAGCTCTCTTCTCTGTCAGAAAAGGTCAGCTGTGACATGAGGTAATGACTATAATGTCGTTCTGACTAGTTCATGTGTTCTGGCTTAATATATATAAACACATGATGTTCCACAGACGAATAATAAGAGAGTGAATAAAAGAAAAATCAACCTCTCTTGGCCTTTTACCTCACCCAAGGGAATGATAGATCCAAGCAAATCATTTCATATTGTTAAACGACCATAACTTAACAACAACAAATACAACTAAAATGTCCAAATCTCCTTTTGGAATGTTAGATGGGTATATTTTTGCATTTTATGCAGAAAATGTACTTGGTGCTATTTTTGTGAGTCATGTTGTTGCTAGAGCTTTGCTAAAGTATTCTGGGTGGTTGTTTACAAGCCACATGTCTCTATGATATTCTGGTCATTAAGTATGGCTTGGGTCCCTACTTCAATGTAGAACTATGGGATTTTTTTGCTTATTTTGTCTTAAAATGTAGCTCTTTTAAGCTACAAGCCACACAATTTGAAGTAACACTTACGTCTATACCTGAAACAGTGTGGAATGTGTTACCCAACAAAGTTTAATACTTGTGATTGAGTTTGTTCACAATGAATCTCTTAGTATGAGCAGTAATAACCGTAATAACACAATTAGAGATGGTTAGAGTCGGTGTTTGTAAATGTGGCTACCTGCATGCCGCCCGATTCAAGGCTGAGGGGTGAAGTACTAGATGCCGTCAGGGATGAGGAAGATGATGAAGAGGAAGGAGAGCTGCCACCCTGTGGCCGAATCTCTGTGAGCTTCTTGAGCTTCAGGTCCACATGCCTGCTGTTCATCACACCTAAAGAGAGCGAGAGAAAGGAAGAGAGGAAGAGTTATATGCAGTAGGCCACTCGTCTCCAACACACAGATAAGCAGAGGACATGACAATGTTTGCCCTTAAGCAAACTGGCCCTCTCAACCTCATACACACTCACATATACACACACAGGAGAGATAGCAAGATGCTGAGAGCCTGACACACCTGAATGTCTCCCTTGACACTCACATACACCTCATGTGAATTAAAAGACCTCTACTGAGTTTGTAGTTCCCAATGCTCCCTGAAATTTTTGTTTGCTGAGCATATACCACTTCTATTGGCTGCATTCTAGAGAAGTATATAACATCTAATAAACACAACTGTTCAAAAGTCTCCTATGCTTACCAAGCCTGTATTTATTTGATAAAAATAAATGTTACAGATTGTAATGTTAAACTTCTTTACTGTCTCATTTCATCAATGTCCTTGCTGTAGAAAAAGTTCTAAATTTAAAAAAAAAAAAAAAAAAATCTTACTGAACCCAAACTTCTGAAAGGTAGTGTATATCATATATACATTTATTTATTTTATGAATATTTCATTATTTTACATTATTTTGTAAATATTTTTCAGATTATTTAAATGTATTGTTTATAAACCACACATATTAATAATAAATGACAAATAATTTGACATTCATAATACATGACAATTATGACATTCATAATACATTATTTATTTAAAGATTATGTAAAAAAAAATATGATTAACTAATTTTACATTATATATAATAATCAATATAATTATTATAATTTATTACTATTTTAAATACAATTAAAACAGTAATAAATAGTAACATCAGTAATGTTTAAAAGACATAATTATTACTTTTCAGCTGTTCTCTTTAAAAAAAAAAAAAAAAGAGGAGGAGGAAAAACACTACAACTTGCTTTGTCGAGACCACAAAACAAGACAAGAAATATTGTATGGACATTGTGAGCATGTGTATGTGCTACAATGAAGTTTGTACTGTACTGTTTGTGAATTAATCCTCTTGGGAATTAATCAGTGCTGTATATTTCCACACAAGATTTCTCACAGTTTCAGCTGCATACTAACAAAAAAAAACAAACAACAAAAAAAAAAAATCAATGGACACTTGGATAGACTCCACTTTAAACTCCATCCATTAATTTAGCTCTTATTCAAGAAGCTCTAGCTCTTCCCCATCTGTTTTTAAGTCTGACTTCTGACAGTTCTTTTTTCCATCAGTGAGGGAACAATGTCAGATGAGCAGCCAAACATGCTTAGAGGGAACAGTGCTTGTGATTCCTTGAAAGTCATAACATGTCTTTCTCTTTAAATGAACAATGACTTCTAATTTACTGTTCATATGCAAACCTGTCTTTCAAATGTGTTGTTGTCTTTTTTTTATGTCCGCCTTTATATACACCAAGTCTGTCTTCTCTAATAACCTTTCACTAGCAGGTTTAGCCTTGCCCTCTCTCTCTCTCACTCTTTCTCTCATCTGGGCTAGAGATGAAAGTGAGGTGAGGAAGCTTTTCATGTGGGTCCTGTTCTCGTCTCCCAGCATCCCTCTCTCCCCCTAAAAAACACCACAGGAGTCATTTATCAGGCCTCAGCACAACCTGGATAAAGGTGCAGGTGTGTGTGCATTGACCAACAGTTTTCCCAAACACAAGAACCACATCCTCAAACTAATTAAAGTGTTCACCATGATGGGTTTCTATATGATCTTTTGTGTTTGGATCTGTTAGGTTTTTTCCCTGGCAGTCCATCTTTGTTGTTGGAAACAATAATAAAACTTAAAAAGTCCAACTGTACACATAAAATCCTGGGTCCAAACCAGTTTACTGATTGACAGACAAATAATTCTCAGGAGCTGGAAATCAGAGGATGTCCCTTCCTTTCAGGAATGGGTAGTAGAACTAACTAGAGTGGCTGCATTCAAAAAAATGTCTTATAAGCAGACGGACAAGCTAAACCTAAACGGTCCAAGTACTTAACCTATTTGGAAATATGTGAGAAATATGCTGATTGTGACAATGTAAATGTGATGTGTTATAAGAATGAATTTTATTTATTCATTTTATTTCATTTATTTAGTTTTCTCATCATTATATACTGAAGGATGTTTTAATTGTATTTAATTATAGCCAATATGCGACCTTTAAAGCCTTAGTTGGGGACTAGTTTGGTATGGGTTTGTCAATGGGGCAAAATGTTGATTCTGTACAGAGTTACCATCAATTCTGAAATTTGCCTGAGAATCAATAAAACTGTTAATCACTAAAAAAGGTCCAACTGTGCCATGGAGAAAGGTATGACTCTTTGAGAGCTGAAATGTGCTAAAAAAAAAAAAAAACAACTAATTTCATTATGTTAGAGAAAAGGATTTTGTGTGTAATAATACATAGACCTTCTTTTCACAATAACAGACAAAAACAGAAACCAAACAAAGAAACAAACAACGTAGATACTACACACAAGTAAACAAAAGAGAAAGAATAATTCAGGTTTCCTCCAGATATCTCATAAGACTTCCTTAGAAAGACAAAAAACTAATTATTAACAACTTCACATCTCTTTGGCAGATATAATTGTGTTTGTCTTGAGAATATGTTCAAATACTTTTTAATTAAACTAAGGCACAACACATTAAAAACATCAAAAAATAAATAAATAAATAAAAATAAAATCTCACAGACAGAAATGTTATTAACAGGCACAAACCTCACTTAAGAAACCTTCCTTTTTTTCTTAATGTTTTAATGAATTAAAAGATAAATTAATTCTAAAAGGTGTTTAAAATAGGAACTAATGTGACAAGAAAGAAATGCAAAATTATAGGGCTGTACAATTTTGGTCAAAAAAAAATTAATTGCGATTTTTCTGATTAAAAAACATCTGGTGTGCTTGTTTATAGGGATGGACAATTTGGCCATACTTTTGTGATTATATATTAATACGAAAACAACAACAACAATAATAATAATTTTTATTTATTAAAATCAAATTAAATGTAATTGTAAATGTAAAATGGAATTGTAATTTCATTGTAATTCCATTGTTTCTCTGTAAAATTATAGTTCAACTGTAAAATTGCAATACCAATATTGCTGAGCACTTCATAAGCGCTTTGGTTTATAAGCACTTTCAATCTTTTTTACAAGATTTTTCGTAAATATATTCCCAAAACGTTATAAGCAAACCAATGCAGAGATGAGTTGGCATGGAGCAGCATTTACTGTGAACTGAGCCGCTCAAAAACACAGAAAACACTAGATCCTGAGCAACTCGTTTAGAAGAACACAGTGCAGCATTTCACTATGAAACATGCAGTGCATGTATTTGATAATCACACTAAACCAATTTTGGTTTGATTTTGATTAATCATGCAGCCCTACTAAATTAAGGGCTGTAATGGCATGATAAAAGGTCAAAGGTTACCAAAAGAAAAACAATCAAAAACAGACAGAAGTAGTTACAGACAGATAAATCACTGCACACTAACGCACAAACTCAGGCATGTAGTGTTGCACGCACACACGTTCACACACGCGCAGAGGACATGCAGTGTTGGGTTACCCAGAGCGGCCAGGTCACTGGCAGAGTTAGTAAAATCATCCTCCATTAGACATGAAGACGACAGTTCCTCCTCAGGGTTAGTATGAGTGACATCATCAGCATGAGACGCCGCCGCCTCATTATCACTCCTGCTCTCCTCATCCTCACCCTCCACACTCATCCCATCCACCACGTCTGTGAGCAAACAAACAAACAGGGATGCCCAAAAAAAAAAAAAAAAAGAAGAGGAAAGAGACAGAGGAGGTTAGTGAAGCGTTGAGTGTTAGTTCAGTATTCCAGCGGGAAAGGAAACTTTGCATGTAAGTAAAGAGTCAGAAAAGCATTTGTTTAGACCCATTTAGACGTTCAAACAGTATTTCCTTAACAAAAAAGTTTGCTGCTGTCACATTGGGGTGTGTGTGTTTGAGCTGAGAGAAATCAGGCAGATGGCTGAGAGTGTCTGGCAGAGAGCTGAGCTTTATGTGTGTGTGTGCTGCATGGCAGATTTGGCCTTGACGGCAAAATCTCCTCCAGAGTTCCTCTTCCGCATCCACAGATCTGAATCCCACAGAGCCCTTGACAATGCACACTCAATCCAAACACATCGATCTCATTCAGTTATATGGTAACCAGAGCAGAGCCTCACACACACACGTGGCATTTCGAACTTAAACAAGAGACAAAACAAAGAGGAAAATGCTGCACGACAGGGGGTTATTTGCTTAAAAAGCAGCAAATTAGGAATTTATTGAGGGAAAAGTCGTAGTTAATAGTGAATAAGTGTTCCCTATTCTAAAGTGTTACCAAAAAAAAAAAAAAACTCCTAGGTTCGGCTGCATAAACACCTCATTAAGACTGTCTTGAGAACTAGTTTGAATAACTAGCAGCTAACCAAGTGTTTATCAGTCTTACTTTCCAGATTCAAATTAGATCAATCAACATTTTTATGTAACTGACTTAAAAAAATTATGACCAGTCTTGCAGAAAAAAATTAGGTGTCTAACTTTCAAGACTAGTCTAAGCAGTTTATGCAACCGGCCACTGGTTTGCTGTGCTTGTTTGTACAGCTGCACAATTTGTCTCAAAATTTTGTTTTTATATATCAATATATAAAATATATAAAATACTAATATAATATAATATACTATAAAATAATAACAATAATAATTGTATGATTATTATTACAAATATTGGTAAGACTTTAATATAGGGACCAATTCTCACTATTAACTAGTTGCTTATTAGCATGCATATTACTAGCATACTGGCTGTTTATTAGTACTTATAAACCTACTCCATTCCTAAACTTAACAACTACTGTACCTTAATAACTATTAATAAGCAACAAATTAGGAGTTTGTTCAGGGAAAACTCTAATAGTGTATGTGTATATGAGTATTTAAGAAAAACAATGTAATTATTTTATTGTACAGTACGACCGCAAAATTACAACATAAATTATTTTCTATACCATTTAATTTCTTCATTTTCAACTGTTTAACCATTCAATTTTTATTTTCCGACAAAAACTTTCAATTGAAAAAAAAAAAACAGCATGATGTATAACTTTTATACAGTGCATGTTGTCTATCCCTCACAGTCTAGTTTTCATCTGTTAGATTAAATATGACGTCTAAACTGATTAAGGTCTATATGCATGTTATACAAGTTGTTCATGTACAAAACAACAACTGCTCAAGCATAAAACAACAGTGCTGTGTTTTACTCTAAAACACACACTGCATGTATTTATGTAATTAAATCACAGCCTTTGCAATTTGAAAATCGCATTTCAGTTCTATTTTGATTATTCATGCAGCCCTATAGGAAAATGCCATATGACGTCTCTAGAGAAATGCCTCAACAACCAGAGAAAAAGAGCAAAAGAAAGAGATGGTATGTTTTTTTTCTTTCTCCTCAATGCTTTTTTAAAAATTTATTTTCATTGATACGGTGACACATACACAGGGCAGTGCTAAGCTAATGAACGAACGCATGCTGCTGGAGTTGGTGAAAGTTTTGCTGGTGAATGTTTTGCTCTACTCAGCTCGAGCTCTCTCAGAATTAGAGGCGAGTGTTTGTGTAAGTGTGTGTATGTGTGTGTGTTGGTGGGATTATGCGTTCTGCACGATAGGCCTTGTGCATCAAGCCTATAGCATTTCCCTCCAACCTGATTTTTAATGAGTTCTACAATTAGCAGAGTTCAACAGCCTGAAAGGCCAAATAAACCATTTTTTCACTGTCTTTCTTCCTCTCCCTCCCTCTGACCCGTTTTTCCTTCGCTCTGTCCGTACACGGGTTTGTCCGTCTCTGCGGGCCACGAGAGGTGTTCTGCAGCATTTCTGAGCCACGGTAAACGCGTGATTGCAGAGGAGGGAACACTATTAGGCGGACAGGGAGAGGATGAAGAGAAAATGGAGGGCGTCAAAGAGTGCGAGATGAAAGAGATAAAAGGAGAGGAATATTGTGTCTCCCCTTGAGCTGTGAAATGGTACACACGGACATGAGCCGGCACAGAATTAGACACAGCGGCTAGCCCGCTATGTTAACACCTCACGTATTAAACAAAACCTCAACGCGCCGCTAACACCCCTCTCGCTCGGCGTGCATGCGCGCTTTTAATTATACGCAGCGGCTAGCCACAACGCTAACACCCCTTGGCGTAAACACGTTTAATAACACGCCACAGCTGCCCGCTATGCTAATGCCCCACTGTTTCCGCACGGGCCTCCCAGCGGTTAGGGCTACAGTAATGTGTCGTCTCATTGTCCTGTAATGTAAAATAAAAGGAGAAATGGTGACTGATGATAACGCGGGACGCGGCGGGAAGGCCAAGCTGAAGGAGACGCGGTCTATAGGAGTCCTCCATGGACAATGAGACGCTGATTACCCGGCATGGGTGTGTTACAATGACGGTGATGATGATTTGGGCCGTGTGGACTGGTGTGTATGTGTGCGTGTTAGGGCATAGGGCAACGCTGGCTGTCGCCAGAGTTTTCTTGATGTATTTCCGAAGGATTATGTGGGAAGCGACTGCCTGAACAAATGGAAGTGAAGCCCTCTGTGAACACCTCAAATTAGAGTTCAGAGTATGTGGGTGTGTTGGTGTGTTTCTTAATGTAATGCTCCTTTGGGCCTTGAAAGCAGACGTGTTGGTTGCCATTATGAAGCAACAAAATCGCTTTTTAAGGGCTGAAAGCCACTAATGGACACACACACACACACACGCACGTACGGCCTGCTCTTAATGGACACATGCACACACACACTGAAGCTTCATGAACAAATTAAAAATCTCAGAAGCCAAACACTAGTACTTGGCCTTAATGTTCTGAACATTTTCACAATGTTCTTGGGGAGCCTGAAATAGCAATGTCAGAAAATATGTGCAAATTCAGTCTCTAAATCAGTGTTTGGCATTAGCATGCTAAGTTAACAATGCAATGCTCTACTTAAGGGTTAGATCACCAAAGAATTTAAATTCTGTTTAGTGTTACTGCAAGCTAAAAGTATTAAAAATCGTTTTAGTTAATTGAAATAAAGCTGAAATACAATTAGGTAGATATAAATATTGGATTAACCCCTTAGCTGTCACCCCCCATTTTCAGCATGGAGACACAAATGACATACCCAAAATAAAAAGATTCCTGCTCATGAGTCTTTCTTACTAGATACATAATCAACATATGTTCACAAAGCTGACACTTCAAAGTTTACTGTTCAAGAATCAGAATTACTCAGACTGTTATGATAAAAAAGATATATAAGCTCAAATATGAAAACAAAAATAAAAATATTAAAAACATTTTTAAATGTATAAAAAAATTTGTTGCTCGTAGGATATGATTTTAGAAACACCATGAAGCTAAAGCCACAAGTCTACTAATGCTTCATTTTAAATTTCAGAACATAATCTCTAAAACTGTGAATTTTATGAAACATTTTCTAAGACCATGTCGTGTGTTTTTACAGAAGGCTAATAAAAGGTTAATAAAATTGATTTATGACCTCTGTAAGCTCTCCTGTAAGCTGTCTCCTCATGTTTGGCTCGGCAAACGGCCTCATTCATGTCTCCATTGTTCTTACCAGACGAGACTTTCACACCTCCGCCAGGTATGAGACATTTTTATTAGGTGTCTTATTAGTTTACACTTGTATTATTTATATAATTTATATATACAGTGGTGTGAAAAATTGTTGGCCCCCTTCTTGATTTTTTTTTTTTTTTTTGCATGTTTTTCACACTTTAATGTTTCAGATCATCAAACAAATTTAAATATTAATCAAATATAACACAAGTAAACACAACATGCAGTTTTTAAATGAAGGTTTTTTTTTATGAAGGGAAAACAAAATCCAAACCCACATGGCCCTGTGTGAAAAAGTGTTCGCAATCAAGAAATCACTTAAATAGGACCTGCCTGACAAAGTGAAGTAGACCAAAAGATCCTCAAAAGCTACACATCATTTTAAGATCCAAAGAAATTCAGGAACAAATGAGAAAGAAAGTAATTGAGATCTATCAGTCTGGAAAAGGTTATAAAGCCATTTCTAAAGCTTTGGGACTCCAGCGAACCACAGTGAGAGCCATTATCCACAAATGGCGAAAACATGGAACAGTGGTGAACCTTCCCAGGAGTGGCCGGCCGACCAAAATTACCCCAAGAGCGCAGCGATGACTCATCCAAGAGGTCACAAAAGACCCCAGAACAACATCCAAAGAACTGCAGGCCTCACTTGCCTCAGTTAAGGTCAGTGTTCATGACTCCACCATAAGAAAGAGACTGGGCAAAAATGGCCTGCATGGCAGAGTTCCAAGACGAAAACCGCTGCTGAGCAAAAAGAACATAAAGGCTCATCTCAGTTTTGCCAGAAAACATCTTGATGATCCCCAAGACTTTTGGGACAATACTCTGTGGACTGACGAGACAAAAGTTGAACTTTTTGGAAGGTGTGTGTCCCATTACATTTGGCGTAAAAGTAACACAGCATTTCAGAAAAAGAACATCATACCAACCGTAAAATATGGTGGTGGTAGTGTGATGGTCTGGGGCTGTTTTGCTGCTTCAGGACCTGGAAGACTTGCTGTGATAAATGGAACCATGAATTCTGCTGTCTACCAAAAAATCCTGAAGGACAATGTCCGGCCATCTGTTCGTGACCTCAAGCTGAAGCGAACTTGGGTTCTGCAGCAGGACAATGATCCAAAACACACCAGCAAGTCCACCTCTGAATGGCTGAAGAAAAACAAAATGAAGACTTTGGAGTGGCCTAGTCAAAGTCCTGACCTGAATCCTATTGAGATGCTGTGGCATGACCTTAAAAAGGCGGTTCATGGTCGAAAACCCTCCAATGTGGCTGAATTACAACAATTCTGCAAAGATGAGTGGGCCAAAATTCCTCCACAGCGCTGTAACAGACTCATTGCAAGTTATCGCAAACGCTTGATTGCAGTTGTTGCGGCTAAGGGTGTCCCAACCAGTTATTAGGTTTAGGGGGCAAGCACTTTTTCACACAGGGCCATGTGGGTTTGGATTTTGTTTTCCCTTCATAATAAAAAACTTCATTTAAAAACTGCATGTTGTGTTTACTTGTGTTATCTTTGATTAATATTTCAAATTTTTTTTTGATGATCTGAAACATTAAAGTGTGACAAACATGCAAAAAAATAAAAAATCACACCAATTTTTCACACCACTGTGTGTGTGTGTGTGTATATATATATATATATATATATATATATATATATATAAATATAAATATAGAAATAATACTAATGTAAACTAATAACACACCTAATAAAAACAAACTAAAAGTAAAAAAACAGAAAATGTAATACTGAAAATGCTAGTAGTTGATTCTGTATATTAATAATACTAAAATAATATCCTCATGTTGTTCCAAACTTGTATGACTTTATTTCTTCTGTGGAACACAAAGGAAGACATTTTGAAGAAAGTCTGTGTTTTTTATCGGTATAATGAAAGTTAACAGGGTCCAGATGGGGTGTTGTTGACCCCATTAACTTTCATTGTATGGACAACAGTCGAAACTTTTTTCAAAATATCTTCTTTTGTGCTTTGCGAAGGAAGCGGTGTCACAGGTTTGGAACAACATGAAATTATGAATTTTCATTTTTGGGTGAACTACGCTTTTAAGCCTCAAAATGTACACAGCACACACAAACATTGGAAAAATAGTGCATATTGGGTGCTTTTAGGCTCTAAATGAATTATAATCAGCGTTCTCTTGGTTCATATCATCTCCCAACAAGCATGATGCAATGTATTATGGAATTACCTTATTTATGAAGGATGTGAAGCTGCTTTTAGACTTCTGCCAAAGCAAGGTATGTACCCTTGGGAGCATGTCTTCATAGGCATCTCAGTATGTTTTGGAACAGAGTTTATGTCTGTGGTATTTCGAAGTGAACGCATGTAGATTTTCGTGTGCGTTCGCATGCTTATGAGAAAATGTGCATGCATGTGTTTATGCATTGTGAGTGTATGTGCGTGTTCGGCCTATAAAAGCCCCCCTGCACTCACCTCCAGCTGTCTTTGACCTTCCTTTTAAGTTGTTTCCAGCTGCACTACAGGCAATAGAGGTGGAGTCAGTATAGAGAGGCAGTTCAGCCATCTTTACTCCAGATCGAGCCTCCGCTATCAGCTGCCTGGCTCTCTCTCGCAGCTGCCTGCGACGTTCTTCATCACGCTCCTGACACACACACACACACACACACACACACACAGAAGCAGAGGGAGAGGGGGGTTATTGAACGGGTGCCATCTCAAGTAATTGACAGAAATGCCATTTTCACTCCTCTCTCTCCCATCAGATCAGACTGATAGCAGCTTTTTTTACCAGTCAGGATGGAGGGTCTCTGGCACAGAGGGAGGGAGTGAGAGAGATTCATTGTATGGTTTATTTGTCATTGATTCTGTATAGGTCCAGACATAATAAAGCTGAGATATTTGTTGGTGTGTCATTTTTTTGGCCTGACTTTATGTTTAAGAGTGTTTTGTGTGCATCAACAAGAGGTAGAGACAGAAATGTATGCATCAACTACTTAAACATGAATAGACAGATGAGGAAACAGCGACTGGGAAATGTCACTCCATCCAAACTTGAATTACATTTAATTGCAACATCTAATCACTAGACCAAGCGCCTGACATGTAAAACATTTTAATAAAAATACTGCTAATTAATAACACATTATTGAAATTAGACCTGTAGTTCCAACTACACAACTTTGTAAGGCTGTAAAACTTTGTAAAACTATTATTTTGAGATTCATTGAACTATGTTGGTAATGACAGAATTAGTGACCACAGTTGGGTAACAAAACGCTTTTGAGAAAATGGATAATACTGGATGATTATTGTAACCTAACAATTTTATGTAATATTCACAAAGTTGTAGTATCACTACCACATATTAGAATTAAGACAGGTATGCTTAGCATGATGGGTAGCCTGGGCCCACAGACAGCCACATGAACACACACACATACACATATTTTCAAGGTGGTAACAGGTTTCTGGAGCAGAAGAGCAGAGAGTGAATTAGCCCAACTGGTTACAAAAGTGTTAAGTTAATTAACCCCATTTCACCTGTTTCTGTGGACACTGTTTGTCTGAAGACATTGTTCAGAAGGACAATAAGCAGAGAGATGCAGATGAGGGAATCCCAGGAGCACTTTTCGGGGGTCCAGCCTGGGGGCCCTTGAGTCTCAGGGTAATTTGAACATGCAAGACAAAGCTAAGGCCAGGTTACATCTGAAAACACAGGAGCGCTCCTGCCAAAACTGAATTGGGCACGTTTAGTATGAGTGTGTGTCTGCTATGTTCTCGCAAAATGAATACATCTGCTGTAATTGGATGATGACTTGGAATAGCCAATGATATGAAAGCGAATAAATTAAGCAATCAACAAAAACAAACAGAACCACATGTTTCTGTGAGCGTGTCTACATCTACCTCTACTGTATAAAAATTTGTTTCATTTCAGCTGTGAGGCTTTTGCCCTGTGCTCCTTGTACAATTCAACGTAAAATAATTGTCATTCTTTCTGCAGCTGAAGTCTAAAATGCCAAATGATCTGCTCAACCTTGCAGGTATCATCACACACAACCTTCGACACACTGTTTTACATACAGTGATTCAGGGCTAGGCTAGCCATTAGCACAGAAAATGAGATTCCTTGTGTGTGTGCACCCAAAGGGCAGGATTACCACCAGGCCCAGTGTAAACTGCTTTTAGGCAACTCTGGAAATGTTCTGTAATACTGTAGTCAAGGAAAATTAACAAGAGACGAAGAACAGCAGCAGACAGAGGAAAGGGAAGATGCGTCAATCCACACAGTGCTGGAACATTTAACAGAAGCTTGAATTGGGCAAATCTGTAAAGGGGCAGACAGACGCTTTATGAAGCTGGAAATGCATGGTATACCTGGAATAAATGCTGATTCACTAAATGGATGATAATGATGGTGAAAAAAGGACAGACATTTGAATGCAGCTCTGTAAGTTTTTTTTTTTTTTTTTTAACTTTCCAAAAAAAAAAAAAAAAAACTTTTCATATTGTATTACATTTTCATTAAAATTTCAGGCCTGTACTTTCATCATATTTCTCACACAAAAACTATTTGGACTGGACTGAAAAAGAGTTTTTTCTGGAAAACTTTACAGTAAGGTTTTGGATGTATATTAATTACTATAATAACATAATATAACAATAAGCAATACTTTTATAAGACTTACTAAACTAAATTATTGTTAAAGGGGTCATATGACATTGCTAAAAAGAACATTATTTTGTGTATTTGGTGTAATGAAATGTGTTTATGCGGTTTAAGGTTCAAAAAACACATTATTTTCCACATACGGTACATTATTGTTGCTCCTCTAAGTCCCGCTTTTCTGAATCGCATCGCGCCGCGTAAACATTACCATGTCTGCATTTGTGATCGGAGAAACGACAAACAACAAGCACTAACGTTACTCTACACAGCTCAAAACTCACGTTTGAATAGTCAGTGGCAAATTCTTTAAATATGAAAACATACTTACAGGCTGTGAGTCAGAAGCGCCAGACTGTCCTTGCAAAGTTGGAATTGCCCCACTTTATAGAAACAGTCTTTGTGCACAGCTGGCAGGCTACTCCCCGGTTCAGGAAATAGTCCTCCGTAAAATGCGATGCACACACTCTAATATTTGGGTTGAACTGTTCTGGAACAGTGTTGTAAATACAACTTAACCACTGATTTCTAGTTGTGTCCTCTTTTGGAAGCCCAAACAAAGTAGTTTCGCTTTCACAATGAAACACAGCGTCTCCACGACATGGCACCGGCGGCAGCAACAATACTACAGCGAGAATAAAAGTCCCACCCTCTTTCTTTGCGTATACATTTGGGCGGTGTTTTACAAATCTCCCCACACCGCGACGTAGACATGTGGGGGCGTGTTTGAACGAGCCGTTTTAGGGGGGCGTGGTTGAGTCTTAACTTTTATAAAGAATATCTCTTTGGTTTTGAGACTTTAGTCTTTGCAACTTCAGGGATCTTATCTATGCACAAACAGCTTGTAACACTCCAAAGAGAAAGGAAAACTTGAAATCGCATCATATGACCCCTTTAATTTCTACATGTACTTCATGTACTTTTACAATTTAAATGTATAAATAACATTAAACTAGACTAATAAATGCTGTAAAAAAAAACAATATATTAATTTCTGAAAAACCTTTAATTACTGTTAAAGTAGTAAAAAGCAATCTAACTGATTATTACAATATAACATTAAAAAATTAACTGTTGTTGAAGAATTTAACATTATTTAACAAAAAATCTTGCCAATAAAGCACTGAAAATCCGAGACACTGAAAGGGACAGTTATGAAAGTGTGAAGTCAAAACGCTTGGATGAAAACAATCACTGAGAGATACAACTGGACTCTCCAAATGAATCGGCCTTGCACACTGTGCAGAATAACCACTGTGGAACGATCCATTTCTACAGCAGCAATGAGGTGTGAAACTGTCTGTCCTCTTATGAAGAGATTTCTTTAATGACTCTCTCTTCAAATGGACTTCAAGTGGCTCTTCTTCAGCTACACTGAAGCTTGACCGTTCAGTCTGGACTCTCCAACTGGGCTGTGCTTGGAGTGAGAGAAAGAGAGAGAAAAAGGAAGAGGGAGAGAGGGGAGAGAGATCAGTGGCCCATCCAACCTCCCAGCTGCAGATCTCCAAGGATAATGAGGGGATCCACAAGAACGAGTGAAGAAAAAGAAAGAAAAACATCAGGGGTGGCAGAAACGATGACAAAGTCATAGTTAAAGGTGGAGAAAAAAGCATTGTGTGTGGGAAGACATCACTCCATCTTTTGGGAAGTAAAAAGGGAGGGAGAGAGGCGCAAAAGCAGATAATGGAGGGCTGTCGCCCTCATTCTGGACAGGAGATCCAGGGAGAGAGGGGGTGGGCGGCAGAGCTGAGCCCCAGACAGAAGCACTCACAGTGGGCATGGGGTCCGGGTGGCTGCCCCAGTCTGGCTGCTCTTTTGGAGGGGGTTGGAGGGTGGGTGGGGGCTGCGAGGGTGCAGCGAGCCATGGAAGGAGTCGCTCGGCTGGGCACACATACAGGCTCAGGGCCCTGGCGCTAACATAGCCGTGCCAGCCAGCCAGAGACGGTGCCAGCCAGTGAAGCACAAACAGATATATTTGTCATGACACACTGAGTGTGCAGAGAAGGGGAGGGCCACGTGCGCGCACACACACGCACACACACACACACACACACACACACATAGCACAAGCAAGCAATGCAGAAGAATAGAGAGTTTGGATCTTTAGCCCATCCAAAAAGACACACACACAAACGTGCATACAGATGGGAATCATTAGTAGTTTATCAATTCTAGTTCTGATTCCATCAATGATTCTTCTTAATTTTGAGGTAAAAGAATGGAATATGATCTGAAAACAATTCTTTTAATTGTTTTAATTGTGTTTTATTTTAAATTTATTTAGATAATACAGTATAGATTTTTTTTATATCAGCCATTTATCTATCAGCCATTAAATATAATTATTAGCTTCTCTTACATGTATAACTCTTTATTCTATTTATTTTCTTTATATTTAATTGTTTTAGATTTATATAAATTATTTTAAATAAAAAAATACAATACAGTATATATAATAAAATATATACATAATTTCTATTGTAATATAGAAAATCATATGCTTACAGGTGTGTTTGCAGACTTTTCAAACTGCAATGATTCACTTGAAAGTTGATTGCTGACAGAAAATAAGACAAAGGCGTGAAAACCAACAAGGCTGTGATGACGTCACCAGTTATAATTAAGAACCGGTTTTTGACTCCCAACCCTACTTGCCTATGAACTCATCCAAATGGTAGACAAATAACCAAACCCAAATATTCCAATATTTTTGTGTTTACAAAAGCAATCAAATATGAACGTAATCAAGAAAATAAAAACACTGCCACGTCTCGGGCTCATCAACCCTCTCTCTCTGTCCTTTAGAAAGTGACCTGTGAAATAAAGAGACTTCCTTGTCCTCTTCACCTCCCTCTGTCTGCACTGTCTATCAAACCCTCCTCTCTTTTATTCTTCCTTCTCTCCCATTTCTGTCCTCTTTAAATGGAAAATACAGATCGTCTATGATCTGTCCCCTGGCTTCGTGGTCTGTAATGAGAAAACTTCACCTTGTGTCCCCGGCCATTCTAAAGGAAGCATTCGGCTGTTCCCGTTCACAAATCCAATTATATGTAGTCGAGAGAGAGAGAGGGTGAAAGAGAGAGTGCGAGCGTACAGAAGGAGAAGTGTTGGGCGGACGGACGGGGCAGCTTTTCCTCTGTAATGTGGCCTCTGCTTGGTGTTGAGGTGTCAACTTAAAATGCAAGTAGTTGAGCATCAGCTAATCCTACAGCAGCCTGCTTTAGCCCCCAGCCAAACGAGAGTGAGAGAGAGCAAAAGAGAAGCAAGCGCGAGAGAGAGATGCCACTGTGGCCTTATCGCTGGGCTGCAGATGTGGTTCCTGGATCAATGCACATACACCACGATCAATGCATTTGATAAAGAATTAAGAAGAAAACTGTACATGCTATCAAAGGCCGTTGTACATGGCATAATTATGCTTCTGCATGTGTGTAGATGATACTGGTGCGGTGCGAGGGCGAACAGATAAATAGAGAGATAGAGATAGATGTCTTGCGGGCTACACAGCCTGCCCTTAGCACCCGGCTCACACACAAAAAAAACCCTGTGAAAAACAGTTCCCAACCCATTTCGCAGGATGGAAGGATAAAGGCTGTTGGCCAGGTTTGTCCCTCAGAAAGACATCTGGCATTTAACGTACAAGCATATGCACAACTCATGAGGGCATCTGAGACATTCCCATCACGCTTATAGTGGGCATGAACAAAAATGACAATGTCAAACGAGGAATTACTACCAAACAAAACATGCTTATTTCAATTTACGACTGCAGAGAGCCAGAGGCAAGAGGGTTACAGAGATGGAGGGAGAGCTGTGTGTCAACATTACTCACACACACACTGATGAATGTGGGAAGTTGGAAAGACAAACCCTTGATGCGGGTGAAAGAGTAGTAGATGAACAGGTTGAGCAGGTGCTTTGTGTGCGAGTAGGAAGAAAACTTTGTCCTTTACATGACAACATAATTACCCGGCAGAAAGAGCCATTCACTGCAAGCTGTCCTTAACCGAGTACAAACAACACACACCTGCTTCAGTCAACATGAAAGCCAGGTCGCTTCCGTAATGTGACGTGTTTCCGAGTGAAAGAAGATAATTAGTGAGAAAAAAGATAAGACTGATCAGGAACTGGTTGGATTGAGAGATGAGGGGAGGGAGTTGAAAAATAACAGGGCTTGGTGACATCAACTGAAATGTTGTTGAAGAGGACGAACAATTTATGATATTTCTCACTTTTTTAATGTTCACCAATGAATTGTTCACAATAACAACTCTAACAAGTATTAAAGTGAACATTAAATCAACAGATTGCTACTCCACTAACTTTCTGCTGACATCACTTGAAAGTAGTAATCAAAAATACAGAAACAGTAATAGTGAAATATTGCAACTTCAAATTTACATTTTCTGTTTTAATATTTTTAAAATATGGCAAAATTGAATTTTCACAAGATCCTTCAGAAATACTTCTAATATACTGATTTAGTGCACAAGAAATATTTTTATTATGAATGTTGAAAACAGTTGTGCAGATTTAAATTTTGGTGGAAACTCAGCATTTTTTGATGACTAGAAAGTTCAAAAGAACAGCATTTATTTGCAAAAGAATTTAATGCATCCTCTTTAATATTAAACAAATGGTTAACCAGCTAGTTGCGCATTGTTTTAGCAAACTCTTATTTGCCCTTGCTCCATTCTGATATATAACGCCCACTTTTCACCATCCAATAAGTTTCTAAATAAAAAAAAAAATCAAGCTCAAAAATCAAGAATAAAATTTTCACTACATCAGTGAATATCTAGTTCTGCTCAGAAATACATCTGATTATGGATGTAAAACAGGTTGCAGACAGCAATGCACATTCAAGAAACTAAATAAGGTCAATTTTTAAATTTAATTGTTCACTTTAAAAAGTTTGATCTCTTTCAGTCTTTAGCAAGACTTGGAGCATGACCATTAAAAATGTATTAATGCGACAGAAAATCAACAAGTTATTGAAAACATTGTATTAATGCTTGTACTTACTTTCTTTAATTAAAGTGTTCAGACAGACACACAAACGCTCTTAGCACTCTCTCTCTCTCTCTCTAAACAAACACTTTTCAGTCCAACTGAAATAACTGGATTAAACAATTGCAATTTCATATCAAAATGAACTTAAACTTTATGCTTTTATCCTTCATATTTTATTCATAGGAGACCGACTTATGAATGAGGTTAAAAACTGAAGGGCGGTAGAAAAGAGAGAGAAAGGAATGAGGTAGTTGAAGAGAAGAAAGGAGAGGTTGCTGTGGTGGAAAGAGAGAAAGAGAGAGAGAGAGAGAGAGAGAGAGAGAGAGAGAGAGAGACAGAAAAAGAGAGAGACAAGGGGGGGGAAAAAGAGGAGACAGCCCCACTGAGAAATGACTGTGTGTGCGTAATGCCGGAGAGAGCAGTGGCTTGATCACAACTCATGAAGAGATTGAAGGGGCGTCTCTCTCTCTCTGTCTAACAGCTTCTCTGTTCCAACCAACCGCTTTGATCTCCATACACACCGCCCTTCAACTACCTTCTATCCATTCTGTTTCATTAGACGAGAATCCACCGGAAAAAGAAAGGTTTCCAACTAAAAAGACAATCGGAATGCAGCGCGAGAGAGCCTGTGTAGTTACGTCAGCATGTTAAAATGCAAATGGAAGGCGCAGCCACGGTTCCTTTGAAAGTCTGAGGGAATCATTTGAGGGCGTCAGACCCAAAGAACAGAGAACAGGAGGACGACTGTGGTCTAATTGGCCCAATTAACTCTGAGTCTCTGGTGCTTGCTGGGACAATTGGTCTTCCCCAGGCCTTCCCACTGACTCTCATGCATCAGTGGCGGGCCGATGCTAACGACTGTGGACTACAGAGAGAAAGAGAGAGATAGATCACTGCAGTACGTGGTGTGTTAGTACTGACAACAGATTTACATAGAAAAAGCAACATATTTGATTACACGTTTGACGTCGCAGTTAAACGAGGCTGAAAAACGAGTGTGATAGAGGCAGAGGTTTGCCTCAAAACACACACGCACAAGCGCACAGGGAGGCCGCCACGAGTTCAAAGGTTTGCTCCGTCTCTCTCTGAGAGGGAGGGTCACAGGCGGCTCTGAAAAGTCACCGCACTGTCACACAGAGAGGACGGAGAAGAGAGTCAGGAGGGTGAAGCAGGGCCTCGTCGGTAAAAATCAAACACAGTCCAATTAAACTAATCATAACGAGCCAGTGAACACGAGGAAGCTCACCTGGAATCTTTTCCCTCTCTTTTCCCTCCCCCTCTCCTGCTCTCTTTCTCTCTCTCTCTCTCTCGACATACCCTCCATAATTACCCTGGCCAAAGCGCTGTGAAATTACTGCACTGATCAACTAATGCTTGAGAAAATCTGAAGAAACGCACTGTCCCCTTTTTCTGCCTCCCTCCCTCCCTCCCTCTTTATGATTTAAAGGACTACATAAATAAAAATTATTTCCCCGCTTTCTCTTTATAGAGGAAAAGGAAAGAGGAAAAGGAAAGAGAGGGGAGATTCTCTTCACTTTATTTTAAAGGTCTTGTCTACGAAAGAGTGAAATTAAGTGGGGGAGAAATGTTCTGGGTTCAGTATAAATTAAGATCTATAAAGAGCAACTGTGGCATAATGTAATTGCCACAAAATGCATTTTGATTCAAGCATCATTTTAAAAATCCACAGTGTAACACAGGACCAGGCAGTAAAAATTGCAACAAAACAAGCCTGGTGTGACAGAAACACTTCAAAATGTAAAATTACACCAGATTTTTCAAAGGTTTGACATGACAACATAATTTCGCTAATCCAGAAAGGACTGTTTGCATGGTGAAAACCACTGTTGTTATTGTTAAATAAAACTATTAAAATAATTTTTCATTAATTGAAATAAAGCTGAAATAAACTAAAATATAAAAGCTGGACAAAGTTTTAAATTAAAGTACTAAAATTAAATATAAATATTTACAAAAATTAAACCACACAATTATTAAAACAAAACTACATACACACACACACACACACACACATACACACACACACACACACACACACACATATATATATATATATATATATATATATATATATATATATATATATATATATATAAATAAATAAATAAATAAATATAAATATAAATATATATAAAAAAAGCCAATTCAAAATGCTAAAAAAAAAACAACAACTACAATGCAGAAATGTTACAAAAATAACAATCCACCCATGGGAATAACAAGAAGTTCATCCACATAGAAAAGTACGTCCACTTCAAGAAAGATGACGTATGTGACTTTAGACAACTGAAAATGAAATTATACATGTGCTTTTATTTAAAAAAAAATAATAAAAATACATAAACGAGATTCACAATGCATCTTTTAAAACTTCTGGAATCACTCTGTAAGTATGTTACTACCCTAATATTTACGTTTGTTAAAAATGAGGATGAGATTTAATTATTTTGCTGTAGTCAACACTACGCCACAAATGTTGTCAATAGCACTTAACTTAAACCTGGAACATTCCTTTAAGAGTGTGTGTGTATACTAGAATGAAGGGGGTGTTGTGCTGCTGTGCTTTTTCTAATTGTTCATTAATTAGCGATTTGCTCTCACCAGGGGGTGAAGAACATGAGCGTGACTCAGAGGTTTGGTTCTAATGGATTGTGAAGGCCACCTACCCATAGTACAATGACCACTACTAAACAACTTATACCGTTATCCTACAATCAAAGGCCTAAACACACACATATACACAGAGTTAGTAAAGAGTAGGAGAGCAGGAGACAGAAAGTGAAAGAGAGAGGGAGAGAGACAGTGGTGGCAAAGATCAAAGCAAGAGAGCCAATGTAGCACAATGGAACACAATTAACATGGCATGTAAAAGAACAAGAGAAACACACACACATACACATACACAGAGCAGTTCTGATGAGAGGGGTGGGCTCACTGGTGGGCCCGCTGAAACACACCACTGACCAAGGACAATGACTGGCCTGCTGGCCATCCTACACACTCTCACACACAATCAAGTCTGTATGCTAACTGCTTACAATATTGTACACAAGGAGAATCAGTGCTTCATTTGAAAGACCCCTTTCTGACAAACATTTATCCTGTTGAAAGTTGGGGCAGGATATTGAAGGGCTAGTTGCACCAAGGCTGCATTTATTCAATTAAAATCACAGTAAATACCTTAATATCAAGCTGAATATTAACTGTAAGACTATTCAAATCTTCCATGTTTTTCTATATATCATCTGAATGGCAGGATTATTTAGCCACTGGCAGTAAAAAAAAAAAAAAAAAACACAATATTTTGACCCATGCTAAAGTGCACAACTGAAAAGCTCACTACACCCCAATGACTTCACTCTCTCTCTCTTTCTCATCCATCCTCACTTTCACCCCTCCATCTCTATCTCCGCTTTGAAAGAATGGAGCAAGTCTTAATTTAATTAAAAATTCCCTCTGCATGCTAAAGCGTAAAGTCTCTTCTTAGTGGAGGAGCTTCATGCAGAGGCCAGTGATAAGATAACGGGGCCTACTAATCAAAACAAGACATCAACTAATCTAATCTAAATCACTAACAATTACCAGCGTGCCAAGCCACGCTCCCTTTTGATCAATGTTTTCTATTAAAAAGTGAAACAATTCAATATTCCGGCACGCTAATGCACTGAAGCCTCATTAGCACATCGTCCTTGGGATGGAGACGCTGCGAACACACACACAGACACTAATTCTTGGTTAATTTACGGGACGAGGACCATCTCCCCTTCATCAGAGTGCAGAGGACTTTTGCAGGCGAGAGAGACTATGAGCAAAGAAAACATTTTTCTTTGAAAAAAAAAAAAAAAAAAAAAAAAATTTAATTTATGGTAGCATCACACTGAGGTGCCTTCTTGTTCCTGTTCTTTGCTTTCTTATGCATTTCATTCAAGGGCATCTCATTTCCTTTTAAAATTCATACAGCAAAACGTCTGAATAAATCCGCCACACGCCAGATATTTCATCATGTCCTGAAAACCCCTCCCCCGTGGTTCTGTATGTTTATGCCACTGCGTTTCACACTATTCTTCCTCTAAAACAGGATGTCAGGAGAACTGAAATGTTATTCGGATGTGGCCTGAGCTTTTCGACGTCAAGTGTCAGCCATCCTGCAGTACTGAGCTCAGTAGAGCATGTTTATTTAGCGTTTGATGTTCTCTGACTGGTCACTTCCTACATCACTACCTGGAGTCCTTGAGTAACCCTTAAAGACCTGTCCTGTGTGAAATGAGAGACTCTAGCATGCAGGCTCTTGGCTACAGAATAATATTACTCTCTATTACTTCCTGTCTGACGGGAGCATCTTGAGAGGAGTTGGGAATAGTGGTAAGAACTTATGAAAGTGTGTATATGCACTTATCAATATGTATATGGAAGAGCTTGTCACAAGAATTGTTATATTTGAAAAAAACAAAACAAAAAACTCTTTTTGGGAATTTTGGTCAAATTCACAACTGAAATATACAAAAATACTGAAAGGTTAACATTTACAGGAGGCTTTGAGTTTTAGTCATAACTATAATTAGCTGTATACACACTACCAATCAAAAGTTTAAATTAATACTTTTAATCAGCAAATACACATTAAATTGATCAAAAGTGCAAGTAAAGACTTTTCTAATGATCTCTAAATGCTGTTTTTATTATCCTCCTATTAATTCATTTTCAACACTGACAATAATAAAAACACTTTAAAATAAGGTTCCATTAGTTAACTGTTCCCTCCTGGTGGAATGACCCGCCCAACGCAATTCGAGCAGCTGAGTCCTTAGCCATCTTCAAGAAATGGCTAAAAACACATGTCCTCCATCTTATTTGACCCTCTAACTCTAGCGTTCTCTATTCTAATTCTATTTTATCTATTTGTTGACTTGAGCCTCTAACACTTGCACTCTTTTCTAACTGCTTATTTTCTTTAAAAAAGGCCTCTAAGACTAGCTTTCTCTGTTCTTTTTCTATTCTATCTTCATGTTTTCTTTTTGTTATATGTAAGTGTATAAAATATATATATATATATATATATATATATATATATATATATATATAAAAAATAAATAACCTTGCTACGTGTACTGCGTTAGGCTAACCGAGACTTGTCATAGCACTTGAATTTTATTGCTCTTTTGTTGGTTTTGCTTGCTTCTATTGTCATCATTTGTAAGTCGTTTTGGTTAAAGCGTCTGCTAAATTACTAAATGTAAATGTAGTTAACATTAAAGTATTAACTATTGAGAAATGCATTTCGAACAGTATTTATTAATCATTGATAACATTAGTTAACAAAAATGCAGCTGTTCATTAATTCATGTTTGCTCAGGTCAAATAAATAATATCAACAGATACGGTACAACTTTTGATTTTAATAAATTTAACACTAGCTAAGATTGATAAATGCATTACAAGTATTTTTTTATTGTTAGTTCATATTAATTGATGTAATTAATGTTAACAAATGGAATCTTATTGTAAAGTACTGCCAAGAAATGTTTTTTGAGCACCAAATAATTTGACTGGAGTAATGGCTGTCGATGCTGACATCTAAGCAAAAGTGTGTACGTGTGTGTGAACTCACATCAACAATCTGTGGAGTGTGTGTAGGTGACTGTGCGTCAGTGGTGCTTTTGTTTCCAGCCTTCATAGCAGCATCTCTACGGGCCTGTTCCAGTAGCAGCCTGGCCCTCTCCTTCAGCTCCTCTTGACGAGACAGGACCTTCTGCAATCCACAGAAAGAGATTTCATTCAATTTTGATTGTAACAAAGTTATACTTTGTATAACCACTTTGCATTAGTATGATCGGTTTCACCTTCTCTTCACTGGTGTTAGACACTGGGGCGGGTATGACTTCCTGAAAAAACATGGGAAAAAAAACATAACATAAGAACAAATCTGTGGATGCCCTATCACCCTATATGTTGTGCGAGTCAGATTAGCATCTCTTCCTAACGCTATCAAGCTTTGCGCTCTCATTACGGGCTCCAGCAGGCAGCTGATTGGCTGATTGGTATGGCAGTGATTCTGACGGCTGAGAGGAGATAGAGTGACGTTTGCTCCTGATCACTGTTAACATCACGGACGAGAACGGGTGTAAAACAACCAAATGAAGCGCCAAAAAAAATTAAGGAGGTGCCAAGTAACTGTCACCATGGTAACGCACCTCTCATGTCACAGCTGAGGCCTTGATGACATGTCAAAACAAAATCAGGACAAATCTAAGCCGGAAAGTTATTCAGTGGAAGGAATGACAGTGATACATGGCGAGAGTGTGATAAAAGTTGGTTGCGCTGCAATACCTGCAAGTGTGTGCATGCTGTATAGATGAGGAGAGGCTCTCATGCGGAACACGCTATAACCCGTGTCAGTATTAGAGCTGCAGGCGGGACGGCCCGAACATAATGACATGCCACTCCGAGTGACATGCGGCTGCTGTCTGTGCCGATCAGGCGTCTCACAAAATGGCAAAAATATCAAACATGTAAAAAGCTTCAAACAGTTTTATGTGCTTTGATTTTATATGGCAGCTTTTCCCATTTAAGCTGTAACTGCTGTTCTGTTGAGAGCGTTCAGGGCATTATTCATTTAACATGCATGTGTATCTACCGGAGTTTACCTAAAATTGTGTGTCTGTGTATTTATGTTAGCTTGCTTGTGTTGGACCATTTGTCCTGTGCGGTTTGATCATTTTGACTGCTCAACAGTGTTCTCGCACTTTTTGACCAATGAATTTCCATAATGTTTCCATGACTTTTCCAGTCGTTTGTGACGACTGTTTTAAATCATTTTTACATGACACACACAAAGTGTCATTTCTAATCAGTTAAACACTCTGGAACTGAGTATATATCCTGGAAGTTTTTTAATTCCTTGATATTTCTTGGGACATTGAAATTAAATTGAGGTAGCAAATAGGATGCAGAATTACAATTTCAGTTAAAGTGAAATAAAACTGAACTTGAAATTCAAAGAAATTCATATGACAAAGAAATTTGTATAATGGGATTTTTAACCAGAAAGAAATATGAAAAATGTTGAAAAAAGGCTTTTAAGATTTATTGACCTTAGGGAGAAAGAAAGATGGATAGAATGAAAGAAAGAATACAGAATGGTAGACATAGAAAGAATGATGGAACGAATGATACCATGATAAAATGACAGAACGACAAAACAGCAGTACGATAGACAGATAGATAGACAGATAGATAGATAGATAGATAGATAGATAGATAGATAATTTTGTATTCGTGTTGACATTTACCTGTGTGAGTTTAGCAGGTGTGTGTGTGTGGTTGGTCTGGGCACAGCTGTCTGAGGTGCTGTCAGATTCAGAGTGGCGCAAACTCGCTCTCTTCTTCTTGATAAGATCAGTGTCCCTGTTATACGTGAAGCCCAGTTTGTGTGTGTTCGTTAGGGAAGACCCGGTCTGCCACTTGGGCGACCCAGATTCAGTTTGTCTTTCACCTGGCCGTGGGGTCTTGTGCTGCTCCCTGGAGTCTCTGGTGTCAGCAGCGGTCAACCCACCCGACTGCCCTCTCTCCTTTTCTCTCTCCAGCCTGTGAGACAGATCACCCATGTCCAGTGTATCGGCTTTGAGGAGTTTTTTCTGTTCTGCAGCGGGAGGTTGGCTGGTGGAGGTCTCCAGGCTGGTTCTGTTGCGGTGGGCGGGTCGTGGGTGAGGTTCAGTGACCACTGGAGCTACTGGAGAGTCACGGTCTGCTGTAGTCTCCCGTAAAGATGGAGCTACATCTTTTACAACTTCCACTGGGGAGGTGGATAGAGAACCAGATCCCCCAACTGTCATGACTGACTTCACTTCCTGCTCTTCTTTAACACCATGCCCACCATTGGTTGCTGCGGCACCCTGATTGGTGGGCTCCCGGTGAATGTCGTTAAGTTCGGCGTAGAACTTGTCTTGGTCGATAGAACTGTTTGTATCCGTTTCAAAGTCTCCAACTTTGTATGTGCTACGACTGCTGTTGGCTTCGATCTGCACAACATTGAGTTCCTCGCCGCTGAAATGCGCCCGGATCTGATACAGGTACGTCATCACCGTCAGCTTATCTGGGATCGCTAGGAGAACCATATCAGACGGCTCCAAAAGCCGAGAGATTCCCAAACTGGCAAAGCCATCATATGCCTGCATACACAAAAAACAGATGATGTTTAAAATAAAGCATAGAAAACAAAGGACAGTATCAAATAAAACAGAGTACATAAAACAAGAACTGGTGTACAAAAAATTGAATGAAGGACAAAAATGGACTGATTTCATTTCAGTTGTCTCAATCCTTCGCAGAACCATTAACACTATTGCTGAAGGGTAAATAGCTGAAAATGGGGTGCAAAATTTACTATATTTTTCTAAACTAAACTAGAATTAATCTGTCAACCACATGCATCAAAATTTACCAAAACTAAAATAAGTCTGGGTCAGACAATAATTCTTCAAAATTAAAAAAAAAAAATCTGGGTCAGACAATTATTCTATAAAATAAATAAACAAATAAATAAATAATAAATGATAAATAAATGAATAAACAATAGAATATGTGATAGAACATGACAGATAAAAAAAATAGATGAGATAAATATATATCTTCAAAATTAAATCAAATTAAATTAAATTAAACAAAATTAAATTTGCCAAATCATTCATCAAATTAAATAGATTATAATTATAATCAAATTAAATAGATTATAATTATAATAGATTATAATTCAAATTAAAATTAAATAAAAAATCTGGCTCAGTCTATAGGGCTTTATAAATAAATTAACACTGCTTTTTAAAAAAAACAAAACAAAATAAACAAAAAAAAAAAAACTGGATGTCCTTTATAGATTTATTTATCAAAACCAATTTCTACTTGTATTTGGAGTATAGATGGTGTTAATTAAGGTGGAAAGGGTGGGTTTTGTAGGGTGTCGGAAGAAAGGTAAGGGTGAAATAAATAGGTGGGATGGGTAGTGTATTCGTTGAAAGCTAAGGAGGAAACGGTAGCATAAAGGTGAAAGGGGCAAACAGGGTGGAAGGTGAAGGCTGAAAATGAATGATAGGGTGTAGGGTGAAAGGGTAAACTATAGGGTGTAGAGTGGGATGCAAGGCCAAGCTACAGGATGAAGGGAAAAGGGGAATGCCAGGGTAAAGGGTGAAAGGGAAGAAGAGGGTTTGTAGGGTGATGGGAGGGAGAGGCAGTTAGGGTGTAGGGTGCATGCAGGAATTAGATTTGGGATAAGACAAGCTGGGATCAGTAGGATGCGGCAGGCGGTGACAGCTAATGTCAAGGATGGTTCTCCATGATAAGAGAGCACGATACCAAGAAACACTAAACTAATCCTGCCTCAGTCTTATCGCATACATCTCCCACTCGCCCTCCTTCCATCTCTCTCACTTTCTCTCTCTCTCTCTCTTTCTCCCCCTTTCCATCACTCTCTCTCTCTCTCTGCAGTGAGTATAATTGCACTGATTTGTCCGGTTGAGGAGAACAGGCAGATAATCAAACAGCCAAACTCAATCCCTGATCAGGAGATAGAGGGAGAGAGACAGAAATGGAAGGAAGAAGTGAAAGTAAACTGGCTGACATTATCGCCGTAATCCACCGAACGAATGAAAGAAAAGTTACTTTCTCTTTCTCTTAAGAATTTGAGAATACAACAGTATAAAGAAAAGCCTATAAATTAGCTTTCTTTCTCGCCCTCCCCCTGATTCTCTTTATCAGAGCCGCTATCAGAGCCGAGCTGATGGCCGAGAGAGTTTCACCGTTGACGAGTGTTGACTATTGTCTCAACCTCTGTCGCTTACCCATCTACTGACTTTATCAGGTTTGTCCCATTATTGGTGTGAGTGAGAGAGAGAGAAAGCAAGAGAAAGGGGGGAGGGATAATCAAAGGTAAGCCGATTCTCAATTTACAATTAATCACATCTTTCTTTCTCTCATGCCTTCTCTTTTTCCTGTTTGCTGGAGGCTAACAATAGCGATGGTGATGCAGACCTTTGCAGAGTGAGGGAAATGTAAGGTACAGACAGCTGAATAGAAAAAAGGGGAACAAATAAGGGTGGGAAAACAAAAAAGTCTGCAGGTATGTGTTGTTTGGGTATTAACTCTAAAGAAAGAGTGTATAATTGGTGGAATGAATGAAACTAAAGTGTCTAATGGAGATTCTTAAACTACATTCATACTGCAGCCGAATGCAGCACAAATCTAGTTTCTTTCACATGTGAAAAAAAAAAGTTTTTGACAGGACAATATTTTATTTTATTTTATTTTTTTTTGGTTAAAAACTTTTGGATTAAAAATACAGTAAAATAGTAAAACTATGAATTATTATTACAATTTAAAATAATGTGCTTTCTATTTTAATATATTTAAAAAAACGTAATTTATTCATTTTTTTACATTTATTTTTTGGCATTTTTGCCTTTATTAGGACAGGACAGTCACAGTAAGGAAAGAGGGTGGGGGGTGAGCAGGACTGAGAAAGGTCCATGAGCTTGGACTCGAACTCGGGATGCCCGAAACGCAACAGCGCTATTTGTTGGCGCACTGCCCATGAGACTACTAGTGCCAACAACAACAACAAAAAAAGTAATTTATTCCTGTGATGACAAAGCAGATTTTTCAGCAGCCATTACTCCAGTGTCACATGATCTTTCAGAAATATTTCTCTGAAAACAGATTTGGTGCTGCAGAAACATTTCTTCTAACTATTAATGTTGAAAAAAATTTTCAAAATATTTTTTGTGGAACGTGTGATACATTTTTTCTAGGATATTTTGATGAATGTCAACAGAACAGTTCAGAACAGTTCATTTATTTGAAACAGAGATATTATAAACATCTTTATTGTCAATTTAATGCATCTTTACTGAATAAAAGCATTAATTTATTAAAAAACAAACAAACAAACAAACAAACAAAAAACATACCTACCCCACACTTTTGATTGTTAGTGTACAAAACACATATAATAATAATAATAAAGTATAAGAAAAAATATAATGAATAAAAATTATTAAAATATATACAATATATAATCAATAAAGTTATTACATTATAATTATTATTTTATATTCAATTACGTATATTATAAAGAGTATATGTATCAATGTCTAATACAGAGAGCATCAAGCTGCCTGGGAGAGGGAAGAAAAGGGTCTCACTGCTCTAGCCTTCAAAACAACAAATCATGCTTGATTACAATAAATACACCATGTAAACAGCAGCTTGTGTGACCAAACAACACATTCAGATGATATAAGCCCAAAAACATGCTTCTGATGTACTGCGTTAATAACTACAAAAGCCATTTATTCAACTAACAGAAGTGTTCTGTTTGCTCTCTCTGTGTGT
Organism: Spinibarbus caldwelli; assembly: GCA_039654775.1. Classification (NCBI taxonomy): domain Eukaryota; kingdom Metazoa; phylum Chordata; class Actinopteri; order Cypriniformes; family Cyprinidae; genus Spinibarbus; species Spinibarbus caldwelli. The sequence goes on along the minus strand of CM077250.1, from coordinate 13,367,758 downwards.
AAATGATGCAGCAGCACTAATAACCCGTGTGAACTGTGCAATTGTGTGTTTAAGACTTTCCCTTCCTGCTATGGTCTGTCAGCCCCTCCCCTGCGCTAAACGAACAATGAAAAGCATTTTGTTTTGTGAATGACATCGCTGAATGATTGACAGGTATCCATCGCTGTCAGTCACAAACACAGCCAGAGGGGCTTTCCCCCCTGTCCGCACATTTATCGAGAAACACAGGAACACATACACGCACGCGCACACGTGCACGCACAGATCAGATATCATGGGAAATTACTGCTAGTCTCTCTCTAGACACACACAGAGAAAATAATTCTTTTCACTGCCTGTATGACCAAACCGCCCTCTCCTCTCCCCTCTGCTATTGATTGCTCTTATCTGTCATATTTCAGTGGAGATTATTGCAATCACGGCTGGGCCAGAGAGGGTTGCGCTGATTCTATCACATGGAAATGAATGCAGTTTATATAAATGTGTGTGTTTGGGGCTGTATAGAGAGTGCTCTTAACCTCCTCAGCTTGGGATAGTCATTTATCGTTGAAAGAGAGCGAGAGGACGCACTCTACGCTGTGTCGGAGAGAGAAAAACTGCGTATATGATAGTCCCAGAACGAGAGAGAGCAGGAAATGAACTCAGGAAGTGACTGCAGGTATTGAGTGTAGGGATAAAGTGATGACAGATGAAAGGAATGGAGGGAAAGGAGAGAGCGAGGAGCACATTAAATACACCTAATAAAGTCTAAATGGAGTTAATCTGAGGGCTGAAATAAGAGTTAATCTGCAGCGCTCCAGAATACAGTGATCGTTCAATGGAGCGGAATTACAGAGGAATTAAGTTTTATACATCCACAAATCCAAATAGATTCCAAACAAATCCAGGAAGCAACTCTTCAGAAAATATACATTTGCTTCGTATCGTACGCTGCTGTGCATTGTGTGTGCGTGTTTTGAAAGAGAGGAAGAGAGATGCTTGGAGTAATCCTTGTTGGCACAGCCACCTGGTGGTTTATTTAAACAGGTATTTGAGAGCTGACAGGCAGCAATATCCACATCTTCCTCGCTCTCTCTCAAAGCTCATTCATTGTGCACATCCCAATGAAAATTCCTGAATCGATGGAACAATGTTTAATGTAAAACAATAACAAGAGAAAGTGGGAAGAAAGTGACTAAAAGAAAGTGAGAGTAAAAAGAGGAATGGGAGGGGTGCAAAGCAACAGATTATATATATATATATATATATTTTTAAATGTTTAATCCAGCTTGTGAAGATCAACTGAATTTTAATATATATATATATATATATATATATATATATATTAATTTTATATATGTGAATATTATATTAATATATATGAATTTTAATATATATTTTAAAATGTAATTTATTCCTGTGATGGCAAAGCTGAATTTTCAGCAGTTATTACTCCAGTTTTCAGCGTCACATGATCCTTCAGAAATCATTCTAATATGCTGAATGGGTGCGGATCAACTGTGTCCATATAAAACTATTGCTAAATACAAAAAGAAAAAGGAATAATAATAACAATATTTCAAAAGTCTATATGGGCTTGGGTCGGGGTGTAGTGATTATACTCTATAACTCCTTAACTAAAAAAAACAACAGAAGTTAAAGGAATAGCTCACCCAAAAAATGAAAATTCTGTCATTTATTACTCACCCTCATCTCGTTCCCAAACTGTAAGGCCTTCGTTCATCTTCAGAACACAAATTAAAATATTTTTTATGCATTCCGAGAACTCTCTGACCCTCCCACAGACAGCAAGGATCCTTACACGATCAAGGTCCAGAAACATAGCAAGGAAATCGTTAAAATAATCCATGTGACATCAGTGGTTAATTTTATGAAGCTACTAGAATACTTTTTGTGCGCAAAGAAAACAAAAATAATGACTTTATTCAACAATTCATCTCCTCTGCATCACCCTATAGAGCCATTTTGGAGAGTATCACATACGTAAACAACGTATGATGTTCTGTGACAGCAGCGCCATACGCGGATGCGCTGTTTATGTTGTTTACACGTTGATCTGAACGTAAACAACGTATCCGAGTACGTTGCATATTTACATCTACATTTACATTTAGTCATTTAGCAGACGCTTTTATCCAAAGCGACTTACAATTGGGGCATATGTTGTTTATGTATGTGATACTCTCCAAAATGGCGATCTATGGTGACGTGGAGGAGACAAATTGTTGAATAAAGTCTTTTTTTTTTCTTTGCTCACAAAAAGTATTCTCGTAGCTTCATAAAATTACTTTTGAACCACTAATGTTACATGGATTATTTTAACAATCTCCTTGCTACGTTTCTGAGCCTTGATCTTGTAAGGATCCTTGCTGTCTATGGGAGGGTCAGAGAGCTCTCAGATTACATCAAAAATATCTTAATTTGTGTTCCAAAGATGACCAAAGGTCTTACAGATTTGGAACAACATGAGGGTGAGTAATTAATGACAGAATTTTCATTTTTGGGTGAACTCTCCCTTTAATAGAAGGTCTTCACAAGTATGTTTACAAGTTTATGTGTATGTGTTTTCTGTTTGGACCTCCTTGGTCCTGCATTTTCTTCTAAGTGTGGGATTAACATCCCTTTATTTCTCTTTCTTCTCTCTCTCTGTAGAGAAGCCTGTAAAGTTTATTTATAGCATGTTTATGAATTATGATGCTATCTTACGACTCCCAGGTGACTTACTCCATCCACACAAACACACACACTCTTTCCATCAGTGTCGGCAGGGGAGCTGCATTCTGAAAGTGGCAATTAGAGAACGCTGGGTGGGAGTGAATCAGAGTTATAACAAAATAAATCACCTGTGAGAAGGATTACTGATGCACAAACAAACGAAGAGTGGAAGAGAGTGTGTAGCATTTACCTTTTTGTTGTTTTCTTTAATATCTTGAGGATTGAGAGCCTTGTAGTCACTAGAAGGGAGGAAAGAACAGCGAGAGAGAGAGAGAGAGAGTTAGCTTTAAATATGCGGCTCATGTAATGGCTGTAACATGCAATTTCACAGCTCTGCAATCAACACAACTAATAGAGTGTGTGTGAGTGCAAGCAAAATTAGACACACACGCACACCCTTTTACTCAACTACTCAACACATTAAACGTTTCATCTCTCATTCTCCATCACCCTACCCACTGTGTGCCTGGGGTCTTTCCTCTTCAGCAGGGGAAATAGTAGTGGGCTACTCTAAAAATGGACAATATCCTTCATTTTGCTTATATCATAAGCCTCAGCATTCACTACATGTCGTTTAAACCTTGATGTGGGCTGTGTACTGTCCCCTGGGGCACAATGTACTTTAAAAGCCTTCTAAGGACTTTCTTCACATGAATCAGCATTTATAAACACACTTAACTTCTGTAACAAGCCACAATTTTAGTAAAACCCCATATTAAGCTGGTACTACTGTACATTTTATTCAATGTACTTTGAAAAGTTAAAAGTATAATACAATAATATTAATTAATATTTCTGCCAGCATTCTTGGTTACGACAGAAAAATAATGGAACAATGGTCAGTTATCAATCATGCAAAATAAGATTCATGAAGCAAACAGCAGGTTGTCTCTTATCTTGTGTCAAAATGTTGTCTTAATACATGATAAATCAAAGCAAATGTTTCATAAAAATATCAAAGATAATAAATCAGTCAATATATCTTCCTTAAATAGATGGCGGCCAGATTCCTGGTACTTTAGCGTATGCTAAACCCAGAGGGTGGTTGGCCGTGGCGCTGTCAGCACTGTGATGAATCTGCTGTAAGTGTAGTAATTAAGGAGGATTTGAGTCATTCCTGATGAGACCAGACACAGAAATGTTCAGAAATAAGACAGAGGGATTAAAAACTCTCCATCAGAAACCATATTAGACCCCCCCACACAAAGTGAGATTCTCACAGAGGGGGAGAGAGAGAGGTGAATTAAGTGAGCTGTGTATACATAGAGTTTAGGGCTGTCGCTATTAATTAAATAGAGGTTAATGAGTCATCTGATGATTATTTTGATCAAAAGCTGAAAATGGCTTAACAATAAAATGAACAATCAATAATAAATAAACTGCGAATCTCCAGTGTCATAAGGCTAATTCAAAAATCATTAACTGATTTGTAAGGTTCTTTTTTGTTTGTTTTTTTTGGTCACTGTGATTGAAAGATGCACATGAGCACAGTGATTTTTTTGAATGCTTCTGCATGTCAAAGTGAATTTTCCACATGGCAGGTAAAATTAGTTTTATATCAAAGGAAACTTCCTGTGTGTCGAGGCTTGTGTATAAGTGTTTTTCATGAATGTGCATGGCTTACATTAAGTTGGGTCTGAAGTGGTGTAACAGGGCACAGAATGCCAGTCCATTCCTCCAGGAAGTGGTGAAGTTGGTGATTTTGACACCTCTGTAGTTTTTCGTGACCTCACGGCACCAGGCCAGGAGGGACTGACTTGCATTCGGCCTCCCACCAAGAACAGGACTAGGAACTGGACTTGGCTATAGAGAAGGAGAAAGAGAGGGAAGGGTGTAGAAAAGAGAGATGAACATGTGCTACTGACATTCAAATTATTTACAAAATTAATGACATGTCAGCTTTGACTTGGAAATGAACAGACATCTGGATCAACACATCTCACAGTCTATTTATTTAATCAAAATACTAATAGAAATGTTCTAAAATGTATTAAACATATTAAAATAATTAAACATAACCTAATTAATATTCATAAGCAGGCAAAAAAAAATGCTCAAAACTGCATTTACTAGACAAAATGGTTAAAGAAAGAAAGAAAGAAAGAAAGAAAGAAAGAAAGAAACTTCTTTTCATTTTCATTATACACAATAGGAATGTGTAGCATAATGCATGCAGAAAAGGGAAACAAATTACAGAACCACAACTCATTATTATAAGGAAATGTGAACTGTACACCAAATTACACACAACTCATTTAGCCCAAGCCTTGACCATTTTTCAAATACACACTAATTTTCTCTGTCTCACACATACATACAACCCTCTTACTGTCCCTCTTTTCTTCAAAAATTCCAATCAAGAACATCAGATCCAACCCATCTCTCTCCAATTAGCTTTGTAAACTCAGCTTTGTTAAAAGTCGCCTCTGTTGAAACCCTCTTTCTAATTTGAACAAACACACACACACAGAAAAATGCACACAAAAGACTTACATGCTCGTTCTAATGAGAGCTTTGGTCTGTAAGGAGTGTATGACCATGGATAATGTAAACACATGATTAATAAAGACCAGCCTTTGAAGCTGTATCAGTCTGGATTAAGAGTCCAACTAAACAGAGCAACGAGAATTCTAATCCCGCAAATCCAGGAACACAAAGCAGCACAACCCCTTCGCACCGGGAGTCTGGCCACTTTCGGACATAATCCCGTTAAAAACGGAGCCGCCGCGTTACGGATATGGTATCGCACAGAATTCATATTCTGTGGTGCATGCGCTCGCATTTTTCCCCTCACAATAACTTTTTAATAACGATAATCAAATAGCCTGAGACAAAACTTGCAGCTATCTGATGAACGCAGCCCTGATAGATTCCACATCTAAATACAAATCTAACATGTTATAAAAGAGTGCTCATCCTGCAGAAATACATTATCATAGGACAGGTATCTGTATGGATCTGTGTGTGAAAAGGAAGAGAGACTCTGCATTTCCCCTGATAAGAGTGCTATACATCAGCTGGTCAACATTTCACTCATGTACGGCAGCTTAACAACGCCCCCTTCTGGACAGAATCTCCTACTGCAGGAGGATTCAAGGACACACAGACCTAAAAGGGGGCCCAGAGCAGACTTATGTAAATCACAGACCAAAACTCAAAAACTAGAAAAAGAACAATGAAATTATAAAGGGAAGCGTGACATCCTAAAGGTGTGGTTTGAGTAGATTGGCTAGACGCCAAAGCTGTAACTTCCTTTAAATTCTTCGAATGCTTGCTTCTTAGATTATCATAATTAAATGCTAAGATCCGAACGAATGCCACTGTGGGCAAGTGTGTTATTTGTGCGTTTATACGTCTGTCTGCACAATTTGAAAGGTAAAGGTTGTCTTGAAAGAGCAGGAGGGAAAAGTCAAGTGAGGGGCCCTTGGGGCTCCGAGAGCCTTTCTGCTCTAGAGAAACACATGCACACACACAAACAGATTAATAACAATGCTCAAGATGCTGCCACAATAGTAAACACCCAACAATGAATGACAATAGTTGTATAATGTTATGAAATGTATTTTTAGTCATGTGCATTCAATGTAGAACATCTCATTTTGTTTCATTCTTTTGTTCCTTTTCTGTTAAGTGACCTCAAACTAGAATTCAAGTGTCTTGCTTTAATCAATTAATTATAAAAAAGCCTGTTCCCTTTATTAAAGGGTCTCATATTCAATCAGAGATCAACAACAGTGATTCACCCAGAGCAGAAACTAAGTGTGATGAACTGAACGGACTACACAAGTATTCCCTGCATACGCTCACATGCTACATGGGGGTGGGGAAGAACACGTTAAGCTCCACACAAATAAAAACCCGCAACCACTTTTCCATGTCACTTTTCCGGCATGCATGATAAGAGAGCTGTAAGTTCCTGAGGCAGTCTTTGCTCCTTTTAAGAGATGTTTGAAGTAGCTGTCTAATTTCAGCTCAATAATTACCTGGGATTACCGGCCAGGTGCTATTAAAGCAATTAGAAGACAACAGCCGTTTAGGAGCACTCGGCTCTTTAGGCTAACAGTACCCTGTGGCACCTTTGTGGCGGGAGGAAAACAGTAACACTGACACACCAAGACACGTTTAAACTCCCAGGAACCATGGCCGTTATTTAATTCATCCTCCATCTCTGTGAGATGGGTTGATTCTAATGTGTCTACCTGTTTTACTGTCAATGACTGAAATGACACATTAAAAAAAAATGAAGTCTCACTGTTCAATTTGCTAAAATGCCACATGTGCTGAAGTATTCACTGAAAACTACGAAACTGTTCCCCTGTAAACTGTGATGTTCAAATATATAACTGCTGAACTGTTCTATTCAGATATAGTGAACTGTTGCATTGCGAACGCAAACTGATAAAAATATAAACAAATGACTCAATGAAAATTTATTAAACTGAAAACTGAATGTTTCAGCTATAAACAGCTGAAAAGTTTCAAAAACATTTTAAATATAAACTTCAAAACTGTTCTCTTTTAAACCATGTTGTTCAAATATAAACTACTTAATATATAAACTGAACTGTTCTTTTTAAAAATCAACAGCTGAACTGTACTATTGTAAACTTTCAAAAACTGCTTAATTGTTTGAATGTAAAATGCTGAACTGTTTGAATGTAAGCTATACTGTTTGTATATTAATTACTGAATTAAACTAAATTGTTTAAACAAACTGCTGAACTGTACGGTTGTGAATGGTTTCAAAAACTGCTTGATTTTTTTAACTGTTCTGATGTAAACCACTTTTCAAATATAAACTATTGAATTGTTTAAATAAACACTGTAAAGTGCTTAATTCTTTCAAATGTAAACTGATCTAATGTAAACTATACTTTTCAAATATAAACTGTTGAACTGTTTCACTGTAAAATACAGGGTTCAGGTGTAAACTACTGAACACTTTTTCTGTCAATCACTGAACTCTTCCACAACAAAACATCAGAACTTCTCTCTAATTACAAACTGATCAAGATTAAAAAAAAATAATAATAATCATTCCATTGGGTTTTTTAAAAACATTAATGGTTAAATCCAATGCCATAAATAATAATAACAATAGTGAAATATTGTATCTTGTGCATTCACAAAATAACAGTGATTTCGGTAAGATGATGAAGCAGCACTTCATTGTTCAAACTGAACAAAAAACAGTTCTCTGGAAACCGCATAAAAGTTCTTCCTTCATTCACAAACTCACAGCACTGAGTACACGTTCTTACTAAACTGCATGTATCTACTAAAACAACACTGACGGGAATTTCTGGTGTCACATAGAGCGCGTGTACTTATCAAACACTGCGCTGTCTTGCCCTGAGCAGCGGTTGCGGGGGGAGGGGGGGTGTGGGGTGTGGGGATAGGAGGAGAAAAATAAACGATTGGCAGCGGCGTGTTTCTGTGCTGGAGGACAGGATTACAGTGCCGTTTCTTCCCACAAACAGAACATATTAAAATGAAGCTGCATTCATCACTATCCAACACACACACACACACAAAAAGGAAGGAAAAAACAAAACAGCAAAAAAAAATCATACAGCACATTTCAACATCTACTAAAAATAAGACGGAGACAGAAAAGATATTCATTATTCATGATGGCAGCAAATGTACACACACACCTGACACATGGTGGAGGACAGGGGCGAGGAGGGAGGAGAAGGTAAAAAGAGATGAGGAGGGGGAAAACTTAATCTGTGTTGAATGAGACGAGGAAAGATGAAGGGTGAGAGAGAAGATGGGGAGAAAGAGTTTGGCAGAGGAACTAGGAGAGGTCATGTGATCAGAATGGCAGTCTTATTGCTCAAAGATGATCTGAGAGTGTGATCCAGCTTTAAAAAAAAAAAAAATCTTACTCGGCTGTCATTCATTGCACATTCCATTAATATGCTCTTACAAATTATATTTTCATGCTGTCACACTAAACATGTTTAACCTAGAGACCTCTAGGGCCAAAACATATTCTGTGAAATTCAACAGAAATGCAAGGAAAAAAAAAAGTTCATTAAACTGATGCAATCACACACACACACACAAACAAAAAGGTACCAAAACAGCGGAAGCTTTGAATCACACACATACTCTTTAAAAGTTGTAATCCACTTAAGATGCCTGTGGCAACATCTTTCTATGGTGTGTGTGTGTGTGTACACACATTCACAAGGTCAGCACACTTATAACTCTCTTAAAGACAGCATATTATGGTCTTAGAGAGTTGACCCACTGCATCAGTTCAGATTTGGGACTGTCATTTGATTCGTCAAGTGGCATTCCAATAAATTCAGTTATTTACTGTCTTGTACCAATGTGTTTGTTTCCTGTAACAGCTTTTCAATTATTCAATTGAACCTTAAATCTAATGACTACATTGTCCCTAAACGTGCCTCTGTCTCTTGTCTCTCTGTCTTTCCGTCTCTTTACTTTTGTTTCTGATTATCTTGTACATTCAATTGTGAATGATTCATTTGAACCAAATCAAAAGCTCAATTATAAAATTGAGAACTCGTATGGAACATGATGCCACAGAAACGCATAAAGTAATATCAAATTACTATTATAATTATACATTGTCATTTTAAAACTGCAAACACTGAGGCCCGCATGGAAATTCAATCACAAAGCAGCAGCCTCTCCAATATGCAACGTTTTGAAGTGGAAGAGATTGTGCTATCTGACAAAGATCAATAAAAGGAAGGATTCAGGAAGTCGTCAACACAATACAATCTTCCAGATCAGAAATGTATGAATTTAGCAAAAAAAAAAAAAAGATTGTAACTTTAAAAGTATTCATATCTTTTGATTCCTTAAAGACAAAGAAAGATGTTTTCACATCTGCTCAAACGACCACACTTTCATGTTAATTTCGTCATTTCACATTACAAACTTACCAAGTTTTCTTACAGAAACGAGCGAAGTTCATTTGCCTAAGCTTGAGGCTGAGGGGGAGTTTTTTGGGCCTTGTACAAAAACGCAAAATATGCGAGCATGACAATCACATTTCCGGGGCCTGTTTCCCATGCTAAGCTACACGGCTTTAAAAATTTAAACACAACAGCACTCGCTAAAACATAAGGAAATTTGGGAGGATACGAGCGAGAGCAAATCTCCCGCACGCGCTCGTGTGCTATACATGTGTAATGTGGTGTAATCTAACGTTAGAGGCGGTGAAAACACTGCCGAAGAGGCATAGCCCAAAACTCTGAACTGTGTAAATGAGCTTTATCTAGTGAGGCCTGCACACGCGCGCACACAAAAAAACAGTATTGAAAAGCAAAACAGGCGACTGGCACGCTGTTAGCTCTCTGATGGAGGGAGGGAGGCAGGCATTCACGAAACATACCGAATGACTCAAATCGCTGTAACGCTAAACATCATCAACATGCGAACACTTCTGGCAAAGCACACCGAACTTAACAACAACCTTCAAATTACTGCCACGCTAAACAAACCCTAAAAAACATGTGATTTGAGGCGAATGTAGACATGAGAGATAAAGGTAAACAAATGTACAAAAGAGTTTTTTTTATTGTTAAAGCGGCGTTGTTAGTTAAAGCAGGGATGAGAGGGTGTGTAGAGCAGGAAAAACTAAATCTATACAGCGTTAATCTGCTTTAGACAACACTCCTCTAAAAACAAATTACAGGAGGCGAAGTTCAGCGATCTGCTCTGATAAAGCTGTCATTTATCAATGAATCCGCAATGCACACGGAAACTCATTAAGAGCAGAGCTGCAGTAATACTGCGAGAAGAAGAAGGAGGGAGCGAGGGATGAGGACAGGAAGAGGGGGAAACATCAGGTGTGCTCCGCCGTCAGATCGTTGTCCGCGGCGGTACGGTCTCGTTGGCAGATGAGAGCCCTGATAAGTGAAAGCAATTAAAAAGAATATAATTACAAAGTCACCCCTATCTAAACGAGGCCTTGATCAAAACACGCCCACGTCAATACGTCGGCCGGAGTGTGAAGCGGGATCGATGGAGTCAGGAAGGAAGGCTTTTACCGTGGCATGTTTCACACCATCAAACGGCATCACGCATGAGAGATGAGACGAAACGCACACTTAAGATAATGAAAGACACAAAAACGCAACCAGCAACAGAACCATAAACTCTCTGACAAATGCCATGTTTTCTTCACATTATATGAAGTGATTCACAACCACAGGTACGCCAGGGGGATTTTGAACCCACAAAAAAGAAAAATCAATTAAAATAATAGTAATTAATGCCTTCACTTTTTTATAGGCTTGTTTCTGAGGAAAGAAAAATGGGTGTGTAACGTAGCCAAGACAGTTCACTAAAAAACTCATGATTTATGATTTACTCAAGCTTTTGTTGTTTCACACCTGTATAACTTTCTTTTTTTTTCCTGTAGAAGATATTATGAAAAATATTATGAAGATTGTGTTGTTTTGTTCATGCAATGAATGTTTGGTTACCAACATTCTAGTGTTTTGTGATATCAGAACCATAAAATCGTTAACAATCACTACCACATTTGGGGTCTGTAAGCTTTTTTTATTGATTTATTTTTATTTTTTTAAATGACTGTCTTATGCTCCGCAAGGCTACATTTATTTGATACAAATTTTTTAAGTTATGTAATAAAAATTACAATTTTAAAAAACTATTTTCTATTTTAATACATTTTAAAATATAATTAATTAACGTGACGACAAAGTCTTCAGTGTCACATGATCCTTCAGAAATCATTGTAATATGCTGATTTTGTGCTCAAGAAACATTTCTTATTATTATTATTGTCAAAAACAGTTGTGCTGCTTAATATTTTTGTGGAAACAGTGATACATTTCCTTTGATGAATAGAAAGTTTAAAAGAACATCATTTATTTAAAATACAAACATTTTGTGATAATGTAAAAGTCTTTATTGTTACTTTTGATCCATTTAAAGAATCAAAAGCAAGTCTACAGCTCAGAGAAAAGGTGGAAAATAGTCATTTAAAACTAAATTATGATGTTAAACTAACCTTGACATTATGAATGGACTTAAAATAAATAAATAAATAAATAAATGACAAATGTCAAGTTTGGCCACTTTAAGAGATCCACATTCCATCAACACTAAAATAAGGGATATAATGTGTGTGTGTGTGTGTGTTTGTGTGATGGTTTTAGAGGTTGAAAGGGAAAGGTTGAGAGGCAGTGGGGGCCAGTAATCAGGGGCCGTTATTGATCAGTGCTGGGTGGTATGCAGAGGACTGTGGGTAAAAGGTTCTCCCAGTTGAAACGGGTTTAAGGCCACACACCTTCAGGAGAGGCAAGACCAGGAGAAGATTAATCTAAAGTTACTCTTTCCATCTCCACCATGTCATTCAAACTGCCCTCGGCCTTAAAACCTCTCACTCGCACACACACAGGCCTCATCAGCTCATACACACACACACATACTTCTGATCCTCGTGTACACAAACTCACTCCCATACACATACAATCATCAAACGCACACACACCTGCCTCGTTCACATCAAACATGCAGAATAAGGCGATTTGTCCAATCTGCGGCCGGGCCAACTTCCCCACTCAAACAGGTATTCTTTCTAGAGATTACACTAAAGATTTGTTTTCATTTCTCCGCAGCCTTTTTTCTCGTTCTCTCCCTCTTGTGCTCCCTCTCTCTTTCTCTGAAGCCAGAAGTGTAATCCCTGGCAGATAAAACTAAGGACTTACAACAGGAAGATTACCGAGAGCTTTGTAGCCTGTGTGTAGCAAGTCAACGTGGGTATTGGAGAGCTCTTCAAGTGCTTACTCATGAACTGAGCTCACACACATACACACACACACGCAGGAGAGGAGGATAATGATAGTGGTATTACAGTAACAGGCTCAAAACACTCACACACACCTGGCCCGACGGCTCGAGGACTCTTTAAGCAGTGAAATGCTAACTGCCGTGCTGTGAACTGCTACAGTTCTGATGATGGGGACGCGGGAGGCCGTTTAAGAGGTAAAGGAGGTCCGTCCAAAACCTTCTGGATGGGGAACAAAGTTCTACGTTTGCCCAGAATCTGATCAGGATAGGTACACTGAGCCAAAACACACACCTGGGCAAAGTTTTCTTGAGGTAAAGGCAGTACACTGATGCTTGTGACATTCTAAGAGCACAAACATCCTTCACAGATGCTTTGAGGAGGAAGATGAACTCTCTCTCTCCTTCTCTGCCCAAATAGCCCTCACTTTATTTATATTTTCATCAAATGGAGAGATTCACAGATAAAAGCTCTAAGACTTTCTCTCTCTCAGGTCCTGAGCCCTTAAGGTCTTAAAGCGTCTCAGATTCTCAGGTCCTGTCCTGCATCACTCAGCGGTAGAGGGCCAGCTGAGGGAGATTATTCTGGTAGAGTTTCACAGATTATGAGGACACTATTGGGGTCTTACTGCCCCTCTGTCAGAAGGGGTTTCGCGGCCTCTCCTCGGCTCTCTGAGGGGACGGGCGGGCCATGCGCAGGAGCGGAACCGGGCCTCAAGCAGGGCTTAACTGTGTTCCCCCAGCCTTGGCCCAGGGTTCAGAGGGGGTAACTGGACCAGGGTGAAATAGGTAGCAGGAAAAACGAGCTTGGTGGTGTTTTTTTTGTAAGTTGAAGCCACTTTTTGAAACAGTGGTGTCATTTGCAGTAAAGACAGAGGAAAAAGTATTGTTACATCAAGTTAGTTCACATGAAAAAAAAAAAATCACGAAAAAAAAAAAAAATCACAAAAATGAATCATAAGCATAAAAAAATGAAATCATACCTAAATATTATAAATTATGCTTTTTATATAAATATAAATATATATATATATATATATATATATATATAAATATATTATATACACACACACGTGTATATATACTGTAAAAAATTTATTTAAAAAAAATCACAAAAAATGAATCATAAGCATAAAAAAATGAAAATCATACCTAAATATTATAAATTATGCTTTTTATATATATATATATATATATATATATATATACACACACACACACACACACACACGTGTATATATACTGTAAAAAATTTATTTTATACTTTACATACTTATACATAACTTAAAAAAATAATTTATAAATGAACGTTTACAGATAAATAATACCTTATTTAAAATATCAAAAACGTGTATATACACAAACACACTGTACATATAAATTATGCTTTTTTATATGAAATTCATATCTGTAATTATATCTGTAATTTCTATCTTTATTTAGTACTGACCTGAATAAGATATTTCACATAAAAGATGTTTACATATAGTCCACAAGAGAAAAAATAGCTGAATTTATAAAAATGACCCCGTTCAAAAGTTTACATCCCCTTGATTCTTAATACTGTGTTCTTACCTGAATGATCCACAGCGGGGTTTTTTTTAAAAATTTATTTATATATTTTTTTAAAGTGATAATTGTTCACGAGTCCCGGTGTTTGTCCTGAACAGTTAAACTGCCCGCTGTTCTTCAGAAAAATCCTTCAGGTTCCCACAAATTCTTTGGTTTTCCAGCATTTTTGTGTATTTGAACCCTTTCCAACAATGACTGTATGATTTTGAGAGCCATCTGTTCACACTGAGGACAACTGAGGAACTCATATGCAACTATTACAGAAGGTTCAAACGCTCACAGATGCTCCAGAAGGAAAAACCATGCATTATGAGCCGGGGGGTGAAAACATTTGAACAGAATGGAGATGTGTACATTTCTCTTATTTTTCCGAAATATCATATTTTTTTTCATTTAGTACTGCCCTTCAGAGATAGTTACATGTTTCCCAGAAGACAAAATAAGTTAAATTTATCCTGATCTTCAAATTCAAAAAGTTTTCACCCCAGTTTAACTGTTCAGGACAAACAATGATCCCTCTTATTTTGGTAAAATAATTAAAGGGGTCATATGATGCGATTTCAATTTTTCTTTCTCTTTGGAGCGTTACAAGCTCTTGGTGCATAAAGAAGATCGGTAAAGTTGCAAAGACCAAAGTCTCAAATCCAAAGAGATATTCTTTATTGAATTTAAGAGTCAGCCACACCCCCCTAAAATGCTCATTCTAACACGCCCCCACATCTCTACGTCACGATGTGGGAGATTTGCATAACACCGCCCAAATGTATATGCAAAGAAAGAAGGCGTAACTTTCTCGCTCTAGTGTTGCTGCTTCCGCCGGCGCCATATCATGGAGAGGTGCTGTGTGTTTGAATGCGAGTAAAGAGGACATAACAAGAAATTTGTGGCTGAGTTTTATTTACAACACTGTCCCAGAGCAGTACAACACAAACATTGGAATTGTGCTGCACACTTCACGGAGGATTGTTTTATGAACATGGGAGAAGTACAAGGCCGGTTGTGTGTAACCGGTCCTATTCACCCCGCTCCGAGTGAGATTCGAACCGCGGTCTAAGCGCGGGGAGACGGGCGCTAAGAGTCACTAGATCAGGGAGTGAGGTTTACTGGCTTGCTGGACACCGTGGCTGTTACATGTAGAAAAACTTTTACTCTAAAGTGGGCAGTTCCAACCTTACAAGGACAGTCTGGCGCTTCTGACTCACAGCCTGTAAGTAACGTTACGTTTTATTATTTAAAGAATTTGCTACTTACTATTCAAATGTGAGTGTAAGTAGTGCTTGTTGTTTGTGTTTCTCCGATCACAAATGCAGACATGGTGTTATGTTTACGCGGCGCGTATAAAGACAGTATAAGTCATTTTAATCAGTAATTATGTCCCCACTGGATGCAATAAATGCCTCATTTGAAATGGCTTTTAATGTTTTTGTGTCGTCACGGAGACGCAGCATCATATTAGGGTAAGGGGCATAACATTTCATCACACGCTTGAGGTATTCGGCCAATCACAACGCACTGGATCGCTGGCCAATCAGAGCACACCTCACTGTTTCACACCGATGAGCTTTGTAAAAATCGACCCGTTCAGAAAGGCAGGGCTTAGAGGAGATAAAATAATGTAAAATATGTGGAAAATAATGCGTTTTTTTTTTTTATTTTAAACCACGTAAACACATTGCATTACACCAAATACACATAAGAATGTTCCTTTTAGCACCATCATATGACCCTTTTAACATTTTGCAGATTCTGAAAGGGGGGGGTGGGGGGGGGGGGGATGGGGGGGGTTTAAATGTTTGACACAACTGTATGTGTATATTATATATAATATAATATATAATTCAACACAACAACTTTAAAAGTGCTCTTTAATTCCTTATTGTTAAACGTCTAATCCTTGTTTGAAACACCGAAACGAGGGATGCTACAGTACATCAGTGGAAAGAAACCAGAAGCACCGAAATGACCATGTGGAGTCAAAACCCACAGTGTTTCACACAAACTAATTAAAAACGCTACTGCCATCTGCGAACTCAATTAAATAATGTTAATTTACTTTAATTTCAATTTATCTATGTTGCAGTCTGAATCAGACCGAGAGAGTGGAAAACAAAGAAGTGTAATGAAAGAGTGTAACCTGGCCCTGTCCCTCCAATGTGGGCTCTCAGGTCATGAACACCATCATTTAATTTGGTCTTGTGATTAGTTCTACTAACTCAGAACCTTTTCATAAACATAGAAAAACTGAGAAAATGGAAGGGTTAGTGCGCTAAATTATTTAGTCACGATTTCTTTAGGGGGAAAGAGAGAGATAAAGTAAAACCGCAGAAAAAAGTGAACATGATCGCACAAAGTTACTAACATCTTTCTCAAAACTTTGTTGAGTTTTTAGCATGGATTGTGAGAGAACTAGCCCTAAAGACAGCACCGCCTCACCCCGGAGGGCTTTATGTAATCTAAAGAGCTTTGCAGTGACTGCGTTTGCCGTTTCTTTATATTAAAATACAGACCATAATTTATGAAGCGTGAACTGATGAAAATCCTCAGATCAGTGCATCCCTGTGTGGAAGACTGCTGTTAAACGACAGAGAGGAGAGAGGGGTGAGCAGGGAGGTGTAAAATCGCTTCGCTGGAAAAGACAAACGACGACAGAGGAACGAGGGAGATAGGAGAGGAGAAAGAGATGTACTAGTGAATCAGAACATCCCTTTCTACTTTTGCGGCCAAGACATCCTATTCCACTCTTCCTTGATTCGTCCAGATTAATTCTTCACCCATTTCAAAAACAGCATCCTAAAATGCTAATATATCAAAGTTCTTGAGAGCCAAGTACGTTTTGTCTAGATTTTTCCATCCACGAAACCGAATGTGAAAATTACTCAAACTTACTGACGCTTTTACATGTAAAGAGGCAGCTACGTGACAAAAGAAGCCTGAGGGCAAAAATCATGTCAAAAAACATTTTGTTAAATACATGACATTATAATGTAACCGTATGAAAAAAGGATATTCATTTTTTGAATCACTAATTTTACAGTTATTCAATTACTTCTGTTTTTAACTTTACGTGAAATTTCAAGAAAAAAAACTGGCTGATAAAACTTAATACTACAGCAGCCATTTTAAGCGTACTTCTCGATGACAAAGCTCAAAGATCAGGTCGTGTTAGCAAAATGACGATAAACAAAGGGAGCGCCCTTTAGAAAATATTCAAAACTATTCCAGATTGTGTTTACAAGACCCATGATGACATTACCATGTGCCCACGATTCGCTCAGGTCGCTCATGAAGCTGTCTTCAGGGCTGCTCTAATCCATGAACTACGGCAATTTCAACATTTCCATTTCTTTTGTGTTTTCAGAGATTATCACAGCGTCCTATTCATTTGTTTTTCCAACCTGCACCTTCTGCCTCACCTCAGGTCTGCAAGCGTGCAAGGGGGTTCTTCTAACAACAACATAAACACACATAGAAAAGTCATAAACAAAGCCTTTGGGTTTCCCTGTATCTTCACTCTGAATGTGTAGCCATAGTGCATGTGTCTCCAGCTAATCCCATTTGACTTTATTCATGCTAAGGTCATCTTATACACCACACTCAGAGGAAACAACCTCCGCATATAGTGAGAGAATGAAATCATAATCCGTACGAAGTGTGTGTGGGATAGAGATTGAGGGAGCACATGATCAGAACAAATGGCGTTCTGCTGGAAATATGACATCTTCGATCAAAAACCGAATACTGAAGTCATTCTAACGGACCAATCACTCTGGGTTTAATCGGACTAATGTGGTGTGAGTCCAGCGGTGTACTCACTGGGCAATTCGGAGCACAAATCCAACGTATCCATGAATTGAAGCTTGGACACCACTTGCTGTTTCTGAGGAAAATTAGCTTATTTGCCTGATGTGTATGTGTGTGTGTGTGTGTGTGTGTGTGTGCACGTCCTCACAGGCCACTGAATTTGGGTAATTAAATGTTTAAGTTGGGCAGGACTTCTCAGGCGCAGTCACACACACAAGTGCTGCGCTGTGATAAAACCCTCGCTATAATTAAATATGGACTACATTATAACGCACACACTCGCAGGCGTAAATAAAAACACTCGGCCTGTAGGGATTTAATCTGGCCATGTATAAGCCCCTCTGCAGCGGCCCGACGCCTCGCTCTCATTCACACTCGGTGGGCTTCCCTTCGCCCCCTGCACCCTATGCCCCACACCCTCAGCCAGTGAGGGACCGCAGAGCCAGTTAATTAGACTCACTAAAGCATTGAGTGAAGAGAATCATAATGCATATATAACGATTCTACAGAGCAGCTAATACATGCCTGTATTCAAATGCTAGGAGTGAAGCGTGCAGGAAGAGGACAGAAAGAAGATGAGAGGGATGGAATGAGTGGTCCTGGATATCAAAAAAAGAAGGTAAAGGGGAAAATGAGAAATGTGTAACTATTGGAAAAAAATATGACTGAAATAAAGACCCTGTAAAGATGACAGTAGCTATGTTTCCATCACCCTCTTTTTATGCGCATTTTGAAGTATCGCATCAGAAACTAGTGATGGAAACGCCAAATTTCGAAAAGAAATCCCTTAATCCGCAAAAAAGTTTTTATGCTTGCTTGAGGTGGTTTTTGACTTGTGCGAAAAAGGCTTAATGCGAATAATGGGAGATGGAAACGCATTTAGCGTATAAATCCCGCATAAACGTTCAAAAACGTCATGTGACTTTGCGCTATGGAATGGCATAACCAGACTAACCAGCGGACTGATTTTGTTGCACAGCATCTGAAATGTTGTTATGGTCATTCTGAAGTGCCCGAGCAAAGTCTGTCATCAAAGTATTTCTGTATAATTGCCTCCCAGAACGGTTTGCCACGACTGCGTTCCCAAACAGCTGACATTCACCTCCGAAAGCAAGACCACATTTATTGTGTTTCATCTGCTCTCTCGAAGTGCAAGTAATTTATTATATTTGAGAATTATTATAATCAGTGGTTTCTTCTACTTTTCTTAGTTATATTTAGTGCCAGTTTATCAAGAAGTGACGATTTTGTTCTCTCTAACTCGTTGGATGGAAACGGTGCTTATTCGCAAATGTTTTATGCGATATTCCAATTTTGCGCATAAGTTAAATTAGCAACTTAGGATGGAAACCCGGCTAGTGAAACTTGGCCTTCTCCTGTAGGAAATACCAGAATGACACACCCAAATTATGATTCACTTTCCATTAAAAACAAGTGATCTGGAAGTTTGATAGAAATCAAGTCCCAACACCCAGTGTTCTAAAGTTTGGAGTCAATAAGATTTTTTTATTTTTATTTTGAAAGAAATTCATTCTGTTATTCAGAAAGGACACATTAAATTGATCAAAATAGACTGTAAAGACACTTTTTTTGCAGTTTTTTAAAACTTCCTATTCATAGGGTGGCCATATGTGCCGTTCATACGGGACACGTCTCGGCCAGGATTTTAATATTGCCTAAAACATTCAAAGTAGTTTGACCAACAACATGCAGGTATTGTAAATAATCGAACAATCAAAGCGATTCAAATATGCACACGTGTTTGTTCGTTCGTTGACTTGAAGCGTTGCTGCGCACCGATCAAAAGAGACACCAAGGTAGGCACGAGAGTGATTCGAAAGCATAAGGAGCCGTCTGCTCTCTATAGCACATCTTATGAATGTCACACAACGATCAACCTGCACAGTGCAAACAGCCAAAACCTGGATATTTTAGGCAATATAGAAATCCTGGCAAGGATGCGTCCCGTAAAAATGGACCCTATGGTCACCCTACCTATTCATCAAAGATTCCCTAAAAAAGCATCACTGTTTCCACAAAAATATTAAGCAGCACAAATGTTTTAACACTGATAATAGTTTTTTCAAACTACCATATGCATTTTTTTTAACATTTCAGTTTTGAGTGTGATTATTATATGTGAAAAGAAATAACCTTAAAGAAATAACCTTTAAATTAAAGAAATAACCTTTAATATTATAGTTATGTACCAAATGAGAGGGTTCCCTGTAGAGTTTAAAGCATTAGTTGGGAGAGATTTTCTTCCTTAAGAATACCAAACTACATGTATCTGTATTGATATTGGCATCAGCAGATGTTATTCTGAATAATGATTTATCGGTATCGGTTGAAAAATTTAGTATCAGTGCATCCCTAGTAACAAATATAAAGTTTACAAAAATACAGGCAAACCAGAGAATAGTATTCATCTACCAAAAAAGATAAATTATGTAGCTGTGTGCATTGTGACAAGCTCAGTAAAAATGTAAGAAAGCTAATGAGGTGAAAAATACCAAATTCAATACCAAAAGTCTAAAGACAGAAAAACTATTTTTGCCTATTTATTAGTCTAACTATTTTAAACTATTTTAGTCTATTTTGTTTTTGATACTAATTACAGCAATTATTGTCAGCACAACAACACACTAACATCATACTCATAATGTCATAATGTGGTGAGGAAGATTTACCTTGGGTGAGGACGAGGCCAACTCTCTCCCTATGACAGCTGAGACAGCTGAGGGTGCCAGAGCAGGTAGAGTGGGTGTTCCTTCAGGAGCTGAGGTCTTTGGTATAGGGCTTCCAGGGGCCACAGCAGGGTTGGGTCCAGCACTGAGAGGCAGAGGGGCCTGGCGTTTGCTGCTCTTCTTTGAGATGCTGCCGTCTACATCGGATGTGACTGCACCAGAGGATCTGGGCTCATAGAATGGGTTTGATCTAAGAGTGGGAGAACAAACCGCCATATCAGCAAAATAACAATTTGGCGAATCACAGTAGAAATGGGACATTTTTTGTTCACTCTACAGGTAATTGTCAATTTAGCATACTTAGCCAGTTTAAAACATTTACATTTTCTGCACCTTGTCTGTATATTACGATGACAAATGTGTGTGTTGTTGTCTTCAGGTAAAGGAGGCATCAGCGAACATTATTAGCCAATAAAACGCTCTACTGACTATGAGAAGGACCAGGTGCTCCAGAGGTCACATCTCATGAACTTTAACCTGTGGCCTCGTCGGAGAGCTCACTGACAGGCAGACACAGACGTCCACTGGCATCAATACACACTGCTGTGTAAAGACCCATCACTCATCACAGAAACACACATACGTATGTACAAGAATACACGCACACACACAATGAGGAGACAGAGCTGAGAAAAGACTGAACAGGTATTCAGCTGAAAGACAAGGTTAAAGACACAAAGTATCCCAAGCTCCCAAGCTTATGTACAAAGACAGAGAGCGAAAGAGCGAGAGGGAGAGAGTGAGAAAGGAGGGAGGAAAGAGCTGACAGCACTGCAAACAAGTTAAGAAAAGAAAGAAGTGGAAAGTGCAGTCAAAACAAATGGAGGTGAAAGAGAGGACAAGACACAGAGAGAGAGAATGAGAGTGAAAGCAAAGCATAAAGAAAAGGCATTAGAGGGATCTGAGAACAGTAAGCAATTTTTAAAAATATGTCTCATGTACAACATCCTTAGGCCAATCGTGTGACTAAGCAAAAATGATAATTGAAAAATAATGATCATTTTAAAAGGGTAATTTCTAGATTATTTTTGTAAAGATAAACATTTAAAACATTTATCCTTAAACATTTAAGGATCAATAACTTTTGTTAAATATAAATATACAGCTTGCATTTAGTATAAATATATAATTCACTAGTTTAAGCTCAGTAAGCTCGGTTTTTAAAGAATCCATACTTTTATTTGGGAAGGATGCATTGATCAAAACAGTAAAGTCATTTATAATGTTACAAAAGATTTTAAATAAATACAGATCCTTAGAACTATTTATTCATCAAAGAAATCTAAAAATGCATAGCAGTTTTCACAAAATATTAAGCAGTACAACTGTTTTTAGCACTAATAATAGGAAGAAATGAGCAGCACATCAGCATATTAGAATGATTTCTGTAGGATCATGTGACAATGAAGACATAATGGCTTATGAAAAATCAGCTTTGCCATCACAGGAATATTTTTTAACATATTTAAATAGATAAGTTATTAAGTTGTTTTAAATTGTAACAATATTCCATAATATTATTACTTATACTGTATCTTTGACCAAATAAAAACAGCCTGTGTGAGCATAACAAAAATTTACAGACCCCAAGAAGCAGTCTATATGTATGTGTGTGTGTGTGTGTGTGTGTGTGTGTGTGTGTGTGTGTATGTGTATGTGTGTGTGTGTATGTATGTGTGTGTGTGTGTGTGTGTGTGTGTGTGTGTGTGTGTGTGTGTATGTATGTATGTATGTATATATATATATATATATATATATATCTATGTACGTATGCATGCATGCATGTCACTTTCTACTACAGCACATATATACATATACGAATATTATATATGTATGTGTATATATATATATATATATATATATATATATATATATATATATATACACATACACATACATATATAATATTCGTATATGTATATATGTGCTGTAGTAGAAAGTGACAGATATTTAACATTGGAAAAATAAGCACTTCAGCTTTAAAAAGTTATCCTCCTCTGCTCTTCTGTTCGCTACGTAACGTCAGGTTTGGAAATGTGCATCCCTGCTGGAGCACTGTGAGTGAGTGCGAGAAATGCAGAGATGAACAGACAAGGCCAAAGAATGTGGGGAACAACAGAAGCCTTGTTCCTGCTGAAAGAACTCGCTCACCACTTTCTTCTCCGACAAGTGCTTTTCTCCTTCGCTCAAACATGTGAACACACACTCACGCACTACTAATGAACAGTAGAAGAGCAAACAGAGATTTTGTGTGTTCCAGAACTGTTTTGATAACTCAAAAATAACCACTTAAAATGTTCTGCTCTAACCCACAGCCCCTCCCACAGAATATCCCAGAATTCCTTGACTCACTCATCTAGCTCCTCCTCCTCGGTCTTGGTTGTGTTGGCGTAGAGGTATTTGCTCATGTCCACTGGCCGGACATTCTTGTTCTTGCTGCTTCTGGGTGGAGATACTTTAGGCTGGGGTTCAGGTTCAGGTTCGTCAAACGGGTTGCCATGTTGAGAAGAATCCATTTCTGTGTCAGCCTCATCAAATGGGTTTGAGGGATAAGAGGTGTTCTGATCATATACAGGCTCCTGATCTTTGATAGTGGACTGCACATGGGGCTTAGGAGATGGTTCTAGAAATACACAAACAATGCACATCCACACCTGTATTATATAAATTAAACCCACAATTACAGTACTATTAAATGTATAAACATGAAGAGAAACTATAATTGAAATAAAAACAGTTACAGATTCTGTAATAATTTCTGTATATGTTAAATAAAATACATACATGGATCTATCGTTCACAATAAGATCTTTAACATGCATTTAGAAAAAAGATTTTCATTTCATGCCAGTTTTATGACCAACTAGTCAATTAGTTGTTTTTGAGAATAGTTTTGCACATCCCTAGTATCAAATGCATTTACATAATTAAATATCTTAAGAACGATTTTCCAAAATTCAGCTGCAGTAAACATTCCCTTTTCACTTAATACATCATGCATCTCTGATTTTTTTAATGAGTACAACCTGCCCTGTTGATAAAGGGGCAAAGAGGTCATACAAAGGGTCAAGGGTCACTCCTTACCGTCCTCATCCGGGTCACCAAAGGGGTTAAGGTCAACCGGGTCATTAGGTTCATCGAAGGGGTTAGAGCTCATGTTGCTCTGGTCTTGGTCCTCCTGATCCAGGAAGTTCAACTTACTGATCAGCTCTAAACCATCAATATCCATCCACAGTGATAACAGAACAGGAAGGAAGAGAAAAGAGAACATCACTCATCAGTCCAAAACAATCAGCGAGGACAACCGTTGAATTATCAGGTGAAGCTTTGAATGAAAACACAACTGTGGCAAAAACAACCGATAAATAAATTGTTGGCATCTGCATTTTGAAGTGAACCACAGCAAGATCCTTCAGGTCCAAAGAGCCGTACGTTCCAGAAGAGCTGTTGCAGGGTTTCATTCTGAACTACTATTCACAACATGAGCCAGTGGGCCAAAAAAAACAGTGTGTGTGCCGGGTGACAGAGTGAAGTGCTCTCTGAGGTGATAAGAAAGGTGTAACGTCTCTGTTTGCTCCACCACCATGTCACCCTGACCCATATTAGGCCATCAGAGCACTCATGACCAGTGGTGTCTTTAAGGACATGTGTTCCAGGATCGTCACTCCATGGTTACAGAAGCAAAGCTTTTCAGGGGTGATTGGGTTCACTACAAACTGCAGAAGGTGGAACGCGGACACAAGATCACAAATGAAGAATGCTAAAAAAGGAAAAATATATAGTATGTGGAAAAAAAATAATATCAATGAACAGATGCTCTATAACACAGCACGACCAGGATGGAGAAAGACAGAGATAATGAATGAAAGTGAGAGTGAGATAGTGAGAGAGTGTGAATAAAAGAATGAAAGAAGGTGAAAGCTGAAAGACCTTCAGAAGAGGAGGCAGGTTTATTTGCTTGCTTTAGGCAGTCATCTGGATCTCCATCTATAGAGCTGAGAGCATTCAGCTGCCTCACAATCTCTGCAAACAGCACAACATACAATCAATAAACACACACACACGCTTGCACACATGCTAACCTGTACAATGCAAAGCGAGGTATGCAATACATACAGACAATATCTCTGTGTCTCTGTGTGTGTGTGTGTGTGTGTGTGTGTTGAGGTGTGTCTCTCTGAAAAGAGCCCGAACTGCTTCTTCGCTCTAACAAACTGTGAAAAACAGATCGGACGTCATCTCTATGGCAACAAAGAGATTCTTAAACCCATACGATGAATAAACAACTCAAGCATTTCCATAGGAGCTGCATACATACACTAATAAAGGGATAAAAGCACATGGGCTTAATGTTAAGACTCCACCATCTGGGGGGTAACGGGAGGCTGGATTATATCACAATGTCCCACACACACATAATCACGCACACACAGACATATGCACATGCAAACACAAACATACACTCACAGGACATGTATTGGGTGGACATTCCTCAACATATGTACTGTATGAAAGCCTAGAAAAAGCAGCTAATAAACTATGACTAAAAACAGAACAAATATAAACACACACAGCAATAAGCCTCAATATGCAAAAGTAAATGCACATGTGCACACACAGGCAGAAACTTAACCACAAAAGAAAAAAAGGTAACTGTCACTCAAACAAAACTGAACCAAGACTGGACAAAAATCCTGAAGAGAGCACCAAACGATGACATGCTGAAATTCACAAGAGACCAAAAATCCACACAAATCTATTCTTGTTCTTCTATAACAACCTAGACATAAATATCTGGCTCATACGCAACATATAAAGTACCATGCAGCCCTCAGAAACCATTTAGAAACTAAACTCTAGAAAAAAAAATTAATAAAATAGAACAGAACAGAACAGAATAAAAACAAGAAAAAGAACAGATACAACAGAAGAAACAAAAAATATGAATGGAAGAAAACAGAATAAAACAAACAATAAAACAGAATAGATCATGAAACAGAACAAAAATAAAATGAGAAACAAAACAGAATACAGAAGAGAATAAAATTAATAATTAAAACTGAAAAAAAAAACATTATAAAAAATAAAAAAAAATATTTAATAAAAAAAAGGAATAATAGAAAAATGTAATAAAATAGAACCAATTAAGAAACAGAACAGAAAATAAAAGAATAGAATAACCATGAAAAAAGAAACTGAAAATATTACAGATTACAAACAGGAAAAACCTTTTTAAATAATTATTTAAAAAAAAAAGAAAAGAAAAGAACAACAACAGAACATGAAGAAAAACAAACTACTACAGCACTGTGGTGGTCTTATGTATGTAAAAATGAAATCAAGCAAGTCTCACCTGTGATCTTGGCGGCCTTCTCCTCCTGATTCACTCTGTTCTCTTCATCTTCCTCATTCTCTTCCTCAAAATCATCCAAATTACCAATATCAGCCTGCTTCATGCTCATTAGACTGGCAAGACTCTGCATATCTTCATCACTACACACAGAACGAGAAAGAAATAAAAGCACAATATTTTTGATGAAACCATTCATAGAGGAGACACAGTACCCAGTTTTTGCCTTTTCTGCACTCATTTTGAGACAAAATGGATTTGAAATGGATTTAAATACAGTAAAACTGAGAATGTCTGATAACACCTGCCCCAGATTTGAATAAAACACTGACAACTGTTAGTAAAGAGTGAATATGGCCTTCCATTCACTGTGCTTTTGTGTAAAAAGCATTTTGTTACACTGAAGGAGATGGATGGAAAAAAGAGAAGAAAGACAGGTTGACAGAGAAAGCGAGCGAAAGATGAACGTGTAAACGAAATGCCCTTCATGGTCCTGCTCATAAGAGGCAGTGCAATACGGACATGCATCCAGCCAGGGCATTCACAAGCACAGCGAGATAACGCTCCAGGATTAACTCCCTCTCTCCCTCCCAATGTCCCTGTCTTCTCCTTCTCTCTGTCTATCTCACACTACTTTATGAATGCGGTCCAGTCTTTCTTTGGCAGGCATGGAGCTTATTTGAACTTATGTAATGGGGTTTATTTGTGTGCTGTTGACATCATTCCCATGGGTTAAGAGCGGTTACACTTTCACCACGTAACCTCTGTCACACACACGCCACAAAAGCCACACAAACACACACGTATCTCATATAGCACAATGGTGAAATCACATACACTCATACACACTTCTTGCTTCCTTTATTTAGAGGCAGGCAGAGATCAGAAAGGATAAAAGAGGGAACGTGGATATTGCAAGAAGAGTGAAGGAAAGATATTTACACTCTCAAGGCCAGTGGCTGGAAATATTCCATCTGACTTCTGTTTGTTGTGACGCGCATGTAAAAAAGCAATAGCTCAAGTCTGGGGCGACAAGATTTGATTTCTTTTAGTGCACGCCAGGAGAACGTGAGGTACAGCCTTAAACGTGTGGGTAACACTTTACAATAAGGTGTCATTAGTTAACATTAATTAATGCATTAGCTAACATTAACCATGACCAACACCACCATTAGTTAATGTTTATTTGTTAATTTACACATATATTAACACATCAGTTAATGTTGAAGTAGTATGCACTTTACAATAGGGTTCACAAATTCCATTAATAAGTGCTTTGTTTAATATAAGCAGAGAGTAAAGTGCCTATGAACGTGAATAACAAAGTAAATATGTACAGCAAGTCTACATAACCAAACATTAAATAAAGCTGTTTACAATTATTGTTCATAATTAGTTCATGTTAACTAATGTGTTAACTAATGTTAACTAATTAAGCTGGTTAACATGAATAGATGCATTAATATATGTGTAAGTTCACATTAACTAAGATTAACTAATGCTGAACAGAGGTGTTGTTCATGGTTAGATCATGTTAACTAATGCATTAATTAATGTTAACTAATTAAGCTGTTAACACAGATAGATGCATTAATATATGTGTAAGTTAACATAAACAAACATTAATGCTGAACAGTGGTGTTGTTCATGGTAAGTTCATGTTAACTAATGAATGAATTAATGTTAACTAATGACACCTTACTGTAAAGTGTAACCCTATCGGGCTCTCTCTATGAATCTCTACCTGTCAAAATCTTAAAGAGCATGATTTTTTGGGGGAAAAAGTCATTTTTGTCAAGTTCTTTAATAAAATAAATACTTTATATATCAAAGATAAAGCTCTTATATTATTTAGCCAAATATTACATTAAATATACCCATTCAGATCAATCGGCAGAACGAATGAGCATATACATGTGTGTAAAAGGCCTCTAATTTCCACACTGGCAAGAACATTCCAGAGAGCGAAAGAGAGAACAACCTCACTGGGGTGCATATGAAGACAGGATGAAATCATAGAGGGAGAGGAAGAGAGGAAGGGATGAGAGGGGGAGAGATCCAGGGAAAGGAATGCTGCGAATGTCAGGTATTGTCACTCCCTGTCACTAAGGCAAAAAAAGAAAGAAATGCACAGAGAGAAAAGGAAGAGGAGCGTAATTTGAAGTGGCAGCATTCCTTCAGGGTGGGTGTAGTCAGCTGGTTTTAGATTGTGTAGTAGGCTGCTCTTACGTGGCTTTGCCCTCTCGCAGAAAGATGCAGGACAGGGAGAATTGCAGTGTTGCTGAAACCACTTTCTTGGACAGCGGCTTGAACTTGAGCTTGACGTCTGTCTGTGTGGGCATGGCACTGGCGTACTGCTTCATGTTAATGCAGCTGGTGGCCAGCGCTTTCCGACGACCTGACGGAGATTCCTAAAATAACACACAAAAAACAGAGAGATGCTTAAACCATTCTTAAGCTGCAAAAATAAATAATTAAACTCATTTACTACAATTGCTAACAAACACAATACAAAAAAAAAAACCACAGACAAAACTGACATCAATATGTTTTTAACAGTTTCAAACTCTTAAGAATTTGCATATAACAAAATAGCCCTATTGTGCTTTACTAAGAAAAAAAAAAACTATCAAAAAGAATGAATGATTGTTACTAATCCTCACACTTATGGGTAACATCATCACCTGTTTTAACATGTACAAAGCCCACACACACACCGGGGGAAACCGGCAATCCTGGAACATGTGCATACAAGTTTATATAGACCGTCTCAATGAAGTATAAACTCTGAACAGAATGATTAAAATAAAGTAGAATAGAGTGACACTGAACATCATGTCAACAACTTTTCGGACAAAGAAAAGGTCACATTGAAACTAAAAGGCGTTCATTTGCCTAAATCATTTAAATAACCAAATTCGGTATTAGTTCATCACCTCTAAGACCAGCAGAGTAAACATACACAGTCATAATGGTCAATGGCGCCCCCTGTAGGTAAAAGGACCGGAATATTCTAAAAAGGGATTAGAAAGGAAAGCAGAACTGGCCCTGATTCTGCTCTCCAATTCATTGGATTTGCTTATGGTCAGTGAAGTCCAGTAAACATCAATTCTAATATCTCAGGTTATGGATTCAGACTGTGTTTTAAAATAATAATAGTAATAATAATAATGATAACAATAATAATAATAATAATGGGTTTTAAAAAAAATTACGAGAAGAAAAGGGTTTGACTCCAGCCATGTGCCAAAATGACTTTAGGGCGACAACATCTAAGAAAAACGGAACAAAACAAAACACTGGCCCACCTGCACACTTTCCATTTGCCAGATAGGTCGGAAACACAGTTGGAGACATTTCCTGACCTGCCTCCTCTTATTTATCAAAGCCAAATAAATATCATCACGTTTATTGTTTGTTCTTGAGGCATTTTCTCAGCTTGCTGACTAAGTATCAGCAATTTCCTCCCGGATGAAAGTACCACGCTCAACCTGTGAAACATGTTTTGACAACATCACACAAGCCACGGTGCAGGGACAGGCGATACAGAAAAATAAAGATATATCAATATTCTTCTGTTCAGCCCTTTGTTGATACTCAATCTAAATTTATATATATATGCATGCATGTGTGTGATGTAATATGGCTTAAATTATTTTTTTAATTAGAGGAACATTTTAACCAAACTGCCAGTAGATTTAATGATTAATGCAAGAAGTAAAATACTGTAAAGGTTAAATATCACCAGTTTCCCAGAAAACAGAGAGAAAACTTTTTAATCCATTTAGAAAACTAATAATTTATTGTAATTATATAATTGTTTAATCTATTTTAATCTATCAATTAATTTGTCTTCATAATTGAATCATTTAATTAGTACATATATAAATGTTTAATATAGAGCATTCTTTCATGAACATATCTGAGTGACAATGACAATTCACTGAATCAGAGTCAAAAACTGGTTAAAGAATCAATTCACCTAAATTGACAGTTCGAACACTGGAAATGACTCCAACAAGAAACGTAATGATCAAATTATTATTTTTGTTACACATTTACACTCTATACAAGTTTCTTCTCTCGCTGTAAGCCATTATTTGGCCTTCTTTTCAGCAATCACTTTTCATTTCAAGCTTTCTCTATGGGTGAGATATAGGCCATACAGGCCTATTCTTTCTGTCTTTTATGCTCTCTTCACTTTTATCTCATCAGGCCTGTTGCGCAGAGTAATCCAAAACAAAATGAGCAGAGAGAGAAATGAAGGCTTGTGTATAACCTCTCAAAGAGCCTGCATTCATACACCTGCCTGTACGCATATGTGGAGCGACTACATATAGATCTCCAGATATAAATCTCGCTCGGAGGCGCACAAGTGTGTGTTTGCATGTATCAGTGGTCCCGTAGGTAAAGAGGAGCCCTTATCAGAGCAGTCTCAGGAAGATTGAGACGCAGAGAGCTGAAGAGTGACTATTTTCGCCTCAGAAATGCCTCAATACAGCTCCATAGACAGGACACAATGGCAGCACACACTAACCCTTCTTCCGGTTTGCTGAAGGTGATTAATCTGACCGAACGGCACAGACGAAGAACACCCCACATGCTGGCGGCTGAAACACAGACAGAGACGTAAAGCGCCCGAGTGCTGACCCGATCAAAACAACAATGCCGCCTGCCAATCTCGCACCCAGACAAATTACCCACAATCCCCCACTCCAGCTGGGATGGGAGATGGTCCTCTGCAACTCCTTCAGTAAATGAAAACGATAAAAGGGAGAAAAAAACCTGCGTCTAAGATTCAAAACCGCTCGCTGACGAAGCCACTTGACATTTGTGTTGACATTTGAGCCCCTGTTGAATCGGTCGGAAATACAGCATGTCATCCCTGAAGAATCCAGCGCTCCAAAGCGTGTCTTATCGCTGAGATTATGCACTGGCATTATACCGAGCTAATAGTGCATGTAGGTCCTTTATGAATGAATTTCAAAATGCATCAAACACTTAAGAAGGATTTAGTCCTTCTCCGAAAAAATACTTAAGAATATGCAAATATGCGGGGAAGAATTAGGTTTAACAGATTTGACGAGCGCAAACAATGAGGGTGTTCTTTTCCCTGGCTGCCGGTGTCAATCAGAACCCCAGATTACCGTCCAGGGTTATGACAATGTGTAAAATGAAAAGAGACAATAAGACACTTTTAATTTATCACAGGGATATGACTATCAATACGCAGCTATTGTACCCACAGAATTGCTAAATACCTGGCGGAGAGGGGAGATGAAGGTGCCAGGGTGGCTGACTGCTGCCCCCTGCTGCTCCCTTAAGGAGCATACCAACCCTACACACACACACACACCAACATAGACTCTTCTCTTTCTGAGAGAAGAGTGTCAAACTGTAGTGTTTAAAAATTGAAAAGGCATTAAACATTAGTGAGCAGATATATATTTCAAATAAATCGATGTGTCCAGGAGAAAAACATTTTTCTAATTAATATCAGACTAAAATATTAACATTTGGTCATTTTAGACTATCAACATATGCCAGCAGCCTCATCAATGAATAATAAACATTTTTGATTTTTAGTGAATTTTGACTAGATATTGTGGAAAACGTTAACTTTACATATGTTTTATTAAAGTTTAGTGTATATCCTGCAAAATATCTTTAAACCACTGTCACCATTTAATCCCAAAGCAGAGACGTTTAAATCAAAATGTCAGAAAGCGTTTGCTGATTACATTATTAGCATTGTGCGATTGCATCAAGTTACAGAAGACATATAAAACTAAAGTTAGGTAACTGTATTAGTTAACTAAAGTTAGGTAACTGTATTAGTTATTGTTAGCCAAAACTAAACTAGTATTAATCATTCTCGGTAACTGAAATGAAACCTAAATAAGATTAAAGACTAGATACAAAATGTAAACTTAAAAATTTAGGAAATTATATTGCCTTGGCTATAAGTAAAATAAATTAGCAAGTACTATTAAAAAGTACTCAAATTAATAGAAAATATTTTTAAATAAAGCTAAATAGAAATATTAAAAACTAATAAAACTGACAAATCAAATAACAAACTTGCTTAAATTTAAACAAATTAAAATGAAAATATAAAAATATAAAAAGCTAATTCAAAATATTAATAAATACTATAATACTATACTATGACAGAATATAAATCATACTAAAACAGCACTGCTGCATACTATATGTGCAGTTCAATGTCTACATTGCAATTCTGTCCACAAATTCAAAATGGAAAGCCTATAGAAATTATATATACAATGCAACTATTTGCAACAATCAAAATGTTGTTTGCCCAATTCCAGTTGACATGTTTGCCATTTTCTGAAAATACACCATTAACTGTAATGTTAAGATATTCTGCAGTAATAAGTGATTAGAAACATTACTCTGGATGACGTCCATGGTGTCATGACATGTTTGGGTTGTCTACAGTTTTCCCAGTGTATCATGGACATGTTTGCCCGTGACCTGTGCTTAAATGTTTGTTTTGTTAACACAATGATAATCCAACACCATGACTGAGAGGATAACAGCCATAATACTTCAAATGACAACTATATTCAAGATTTTCCATCTGCATGTATGAGTGTGTGTTGTGTATTTGTGTGTCCCTGTCAGAGAAGAACACCACCAAACCCCTGCAGGCTCTCACACCTAAAGTGAACCTCAAACTTCCTTTGACTGACATTTCCAGAAAGCCTGAGGAAGAAAGAGGTGCGACCGGGAGCTTCATCCACTTTAGGGTGTGTATGTGTGTAGTGTTTAGGCGGGTGGCAGTCCCAGCTGTCCCAGTATTGATCCACAGCTGGTGCCAGTATGGGGGGTGTGGGTCAGGGCTGTGGGGTTTCCTTCCAAACACACACACACAGAGCAGAGGAAGAGGACAAGAAGATGCTAGGTAAAAAAGAGTGATGCTAGGTAAAAAAAAAAATGGACGTCTTCTGATTCCGATTCAAGTCAGAATTTGTTTAGTATTTTAACTTTTGACTGTTTCATTCCCAAATATTGGCTCACAGAACCGGTTCTCGGTTCCCAACCCGAGATGATCCCTGAGGGGATCAGAAATGTAGCTCTATAAAAAAAGATGTATCAACAAACATGGGTGTTTGTCAAAGAAATGGGCCACAATAGGCTTTTCCATCAATAAATGCCAGTTGCGAGTTTCTGCATGAACGCGGAGCTGAATATAAATATATAAAGGAAGAGACAAAGAGGGAGAGGACGGATGACACATTTTCAGTTGGCATCACCCAAGGCCTATTTCTGTCTGTCATCACTCATCTGTTGTGATTCAAATGTGATTTCCCCAAACTGTCACTGAGTGGCACTCACACACACACAGATTAGGGGTAGTGTCATTATTTGTGGGAATTGTTATTGAGGGTAGGGCCGGTGGCTGGGGGATTGCCATTGTTCCAGCTGAACATAAAAGACGAGCAAAGCCAACAGACCAAGACTTATGGAAATCAAAAATAATACCAGCCACCAAAATAATAAAAGAGCCCAAAACAATACCAGCCTATTATAAAAGAGAGGAAAAGAAGATGCCAGCTTAATACCTTCAGAGAGAGGCAGAGAGAGAGTGAAATCACAAAAAGCTGCGCTCAAATACTGGAGATGTTGTTTCCACAGCATACCCACGCTGGGACACCGCCTGGTGCCTATGAACACACAAAACAATAACAATAGACAACAGAAAATAAATCTCTCTCCACAATCCACCAAAGCCTGTGACCTACAGTCTCGTATAGGCTCTCTGATGAAGGACAAGCATCCGCTGCCAAAATGACTCTTAAACATCACATACACCAGGCCCATGACTGATCGGAAAACTCAACTTGAGAGGTTCAAAAAGAGTGTGAAGTTTTCATTTAAAAAAAAGACTTTAGCAGACTGCCTATTTCTTTCTCTCTCTCTGTGCTTTATTGGCATGACAATTTTACATTTGTATTTGCAAAGCAAAAGTGCAAAGACAGTTGCAAACAGAAAGTAAAAATGGAGCAAACTGAGTAAATAAGCAATTAAAATAAAGTAAGGATAAGTAATATAAAAAGCAATATAATAATAAGGTAACATTTTAGTAGGGACCAGTTCTCACTATTAACTAGTTGCTTTTTAGCATGTATATTACTAGCATATTGACTGTTTATTAGTACTTATAATAAGTACTTATGACCGTGGTAGGACCCTTGTTATCTATGAAGGGTCAGAGAGCTCTCGGATTTCATCAAAAATATCTTAATTTGTGTTTCAAAGATGAAAGGTCTTACAGGTTTGGAACAACATGGTGGTAAGTAAATAATGAGAGAATTTTCGTTTTTGGGTGAACTATCCCTTTAATAGTTAGTTAATAGTGAGAACTGGGCCTTAAAATCAAGTGTGACCAATAATGATATAATAAAGTAATAATGAGTAAAAAATAAAAAGTAAAAATACAATCAAATGGCCACATTTTAAAGTCACAAAGCCAGTTCCAAAATTTTTTTTTTATTATTATTTTATTTATTTATTTATTTTTGCTGTGTCCATTAGGGATGTGCGCTACGACTAATTTGACTGTAGTTTAAACGGAAGTTTTGTATCCGACTAATCGACTAGTCAAAGCTAGAAACCCCCCCAAAAAATGGCAAAAGAGAAAGACTGTGTAGCCTATGTCTATATAACAGCCTACACTTGAAATACTTAATCTTTGAATCACACTGTCAAATCTCTCAATGAATTCTGCTAAAAAAAAATGGTCACGATTATGCCGTATGCTTACCTCGCGTTATCTTAATTTAATTTTAGGCGGTCGTTAAACAGAAAAAAAAAAGGAAGAGCATACACTCATCATAAACCAGTGCATAGCTTATTTATTCAGATCAGCTGGAGCAATGCAGAAATGGAAAATCAATGAATAGACTGACAGAATTCTTCATCTTCATATAAAGTTAGCCAACATATTAAAACACAATTCAAAAACAATAGGAAAGTTTATGAAGGAATAGTATTAAAACGGCTTTTAAAAATGTAACGTTACTTCATATTGGCTATATTGTCTAAAAACAAAACAATACTCGTTTTACTTACTCAGACCATGCCCATTTGTTCAGTGAATTTAACATGTTAACGTGGTCTGGCGAAAGATGGGACTAGAGGCGATTCTGCACTTGGGAAAAAAAAAACGCGCTCGGCAGGAGCTGAAGTCACAGGCACGCAGAGAGATAACCAAGCAAGCAGACAGTTTCGAAAAGAGCCTGGAAATCCCGCACCACCACCGAAGAGGGTCTTCGTTTAGAGGAACAGACGCGCGGATGGGATCACGGACCGCAGCGGCGGCGGGTTGTAGTGTACGACATGATTGACATTTGCTGGCTTTGGCTAGCCTCCAAGCTAACGCATACGTGCCTGTATTGAATATGATTATGCATCGCTCCAGAAGAGTTATTAAGGCAATCTGACATTACACAGTTTACACAAAACTTTACCGTTTCCATCTCATTCAAAATAATCCCACACCTTGCTGGTCTTTCGTGTGGTCATTTCGAGCTCGCCGCAACTGACATGAAGAAAACGCATGCGAGGTCTGAGGTAAAAATGTAGTTTCCGCCCAGATACGGTTTTAAAAATATTTATATATTTAAATATTTTGATATGTATTCTTTTTCAAAAGTTTTATTTTAACTTATTTAAAATGTTTTAAATGTAATGTTAAAATGATGGTAATTTGAATGATAAAATCATGTTTTTTTTCTCCCCTCTCGTGTAATCGACTATTGTTTTCAGTGTCGACTAGCAGGAGCTGTACCGTTTAGTCGACTAGTCCCGCACATCCCTATTGTTCAACCCTCTTCCATCCTCTCAGTTATCAACTGTGAGCCAAAAAAAATACTGTTCTATAAACACCTCCAACACTGCAGCATTCCAGCACACACACTATGTACACCAGAGAGGCAGGTAAGCACACATACACACACACACCAGAGAGACAGATTTATTGGATTAACACCCAACATCCCATTTTTAAAGGTGCCAGCTCATCAGTTTCCACCTCACATGACCACACACACACACACAGAGCTGTAATTATATCGACAGCACTAACTTAAATTAATGCTCAGTGAGTCCATCACTGGTATAAAGGAGACAGTTATCAGTACTGGGTGGAAAAACGCTGAGTGTGTGTGTGCCTTCTGAGAAAGCGGACAGTTACCCTGTCGGACAAAAGAAATCCATCATAATCAGTTATTTTATGTGCAGCACTTGCAGACTTTAGTCCTTGAACTAACCACTGGATAACACTATTTTAGAGCCGAAAAGGGGAATTATAGATGTGTGTGTAAGTGCCAGAGGGCCACCTACCACAACACTAAAGCCAGTGACAGTTAAATACTACAAAAGGTTTATCATGACCAGCTAAGCTCACTGTCAGGTTAGGAGATGAAAAATGGATGGGAGAAAATTCACAATATGCATTGCCGAGTGAATTGACTAAAAGCGACTTTGGTTTTGTTCAACACACAACATTCAGACTCTTTAATAATCAATCTGCGAGTGCTCTAAGTCTGAAGGAATCTCAGGATCAGAGCTGCTGTAAGAGCTTATGTCATGCTGTAGTAAAGCAGGTTCTATGGCAGTGCCGTCCCACAGGCTTTGAGGGTCGTATCTGTGTTAGCTCTTGAGTTTTAAGCCATTTAAGACTGACATAATAGGTTTAATCCATCACACAGCGTCTATGGTTTTAAAAGAGTTTAAGTACTTTACAGAGTACCTGCCTGAATCAAATTATGCTCAAACAGACAGTTAATTAAACAGACGTCATCCCTCCTTTCTTTTCTTGCATATACACTACTGTTCAAAAGTTGTTGTTTTTTTACATCTGTTCACCAAGACTGCATTTATTTGAACAAAAATACAGTAAAAACAGTAAAATTGTAACTTTTATATTCAGAATCAGAATCAGAATGAGCTTTATTGCCAGGTATGTTTACACATAGGAGGAATTTGTTTTCATGACAGAAGCTACCGCAGCGCAACAGAACGACAGTGACAGAACAAAAAACACAGATAATAAAAAGAAGAATTAAAAAGAACAAGTAAATAAGGAATAATATACAAATTGACAATTGTATGTACAGGTATATAACAGTAGACAGTTTTGTATGTACAGGTATATTATGTGCAAATTGAAATGTAGACTAAGTATGTGTGTTAGATAAATAAGTGTATAAATAGTGTGTGTTATTATTGTCAAGCGTTCATGAGATGGATTGCCTGAGAGAAGAAACTGTTCCTGTGTCTGGTCGTTCTGATGCTCAGAGCTCTGTAGCGTCGACCAGATGGCAACAGTTCAAAGAGGGAGTGTGCTGGATGTGAGGGGTCCAGAGTGATTTTGCCAGCCCTTTTGCTCACTCTGTATAAGTACAGTTCTTGGAGAGTGGGGAGGGTTGTACCAATGATTCGCTCAGCAGTCCGTACTACCCTCTGTAGTCTTCTGAGGTCAGATTTGGTAGCTGAGCTGATGGCGGAGTAGAACTGTTTCAACAGCTCCTGTGGCAGGTTGAACTTCCTCAGCTGGCGAAGGAAGTACAGCCTCTGCTGGGCCTTTTTCACAATGGAGTCTATGTGAATGTCCCACTTCAGGTCCTGGGAGATGGTGGTGCCCAGGAACCTGAATGATTCCACTGCAGTCACAGTGCTGTTCATGATGGTGAGTGGAGGGAGTGCAGGGTGGTTTCTCCTGAAGTCCACGATCATCTCCACTGTTTTGAGCGTGTTCAGCTCCAGGTTGTTAAGACTGCACCAGACAGCCAGCTCCTTAACCTCCTGTCTGTAAGCAGACTCGTCACCGTCATGAATGAGGCCGATGAGTGTGGTGTCATCTGCAAACTTCAGGAGCTTGACAGAGGGGTCTTTAGATGTGCAGTCGTTGGTGTACAGGGAGAAGAGCAGTGGGGAGAGGACGCAACCCTGAGGAGCTCCAGTGCTGATGGTGCGGGTGCTGGATGAGAATTTGCCTAGCCTCACTAGCTGCTGCCTGTCTGTCAGGAAGTTGTTGATCCACTGACAGATGGAGGTGGGTACAGAGAGCTGAGTTAGTTTGGGCAGGAGGCGGTTTGGAATGATAGTGTTAAAGGCTGAGCTGAAGTCCACAAACAGGATCCTCACATAAGCCCCTGGTCTGTCTAAATGTTGCAGAACATCATGCAGTCCCATGTTGACTGCATCGTCCACAGACCTGTTTGCTCTGTAGGCAAACTGAAGAACGAGGGTCCAGTGATGTCCTTCAGGTGGGCCAGCACCAGTTTTTCAAATGACTTCATGACCACAGACGTTAGAGCCACAGGTCTGTAATCATTTAGTCCTGTAATTTTGGATTTCTTTGGGATGGGGATGATGGTGGAGCGTTTGAAGCATGAAGGGACTTCGCACAGCTCCAGTGATCTGTTGAAGATCTGTGTGAAGATGGGGGCCAGCTGGTCAGCACAGGATTTCAGACAGGCTGGTGTCTCACAATCTGGGCCTGGTGCTTTTTTCCTTTTCTGCTTCTGGAAGACCTGGCGGACCTCATCTTCGCTGATCTGAATTGCAGGTGTGGGGGAGAGGGGGGTTGCTGGAGGTGTTAATGGTTGTGTGGAGAGGTGTTCGGGGCGGGTGTGGGTTTTTTGTCAAATCTGCAGTAGAACTCATTCAGATCGTCTGCCTGTTGTTGATTCTCCACAGTGCTGGGGGATGGTGTCTTGTAGTTGGTTATCTCTTTCAGACCTTTCCACACTGATGCCGAGTTGCTGGAAGAGAATTGGATCCTTATTTTTTCAGAATAATTCCTCTTTGCCACTCTGATCTCCTTTTCCAGTGTGTATTTGGCCTGTTTATACAAGACTTTATCCCCCTTCCTGTAAGGATCTTCTTTGGCCTGACAGAGCTGTCTGAGTTTTCCAGTGAACCATGGTTTGTCATTGTTGTAGATTAAATGAGTCCTGGTAGGGATGCACAAATCCTCACAGAAACTGATATATGAAGTGACAGTCTCTGTGAGCTCATCCAGATCGTTTGCAGCAGCCTCAAAAACACTCCAATCAGTAAGGTCGAGACAGGCTTGTAAAACCCGCTCTGTCTCGTTGGTCCATCTCTTTACAGTCTTTACCACAGGTTAAACGGATTTCAGTTTCTGCCTGTAGGTTGGTATAAGATGAACCAGGCAGTGATCAGAGAGTCCTAAAGCTGCTCGTGGAACAGAGCGATATGCATCCTTTTTTGTTGTGTAACAATAATCTAGTATATTACTGTCTCTGGTGGGACATGTAACATGCTGTCTGTATTTTGGCAGTTCACGGGAGAGATTTGCTTTATTAAAGTCCCCGAGAATGATTAAAGCAGAGTCCGGGTGTTGTTGTTCTGTGTCTGTGATCAGATCAGCGAGTTTCTGTAAAGCTGAGCTCACGTGCGCTTGAGGAGGAATGTAAACACTCACCAGAATGAACGAGTGAAACTCCCGCGGGAGTAGAAAGGTTTACAGTTAATGAAGAGATCTGAACAGCACATCTTCTTTAACACAGTTACATCTGTACACCACCTTTCATTGATATAAAAGCATGTCCCGCCGCCGCGCGATTTCCCTGTTGATTCTGCGTTGCGGTCTGCTCTAAAGCTCTTTTTTAGCTGAAAGCTCGGCAGATGAAGCGCGCTGTCCGGAATGGCGTCGTTCAGCCAGATTTCCGTGAAACACAGAGCAGCAGAGTTTGAAAAATCCTTGTTTAACCGGGAAAGCAGGAGGAGTTCGTCCATTTTGTTGGGTAGAGAGCAGAGATTCTCCAGATGGATGCTAGGCAACGCCGTTCTTAATCCCCGCCGACGAAGCTTCACGAGCGCACCGGCTCGCTTCCCCCGTCTGCGCGTCCTGAAGCGTCTAAACAGCATCGCTGCTCCGCCGACTACAATGTCCAGCAAAACATCAGAATAAACGAAATCCGGTGAAATATCGGGTGATGTGTACTTCCGAATGTCCAGCAATTCGTCTCTGGTGAAACTGACTGCAGGGATATGACTAAAGACAGGACAAACTAACAAAAACATAAAAACAACTGCGGACGACGGCACGAAGGCTGCCATGAGTGGCGCCATCTTGTGCGCTGCTTATTTAAATAAATCTTAAAAAATAATTTATTCGATGGCAAAGCTGAACACATGATCCTTCAGAAATCATTCTAATATGCTGGTTTGACACCAGAAAGATTTCTTATCAATGTTGAAAACAGATGAGGAACTTTTGCTCTAAATTTTTGTGGAAACTGTAATACATTTTTTTTCAGGATTCCTTGATGAATATAAAGTTTAAATTTTTTTTTTTTTTTTTTTTGGAAACATCATTTTGGTAACAATGCAAAAGTCTTTACTGGCCATCTTTGATCAATTTATTGTGTCTTAGCTGAAAAAAAGTATTAATTTCTTTATTAAAAACTCTTACTGACTGCAAAACGTTTAAATGGTGCTATATATAATGTTAGTATTTATACAAATACCAAAATCCACATTATATGGACAAAAAGAGCAATTAGTGTGCTGTGCATATTTCTATTTCAGAACACATTACAAATTCAACTCATACACACCCAAATTCATGTGAACGATTACAGGTTCCCTCTAGGCCTGTCACAATAATCAATATATTGACTTATTGCACAATATATGTACATGACCTCAATAATTTTTGGTGACACAATATATTGCCCATTATATTTACATAAAAATTAATGTCACCATGTTGTTTGCATTCCACTTGCGCCTGTGTCTTTTGCAGCTTCTCGTACATAACGTTGTGTAGTCATTAGGTGCTAGTTCAAATTTAAAAAAATGCTTCCACAAAAAAGTGTTTCATCTGCAGATATGGCCTTGTTTAGGGATCTTTGTGCATACAGACATCTGACTGCTAAGTAGTGATTGTGTTTTTCAGCAATAGTGTGCACCCTTAATTTACAGAGAAAAGAAGGTAAGGGAAAAATCTCCATACATGTTCTTTGTGCATTTTTCATTTATCTACTTGTTACTTTGCACTTTTTGTTAGAATGTTTTTTTTTTTTTTTTTTTACTATTTATTCAAGTTTTTTAAGGTGTCTAATATTTTGATACTTAATTTCTATGATATAAATATATTTTTATGAATTAAAAGTTTGTTGTCATCTGAAAGTGTGTAGGCCTTCTTGCATTATTATGCTGTTATATTATGATTATATATTAAGATGCATAAAATAGTCTTAAAATGACAATAAAATCACATTGCAATTATTTCTGGGGAAATACATCGCACAACAAAAAGTTGTTCTTGTGACAGGCCTAGTTCTCTCTCCTTCTGTTTTTTTTATTTTACTAATCCCATTTTTCTGTTTTCAGATGTCCATACAAGATACTGGATGAACGTTGTGTGTTTGTGTTTCTGAAGGCAAACGACTGCGATTGTTCCACAGCTCTAATTCGCTTTATCATGCTAGGTGTCTGTTTTTCACAAACCGAAACTAGCAAAGCAAAACAAAACAAAAACAGACAGACGAAGTAATGGTAGCTGAAAACCCAAAAAAAAACAGAGGGATTAAAACGCTTTAAAAATCAGACTTTTTTCAACTGCATCGACCGAAACATTCAACGGCCATGAGTCACTCGCAGATGTTCAATACACTCCAGTGCTTTAACCCTAAAAGAGCGGATTACGTTTGAGAAAGTATGCAAAAAGAGATCAGACGTTTTAGACCACATTAGCATCATGTTTACAGTGTTGATATCATTGAATCTAACGATACTAATGATCTGACTGGTATCTGATTATAACTACGCGGTTAATATACAACTTTGGGGATGGTATTGTAAGTGCAATCTGAGATAGCAATCTGGAGAAAGAGAGAGGGGGAACACCTGGGTCAAGCTTGTGGATAAATATTTGGCTTTGAGGAATATTTTTCAGAGCCACTAAGATCTGTCTCCATCAACAGGCACCATCTTAAGAAGAAAGAGAAAAATAAATACGGCAGAGATGCGGGGAAAGAGATAGAGAGGGAGGGACAGACGCAGAATGAAGGGAGATAAAAAGAAATGTGAAGGCAGGCAGGTGAGAATGGATGGACAACAGTCTTAAAAAAAATGAAAGAAAAAACTGTGGACAAAGAATGAAGGACCAGTGACATACAAACACAAACACTGAAGAAAAGTGTGTGTACGCTCATCTGATGTTACAGCTCTAAGCCCAAATAACAAAGCAGTACAGAAATGCAGCAGACACACACACACACACACACACAGTGTCCTGAGAGAGTCTGTGTGCAGCAGTGTGACCTCAGAACTGAGAAACAGATTAACACACACGTGTACATGTTTATTCCTGCTTCCATCTCACAGTAGAGGGGCAAAACATAGTGTTTCTGTTTTGGTTATCTCTGCTTGTGTACGGTGTGTGAGGTGGGCTTAGAGTCGACTGTGACCTTGCCTTACATCTGATCTCCAACCAGTGTTCGAATTGAGGGGGGGCTGGGGGGGTCCCGGACCTCCCATAAGCATTAAGGGACCCCCCATTTAGACACCATATTTCCTGTTTTTGCTCTATTTCGCCAACAAAAAATAATTCCAAACACAGCTACAGCACTGTTTTGCATCTCTGAGCAACATGACGGTGTTTCGATCCTGAATGAATCAACGGTTTAAATGATTCAGTTCAATCGCAATGACTCACTTATTACAGTGACTTGCTGCCACCTACTGGCGGTTTCAACTTCACATTTAAAGTATTTATTTATTTTCTTTAATAATTTCAAATACCTGTATTCAACGTTTTAGGATTAAAATATCAAAACATTATTTATGCATCTGTAACTGCAGGTTAAATGCATTCATGTCCTTCATTAAACAGTGTGTAAATACATTTACATGCCACTTCAGATGCAGCTTCTGTGTTTCCTCTGCATTGCAAAGATGAATTTTGTTGATAATGATTTTGTTTGGTAACAGCCCCAAATATCTTATTATTCTAATTGACTTTATTGATTTAAAGAATTTGAACAAAAGATAAAGCACACTTCTAAAAAGGCTTTATAAAGGTAAACATGCCCATAAAGCGTAAAAATCACTTTAAACTTGTTGGAAAAGATTAATTTCTGTCACTGCTGTGAACGGACCACTCAGAATATGAAAAATATCAAAAACTTTAGAAGTTAACTGTCCATGGCAGTCCTACAGCTCAACACACTCAGCAAAATATTGCCTGATTGATAAAATTCCAGAAAATATCATTTTATGTCTATATCGCACACCCCTAGGCTAGATATGTAATTCTTCTTTGCTTAGTGATTGTTGGTACACATAATTCACTGATCATTGTAAAATAAGCTTTTATATTAGAATTAGGTTTTCTCAACAATAAAGAGGACAAGACAAAAGTACGAATCATTTTATACAGTTTTATTTATTTTATTTATTTATTTATTTATTTATTTTGAAGGGGGCATGGGGGGGGGCATTGTTCTGGTAAGGGGGACCCCCCAAGAGCTTTAACACAATTCGAACACTGTCTCCAACCCTGTTAAGAATCCTGTTAATCTGACTGTCAAACACACACATACAGACTCCAAAATGAAAATAGTACACACTACAGTTTGATATACACACTACAGTTCAGTTTGGGGTTAGTATGATTTGTTTTTAAATAAATACTTTTATGCAGCAAGGATGCATTAAATTGATCAAAACTGACAGTAAAGACACTTATAATGTTACAGAAGATTTCTATTTCAAATAAATGCTGTTTTTTTAACACTGATATTAATGAGAAATGTTTCTTGAGCACCAAATCAGCATATTAGAATGATTTCTGAAAGATCATGTGACACTGAAGACTGGAGTAATAGCAAAAATTCACATTACCTTTTAAAATATATTAAAAATAGCAAAACAAATATTTGAAAATTCAGTCTTTGTGAGACTCCTTTCAAAAACATTAAACCTTACCGACCCCAAACTTTTGAACAGTATAAAATACAAAACACTGAAAATACAACTTGCTTATCCCCTTTAAACTTCTAGAGCACTTTGAGCATGGTATACACACACACACAGTATTCTGTATACATACACACATTCCGTGAAACGGTAGATCAATATCTGTACCTAATGCTCTCAGTGTCGCTGTTGGTTGTTCATATTGCATAAACAAAGTTTGTTTTACTCCGCATCAACAAGAAACCAGCAGGCATTCTTTAAAGGTCCAGAGGAACGTTGGAATTGAGTGACGGCCACTTAATCCTAGAAAACTGTTAAAATCATACTTTTCTGTTAAAATCTTGAGGTTGGTTAGCAAACTTGCTATTGTTAGGCGAAGACACAATAACCTAAATGTGTCTTTACTGGGATGCATTGAAATCCCAAGACCATCATAAATGACATCTTCCACTTTTCCACATCTTCCACCAAAAAATTATGAAAATGAATAGGACCATTTAACATTTAAAAAACTTTAGCATCCCTATTTTTACATTTATATTACCTCATTCAACAACACTACATTAAAATTAATATTTAAAAGCACTAACAATCTTATTAAAATGTTACATGTAATCTTTAGCAAAACTCAATATATATATGTTTATTCTGTACATTATAATGTTGTAATGCCTGAATTTACTTGTAGAATTTAAAACAATTTGTTTTAGTTTTTAAGCAATTTATTCATAATTTATGTAGACAATTTTTTAAATCGACTGTTTATTAGTTAGCATTCACAACATGAAATCAAATGTTGGTGCATCCCTGGATTTGACCAAAATAAAAATTTAACTTAAACTGCAGACCATCTTGAACATACTAAATGGGGACACATTCACTGAAAAT
This sequence comes from Spinibarbus caldwelli, assembly GCA_039654775.1. Lineage (NCBI taxonomy): Eukaryota > Metazoa > Chordata > Actinopteri > Cypriniformes > Cyprinidae > Spinibarbus > Spinibarbus caldwelli. The sequence continues at coordinate 13,322,896 of CM077250.1, read as the reverse complement.
AAAATAAAATAAATCCTCTATAAGAGCGCACAGGTTAATATCCCATTTAAAGTGAAATCCATGTGCGTCTGAGGCTCTGATCTGACAAAATTACACAAAGCAAAGCAGCAATAAAAGTTGAGAGCCAGTTACATTCAGTTCAGATTAATCCCTAGAGAGAGACACACAAACTTTTCTATTTCATTCTCCACACCAGCTTTGCTCAGCATGCCTGGCTGGGTGGCTGAATTATTCTGTGTGGTCTCCAGAGAAGCGCAGGACCAGGGGCAGCATGTGGACCAGTAGCCCACGTAATGTGCTCCTGACGCTGACGCAGACGCAGCCGCGGCGAGGACCCCTGGGCAGAGAACTGATTTGGAAATGACTTTAAATGTTTTGGACGAAGTCCACAAAAGGCAGCAGATCATCAGAAAAAGAGAGTGAGAGAGAGAGAAAGAGAAAGAAAAGAATAAAAAAAGAATGATGGAACGATAGAGCAGAAGCAAGATCAATCAATGTTTGAACAACAGGAAGTGAATCATTCTGCTTTGACAAACATGTCTTTCTTATTTAATCTTGAAATGTATACATTTACTTCACATTGTTTCATCTTTCCTCTTATTCCTGGTCTCTAATCCAGGACTTGTGAACATAACCTATTTGTAGTGAATCACATGCTGCCCTCTAGTGGCTGGAGGAGGAAATGAGCAAGAAATAGTTCATCCAAAAATAGCAGTTCTGACATTATTTTTCTATTCCAAAATGAAAATTTGAGGACTCTTCAACACTTTTCCATACAGCAACAGTTCACAGAGTAAATGATGACAGAATTTTGGAATATTCCTTGTACAACTCTGCTTTTCCATTATCCATCATCCATTATGTACCTTATAGGAAACTACATAGATAAGTCCAGAATGAGACTACATTCTTGCTAGTCTGCAATTTTGGTAAGTAGCATGACTCCAGTTGGGAAAAATGGAAAGCAACAATTTCCACAAATGCAAAACCACATAAACAAACTACAGACACAACTCTGCAGGTTTAAACCCAGAGTTAAACAGAACACAAGATTGATATGAGGAATAAAGACTGAAATGGCTGGAAATGCTGCCACTGTTCTCTCTCAAAAACATACGCAAATACACACAGAGAAATGTGGTGCCAAATAGGGCAGCTCAAGGAGCTTTGATGTCGGTCTCTCTTGGAATGCTCTCTTCTCCTCTCCCGCTTTTATACTCCTCTCTTTCTATTCCTCTCTCATTCTTACTTCTGTTTTCCTTACAGTTTCTCACAGCATGCAGGAGCACAGGGCAGAATGAACCAGTGTGTGGAGCAAAAATTAACTTAAAGTAAGTTTGTGGGAACCTGGTGTGTGTGGATCTCTTCTCATCTCAATGCTGGTGTCAGATGACAGGCATGTCTTTGATCAGTCTGTTATTAGTGAGGTGTGTATAGACAAAAGGAATTCAGATCTTAAGCTTTGTGTTCTGACTCTCCCCTCAACTATTCCCCATCTGCGTGCACATAACCCAAACACAAAGGAATACCATTTCATCTATTATTCTCACATCACAAATATAGTCTTCTCACACAGAAATGTGTGTTTATGCTGATTAATACATCTCAAGTGTGTGTAAAAGTTGATCAGTCTCTCATGAGAACAGAGACATGAACGAGTACTTGCCAGCAGAGACATTTACAATGGACCTGTGATGGGAGTTTATTGTGTGTTGATGTTTGTGCATGTGTCTGCTGAGCAGACAGATGGATAGGACAGCCTTGTCTGGACCGATGCCCACGTTTGTGGATCCAAACAGCCTCTCTCCAGAGACACAGACAGATGCCATGTTAAGAATGGAAAACTAGTGTAGTGCAAAATATATATTGCATAACTGTTTTTAAAAAAATAACTAAAAACAGATTAGTCTGCAATTGTAAAAATACTTCAAATTGTAGTAATCTACTTTTCTTAGCCAACCATTTGAAAGTTTTGGGTCTGTAAGACTTTTACATTTTTGTTTTTTAAGTCTATTATGCTGAACAAAGCTGTATTTATTTTATCAAAAATACTGTAAAACAGTAAAATTTTGAAATAGTAATAATATATTAATATTTTAAAATGTAATTTATTCCTGTGATGGCAAGGCTGAATTTTCCTTACACCAGTCTTCAGTGTCACATGACCCTTCAGAAATCATTCTAATATGCTGATTTGGTGCTCAGGAGGCATTTCTTATTTTCAAAGCTGAAAAGAGTTGTGCTGCTTAATATTTTTGTGGACATGTATACTTTTTTTAGGATTCTTTGAAAAATGTGATGAAAGTTCAAATGAACATGTAATGAAACAAGACGAAATTTACTGTCACTTTTGATCAATTGAATGCATCTTTGCTGAGTAAAAGTGTTAAAAAAAAAATCTCCCTCACACAAACCTTTTGACCGGTAGTGTAACTAACTAATATGCCATTCTGAACATGTGAAAGTGGGTAATTGGAATAAAGGTGTAATGAAACTGGAGGGAAGTGAAGACAAAAACGTGTATTTTTAAGCTTATGATATTCTTCTGCAGCAAAGGAAACCACAAAACACAGCTCAGACAAGACCACTGAACAGCTTGTGATGTTTACTGATCTCTAATCAGAGGCCTGCTAAAAGAGAGAGAAAGCAGCGATATCATACAAAGATAACATCCCTAATTGAAGTGTTTTGCTCAGCACGTGTCCCCAGATTCTCTCTCAGGATTTATTATAGCTGAGTCTCAAATTGTGTTTTTTTCCTTCAGAGCCCCGTGTCTGTGTCTTTGAGGATATAAAATACATGCAGAGAGATTCCAATCACTGCAAAGTATCTTCTCCTTCAGTATAAAAGAGCAGTCAAAAGCAGTCGTCGAGGCCCTGAAAGTCTTATTTTTGTTTTTTCCTGTCATGAAAGTGTGGTCCAACCAGCCACAAGACCATTAGCCAACCAGACGCCAAGCTCTGCCATGTTTATTGACAATCCTGTCCTCCAGCTAGCCAATCGCACTGCAAAGATCTACAACAGCAGTCTTGTGAAACACCAGAGGGATGTTTAAAAGAATCCAAGACACAAATCACTATCAAGACAAACACTTCCAACAACCAATCCAATACAAGAGCAAAAAAGCTGGCAATCTTCTAGAAGGCAAAAGCCACTTGGCAGGGTGAATTAGTTGAATTTGGATTAAAATTGTGTGTACTACTGAAATAACAGCAAGATCAGGTTCTGAAAAAACAGGCAGACAAATAACCTGCTTTTAAACTAAGACACGAAACAAATTAATCCAAATACTGAGCATCGCAGTTCAGCCAAACTACATAATCACTTGTCAAACCACATGAACAGCTAAGAGTGAACAACAAGCACTAAGTGACAAACATATTCTGCCTCAAATCAGTCATTCTTCATCCTGGCACACTGAAACTGTAACATTAGTGTGATTACTCTGTTTCAGCACTAGGTGTCAGGCTGCACATATGTAGCACAACTCACCAGAACCACAAATGTGTAATAAAGCACTCACATTTTCAATGACAAAGGTCCACTCTTTGTCTTCAAACTCCTCTGCGTGGGGATCCTGAAAAAACAGAATGTGGAAATGAATTAATGTCATACAAACTGCAACAAGGCTCATTAAAGAAGTCTCAGAATAAAGCCTGTTTTTAGTGTCTTTCGTAGCAGAGATAGCCTACTGGGCAAAAGCAACTCCATATATCAACTCAATCTCCATTTACTGATCCACAATAGGAATCAAAGCAATATCTGCATTTCTTGAGGGAAATAATATGTAAAACATACAAAGGATGTAGAGACTTTTCCATAATGACTCATAATGAGCTTCATCTGGCTACATCAGTATTATAATGGCCAATTGTAGTGCAATAGGTCACAGACAAAGCGATCTGTCTCATACAAGTCACACTTCTCTCACATTGATCTCTGTTGTGAGCAGGTTTATTAGTATAGTAAATGTGCATGATATGAGGATGCAAATACATACAGGTTCACTTGACCTGCTGTTCTGTTCTAGAACTATCCCTGTCAGCTGACCCGCTGCAATGAACTCTGGGAGATGTAGTTGTACGTGACACTGGTTAGTGTGTGTAAGTGTGGTTTGGTGAGGACAGGACTGATAAGGAAAATGTTTGGACAAGCACTTTGTGTGTGTGTGACCTTTGTAAACACAATGTGGAGACTGTTAGAGGATATTCAACACCAGGTCAGCCTGTCAGCGCTAGCTCGTAACTTGCATGTGTGGGGCGTGTGTGTGGTTTTAAGTCAGTTCTTTTGCCCGTCTGAGTACATCAAAGCTGATGACGTTATGGATGAATTCTAAACTTTCTTCATACATGTTCATAATTACATCTGTGCTGTTAACAGGAGGAACCTCAGATCTACAAATTTCTCTCTCATTCTTTGTCCAATACTTCCTCTATGGCTGCACATGGGTCTAACAATTCAGGATGTAAGGTCTCACTTCACTTGTGCCAGATGTAAAAAAATTTGCTGACCGGCATCTCAAAAAGACTAAAATACCGAGCACAGACTTCCTGCTGCCATGTCAGTTTCTGCTGCACACAAACTTGAGAAGGGGGTTAAAATTTGGACTGTGGCAGTTAAATTAGAGTGGAATCAGGATGTCTACACACCAGCAGACCTGCAGATCCCAACCAATCAGCTTCTGGGAAAAAGCCAACTGCTACAACTGGCCCCAATAACATCTAGGCCTACTTGGCCCCTAGATGAGAGACTGTTTTTTATGTGTGTTTGTGCATGTGTTTACCTTAAATAGTGTGACAGTGATCTCTATGTTCTCTGGAACAGGCCACACCACCACTCCTCTATAGGGATTCTTGATGCCAGGCTGCCAGCTATGAGACTGCAAACAAAAAATGCATGAAAAATTTGCATAAAAGATTCATTAAAACTAACAGCTTTACTCATACAAAATAAAACAAAAAATATATACAATAATCTAATTGCTGCAATAAAAAACACTGCAAATTTATTTTCTTACTCAGTATTTCTGTCTTGTTTGCCAGTTTGAATTAAATATATTTTTTCTTACCTCACTGGCAGAACTTGTTAAATGTTTAAAGCATGAAGCATAAAACAAGACTATCATTAAGTCATTTTGCTACAAGTAAATTAGATATTTGTACTGGAAAACATTATTCATTAAAGTTAATGTGCGTAATTTTTGAGCCAATATCAACACCAGAAGGAGCTGTGCCATCCCAAACTCACATCATTAGCTCAATCGTTAAATGCATTTAAATGCACATTTAAAAGATGATTTCAGTTGGACTACAACTAAAAATGTCACAAACACTTCAGTCAGACTGCTCTTACTATACTAGTCTGGTTTTGTTAAGTCAGGCTTACAGACCTAGATAGTGTAATTTTAGCTCAACATCGTCTAGCATGTATACATTGCTAATTGGGCTACAACTGTCTTCAGCATTGTGCTTGCTCCAAAATTTGATCTGTATTGTGTATTTAATCCATCAAATTATATATTAAGAATGTAGCTCAACTATAGTAACCCACAAGTTACTGCACATGTAAACAATACTTAAGGCATTGTTTGAAACTGCATTAAAAAAAAAAAAAAAAAAAAGGAAAGAAAGAAAAAAGTAATATTACCCACCTTGGATGATTTCCTTCGGCTCCTGCGTGTCCAGACAACAACTAGCTTGTCCGGTTGCCTAAAAAAACCACAAGAGAAAAAAATTAAACAATCAGCATTAATGATGACATATTAAACGAGCAAAATATCTAAAAGAAACGCTACAAAAGCTTCAGATTTCAGTTCTGCTGTGAACAAACTACAGCAAAATCAAGTCTAAATCACACGAGGCCCAATAGAGAATAAGATCAGATGAGAAATAAGAGAGAAAGATGCTGATCAGCTCTCTCACCAAAGAGCTCAAAGTCCAACTGATGCTGCAAATCAATTGATACACATCACATACAGTCTAACCCAGCAGTAAACTACTCACAGTAAACTCACTGCTTTGATTTTAAGAGACAAGGGTGTGTGCACTAGATGTATGTGTTAATGGAGTTCAATTCATCCCTCACACTAAAGCACAAATTCACCTTACAGTACAACATTCACAATACAAATCAAAGTGAAGACTCACGGATAGACCTACGGGTTTAAAGATAAACGGACTGTTAGAATAGAAGGAGAAAAAGGTTTCAGGACATCTGAGCAGGACTGAGACAGAACACACACAGGAACCAGGACTCGCAATCTAGAATTGGATTACCAGCAGTAAGAGGCTTGACCGCAATCTGACACGTGTGTGTTTATGCATGTGTGCTGTGTGTGTCTCATTTTCAGAACATCACTGTCCTCAAATAAACCATTCCAAACATAGTAGAGCAGACAGAAGGATAAACTATCTCCTGCTGCGTGTCTGGAGTATTCTAGATTACTATATGTACCAGTTTCCCAGGAACAGAGAAACATCTGCGCCCCCCAAAAAGGATTTTCAGTGGAAAATCACCACTGGTAGAGCATTTTAACCAATGACTAGACTTAAACTGTGTCTGGGAAACTAGCAAGAGAGCATCACAGAAACCATGCACAGATGCTCCATTGTGTCTGTACATTTCTAGAACACACACACACTGCCTCCTGCCCTACAGCATCATGCTGTGTTTGACATGGAGCACTGAAGACAATCTGTTTCCAGTCATCTCTCACTCTGAAATACCGAAACGCTTTCTCTTTATCCTCTCTTCTATATTTCCATTCCAACTTGGACTTGTGTGTTTCCTCTAGGCTAGCTGACATGTTATGCTGAAATTGGATGGCTCGATACCATAATTTTGGCTTCAGTACGATACCAGAATGTAATACCTTGGTATCGATACCATAGGTGACAAATAACCAGCCTCAAAAGATAAGTGAATTGAAAAAATTTTATTAAAATAATAATAATAATAATAATAATAATAATAATAATAATAATAATAATAAATATCTTAATAACTTTGTATCAAACTGTAACAAAAACCTACAGGGAACATATGATTACATTAAGATGTTGGAGAAAAAAAATATATAACTTAAGTAATACAATGAAAATATATTCAAATCTTATCTTTTCAGTGCAAACACATAGTGCAAACAAAATGTCTCAAAATGTAACAAAAAACGTACCGGGAACATAGGTTACATTTTGACTGAGTTTGAAGAAAAAAAATACAACTGAAGTAACGCAATTAATGAAACAAATGTTGCTTTATTGTAAAGTGTTATTCTAACAATCAAAGTAATATTCAAAATCACGTTATTATTTCTCTCTCAGATATAAATCTCACTCTCTCGCGCCAGGCAGAAACATTCCCTTCATATCACTGATACTAAAATTAATATAGCAAAACTCTTGCTTAATTCAAATTCAATTAATATTCGATTGCATGAAATGCAAGTGCATATATTACGTGACCAAAACTTAACTGGTTCTAGCGTGTCACACACGCACATTTGAGCTTACTGTATCATATCTATGTGTATATCAATTACTGTATCATATCAATGTGCATTGATCAGTTGTAAATAAAATTTAAAATTAAATCTGAATTTATGAATGATGCACTCACCTGTCGATCTCTTAATTCTCTGAAAAGATGAGGATGAGCAAGTGACAAATGATTAAAAATGTTTGATGTGTTACCTCCTGTGGCAACACATGGTTTATAGCAGCGCTTGCATACAGGTGCAGTAAGGCCAGTTCGTTCACCTTTGTCATGTTTTGTATGCAAAGAATAAGCTGAGACAGACTAAATCCTGAAGAACTGAGACAACATCTCCAAGATGCTTCAAGAGACCATACCGGCAAAGCTACCTGAAAAACTATGTGCAAGTGCACCTAGGGAAAAAGCTGCTTTAAACGCAAAGGATGGTCACACCAAATGTTGATTTAATTTAGTTAACAGAAGTTAATTGATAAAGAAAATCTATTTATGACATTATTTTTGACACCACAATATTATTGCAATTTAAGTTGTGCTGCTTCATTTTTTTTTTTTTTGGAGGACCTGTGATTTTTTTTAGGATTCTCTTATTAAATAAAAAGTTAAAAAGAACAGCATTTATTGAAAAAAGAAATTTTGTGTTACAATCAGGGCTGGAAATGGGGGGGTGGGGGGTGTGGGGGGATGGAGTCTGGGGAGTGAATTTTGAGGGGGGACAGCGTCTCATTTCCAACTGGTTAGGTTTATTTGCAAATTTGAAAAAGTGATTTCTATATTTTATCCATTCAAAAGACTACGAAAGCGATCCCAGTTCTGCACATAAACCTAGCGTGATATATTTGTGTCTATGGTTAGCTGCGCAATGCCGTCTTTTGTGATTGGCCATAATACCTGCAGACTGCAGCCAATAGAAATGCTTCTCTATCGGTGCGCGTGCTGCTCCTCACAGCATAGATCGTGAAAGCAGACTGCAGTTTTTGTCATTCATTATAACAAACAAAGTGTAGAGAGGATGTAAATAATAGATTTAGTGTGCAGTGTAGAGAGCTTCATTCATTAAAATGGAAGTTTGTGAGATCGCGATGAACTAAGACGAGTGACAGGTTTTAAAGGGAGTTTGCAAATGTGAAATTAAATTTATGACAGTTTTAAACATTTTTGATTTTATACAAAACTTAATATTAAGTGACTTACATTTTAGGAACACTATTGTCTGATTGTGCTCTATTTCGTCAACGAAAATAGTTCCAAACAAATCACAGATTAACCACTGCGCATCTCCAAACAAACACAGCGCTGTTTCGTTTAATGAATGAATCTTTGCTTTTGAACAAATCTAGTGAGTCAATGATTCAATGACCCATTCATAAAGAGAGTCATTTGCTTCGTTCCTATTAATGATTTAATGATGAGTTAATGATTCAGTGACAAAGATAGTGACTTGCTACCACCTACTGGAGGTTTCAGTTTAATTTTTAAAGTGTAAATTGTGTCATTTAAATCCTTTAATATTTCTATATTCAAAACTTTCTATTTAAACCATTAATTTCATAACATTGTTATTATGAAATGCATTAAAACCACCTCTAAGTCTTGTCAAAAAGTCTGTAAATAATACATTTGTGCTCTTCTGTGCTGTGCAGAGATGAATTGTTGATGCAGATTTCATTTGACTAGTAACTTATTCTTCCTGAATGTATCTTATTATTTTAATTGAATTTATTGTTTAATTAAAATTTTCGATAAAAGTTTATAAATCTAATTTTTTTGGCACAAAAGATGACATACATTTAATAAGGCATTACAAAGGTGAAAAAAACCTTTAAGGAGTCAAATATCGCCTTTAGGAAGGTTAATTTCTCTCAATGATCAGAAGGTGTTCCTAATCACAAGTGCTCCTGAAAAGAAATGTAAGTGGCGGAGTCCATAAGAATGTAAAGTTACATTTTAAAAACTAATTGAATGTAAAGTTACCTAATAAAACTATATCTTTAATTTGGCCAGAATTGCAGGTGTCTGTCTTAATATCTAAGAAAGTTTAAAGAAAATATGAAATAAGTTTAATGTTATTATAGATTATAAAGGGTTTTATAATTAAATAGGCTACTTCCGAAAGGTCATCTAAAATTACAATTATTACTGTTATTACAATATTACTGTTTTTTCTGTATTTTCGATCGAATAAATACAGCCTTGATGAGCATAAGACACTACCAAACATAAAAAATCTTACTTATTCCAAAACTTTGAGCGGCAGTATACTGCTGGTTGACAAAGGCCAATGAACCAGAGACCTGTTCAGTGTTTCTACAGCCAATGCCAGCAAAGACACATAAAATTATACAATTATAGCACTTCACAATCACAGCAACCATCTGAACCCTAAACACAAGCATTATATGTTCAACAGAACTACATTACAGTATTGCTATTGTTTCAATGTGTTTCCTGCAGCAAACCCACCAGTATCCTGCCAGAAACAGAAAGAACCACACCTGTAACTCATTTCGTGGTTCATTTCTTATATTTCATATGTGCACTCTGTGTTCCCTAGGGTACAGTTAATTTCTCAGACCCATTATCACACAGATCCTTAAAGTCGGTCAGTTGTTTTAGCTCAGATTTGTGGCTGCAGGTCATGCAGCTCTAGATACATTTAGATTTACTTTCCCTGCCAAAGCCAGAGAGTCTTTCTTTTGACTGCTCTTTCAAGGTCCATCTTAAATACCATTCTGTACAAAAACCCTAATATGAAATTTTCCATGATTGGTATTCTTTTTAAATCTGGCAGGTGTCTGCTGATAGAAACCTGTCAACAACTGAGGTGTGAGTAATGAAGCCAAGACTGTCAAACCCTGCTCTGGGAATTTAAGACAGACAGGCTGCAGGTCTGCATCTGTGTTCACACCTTTTATTACAACAAAAACTGTATAAGACTTCCAAACACAGAATGCAATATCTTTTTTTTTTTAAGAAATAATAAGTCAAAAGTGAACTGAATAACACTTAAGTGTTTAGCAGCACTTGTTAGGCCTAATGATGTACAGATTGCACAACTGTAGGTGTCTAAATGTTGTTTGAATAAGCAAGCCCTCAGAGACATGTTTATTACTTGAGTAAATTTAAGCAGCCCCATGAACTACACTACTGGTAAAAAGTTTGGTGTCAATTAGGGATGTCAACGATTAATCGATGATCGATTAATTGTCGATAAGAGATGCAATCGATTAAAGCTATCGATGGTCGATTAAGCAGTTTAATTTTGGACTGCGTGCTGCTCATGCGCAAAACACATGCAAGCAGCTGTTAGTGACGTGACTGGGCTGGATCTTTGGCAAAAATAATACACTAACATACAAATTACGCTTTTAATGTGATCCAAACTTTAAAAGTACATTAAAACAGAAACAATATAAATTTATTTTGTATTGAAATGTAGTAACTAAGTCATGTTTAATTATAATTTCCCCAGATATAATTGTTTCATACCGGGCTCTGTGCTTCGACAGGGCTGTGGGACAGGTCTATATAAAGGCTTAGGCTATAATTCGTAATTTAATTTGTTTCTACGTTCAACTTAATCATTTGTGGGCACTGTCTATGTTTCATTAATTTGTTCCCAAGAAAACCCATGATTTAACTAAAATAAGGGAATGAATTAAGTCATAGGAACGAATTCTTAAATCATGGCCACAAAATCTTTCCTTTCCCCCGCATGCTTACCACAGTAAGAGATGCAAAAACAGTGATTAAAAGTGAACAACAGTAAAATAAACCTGTGAAATTAGAGGCTGAGACGGTGAGGATTTGGGAAAAGAAACAGTAGATATTATTAAATTCCTGGAAACTCGTGACCAACCGGCAGAACAGAACATAAAGCTGCGTATGGCTTTAAATGTACAGGTATCGAACAGCATGAATCCAAACGCAGTCACGATGTAACATTTGCCAGCTAACCCATTATTTCTCTTATAAACAAAGGTTTGTACCTCACTTGTGTCATAATACTCACATTAAAATGTTTCAAATGGGTAACAGTGTGTTTTGCCGTAGCACCACCGATGGTTTTAGAAGCGGATCTCTGACCGCGTGGCGCAGCCCGATGAGCCACAATTACATGTGGGATCTTTTTATTTCAAATGCCAACAATGTCAATTGCAAACACTGCGATTGTGTTTTAAATTACAACAAGAATACAATGAAACCATTTAAAGAGGCGCGTTCAGCGGTCTCCGTGACGGGATCTGAAATAGCCAACAAAGCAAAATGATTCGTACTACAGCGCGCTCTCTTCATTTAATCAAATAATCATAATCGCATTATTTATTTTACTGTCCTGCTACTAGCCTTTTATTTAGACTAAAACCCCTTTAATTCGGAGAAAGCCTGCGTTCTGAGTGGCATTTGCACATCTTGTCATGCCGGTGAATATATGCCACTGCTATAGAGGCATTTCACAGTCTTAAGGTTAACGATTAATCAATTACTTGATTGTTAATTTAAATGACGATCGATCATGGAAATGATCGAAAATTGACATCCCTAGTGTCAATAAGATTTTATTTAATGTCTCAAGCTGACCAATGTTTTAGTTGATAAAAAAATTTTGTATTTTAGCATTTAGTTGATAAAAATACAGTAAAACCAGCAACACTGTAAAATAGTATTGCAATTTAAAATAAGTTATTTTTAATAACTGAAAATGTGCATCTCTAATTAAAATAAACAGCTGCAAAGCCAATTAAAGAATTAGCAGAACCAAAACTTTAGGAAACCCTGATCTAAAATAGGCTTAGTTTTAAGGTCTTAACAATTTGGAAACTGGGCTTGTCTGTAGGATTAAAATGGAGCTGAATATTATCGGTCTAGCTAGCAGGGCTCTAGACTAACTTTTTGCACTGGTTGCACTGGTGCGCCTAACTTTTTTCTTAGGTGCACCAGCACAAAAGTTAGGTGCACCCAAATTTTAGACCGCATCGCATTTAACACCGCAGTTTTACAAGTTCACTTTAAAAATAAATAAATAAATAAATAAATAAAAATTCGCTGTCCGTATAGGCAATATTGACTTGTAAATGATTAACTAACAATCTGGTCAACATAGACGTTTTATAGATGCATTGTGCTTTTTCAGCGTTTCAATTCGAAATGTATTAGAACCAGTCACAAATGCACTATTGCCGGCCATGGACTTCCCACACTCTTTACAGTAAATGCAGTGCATTATGTTATCGGCTTTACTGTATCTTAGCCAGGGAAACTGGTCAAGCCACTCTCTTCAAAATGTATACACTTTCCCCCTTTTAATTTCAGTGGGCTCTGGCTCGGACTCGATCGTATGTGGCTCATTATCTAATGCAAGGATCAACGCTAAGGATTTTTTCTACTGGCCCGGAGTGGTACAAATTTTTACTTGCCCTGCCAACATTTTCACTGGCCCTGCCACAAAAAATAAAATAGTTTCTGTTATAATTGTTTTTGATCTATGTTATCTTGTATTCTAATAAATAAGTTTATATGACACTAATATTTTAGATATCAATTAAATTTTATAATTCTCTATTCCAATTTCAATAACACAGCAACAAACACTAGTCAAAAATAAACATAAATATAAAGTTTAAACATTATTAAAGTGACAAGTGACAGCCAGTAAATAAGAACAAATGAACAAATTACAAGTAATAGCACAAATAAACATAGGCCTATAGCACAAAGATAGAAATGAAATTATGCTTTAGGTTTTATGTTTGTAGATGTTCAGCTACAGAAATAAAAAAATTTAAAAAAAAAAAATCACATAAAATAACATTTGAATATTCTTTACTCTGTGTTGCACCTTGATTTTTCATAGCAATTTTAAATTAGAGGCAGCCACTGCATTTTAATCATGGATTAAAAAACATGTGCAATGTTTGATTTTTATTAGACTGTATAAATTCAAAATCTGACGCAAGAACAGAACGACCCGTCTTTAGCTTTGTGAAATTATGCTAAGGTTACATAAAACATCAGCACGAAACAGAAACAGCAGACGGGCTGAATGAGACGCAGTTTCACTCTCTGACTGCAGGCGGCGCTCATGGAACAGTGATACAGCGTTTCCTTGGTTACCACTCTAAACACAGCAGCGCTGCTTAATATGCATTACACAGAGACAAGATAAAAACAATAAACCATTTCTGAAAAAAAGTCAGTTCCCCTTAGAAACACGTTCATATAAAATTCAATATTTGGATTTTCTTCCTATATTTCACGCATCGTGAACAGAGATCTTGTTCTGTCTGCTAGTGCTACAGTATTTTCTCCTTTTTGTGTCCGTCTTCTCTGGCCTTTGTTAACGGCCGTTTACAGACTAATTATAATAATAACGTAATATTTCCACACAAATTACATTTGGGAAAATGATTGCAGTGCAGTATGTGTGCAAGCACAGAACAGAAGACGCTCTCAAATGAAACAAAAAATGTCCGGTCGATCAGTGCATCTGTACTCCAGTGTATAAATTCAATATAGATTAATCATTGTTAAAGTTACTTCCCAAGAGGGGTATTTTGACATACTTTTATATGTATTTGCCCGTTCAGGCGGCTGTTCACACAGAACAGAACACAGCACCCAAGTACTGAAAGGAGTTATCTTTTGCGCCCAAATGCTTTTTAATCGCTTGAATTTTTAAATTAACAAGGCTTAAAAACGCATGCAAATGATAAAATTTCGGCCTTAACTTAAAAAAATAAAGCCTTAACTTAACATTCTTAACGAAAAAGTTGTCAATCGTTCTTTTCATCTTCTCTCATCATCCGCGGCTACATCCACTCTGTTTATCTGACGGGTCTAGACTACTCACCTCTCTCTGTCTGACTGCAGCACACGCATTTTCAAACGTACACACACGTACAGGAATATCTGGACCACGGCCAATCAGAGGGGAGGGTCCGCCCTTCACTATCTCTGATTGGTTTAGACCACAATATGGGCTGTGTGTCTGTTGTTGAACCACAGGGAGATTTTCAGAGTCGCGGAGACTTTTTTTTTTTTCCCCCTCAAACGGCTGGTCGGTGCGACCTCAGATTTTTTTTAGTCGCACCATTGAGAAATTAGGTTGCACTCTAAAGCCCTGGCTAGTAAATGTAGATCTACAACATTCATTAATAGACAATAAACACCCCCATAAAAACAGTGGAAAATGTTGTGGGTGTGAGAGAAAGTTTTATACTCATCTTGAGCTATTATCCAAGTATTCTTTCTCCATTACAGAAAGAGACAAAGGCAAAAGTCTTTAAAATACATCAATGCAACAAGACTAATTGTCTCTGGGAGGCAGAATACCTCAAGATGCCATTTACACTTCTGACAAAACAAAAGCTGCAGATTTCAGGAGTGCTGACATAAATAAATAAAGAGAAAAGGAGTGACAAAGTGGGTCATCACATAGCAGGAGATGTTATCAGCAGGAAGTGGAGCAGGGTAGAGAGGGCACACAGACAGGCAAACCCAGGAGGAAAATCCTTCACTGGGTACCAGAAACACAGCTGCCCCAACACAAACACTTAAGCTCACACACAGAGAAAACCAGAGTACACAAGAAAGAGGGCGGGATGTCTTTACACTCGGTATTAACATCACAAGTAGTGATCAACCGATATTGGTTTTTTGACAGCCGATGCTGATATCTTGGAAAGCGGATGGCCGATATAAAGCCGATATAATTTTATTTATTTTAATTAATATTTAAGAAATATTTGAAAATGGATTTAATAATGTGTAAAATAAACATACTTCAGATGACAAAGTAATTTTCACAAATAAATAAATACTTAATAAAAAATATAATTAAAAAGGAAGTAAACACTATAACCAACAGGGCACTCAGTATTCTGGGAAGTTTGTGTGCATTGGGAATAGGGATGGCTCGATACCATAATTTTGGCTTCGGTACGATACCAGAATGTAATACCTCGGTATCGATACTAAATCAATACCATAGGTGACAAATAACCAGCCTCAAAAGATAAGTGAATTGAATTTTTTTAAATAATAATTATAATAATAATAAAAACAGATTCATATCTTAATACCTTTGTATCAAACTGTAACAAAAAACCTACAGCGAACATAGGTTACATTTTGATGTTGGAGAAAAAAATATATATAACTGAAGTAATACAATGAAAATATATTCAAATCTTCTTATCTTTTCAGTGCAAACACATAGCGGAAGCAAAATGTCTCAAAATGTAAAAAAAAAAAAAAAAACTACCAGGAACATAGGTTACATTTTGACTGAGTTTGAAGAAAAAACAAAATACAACTGAGGTAACGCAATTAATGCAACAAATGTTGCTTTATTGTAAAGTGTTATTAGTTAAGTCTAACAGTCAAAGTAATATTCAAAATCACGTTACTATTTCTATCTCTTTCTCAGATTGTTTTCAGATTTCAGACTCCGATATCCAAAGAAAAAGCATTAAATATAAATCTCACTCTCACTCTCTCGGCTGCTTCATATTAGCAGTCGGCAGCGCGCCAGAAACATTCCCTTCATATTATTGATACTAAAATTAATAACTCTTGTTTAATTCAAATTTAATTAATATTCAACTGTGTGAAATGCAAGTCCATATACGTGACCAAAACTTCACTGGTTCTAACGTGTCACACATGCACATTTGAGCTTTCATTGTTACTGTATCACATCTTATGTATGTGCGTTGAGTGTCTAGCCAGCGGCAACAATCAATCATGGCCTATCTGGAAGACCCTCAACAGGCTACGAGTAGGCCATGGAAGATGCCTACAAACGCTACATGCTTGAGGTCTCTCACCAACCAGCAAGTGCGAGTGCGGTAGCGAGCAAAACATGCAACACCTCATGCAGTGCAGTCTAGCACCGCAATGTTCAGATCGTGACCTAGCAGAACCCAGCTACCACGCCATCAGTTGTGCTACACACTGAAAAGATGTAATATAAGATCGTAGGACACGAAGAAGATCTGTTTTTTATGCAAAGTATGCCATATTTCACTTCTACTGTTCTCTTTATTTATTAATTTCGGGTGCGTTGATACGAGTTTCATCTGTTTGATCCATCGCGTTGTTCTGTTGTCACATTTACCGTTTGGCAGCAATTTGGGAAGCACTGCCACCTACAGGTGCACTTCGCAACAGCAGCGTATGAAATACCGAATTGAACAAAATTATGATATCGTACCGTTTGAAATATAACATATACCGGTATTTTTCCAGTACCGGTATACCGCACATCCCTAATTGGGAATCATATTTTTTCGAATAAAGCCAAAGTAACACTCATTTTACATACAGCACACAGTGAAAATTACATGAATATGACAGTGGGCAAATGCATAAAGCGCAGCATAATTTGAAATCACGAGTTTAAAATTTGTCGATCGCGCATCTCCAGTGAAGCAGAACTCTCCTCTTGTCTGACCGTCACGCAGACCATACGCGATTATGCAGGATACAAATGCACACTTTATAAGATCTCACAGCTGGATTCGACTAAGTTTCCAAGGTTTGTGAAATTAAATGTTGATTAGACATTCAAAGATTTGTTTAAATGATGTAAATGCGTATTTGCTAAACGCTAACAGCAAAAGAAATTAGCCTTTCTATTACTAATAATAAGAAAGCAATTGTTATAATACTTTTTTGTATACATTTTCATTCCTTTGTTTAACCGCTCTATCAGATTATTAGACAGACTTCTTTCCGTATTAGACAGAACGATGACAGTGAACAAGAGGGAGAATGTGAGTGCTGTGTGCTTAGGCACTGCCGTTCTCAGCGCCGTCAAAATAAAAGTCCCGCGTTGAATGCAAACGGCCAAACAGAAAAACTTATCAGCCGATGCCAATATTTAAAAAATCTCAAATATCGGCCAATATATCGGTCTTGGCGATATATCGGTTGACCTCTAATCACAAGTGTTCACAAGTGATCACAAGTGTTCCACCAAAACATTCAGCTGGTAACATGCATCTCCTGTGACCACTTGTGATCAGATTGAGAAGATCTATTTGATGGCTTCTTTATACATTTAAAACCTTTGTTTAGGGATGGATTGTCAAACTATGTTATGTGGTTACATGCATTTTAACTACCTGCATACAGTAGGTGTTTTTTGTTTGCTTTTAAATGCATGAATCATTTAGACAACCAGGCAAGTCCCTCTGTAACTGAATCGGACTTAAGGCATGTATAGAGTGATTACTGACTCAATGAATCACATGTGTATCACATGTCTATAAAAAGTCATTTATGGAGCAATGCTCTAGTAATCTGTGACCTTACGGTCTCTCACGTCACAGGGAAAGGGAGGGAGAGGAAGGGATGAGACGCCATGAGAGGAGGAGTGGACAGACTGAACCACATCCTGACTCAGAACGGATGGACATAAAAATAATAATAATAGAGATTTCCGCAACCATCTCTAGGCTATGAACAGCTACATCAATAAAAAGGAAGGAACACTTGTGACAGACACAGACAGTGATGCTGTCAATCACAAAACGCCCCCTCTGATTTAATCTCTGAACGTCTGGAACAAGAAAGAGCAAGACAAAGAGAGAGCAGCTAGTGGAACAGAGTGATATTAAGATTAACACACTAAAGAGCCTGTAACGGGAGATCAGGAACACACAATACAGTACTGCCACACAATACGGCTAAGAGAGAGATGGCAGAAGAGAAGGTTATTGATTCAGCTATCTGTGTAGCCCTGTTTTTAAATTATTTATTAGAATAAAGTGAAAGAGTAAACATGTCTTAAAAACATCTCTGGTACTCATGTAAAAAAAAAAACTAAAAATTACCGCCTTAGCAATGTCTGATTGACCATCATGAAATTCACTGTATTCCTATAAGAAACAGTTCACCCTTAGAAGTGTCCTTCAAAACATGAATTATAACTATGACTTATTGATTTATGAAATGAGTTATTCACTGTATTCATTTTCAAAGTCAATAAATTCTTCAAGACTATTTCAGATATTCTTTATACTTAATGTCGGTATGAAATGTTGAAATGAAAATTCACCCTGTTTTCTAAATGCATCTTATTTATCTTATTGTAAACTATACATCATGTATGTATTTCAAATTTTCACTTTTTTTACTTCGTAATTCCACCCCTGCCAAAATCCAATTCAACAACAGATGGATTGACTTTTCACCCTACATTTTCAGTAATCCATTTCATTTGGATGTACATGACAATATAGAAGAAAAGAGCTGTCACTACTTCCATTTCATCATGACTTTAAAAAAAATTTTGCCCACACATTTTTTTGTATAGCTTAAATTAATATAGACTTGAATTTGCAAATTTGGAATTGAATGACAGATTATTATATTATTTAATCTGTTTGTTTCAGCAGATATCTTTCCCAACTTGCAATAAACTTTTTGCAACTCAATCTGCTGCCTTCTAGTTTTTAGAAATATTTCAGAAACATTTTACCTCAGATTTAGGCCTATATGACTTCATTTATTACATGTACAGTTGTTCCTTCTAAACATAGCACAGCTGAGTGGCAGATCTTTCATACAGACACACACCCGTACTTCAGCACTATATTGTAATGGAAATATTCCTTTAAGTTTACGAGTCAGTTATAAAACCTGTTTTATAGAAGCCATTATGGAAAAACTGCAATCAGTGATGCAATCATCCACTGAAGCAACACACAAACAAAGAGAAAAAGAGAAAATCAGTGAAGGTCGATTGGTACCCTTATAAGGAAATAAACCAAAAATGTGCCTGCACTAAATAAACTGGTGTCATAAAAATTCTATGAACAGTTTCATTATAATCATTACTGGATGCTTTTTAACATTTATAAAAAAAATAAATAAATTTAAAAAAAAAAGTAAATTTATAAATAATTCCAGTGACCCAAAATTACTCTTGTTCCTTGCTTCTTAACACCACTGAAGATAATTCAATAATATAATATATATATCATCATGATATAGAGCAGTAAGAAACCGGTTGTGTAAACAAAAAATTCACATTTCTGATGCATGAAACCTTGATGAACATTATAAGTGGATTTCAGGGAAAAAAATAAAACACCACAAATGTGTAGAATATGACACTGCATATACTGCAAACTGAGCTGTATAAGATCACTGAAGACTACAAATTAATTATTTCCTCCAAGTCATTTCAAGTTGCTGAAAATCTCCCCTTATCTGGTCCTGCTAGCAAGAAAGGCTTTAATTAGAGTCAGAGAGCACACACACAAACATACACACCCAGTGTCATGAGGCACATGAAAGGACTTGGAGTCCATTAACTCAAACTGACTGATACATAAACCCATGAATCCTTCATTATAAGGGCTGACTGCATCCAGACGACATGAACCCAAACCCAAGCACTGAGAGAGAGAGAGAGAGAGAGAGAGAGAGAGAGAGAGAGAGAGAGAGAGAGAGAAAGAGAGAGAGAGAGAAACACTAATCTCAGTAGCTATGTTTACATCCAGCTATTTTTAGGCAAATTTTAGGATAAAAAAATAACTAAATAAATTTTTTAAAAAAACTTATGCTGAAAACACATTTACCAAATAAATTAATCAATGTTCAGTTATGTGACTGTCTCAACAGATCATGGGCTCGTTCTTCGTACCTCGCTTAATACATCTGAGATGATTTGAAAGATGCTGGATCTTCTAATCCTGAAAACTGATCTAATAACTGGCTAATTTGGTTCTTCAAACGAATTTGTGGATTTGATTAAACTATCTGACTTAAGTTAAATCTGGCAGATTTGTCGATACTCAAAACCATGATCAGCAATGCAGTGATTGGCTGGCAGCAAGACAGCAACGTAATGACATCATATAATTTAAAAAGACACCTGACGAAAAACACATTTCTGGACTTTTATAAGGAAACAGCCAAGCGAACAAAACTACATAAATGTTATAATATAAATGAAATGTGCACTGTTTTTAATTTATTTGTAATTTTTTTTTTTACATGATTCCCAATTATTTATATTCACGATTTCTAGTATTTGCACAGGCTTTACATTTTTTTTCAATGTTGTAATTAGCAATTCATTTAATTTTATCTTTGAAACAGATTTGTTACGTGACAGCATTAAAGAGATAGTTCACCCAAAAATGAAAATTTGATGTTTATCTGCTTACCCCCAGGGCATCCAAGATGTAGGTGACTTTGTTTCTTCAGTAGAACACAAACAAAGATTTTTAACTCAAACCGTTGTAGTCTGTCAGTCATATAATGTCAGTCAATGGTACCCACGGCTTTGAGAGAGAAAAAACATACACAGACAAAACCAAATTAAACCCTGCGGCTCGTGACGATACATTGAGGTCTTTAGTAGGGGTGTGCTGATCCAATATTCAGTATCGGTATCGCTCCGATATTGGCATTTTCTGCCAGATCAGGGTATCGGTCAGACGAGACCGATCCAAATCCGATATTCTGCTTATACTATTGTGTTATTGTTAAGCCCCACAAAAGCCACAAACATATTATAAAACACCATAAAGTTTTCGTACACTATATTCCAAGTGTTCTGAAGCCGTTACATAGTTTAATGTGAGGTACAGATGAATATTACAGTCAAGTTGACGTAGACTCTTCTCTCCGCCGTGGCTGTCTGTCATCCTCCATTCAGCGTTCAAACTGCGTGTCACGTTCGGTTACTAGAGTCAAAACGATGAAACTCCCTCCAAGATGATTTAATGTTCCTAATATTATACTTGATCTGTAAATAAAGATAAATGGTTTTGCATAAAAGGACTTTATCTTGCAGGACTTTATCTTCGTGCTGTTTTCAAAATTGTGTTGGTGTCTGTTAGATCACAACACTGGACTAGAGAGCACTATGTTCTTAACGAGCACAGTAACTGAAATTTAAAACTGTTAAAAGAAAAGGCTAAATAAACTATCGCACAGATTTAATACACTACACATTAATATCTCTTCACTTTGTGCTTTGAACCTTTCTATACGGATGGAGCGCTGCATGCTGTGACTCCGTGCTGCTTCAAGAGCATCATTCTGCGCAAGGGATGCGCAAAAACACTTTGTGCCGCTCTGTATTTGGAGCCTTTTGTATCATAATACTTTCGCACAATGAAAGATTATTAATAGCCTTTCTTGGTCGTCTTATCTATCATATGTTTCTACCTCATTACTGTGCTATACATTTAAAAGAAATGTCTTTTAATTTTACAGTATATATTACTTGTTTTTCATGAATGTATTTTACAACAATACAAAGAGCAATGTATATCATTTTACATTATCATTTTAGATTTAGTCCTACAATTATTCACTTTTATTTGTTCCCCACTAAATAATTTTTTCCCACTAATTTTAGATTTTATAAAATTGTGCACTCATGATTTTTCTACAGTGACTTTTGCTACTGAATTATCCACTAACCTAGATTATAATAGTATTTTTGTCATAGATTATAATTATATATGCATTCATTTGTTGTTTTTCTTTACAATAAAGTTGTCTATATTTAGTAGATTGTGTGTAACACAAAAAAAAAAAAAAAAAAAGTCATGATCAGGTCAACACACATTGAGGTATAAAATTCAACACTGATTAAAAAAAACTGCCCAGGTATCGGATCGGTATCGGCAGATACTCAGAATTTTTGGTTCTGAAAAAGTGGTATCGAGCCACCCCTAGTCTTTAGACACGAAACGATCGGTCTGTGCAAGAAACTGAACAGTATTTATATAGTTTTTTTACCTCTGATCCACCGCCATGTCTAACTGTCCTGAGCGCGTCCTCAACAGCCAGCGCCTGACGCGTCTTCTTCTTCTTGCTTTACGCCGGTTCGCAGAGTTATAAGTGCATTACCACCACCTATCTCTCAATTGGACCGTTGACACTATCTACAATCTCAATTAGGAGTACTACACAACATTATTATATTATTTTTAATTAATTTTTATATTATTATTTTAAATTACTGGTCCCTAGGGTATAAAGTAGCAGTGGTTAGTGCAATCTAATCCTGTTTACATTAAATAAGCCTGCTCCCGAGCAGGTTTAAGCTTACGGACCTGTTGCTATGACAGCAAGCCCAGGATGAGCTTCGAAGAACCAAATGATCCAAGATCAAGTGAAATCGGCAACAATCAAATCCAGCTAACGGAGTCAGCGACGTACGAAGAACGGGCCCCAGGTGATTGGATAACTGAACTAACCAGCGCTCCAATCTCACTGCACAACATCTCAAATGTTATTTTAATAATTCTGAAATGCCTGATCCAAAGTCCATCATCAAAATGATTTGTTATAATCACCTCCCATAACTGCCATCCACATCCCATAACATCAGGCATCCAAACGCAAGACAACATGACAGCGTTTGTTATTGTGTGTTGTCTGCAGGATCTGAGGCGCAACTCATTTATTATGTAGCAAAAAAAGAGTTACTGGCTTCCCCCGTTGTAGCAACTTTTATTTATTATTATTGATACTTTGGGCCAGTGACAATTTTATTCTCTTGAACGCAACAGTGCTTTACTTGAAAATGTTTTATGCAATATTTTACTTTTATGCACAAGTTAAATTCACCTGGATTAAATAAAAACATGGCTACCGTGAGGTGCACTGATCAATGAAACCTAAGCTATACATCATGACTCCCCCCTGATTCCCTGATCACTTACATGACCTTATTAAACCTTCCGTCTGCTCAGCATGTGCAATCAAACACACACACAGATCTGCATCTTCACAGCCTCCTACACGGCATCAGTAATTTCCTCACATCCACATGAAGTAAAGGCTCAGGGATGGTGTAATACTTGGAGTGAGACACTAAACAAATGATTAAAGGAACATTCTGGATCAATACAACTTAAACTCTAATCGACAGCATCCGCAGCATAATGCCAATTACTGCAAAGATAATTTAGGAACATTACAGTAAACCATTTACAATCACATTAAACTACACTCCATTTTAAAAGTACATAAATGCTAAAATTAGACAAGACTACTGTGACAGAATCATTTGATTATTTTACTACTGGTAATTTTCTGTAGTAGGGATGGGAAGATTTCCCGATTCGCTCGGTGCATCAGCAAAAAAAGTTAACGATGCGATGCATCGGTTTAAAGGAAAACGCCAACGTTTTTCCAATTTTCAATTTGGCGATTTTCTAAGCGGATAAAAATGATAACTATAATGTATGGCGGAAGAGTACTTCGCAGTACTTTGACCTTGGCGCAGTAATATCATCACTCCTGAAAACTCCCCCTCTCCCTCTAACTTCCATCAATAGAACCAATATTACTGCGCCGAGGTCGAAGTGCGGCGAAGTACTCTTCCGCCATACATTATAGTTATCATTTTTATCCGCGAAAATCGCCACTGTTTATTTTGTGTCGCCATAATTACTCGTGTAACGACTCATGTAACCGTCTTTAAATAGGGAAAACATGGAAGTGTTTGGTAGCTTCTAAATTCATCTCTGTTTGGATCCTAAGGAATGAATGGTGCTAAGCTAAACGCTAGCATAGTGGCGCCGCGCGCTAGAGCGATTAAGTGCACGCACTGAGACGGGAGAGGTACGCATCAACTCGTCTAAATTGAGGGAAAAACATATTGGAATATGGAAAAACGGTGGCGTTTTCCTTTAAAGATTGTGCATCGGCTACAAGTTGGCATTTGTATCGCGATGCATCGTTTCTAACACATTTGCATCTATAAAAACCGATTTATTTATATATAATTACTAGTGGATGCGCTACACTTTTATTGTTTATAAAGTGACCAATAATCTGTGATCAATATTTTATATGTAGATTGATTTCACCTCTCGAAACTGTTTCTCAGGCGCATTCTCTCATCACCGCTGCGCGTGAATATGAGGAATCACAACACTATGGAGTTCAAAGTCCAAAACCTGACCTGAAATAACCTAACAAATCAATTGGGGCTAAAGCGGTTCCATAAACGACAATGTAAGTTCACACAATCTCATTAATTTGTGCACGCTTATTCTTAATCAGCCCTTGATGTCGATCATGGATCTAATCGATCCACCATGGCAAACAGCGAATATATTTGTGCTGTTTAATGCATTTGAGACATTGTGTTTTCCTCAGTGCATAACTGACATGTCACGACTATATTTTTCATCTGTAAATGTTAGAAAGTCATGCAATGGGCGAGGCTTACGCGAGTGAATGAGCGCTGCTGCGCGCATGCGCGCTAAACAGAAAGAGCGCAATAATTCTGAGTCAAATATGCATTTTGCTAAAATATTCGTTGTTGGACATAAAATGTGCCTTTTGTAGAATTTCAAACCTAAATATAGGTGTATTTTTATGATAGCATAGCAGTAGTAACTGTAAAGGGACAATTGTAATGGGTAAATAAAATGTAAGCTGATGCAGTCCTAATTACTAAGCTCAGATGAGTTAATGTGTGTTTCTTATAGCAGTTAAAATGTAGTTTTAATTTAGTGATTTTAATGCTTTAAAGAGCAATGTTAGATTGTAATGTTCTAATGCTATCTGTTCTAACTATAAAAGGTACAGGTGTCATAAATCCGGAGAGAAAGGATGCATGGCTATGAGAGTGTATGAGAGAGTCAGTAGTAAATTCATTGCATTCATATTGGTCAGTGTTAGAGGAACTCATCTTAGCCTGACACTTTGCCTTCCCTGGACCAGGTTAGCTTTCCAGCATAAGTTGCCACAGTGACTGAGGTTGATCTTTGTTAAATTTGCTTTATGGAACCAAATCATTTAACAGTGAGTAAGACTAACTGAAATAAGCCTGGCCTATTTGATAAACATGTTTTATGAAACAGGCATCGAGGCATTAGAAGTCAGAAGACACATAAGTTAATTTATGATTTGCTGTCTGTCTGAACCAAAGAAATAAAAGCAATCATATTTTTTTTCCATTGCATCGAATCACGTTGTGTTGAATCGAATCGAATCGATATTGGATCGCACTGCATCGTAACAGGGATGAATCGTATTGCATCGCATCGCTAGCTGCTTCAATGTATCGTACCGTTGGCTATGAATCGAGATGCGTATTGCATCGGCCTCAGTTATGGAGATGCACATCCCTATTCTGTAGTAATCAACATTGGGGTAAAAATGCTGTCGATTAACTTTCTTTGAGCTCTTCTTTAAAAGAAAAAGAAAAAACTGAAACAAACACAACCTGCCAAGTGCCAGCATCCATTCATATGAGAAATGACAAATGAGGATCTGTTTCATTCACCCTGAATGACTTAACTCACAGTGACAGGGAGTGAGGCATCTGTGTGTGTTGTGGACAAGAGGGTGATTTATTGTGACAGACAGCAATGTGAGCATTAAATTGCCATTTTCCAGGCCAAAGGCTGGGTTCAATGCTAAGAAATATTTTGCACTCTCCCTGCAAAAATGTTCACTCATTTCACAACATAAAATAATTCTAAAAATAACATAAAACAATAAATATAATACAATTAAAAATGTATATTTTTTGACCCACATAACCTTATATTTGAATGAATAAGATTGTTTTGACCACATCCACCATGGTCTTCATTTAAGGTTGTTGATCATCAGGCAGTCCTTATTGTCAAGCCCTGCTAAAGGTGGAGAAACCAAGAGAAGAGGAGAGGATAGAAAATTAGAGGGGAGAAATAATAATTTCTTATAATGAACAGATGAATGAACACATGGACAACACAGCTGGAAAAAGAGAATCTGCTTTTACTGACAACAGAAAGTGTGTGTATTCAAGTCTGCACTCCATCTCACTAAACAGCTTGCCCAGAAGCATTCACTATAGCACAGATGCTCTGTGTTGCTTTGTATTCGCTATAATAAAGTTACACATAATCTAAGCTAAGGTTGCACCGAAATAAAATTGTTGGTCAAAGCCAAACAAAATGAAACACTGGGTCGAAGGCGGAATACTGAACTCGATGTAGAATTTACTTCTCTGTGTTGACCTGATCGTCACTCTTTTGTGTGTTAAACACAATCTACTAAATATAGATAACTTCATTTTAATGAAAAATAACAAATGAAAAAAAATACATAATCATAATCTATGACAAAAATACTATTATAAACTAGGTTAGTGGATAATTCAACAGTAAAAGATACTCTAGAAAAATCATGGGTGCACAATAATTTTATAAAACCTAGTGAAACATTTTTATTTACAAATAAAAGTGAATAAGTGTAGGACTAAATCTGGTAAAATGGTGCACATTGCTCTTTGTATTGTAAAATACATTCATGAAAAAACAAGCAAATGCATTTATATATAAATGTATACTATAAAATTAAAAGACATTTCTTTTAAATCTATAGCACAGTAATGAAGGTGGCAACATATGATAGATAGGACAGAACAAGAAAGACTATTAATAATCTTTTATTGCGCAAAAGTATTTTAAAACGAAAGGCTCCAATACAGAGTGGCACAAAGCGCTTATGCACATCCCGACCGCAGAATGATGCACTTGAAGCGACACGGAGTCACAGCGCGCAGGCTGCGCAGCCCTCCAAGTCCGCATAGAAAAGTTCAAAGTACAAAGGGAAAAGATATTGATGCGTAGTATATTAAATCTGTGCGTTAGTTTATTGATCCCTTTCTTTTAACAGTTTTAAACCTCAGTTACTGTGCGCTCTTGAAGAGAGTTTGACTGTAGGAACCGAACGCGACGCAGTTTGACGCTGAATGGAGGATGACAGACCGATGCAGCGGAGAGAAGAGTTCACCTGAACTTGAATTTAATGACTTAAATATTCATCTGTACCTCAGATTAAACTATGGAACAGCTTCAGAACACTTGAAATATAGTGCACAAAAACTTTATGGTGCTTTATAATGTTTTTGTGCCTTTCGTGGGACTCAACAATAACACAGAATAGTAAACGCACAATATCGGACTTGGATCAGTCTCTTCTGACCGATACCCGATCCGCAGAAAATGACCGTATCGGAGCCGATACCGATCCTGAGAATCGGATCGATACATCCCTAATGCAGCACTAAGTAGTCTCTCCCTGTCGGTGCTTGTAATGATTTTTCCATCTTTCTCAGACAATTATCACACAGCGGACATGTTCGCTGTATTAGTGCACACCTCTATTTGATCACGTCACGTCATTGTTCGGTACAATTTATTCATTCTTTTTGCTTATTCGGCTTAAAACCAAAAGAGTTTTTTTTTTTTTTTTTTGCTATTTTTGGCCAAACAATTTCGGTTGCCGAACATTCAGAGCATCCCTAAGCCCAGTTTAGCACTATGGATCACATTTGAGCTGAATGGGTCTGTTGAGCCTTGAGCCTACAGAAAGAGGAATCAAAGGACTCACATCAGACCAGATCAGAAAGTGAAAAAGGGTACAATCAGTGGATCTACTTAAACATGTAACGTTATCTCTGTTCAATTTCCCTCTGCTGATAGGATGTAAATCTATTTCACACTATAAGCCACATTCTCTCCCCTTCTCTTCAACCACCTCCTCTTTTTCTCAACCCCTAGAAAAAAAAGAAGAAAAGGGCATGAAAAAAGTGTGGAAGAGAAGAAAGTCTAAAAGCCTTGGGTTTGACGTTTATCTATCTTTCACTGAATGTTTTTAAGTTGAAACTGAAAATATGGAGTGCGCTGTAGGTTACTATGCAATTCTTATATACACACCTAAATTCATTCAGACTCAGTGTCAATGTGCTCCTGAGTCAAATATAATTCACCAATAAAGATGAGATTCTTGGCACCCTTGAAATATATAAAGCTAAGTGAAATCCCACATGAAGCATGCTGGGATTTTAAAGGTCTGAGTTTAGGCTTGGCTGCTGTAGCACTTTGAAGGATTTCCCTTCCTCATTCCAGTCGGACTGACCCGTGGCACCAGGCCTGAAAGCAAAAGCAGCTGGCTGCCCCAGCCAATACCCTAAAGCAGCCACACATTACTGCTGAAATACTCGACAGCAGGGGTTTCTTTTGATACCAAAGGCCCCTTGCAAAGGAACCCCATTCTTAAAACATAAAGGAAGCTATATATTTTCATGTATAAAGACCTATTTATACTATGCGAGAAAAATGTGTGATATTATAAAGACAATGTTTCCAAAAGTATATTATCTCGCAAATTGCACACACTTTTAGAGTTCAAATTCAAGCTTATTTATATAAAGACTTTCACAATCATTCACAAATCAAAGCAAAAGTTCAAATCATCATTTCAAAGAATTTACAATCCCCAACAAAAATAAGGTAAAGGATAAACTCACACAAAACAAACAAAAATGATGTGTAAATGTATGTATATTGCAGGGAAGGAAAGGTGAACTAAAAAAAGATTTCTGTAAGATTTTTTTGTGATGTTTATGAAAGACGTCTCTTATGCTCAACAAGAATGCATTTATTTGACCAAAAATACAGTAAAAACTAGGGGTGTCGAAATTAATCATTGCATCGATGCATCGTGATGCGGGCGTGGACGATTCTGCATCGATGCAGTAATAGACCTTAATCGATTATAGCCTATGACATCATTCGCATGCGCACTTGTCACACGAGTATTAAAAAATGCACTCCCTATTTTAAAATCTGAGCTTGGCTTTTTACCGCATATGGCACGTGTGTGCGCTAGAGACAATCGTGGCAGCTTCATTGCACAGAATATGCGCTGTGAGATGCGTGCGCATTGCTTGACAGTGCTTCCACTCCCTGTTATTTTAGTCTTTTACTTTAGATATGCTTTCATTTCTGCCGTTTGGAATGCAGTATGTATAAGATGCACAAAACTCACGTATGACAGACTTTCACGTGTGCTTTGTGTTTGTTTGTCCTGAAGCTCGCGGCTGTGGTTAAATGCACTTGCATCTACTTTTATGACACAAAATTGATGTAAACACAGTCAGTTATGTTTTTAGAAGAGGACAAAACATCTGATATGTCGAAATAGATTTGTGCATTAGTGTGAATGCAGTCTATTAAAGCTGCCAGTGTCTATGATCTCATTAGTAATAATCAAATGGTAATAATGCAGAGGAAAAAAGGAAAACCCATAACTATGATTATCTGTAAACTTTTGATACCTAAAGCACTCCCAGATACTGAAAGTGTTTTTTTGTTTATCACTTGTAATTGTCTTTTCTCCCCTTTATTACTTTATTTGCTTGTATGTTTTGAAGCTATATTTACTTTAATTCTTAACAATAATTAATGAGTTATATATTAATATATTAATTAAAATAATTATTTTAAAAAGTAGCCTGCTTATATATAATTCAATAAAAATGCACAAAATAAATTTGATATAATCGTGATGCATTGTGATATCGAATTGAATCGAACTGTTGACATGATAATCGTAATCAAATTGAATCGTAAAACCAGTACAGATTCACAACCCTAGTAAAAACAGAGCAGTAACACTGTGAAATATTATTATAATTTAAAATACATTTTCAATTTTAATATTTATAAAATGTAATTAACTCCTGGGACAGGAGAGGTGAATTTTCAGCAGCAATTACTCTAGCCAGTCACTCTAATAGGCTGATTTGATGGTCAAGAAACATTTCGGTAACACTTCAGTAGCCTATAGGAAACAATGCTATTATTATTATTCCTATTAACTGGTTGCTTATTAGCATGCATATTACTAGTATATTGGCTATTTATTAGAACTTATGAACCACATATTCTACATTCCTACTCCTTCCAAATACCTAAACTTAACAACTACCTTACTAAGCAGTAATTAGTAGTTTGAGGCAAATTTCATAGTTAATAGTAGGGGTGCTCCGATTGATCGACTACCGATCACTATCGGCCGATAATCACTTTGGGATGTTTGATCGGCAGTCTCTAAAAAGGCTGATCTCAAAAAAACCGATCTCTAGCTGATGACGCGCCTGCCGTGAGAGGTTTGGCACGACATGCAGTGGCACCGTCTCAGTCTCTGTCCGGCGCGGGTGAAAAAATTATAATGCTGAAGGTGATGTACAATTCATATTTCTTCATTAAATAACTTATAATTTGAAAACTTTCTGTGAGACATTTCACAAACAGCGTGAGTAAATCACCGCGCGTGCTCTCTCTTTCTCTCTCAAAATGCACAAATGGCTTCAAATCACATCGCGTCTGCACTATAAGTGAGCTGCACAGTTGACACAGGAATTGTCATTTACACAATCCAGGCAGTGTCGCATCGTCACTAAAGTTTATAAATTGCATTTATTTTTCATTCTTGCCAGTGTATAAACCATTCAGCACTCGCGCGCCCTCCTGGAGACCGTGTGCTCATACACACTCGCAGCACGCACATAACGCCAGGTTCACATTATTCCGTTTGCAGTGCGTATGCGGTGTGTATTTTTTCCACGCTAATGTTAACGGATTAAGCGTTTACACTGCACACGGTTGTGGTCCGGCAGTGCGTTCCAGGAGCGGTGCATATGCAGCAATGCAGAGATTGTTTTCGCACACAGTCTATTTTTGCTGCGCTCCACGTGCTGAATTAAAGTGACAGCGCATTTTTTTGTGGTAAATATGAACATGGATTGACACGAAAATGTAGTAATTACACCATAAATGCTTATAATTAAAGAGAGCTGACTGTTTCTATCAGTGGTAAGTTTTAATTTAGAATGTTTGTGATAATGTAAGAAAAGTAGTTTAAATGTTTTGCCATTTGCTTGAGCAACTTAATATATAAATCTAGAAGTAAATGCAAAAGTAAAAAGCACTAAATAATGTGTTTCTTATATTTATTGCGTTTAAACACATCTATGAAAGACTGTGTTACTGGACTGTGTAAAAAAGAATCACAATGCTGAAAAAGCATTTTAAGTACCAATGTTTGGATTTGAAATCAAAATAATGGATAAATGTTGTGTCTGTAGTAAACAGCCATAGATCAGTTGCAGACTCCTGTGTGAAAGCTGCTTCTGCACCGCTTACGTACCACACATGGACTGCATACGCACTGCAAACAGAGTATGTGTGAACCCGGTGTAGGCCACCTCACATACAGCTCATGAAATCAGGCTTGTGCTGTGTGTAAGCCATTATGCAACAATTGCACGATTGTCAAAACAACAATGCAGTGCATGATCAAACATTTAGGTGAGAAAAATATATAATTTTTGAAAAATGTCTAAAAAAATGCCCCCTTCAACCCCTCAAAATAAAAAATGCCCCTCACAAGTCACCTAAGAGGGGAATTTATTTTCAAAAATGAAATTCAGGCCCTGAATAAATGTCTAAAATCTTGATTGGATCATCGCTATAAAAAATTTTACATAATAAAAAGAAGGCTTTAATCAGATCGGTATCGGTGATCGGATCGGCAGATACTGCTTTCTGTGATCGGCGATCGGTGATAAGCCTCAAAAATCCTGATCGGAGCACCCCTAGTTAATAGTTAATTAATAGCGAGAATTGGATCTTAAAATAAAGTGTGAACAACATTTCTTATTATTATCATTGTTAAAAACATTTTTGTAGAAAGAATATTTTTTAAATATACAGTTAGAATATCATTTATTTGAAATAGAAAACCCTTTTGACAATATAGATATTAACTGTCATTTTAATACATCCTTGCTTAATAAAAGTATTATTTTCTTTAAAAAAGAAAAATCTTACCGACTCCAAACTTTTAAACAGTAGTGTATATTTTGAACAAATGTGCAATTTTTGAATTACTACAGCAATTCTCCAGAAAAAGTAAACAATACAGTCAAAATAGCCCTACAGCATTCTATACATTACTGCAGCAATTCTCCACAGTAATTAAACACCACCATGGCCATGCTATAGAGGCGTGGAAATCGGCAGGATTACACAACAGCACTTTACACCAGAGACTAATAAACATTTGATGTTGCCAAGGGACAAGAGAACTCCAAAGGCCAACATTCTAGAAGGCACTGAATCAACAGGCGGGGATACCTAAGCAGGCCGTGGCGTGTCCCGTATCCTAGCAGCATGCTTCTGGCACACTCCCCAAGGTGCTGGCTGCGGCCTGACTGGACATTGCTCCTGCAGTATGTGTCCGGAGGAGCTGTTGTGCTCGGCTTATCTGGCTACAGATAAATCATACCACCGTATGGTCTCTGGATATCAATGATCTAATAACATATACAAACACAACACTGGGGAAGTTAATGATTGAAATACTAGAACTAGGGCTGGGCGATAATTCGATAACGATAATTATCGCGATATAATTTTCCTCGATAAAACGATATGAAGAGTTCGATAAATGTTCAATATAATGTTTATGCACCAAAAGCGGAACGAAACAGCGCGACTCATTTGAATCGCGCCACACGGACCGTTTATCCGCTCAGATCAAAGTTCAAACTGCCGTGCAGCGCGAGCTCACTAGACCAGATGTGTTTACTCGGTCACGCGAGCACTAAACCACGCTGTGAGATCCAGTGTGAAGCACTTGAATTCAGTGAGCAACTACAAATGACTCCGTGATTTAAACTAGTTTAAAGCCAGACAGGAGAAACAATGTGTGCAACAAGACAGTCAGAATGCTTTTCAATCTACACATCGCCATCATTTACCATGGATTTACTGTAGTAACACTCACTGCACCATGGTATTGTGGCAGAAATGTGGCATATTCACATCGAATTTTATTACAAGAGTAATGGTATATAGTGTATGTATTTGTGATTAAGCTATAGCATGTGTGGATTTATACTGAATGTTTTTAGACTACTGTTTTTCATACAAATAGGCTAACTTACCTAAAAAAAATACATATATTTATATTTTTACCATGCTATTGAGGTGCTATATTTGTGGTTTTAACTGTGTTAATCATGATTTAAATGTATGCTACTATGGGAGACCAATGCTTAATTAAAAAAAATAAATTAAAAAAAAGGTTGGCACAATTTTTACAGATGTTTCTGATTTTAAAAAATGAATAAAAACTTACCAAAAATTTGCATCCTAACTCAAGCTACGATCAAATGTGCATTTCTAAGAGACAAAAAAGTGATATTATTATTATTATTATTATTATTAATATTATCAGGCAACCCAAACCTGTTTCTTGATTTGAAACAATATCACTCATCAGAACATTCAGAAACTAAGAAATAAATTTTTCTATTTAGATATTTATTTTAAGGAAAATTAATGGTCTGTTTTCTACAACTTTCACTTTGGAGCAAAATGGCTTTAAACTTTGAACTTGAAAGAAATAAAGATTTGACATTTATCGTGATAATTATCGATATCGACTGATTTGAAAAAAATTATCGTGATCATTTTTTTGGCCATATCGCCCAGCCCTAACTAGAACCCATCTTTCAGCCTGAGGAATCAGAGCTGATGGTCATGCCAAATCTCCTACATGAACCTATTCCATCCACTTTAACATTCACAGAATGCTTTATTTTCATCTTTCATACACCCTGCAATCACATTATCCATATGGGATCAGAACCAGCGGAGGTGTTATGCCATGTTTAAACTTCTAAAATGATTTTTTTATTTTATGATTTCTTCATTTGATCGCTGACTCACACATCCTTTCATTTCTCCCATGAACACATTTTCCTTCTCCCCTGCATTCCAGAACAAATACTTGTGGTTTTTCTACATAAAAAGTGGAGAAATTGAGTTTTTACTGAAGTTTAGAGAGCTGTTTCCAGACCAAATGTGGAAAACTTTCCATCAGAACAATGGCACACTGGACAGACGAACCACAAGGCACAGAGATTACATAACCGTCACACACACACGCAAGCAGCTGAGGCACTAACGTCTCCCTGGTATAAACGCCTTTGAGCTACTTGTCAGTAAGTGAATAATGCTCTTTCATCAGCGCCAGCGCCGCTCTGACTCTGCATTGGTCCACACATCACCATGCAGACAACAGTCTGTGCATCCAAAACACACATACAATGAGAGGGAAGGAATGTTTTCTGGCCTTAAAACCGATTAAGAAATATTGTTTTTCCACAGAAAGGCATTTAGTTCACAGCAGTGCCCTTAGCAACCCACATTAGTGCATTTCTACCATACCGGTTCCTGAAACATTCACATCTGAAACACCTCAGGGGTGTGTGTTTGTCAAACCCAAGAGTAAAACACTCAATTAGACACATGCCTCCAGGCCCCAGAAACAATCCTGCCGCACCTGAAGTCCTCAGACTTGAGCTGAGTAAATATGAGTTATGTTTCCCTTGTGGAGAACAGAACGTTTTGCCAATCGCCATGACTGCAGAACTAAACTCTTTTTGGAAATCTACAAGAAACTCTAAACTCCAACACTCCTAAAGAAACATTGTCAGAGAGAACTTGATAAATTGCTGGGTACTTGACCCCTAATACAGCATAATCCACAACCTGACCTTAACCTCTGAGCAGCATTCCACTGCCAACATACTTTGCAGTAAGGATGCAACCAAATGTTCAAAGTCGTGATGAAACGGAAGTAGGGCCACTAGGGCTGGGCGATAATTCGATAACGATAATTATCGCGATATAATTTCTCGATAAAACGGTATGAAGAGTTCGATAAATGTTCGATATAATGTTTATGCGCCAAAAGCGGAACAAAACAGCGCGACTCATTTGAATCGCGCCACACGGACCGTTTATCCACTCGGATCAAAGTCAAACTGCCGCGTGGCCTCACTAGAGCAGATGTGTTTACTCGCTGATGAGACGGTCAAGCGAAAAAACAGAAAAAAACAGCGCTGTGACATCCAGTGTGAAGCGCTTGCATTCAGCGAGTAACACAAATGACTTGGTGATTTAAACTAGTTTAAAGCCAAACAGGAGAAACACTGTGTGCAACAAGACAGTCAGAAGGCTTTTCAATCTACACATCGCCATAATTTACCATGGATTTACTGTAGTAACACTCACTGCACCATGGTATTGTGGCAGAAATGTGGGATATTCACATTGAATTTTATTACAGGAGTAATGGTATATAATTATAGTGCATGTATTTGTGATTAAGCTATAGCGTGTGTGCATTTATACTGAATGTTTTTAGACTACTGTTTCATGATATCATGATAATTATTTTGGCCATATCACCCAGCCCTAATACCCACAGATATTTTCTTTGGTATTCTGATATACATTCAAAAGAAACAGATTATAGAGTTTCTATCCATCAGTTGTTGATAGGATGAAGGCAGATCTGAAAGCAAGCTTGCAGTCGATGATACAAAAGAGGTTTTTGCGGACAAAATGATTGAAGAAATCTGGCATAAGTCATCAGAGAAAAGTCTGTTGATTCATCAGAAGAACAAGTTATAAAATTTTGATTCACATGGGTGAACTGTTCAAAGTAAGGTCAATAATATGCATTTAGAAAACAGATCTTTCAAAAAGGCATCCACAGATCCACAGCAACTTTAAAAGGCATCCACAGAAAGACTCATTTTTTCCCCAAAAATTAAAAGGGGTGACCATTAAGCCATTGAGATGGAAGCACCTCATGACCCACATTATATTCTGTGCTGTTGTCTACAAGTTTATTAAATTACTGCACAAAATTTACTAAAAATTATTAAATAACTGGCAAGGGTGCACATCTCCAGTAAAAAGAACAGCTTAGTTTATGTTGATTACAAGCATTCCCGGAATATTCCTATAGCTGAGACCTGTAAACCTATTTAGTTTTATTAGTAACCGAAAAAAATATAGACCTTACACAGAAAAATATGTGCATGTAAACACGATAAATGTTAATGATTATGCTCTGAATGAGAGGACAACCAAGTGTGTATATAAAACACAAAAAAAAAACAGAATTCTCCATTTTATCACTTCTAGTAGGTAATTGTTAATAATAACATATATGTTTAATATCTCACTACATCCAATTTGATCTACATTCTATTTGCTGAAATATGGGAAGGAGACTTCAGGCTTCATTGCAGCTAATCTCATATAACTCATCATGCACAATTCCTAAACAGAGAGAAGAGAAAATAAACAAACTGATGTGGAAAAGTATAGTTGCAAATTGCCAGCCTCTCCCTACACACAGGGACGCTCGGGGAAATGGATAAATCATCCCTGTTAGATACGTCACGGGCCAGCTCAGCATTCCAAAAGCCGGTGCTCGCGCTCACACACACACACACACACACACACACACACACACACACAAGCTGGGCTGGATATGAGTAGCGGCACGCGCGAGACATGCAAGCAGTGACAACTCACCATTTCTTTGTGCATTCCACCATGAGTTCCTGGTAGGAGGCGACGAACTGGAATTTGGAAGCATGTTTCCCAACACGCTGCAGTCTCTTCCACACTGAAGCCATGGTTTTTTCCTCTTTAAAGAGCTGACAGTTTGTTTAAAATACTGTCGTGTTCTGACGCCACTCCCTCACAAATCCTTTCCTTGGAAAAGTTCTCAAAAGTATCCGTCCAAAATCGGCTTTTGTGCATTCATTGACGTTTAAGGGGTATAAAATCAGGTAGAGGAAAGGAAAAAACACGTAGATCCCTTGCCATCAAAACATTAGTGTGGATGATCGCAGATCAGCATGATGGCACGACATGTTAAATCCACCGACGTGATTGACAGCTCTCACAGAGCTCATTCCGTACAGCAAATCCCTCAAAATAAACGTAAGCAGTGCATGGTAATCCAATACTCCTCATTTCCATGTGTCAATAAACCTACAGAGACAAAGAGGGAGGTGGTTAGATCTTAGTGATAAAGGTTGTATAAAAGGATATCCATTAACTGATTTGTAAATGTTTGATTTTCAAATTTCTGCATTAAATATTTGTTAGTTTCAGCTTAATCATTTTACCAAAACCATCCTTAATTTAAGCACTGATGCATACCAGTAACAGAAAATTCCCCATCAGTTATCTGTGCAAGGCAATGGAAAGTGATGGTATCAGGAAACGGAGATTTAGCTGACTTTGTTTATCTGGGCAACCAAATTTCATAGTCAGTCAGATTTTATCTTGTGGACCAGTTACAAATATTCTGAAGACCTGGAAACATCTGATACTGTATAGCAAAAGTTATTGTTGCATTTTATTTTGCGCAAAAGGAAAACATTTTAGAATGCATTGTTTCTATATACATAACCAAGATATTTCAATCATCAGTTTTATATTTATCCATTTTTGTTTCAAGTACTCGCAATTCTTCATGGGACTGTAGTTCTTTCCCTTATTAAAGGCTTTAAGTTAATAGTTTTTGTACCTTTTTTGTATGATTTTCAAATACTTTTTTAAAATCAAAGTTTGTTAGTTGTCATTCACCTCGCAGGTAGCCGGACTGGGTCATGCTTAGTAATTTTTTTTAATGAAACTTCTTTTTTAATCCCTATGGGGAAAATTATTGAAAAAAAACAAGGCTGACGAAAAAGTGAGCATTCTAGCAAAAGGATGGCACGTAATAGACTTTGCCTAATAAAATTATGTTTTAATAAAAACTGTCATTTATATTTGTATTATGTGTTTTTAAAAAAGCTAAAAAGACACCTGAAGCTGTGAAGTATGTAGTCAGGGGGCTAAACAGGACTATAAACCCTTTAGCCTTTAATATATTGACAGTTGTGCCAATATTCAGTACAACAGCACGTTGTCTATTGTGTTATTCCATAAACATCAAGAAAGCTGACAACCAGTTTGTTTGTTTGTTTGTCTTTCTTTGTTCCATGCTGTCAGACTTTACATACCAGACATTAAAAGTTCAAAAGTTGTCCTGGACTGTCTAAAATAACTCATCCATTTCTTTTAATTATGCTAACAACTGTTGCTGTTCAAACATTCACGAGATGACAGGTTTATATTGATGCAAGACTTCTTCAAACAGCTCACATCCTCGTGCACATTACTACAAACTGATAAACTGTCAGGGCTGTCAAACTGACTAAAGAGACTTAAGAAAGACCTGCTCAGGTTACTAGTTAAAGACCCTCTTTAAAGTCCAGGTTTTTTTATATATAAATAACGTTACCTGTTTATCAGGATAGCTAAAGAGATCATCAATAATCGATAATGAATCCCCTGCAGTTACAGAGACCCTTTCACAGATATTATTCATAAACCTCCTGGTCTTGGTCGCATTCCTGCACTCACCGCGTGAATAATGCAGCAGCGGCTGAACGCGCTCGATGCGGCGGGAGGCGCGTGGCTGCATTCAGCCCGCTAGCGAGCTAAAGAGCCGCTCCGGCTGGAGATTCCCATAGAGCTCCGCTAGCAGCCTAGGCTAACCTTAGCCAGGCAGGCTATCCCAGGGCAAAGAGCGGCAGCGAGACAGAAATCCCTTGGATACTCAGACGTATACCGGCAACGACCAAACTGAGGAGCTTGAAGCCGAGAAGCAGTGGTGGTTTTCCCGGTCGAAAGGAGGAAATTCCAGCGCTGTTTTGGTATTCACACACAAACTCAACGCATCAAGACTCCATCATTTTCCTCCCCAATCCCACATTCAGTCAAACATCTGTGCGGAGTCGCCGAGAAACGCCCCCACGCGTCTCTCATTGGCTGGCGGGCTGAAAATATTTACATATTCATGAGACTTCTTAACGCTTTTGTTGCCAGTGAGCGCTCCTATTGGTCGACAGAGACATCTTTCAGAGATCTTTAACCCGCCTGTGTGAGCAAGCATACTGAGTTGAGTAGGAACACAAGTAATGTAAACCTTCTTCAGTGTGGTATAAAGTGTATTAAATATGAGTGTTGTGACTCAGAGAAAGAATAAAATTGCAGAAATCTGATAGGCTGAGGCAATTCAGTTATCTGGAATATTTATTATTATGGTAGGACAATCTGTGAATAATTAAAAATG
Source organism: Spinibarbus caldwelli (assembly GCA_039654775.1). Lineage (NCBI taxonomy): Eukaryota > Metazoa > Chordata > Actinopteri > Cypriniformes > Cyprinidae > Spinibarbus > Spinibarbus caldwelli. Next base: position 13,283,572 of record CM077250.1, on the reverse strand, counting down.
CTAGAACAAAACAAAAACTATGAAAGATATATTTTAGAACAACATATTTATAATATAATGTAATATTTTTTTGTAAGTTTTTATTTTATTTTATTTCATTTCATTTTAAAGCAAAACAGTCAGGTCAGTAATGTGCTTTGAAATTTAGAAAAAAAAAATGTCTGAAGAATTTGAAGAAAAAAACACATAGGCCATTTTCTAACCAGATTAGATTTTTTATTTAAATTTAAATGTCAAATTTAGTTTTTTATTTTTATTATTAAAGATTTATTTATCAATAATATTCTTTGTTTATCAGAAGCCTTTTGATGCCTGCACATCAGTCCTTAATATTACAGAGAGACACACCACGTGTCAAGAAATGCTTTGAAGCTGCCAGCATTCTTGAAAAGACACATACAGTAGGTACGGAAAGTATTCAGACCCCCTTAAATTTTTCACTCTTTGTTATATTGCAGCCATTTGCTAAAATCATTTAAGTTCATTTTTTTCCTCATTAATGTACACACAGCACCCCATATTGACAGAAAAACACAGAATTGTTGACATTTTTGCAGATTTATTAAAAAAGAAAAACTGAAATATCACATGGTCCTAAGTATTCAGACCCTTTGCTGTGACACTCATATATTTAACTCAGGTGCTGTCCATTTCTTCTGATCATCCTTGAAATGGTTCTACACCTTCATTTGAGTCCAGCTGTTTTTGATTATACTGATTGGACTTGATTAGGAAAGCCACACACCTGTCTATATAAGACCTTACAGCTCACAGTGCATGTCAGAGCAAATGAGAATCATGAGGTCAAAGGAACTGCCTGAAGAGCTCAGAGACAGAATTGTGGCAAGGCACAGATCTGGCCAAGGTTACAAAAAAAATTCTGCTGCACTTAAGGTTCCTAAGAGCACAGTGGCCTCCATAATCCTTAAATGGAAGACGTTTGGGACGACCAGAACCCTTCCTAGAGCTGGCTGTCCAGCCAAACTGAGCTATCAGGGGAGAAGAGCCTTGGTGAGAGAGGTAAAGAAGAACCCAAAGATCACTGTGGCTGAGCTCCAGAGATGCAGTCGGGAGATGGGAGAAAGTTGTAGAAAGTCAACCATCACTGCAGCCCTCCACCAGTCAGGGCTTTATGGCAGAGTGCAAGACACATGAAAGCCCGCATGGAGTTTGCTAAAAAACAGCTGAAGGACTCCAAGATGGTGAGAAATAAGATTCTCTGGTCTGATGAGACCAAGATAGAACATTTTGGCCTTAATTCTAAGCGGTATGTGTGGAGAAAACCAGGCACTGCTCATCACCTGTCCAATACAGTCCCAACAGTGAAGCATGGTGGTGGCAGCATCATGCTGTGGGGGTGTTTTTCAGCTGCAGGGACAGGACGACTGGTTGCAATCGAGGAAAAGATGAATGCGGCCAAGTACAGGGATATCCTGGACGAAAACCTTCTCCAGAGTGCTCAGGACCTCAGACTGGGCCGAAGGTTTACCTTCCAACAAGACAATGACCCTAAGCACACAGCTAAAATAATGAAGGAGTGGCTTCACAACAACTCCGTGACTATTCTTGAATGGCCCAGCCAGAGCCCTGACTTAAACCCAATTGAGCATCTCTGGAGAGACCTAAAAATGGCTGTTCACCAACGTTTACCATCCAACCTGACAGAACTGGAGAGGATCTGCAAGGAGGAATGGCAGAGGATCCCCAAATCCAGGTGTGAAAAACTTGTTGCATCTTTCCCAAAAAGACTCATGGCTGTATTAGATCAAAAGGGTGCTTCTACTAAATACTGAGCAAAGGGTCTGAATACTTAGGACCATTTGATATTTCAGTTTTTCTTTTTTAATAAATCTGCAAAAATGTCAACAATTCTGTGTTTTTCTGTCAACATGGGGTGCTGTGTGTACATTAATGAGGAAAAAAAAATGAACTTAAATGATTTTAGCAAATGGCTGCAATATAACAAAGAGTGAAAAATTTAAGGGGGTCTGAATACTTTCCGTACCCACTGTATGTCTGTGAGTATTTGGAGGGAGGTGCTCACACAGATTCTTTCTGCCACTTCCCCAGCATCTCGATCCTTATCTTTTGAGTGCATGAGACGGGTTTCCTCCCTGATGAACGGGTGTGTATCAGAAGATGTGAAGATGATGGCACACAGGGCAGAGGGGGGTGTGATCTCTACTCAAAAGCAGTCACAGTGTCTACAGAGAGTTGTAACATCGTGACTGCAGTGTCATAGTGCCAAGAGCACTTTGAAAGACAGCCAATCAGACACCTTTGCCATGTGTCAGACAGAGACTCAAGGAGTCTGTAGATCAGATCCTGCTTTTTATGGCCTGCCAACACTTCAGGACATGTGTTAGACAACATTAAACCTCTCAGGCCACTGCTCTGGAAGCTCAGGAGCTGCCAACACCATCTTGTAACAGATAAGATGTTAAAGAAGCTCTGAATTGATCAGTTTTTTTTTCTATGATAAAACAGGCATTTTGTATTAAAAAGTAGCCAGTCATTTTACAATACAGTAACAATACATTACTACTAAAAAATGAACTTTTTCCACAATTTAATCAATGAAATCTTCAAGAAGCCAGATTTGGCGTGGTGTGAGTCTGCAGTTTGTCTGTGTATCGACTTTACTCTCTCTCTCTCTTCCTGTGTGTGTCCCAGCAGTAATGTGAGTGTGTTCACTGGCAGTGAGATAAGCACGCTTACTGTAAGTGAAGCACTCCCTCATGCACTGGCACAGACACATGGGCACAGCCGTGGGTGAAGACAAAGAAAGTAGAGAACAGTGATCTCACACACAGTGGAAGCTTTGGAGCCTCAGTCTGCAGAAAGAGACAATGATATCACAGAAGAAACTATAGAACGGTAACGTGCCTCATTATGGCTAATTAAATGCTCTATGCAATTTATTCTGAACCCTATGTGCATCATTATGAGGAAATCAATGTTCAGCAATGAGATTCAGTGTCCTTAATGAGACAGTTTGAAGTGTATATGGTTAACATGTGTTGATCAGGTCAGTATTACATATAACTGTGTGTGTGTGTGTGTATGTGTGTGTGTGTATGAGGGCACAAATTTGTATAATGACATGGGTATGACATAGGTATTACAAGGAGAATGTGACTTATGAGGACATTGCCCCATGTCCCCATTTTTCAAAAGGCTTATAAATCATACAGAATGAGTTTTTTTGAGAAAGTAAAAATGCACAAAGTTTCCTGTAAGGGGTAGGTTTAGGTGTAGGGTTGGTGTAGGGTGATGGAAAATACAGTTTGTACAGAATAAAAACCATTACACCTATGGAGAGTCCCCTTAAACCACAAATTCAAGTATGTGTGTGTGTGTGTGTGTGTGTGTGTGTGTGTGTGTGTGTGTAGTGAATTTTAATCTCTGCGTTGAAGACAGAGAAGTTGTTGGGTAGAAGATTCTGTAAATAACGCCAGTTGAAAGTCCTCTTCAAATAAACACAAAGAAGTGCAGAGTGCAACCTCAACATACAAATTATAGTTTATTCAACAATATTTACAGAACAGTATAAACATACAAGACTTTTAAAACATCATAAACATTAACAAAGATGTGAACTCTAGAAGTATAAAGTTAATGCTAAATATTGTGATATTTGACTTTACGGAGGATCACTTAATAGTGATTATGCATGCAAGGCTATGCCATCCCTAGTAAAAAAAAATATATATATATATATTTAAAATACATTTCTTTCAAACTAAGTATAGTTCAAATCTACTTACATATTTACTGCCATATCGCTCAAGACTTACTGCAAATAATTCAACTTTATTTGGAGCACTACGTGTGAGCAATGCACATTTCTTAATATTAAGTCTAAAATGTGTTTTGATGTCACTATTGATGAGGGTTATATGATCTTTGATAATAAAAGTCTTTAAAAGCAAGATATTTAAAGTGTACCTGAAGTATACTTGCAATAGTTCCAGTTTAGCACAATCAAATATACTTCAGTATATCTTTAGTTAGACTTCAGCACTACTTCCGCACAATTAAAGTGCATTAAGTACAAAATTAGTTGTTCCAATTTAGCACACTTTAAATGTACCAGTTTAGCATACCAAAAGTACAATTGAAGGGTATTTTTTATTAAGTACATAAATATGTAAATTTATTTGTAGTATACTTAGCATGAAATAAATTTATTTCAAATCCATTTTAGTATATTTATTTTTCACTAGGGATCATAAGCAAACGTAAAAAAAAAAAAAAAAAGGTAATTACTGACATATTTGTATTCTATTGAATTTTATAGTAATAATAATAATAAATTTAATAAAATAATATTTTGTCTTTATTTGTCATTTTATTAATAGTACTTTATAAATATTTATTAAAATAAATTCTTTTATCTGAATAAAGCAGTTAGCCATAAATGGATCTGAATAGGCCTTAACACTGACCAAAGATTAATTTGATTCCTAATGTTTTGCTGTCTGTAAGTAGGTGAGTATAACACCACCTCCTGCTGTTTGGCACTTCAGGTCACACAGTGGCCTCTTGAGAATGACAAAGGGTTTCCAGCGGTTCCCAGGGGCCAGCAAGGCCTGAAAGGGTCGATCCATCCCCACACCTCTGAGATTTCACGCTGCTGGGTCACCTCTGGAGGGGGACATACAAACATGTGTGTTAGTTCTTGCTGCAGATTACAGTCGAGTGTGTTTGGGATTCCTTGTAGATCTTCTAATTCAGTGGTATATTTTCTCTCTTGTGCTCTAGCACGGGATAATGGAGAACAGATGGGACTGTTAATTCGAAGCAGACATGGCAGCTTTATCTTTTTTGTGCTCTCTGATGAGAAAGCGACCCACAATACTAAGATGCATGAGTGCATGACTTAAAAAAATCTAGATTACTACAATTTTAATGCCATCATATTCCAGATCAGCTGTGACTACCAATGTTCGCAATAAAGACAATGAAGGTTTCTGGAAAAGAAGTTAAGATCTGGCATATAGATAAATTTCGTTTTATAAACGCAGTGAAGTTTTATGAATCAAGAGAGACTGAGACAAATGATAGCTCACAGAAAATTAAAATGAATTTCCAACCTTGCATGATTTCTCTGATTTCTTCTGTGAAACACAAAAGGAGATATTTTGAAAAAATGTACTGACCAGCCTTTTCCATATAATAGAAGTAAATGAGGATCTGAGCTGTCAAGCTCCAAAGTGGTTTGTACCAATAATTTATCGTATAAAATCTTAATCATTTCATAAAATCATAATCATCTCAATCTTAATAATTTAAAATCTTGCATTCCACTGCACGCATCCATTCAAATATAATGAATTTATGCAACATGTCAAGTTTGACAATAATGTGATGTGACAAATCACATTCACAACACAACAAGTCTGATCATTTAGAAATGCAAATGAGATATGAAAGCTGTGGCATAAGGGGCATAAGGATGAGGGTTATGAAAAAGGATGTTAAGTTTTGAGTGATCTGTCTCATTAAAATGATTATAAACTGACCTGAGAGACAAAAACAACAACAAAAAAATGTATACTGAGCAATAAATGTGTAGAAAATCCACCACACACAAAGTGTATATAGGCCTACTCATATGCACTCGCACACAGCTGATGCTGAGTCAGACTCTGTTCTGTGGCTGAAATCATAAAGGTCACATTATAATTGAGTTTGCATAATTTCTGTATGTCCAAAATACATTAACCAGAAAAAATGTGTATAAATGACAAATGCTGAGATGACCTGGCAACATATCTGCAATTAAATATCTTTATGGGTTGTATAGCATTCATGCCCATATAACCCATATCACCCATATAAAACAACTTTCATCTACAGGGTATCTTGTAATAGTTACACTGCCTGTCTGATATCACATTTAACTTCCGCAGTAGTGCGTTCAATCTGTGGGCAGTATTTTAGGATGGGAGAGCAAGCTGTTATCTGCAATGAGCAACTCACACACACACATGCACATATGCTCCAGTACTTGCTGACAGCCACACAATGAGCTTTTGCGATTTTCTCTGCCCACAATGCAAAAGTGCAGAAGAATGGAATTCTGGGAAGAAAATTTGAAGAGGAGTGAACAGAGAGTGTGATGTCGCATTTATAAAGAGAGTTTTTACTCTGGAGTGCAGGGATGTAGGCAGGATTTGGCTCTATATTGGAGGGGCTTATAGGCAAAATGAAAATTATTAGTGAGAATAAAAAAGTTTTTTCTCTTTCTTTTGCAAGAGTACAGCTATTAGCACCTTGCATTTATGTGTACCTAAGTACCAGTGTCTTTTAAACAGACAAACAAGGATTTTTTTTATTCATTTATTTTTTTAACTTATTTCTAGGCAGCTGACTTTAAGACAGCATGTGATATGAGAAGAAAACCAAAAGGGGGTAGGGCAAAATGATCTTCCTGCTGATACTGTGTGAAGTTAGGCTCTCATTGCTTGCAGGTGAAATAACAAAGGCATCTGTGGAACTGCCGGAGGGCCGAGCGGAGAACTTTGGAGTTGGTTAGTTTAAGGGGATAAAATGAACTCCCTTCAGCAGGGGAAACGCAGTGTCAGCTTATTCAGTCATATCGGTGTCATATGTGAACTGGGACAAGTGTCTGACACAGATCCTGAAGGGTGTTTATGTGCTTGTGAAGATATGTGTGTGTGAGAGAGAGGAACTCAGCACTAAAGTATGAAGAACATGTAAGTGGGGAGAAAGCAGCTACATGTCCACCCACACACTCATTCTCTCTCGTGAAGAAAGCTCACTGCCTGAAGCGAATCCACAGAAACTGAAAAACTTCCCATCAATCAGTCTCTTTTTCTTACTCGCTTCCTGCTTTACATTTTGGGTTCAGCATTAAATCCAAGTACCAAATGCTAAATCAATTCATAAATGCATTGGCTGCTTAAATCTGAACCACATATTGATTACAAACATAAGTAACAGGATTCACCACATCAAACATGTATGTGTGTGTGGTTCAGGTATACCCTACATTATGGGGACAAAAAGTCCCCACAAAGATAGCAATATTAAAAATCCTTGTCCTAGCGGGGACTTTTTTTTTAGTCCCCATGACAATCATACAGAATGATCTTTTTTAAAGATCTAAAATAGCAGAAAGTTTTGTGTGAGGGGTAGGGTCAGGGCAAGGGGATAGAAAATACAGTTTGTTAAGTATAAAAACCATTACGCCTATTAAGAATCCCAGTAAACAGCAAGAATGTGTGTGTGTGTGTGTGTGTGTGTGTGTGTGTGTGTGATTAACTCTCCTCTTAAAGTAACTAAACTAGCCATAAGCTTACAAGAGTCTTAAGTCATGTCAGATAATTGTTTAAGGTCTGTGTAATGTACATTTCTCTGCTGTGAAAATACAATATACAGAGTATTTGTGTAATATGGTAAATTCATTATGCAAAAAAAAAAAAAAAAAAAATGGCTGCGTTTTACTGAATTATAACAGAAAGCTAAAATAGTAATAAAATAAGTAATAAACTAATTAAATACATACACACACACATACATACACACAAATGTATTCTGAACATTTACTGTTGTATCTTCCTAAACTATGAGAGATGTACATGAGAGTCGGCACCTCACACAAGCTCAGCTGCTAATAGAGTCTCTTTGTCTTAGTCTGACTACACAAATAATAAAGCTATAAAAGCATTCACTATGAGAGTGGTTGTATTTCTTTAAAGGAGTGCTGGCTGAACATTAACACCCTGTAAAACAATTTGTCGAGGGAATGCCAAGGACAGAGACTTTTCCAATCCTGTTGAGTTTCCAGTCTGGCTACATGGAAATACTGAGTGACTCCTGCCATTAGAGTGAATGCTGCCATTACTGCAGACAGAGAGAGAGTGTGTGCAAATACAGGTCACAGAAGCTGTTATAGAACCTCAGTCTTCTATAGACAAAATAATCATACACAGTAAATAATGAATAATTTCGGATTTGAAGCCCTCCATGCAGGCTTTTGTCACTTTGCATTGGCTTAAGTCTGAGCTGACTGTCTTTACTAGGCCATGTGAACATCTGTTATGTTACAATTAGTGTTATTCTGTAGCTTCTTTTTCCACTGGACTGCTGTGTCAGAGGAAGCATAGACTGATTATTTTATTACTCTGTACAAACAAAAGTCACTCTGGAAGATTTAATAACTCTGATGAATGTTATGTCCTCTCTTTTGCTCTTTCCATTTATTGTCATCATTTTAGTCCCTGTGTCCTGTCTCCATTCACACAGACAATCACATCTGTATCTCTAGGAAATTATTGGAGAAACTATAAATATATTATGCCTAAAAAGAAAAAAATAATAAAGAGGGACAGGGGTAGACATAAAGAGTATAACGTCTAATATCCATCTATAATATCTGACAATCACATCTGTATCTCTAGGAAATTATTGGAGAAACTATAAATATATTATGCCTAAAAAGAAAAAAAAAATAATAAAGAGGGACAGGGGATAGACATAAAAAGTATAACGTGTATAATATCCATCTATAATAGCTGTAAAGCTGATTTGATATGGGCACCTGAATCACTCAAATGAAATCAGATCACAAACACATCAGATAATTATTAAATGTCACACGCTTCATTATACATGTCAGAAACATCATGTCAGGTACTTCAAGCTTTTTTCAAATAGACATTTCACCATATTTTAGTATGCATTTATTCTATTTTAACCTGAAATGTCAATACATGAGGATGAATGTAGTTGTCAAACTCATGTTAATCCAGGTCCTGAGGTGGACACATTGTCCTCTTTACCACCTTCTCCATCTATTCTCCTCAGATCTCCAGCTGCTGTCTAAACACAGAGAAGAGCAGAGATGCATCAGATCCATTCAAAGGAAGTTGAAACACTAGATCCGTCACATAGATATGAGTTTATTGGGCGTGATTGCGTCATTCTTCACGTTTGTGTAACACAACTACAGATTTCTTTCTTCTGCCTAGGAGGACCACTATGTGCGGCTCAGCAGGAGGAGGTGTCTGTTTGTGTCAAAAGACGGGTATGCATAAAAATATCATTAGTTAGCTTACTATAAAAACAATGGAAGTCAATGGAAAGTTCCCATCATGACAGAAAAGCAAATGTGCGTTTTTACAGAAAGGGAACAGAGTGTAATATCTCCCTGTGGTGGTCTCTGTTTGCCAGAGATCCAATTCTCTTAAACACACACATTCCTCAAGGGCTTGATGGCTTATGATGAAAATCAGAATTCATAGCTCATCCAATTTTTTTTAAATGTTGAAATGCTGCATTTCCCTCTGCAGCAGTTATTGCAGATATGTGATCACTCTTGATCACTCTATAACAAACTTATAAAAAGGTCATAGTATCATGATGTTGCTATGCAGTTTGCTAAGATGTTCTTTTAGGGACCATTAACACAGAGGGAGTTTTAAAAAATGTGTAACACAGCGCCAAGGAATATAAAGGAATGGAAGGTCGCGAGTCACATTTTTGAAAGTTGAACTTTAAAAACATGATGCTCTTTATTCTGTTGAACACAAGAGAAGATATTTTGAAAAATATTTGGTAACCAAACTGTTGACGGCAGCCATTGACAGTATGAAAAAATACTATGGAAGTCAATGGCTACCATCAACTGTTTGTTTATCAATATCCTTCAAAATAAGTTCTTTTGTGTTTTTCTGGTGAACTATCCCTTTAATTCCAAGGGATTTTAGCATATTAGGTTGCCATTTACTGATTGCTTAGAAAGTAAAATCATACCTCTCGTATCACAAACTGAGCAGACCAAGCTACACATTCACGTTCACACAGTGCATGTTTTTGCATTTCACTGTGCTGTTATTTCATTGTTTTTTTCATATAAAAGTACTAGAAGGAAATGATTGATCATTGCACTTGCATCTTTTGCAGCATCTCACGTAAAAACATGGCGATCCAGTTAAAAGAAGTCCAACATTGAGGTACCTTTCTAGACCTTGTGGGTTTTTTCATTCGTCTTCCATTTGAAACACAAAAACGTGTTCTATATAAATTTCCACTAAGACCTGAGATAAGACTAAGACTAAGACCATTTCTACATATTTGTGATCTATTGCAAACATGAGCAGAAGAAAGAGTGAAAAAAAGCTCCTAAATTCCAACGTGTCCAATGAGTGCCAAAGAAATTAGCTGTCACATTGTATGCCAAGAAAAATGGCTGGGGGTGGGGGCACTTCTGGAGAACACTCTGAGGCAAAGAAACAAATGTGCATGAAAGGACTTTATCTGTTCTGAAATCTCCATCGAATCCTGCCAGAGTATCCCGGCACGGAGCCATAAAGATTAAATACAGCACCGGTTCTTCTTTTACAGTCTACTACAGTGTGAATCTCCGTACAGAGACATCCTTCAAAATAAGACCATTTGAAAGCAGGGAACAAAAGGAAAACATGAGGAGATGATGCTGGCTGCTTATAAGAGAGTGACTTGGCAAAGCTGGATTCACCACAGCCAAGCTGAACAGAATTCAGCACATGCTTCTCTATCATCTAGGTTTCTTTTATGTCTCATTGTTGCTTTCTCGTATCCATACATGGCCGCAAATGCTTGCTCTGTGTGTGTAGAGGAGAGGGAAAGCAAAAGGTAATGTTATACTCCCTACATACTCAGACACCTCATCGTTCTTCATCTACTATTGTTTTCAGTTACATAAACACATGTATCCTATTGCACACACACTAGTTTCACTCATTCCCTGAGGCTATGAGATTGTAAAACACACTGTTACTCCACTACCCTGATCACCACAGTACAGCAAATTCTCTGGTCTCCTAGAAAATCCATTCAAAATCTCTCACTCACACATTCACGCTCTTCCTCTCCTGATTCTAACCCTACAGAAGAGCACCTCTCCATCTCTAGAGAGAAAGTCTCTATAGCAACTCCTCACCCGTCCTCTCGCTCCATGTCTTCAGGGACAAGATGTCAGGAAAGAGTGTGGTAGTGCAATTTTTCATTTACAACACACACTGAGATTTCCTGCTGAAAAGCATCCCTCCACAAGATAATGTATACATATTGATAACTAAGACTTTAGTATAGGGACCAATTCTCACTATTAACTAGTCGCTTGTTAGCATGCCTTATTATATTGGATGTTTATTATTATTTATAAAGCATATATTCTGCATGACCATATTCTTCATCCCTAATCCTACCCAATACCTAAATTTAACAACTACCTTAAAATAAATGTGACCTATTTTGTAATATTAATGCAATATTAGTCTAATATCTCTTTCATTATTCATTTTAAACATTAAAATCCAGCAAGATTCTACTTTTAAAATATTAACCATGTAAGACTATTTAATACAATACGTTAATCCAAACTGATATGTTGATCTATCTATCCATCTACTATTGTTCAAATGTTTGAGGTCAGAGATGCATTAAAGATGCATTAAATTGATCAAAAGTGACAGTGAAGACTTTTTTTAACAAAAAGTCTACATCAAATACTTGTAGTTCTTTTGAACTTTCTACTGAAAAACACACTTTCCAATTAAGTCTTAATGAGCACAAGTGTTTTGATTATATTAAGAAATGTTTCTTGTGAACTAAATCAGCTTATTAGAATGATTTCTGAAGGATCATATGACACTGAAGACTGAAATAATGGCTGATGAAAATTCAGCTTTGCCAAAAAGAGTTATTTTAAATAGTAATAATTCAAAATATTACTATTTTTCATTAATCGACCCCAAACCTTTAAAGTGTAAAGTAATTTTATATGATCAGCATATCAGTTTGAGTGAAAAGCTGAAAATATACATTAGTTTTGTCTCCTTTTTGCTTTAATGACTAAAGCTGAGATGGACTCCACAAGTTTTCGTAATACTCAACAAATCGTAATGTTAGAAGAAAAATCCAACACATGGTAGTCATTTTGACTACCCATCTACATTTACATGAAAGCTATTTTTTCTCTCTCTTTCTAAGCAACCAACAAGAAAGTGCATGTACTGCATTATCATCTCAGCAGGTAGTAAATGACAAAGAAGTGTGAATAAGATGTAGTGCTTTTTGCAGTACAGAGAACATGTTAAGTGCAGTTAGGTATAAAAATTCAGTGTTTAGCTGAGCTTTAGATCTCTTACAGAGCCGCAGATGATTTGTGAGCACCGCTATAATTAATGTCAGTGGAGAAATTATGCTGCATGTTGGAACAAGACAGTTTCACAGAACTGATCATAACAAAGTACCTTATTGAACCAAAGAGAGGGTGACATCCAGCTTTAAGAAATTACTGATAATGTATTGTGTCAGACAAAATGGAGAGACAAAAATTATCCACCGCAGGAGAACTCAGGCATATTGATGCCAAGACACACAAAGAACAAAGATGCCCTCTGCTGGTAAAAAGATTAAGATTAAATCTGATAGCAGACCTGAACAGAAAATTAATAGTACAAGCACTCAGACAAGAACGACAGAGGTAAAAGACATCAGTTTATTTAATTTATTACAAGAATTAAAAAAAAAAAAAAAAAAAAAAAAGCCAGTCAAACACGACAAAATAAACATTAATAAACAAAAATATGCATATTCAATTACAAAAGACAAAAAATTATTAACAATCAGAATTAACAGGCACATTTTGGTAATAATGTTTGTGTAGTTCACAATGTGGTTTTTGGTAAGAGGCGTTGTCAGAAAATAATCGGCACAAAAATGTGGCAAAAAAAGTCATTTGACTGCTCTAAAAATATTTTTGTGGGACAAATGAAAATTAATGTTTCAAAAATTCCATATAGACATGACTGAGTAATAACTCAAAAATACAAACAGAATCATGATTTCATCATGAGCAATGATTTCATTTTTAGAACTGGATTTTCATGATCATACTCCTCAGCCTATACATACACATCAACAAACACACAAATATACATACATGCACAACTAAAGCCACATTTAAGGCATCATATTAACATTCAAATATCTTATGATGAAATATAGAATTATTTTAAAAAGGCAGTAACAAAAGAAATTAAATTGCTTTTTAAAAGAATTTATAATACATAAAGAGTTGTGAACAACATAAGAAGAGTTTGTTTTCTTCAATGTTACATACAGATGCAAGAGCAACAATGGCCTGAAGAGTTTGAAAACTCACAGGAGTACAGTAAATACCAGTGTATAAAAACTTGCATAATCTACCTTTGTCATGGATAAAATTGTAGCTTATAAATACAAGTTTTTTGTACCGTTCATGAACTCATGTAAACACTTTGTTCCTCCCACCAAACACTACATCAGGCTGTTAAACGGTATACTTGTCTTGCTATCAGCAGAGAGACGATTTAAATTACACATCCTTAGCCCTCATTCCTCATAGTTGGGTGGACAACGTAATATTAAACACTACAAATTGTGACACTACATAAACACTACATGACACAAGCTTGATTTAGCTCTTCAGCAAGCAACCAATGAGGCAGAATTAAGAGCAACGTTATATTTATAAAACGGATATAGTCAGCACACCTAAAGTGTCTTTAATAGGAGACACAGTTGATGGTGAACAGTCACAGAAAAATATATTTCTAGTTGACTGGAAGGCCATAGACATGATTTAAATATTCAATCAAGCTTAAGACAAATGTGAAAAAAGGTCCAGTGTTTATTTAAAAAAAGAAAAAAAAAAAAAAGAAAAACATATGTAGACCAGCAGGGGTCACTGTAACATAGTTGGGGGCCACTGTGTAAAATTCAGTAATTAAGTCATCCAACTAAGACCCCGTTTCCTGGCCTCTTTATAGAAGGGGAAAAAAGCAACGACAGCATGATCACGACAGCGACAGGCTTAATTTAGGTCTGGAAAACTAGCTGCAAAGTTTCATTCATTTAGTCAAGAAGGTAAATTGTAGAATCCCTGGATTTTAAATTGAAAATGAAACCCATAGCTCTGAACTTTCTTATCTCTGATTTGCAAGCTTGACCAAAACTCTCAAAAAAAATCTGAGAGGGGAGCAAGCATATCGTCTGGTTTTTCAGCAAAGGAGTTAATGATTTTGTACATTTTAAAGATTTCTTTGACGCAATGACCTGGTTTTGGCTAATCTGTTAATACAAAGCTTTAAGACTTGCAACTGATTGTGTGCTCCTGAAAAAAGAATAAATAATCAAGAAGGAAAAGAGCCAGTAATGCATGAAGTCAAAAGCACACATGTAGAGGTTTGGGTAGGCAACCCATATTTAGTTGGTATGCAAAACCGCTGTCCCCACAAATAGGGAACTAAACTCCTGATTAATCTAAACGAGCATGGGCTGTGGCAATATGATATATAATATAAACAGAAAGGCAATATGTTCTTACCCATTATAGAGAACTAAAGCAGCAAGTATGGATTAGGGTTGTGATGGCTGCATAGATGCTTTAAAAGAATGTATGAGTGTTCAAACATGTCTGTTCACTTTAGCATAATGCAACAATTCTCCTACAGAAAGAGACCATATTTTATCAAAATGATCGACATATATATGCTCAGGTGTGCTGTGTATCGTCTGTGCCATGTTCAGACCAGCTGAACTACATTTCCCACAATCCTCAGCACCGCTGATCTCACAACCACAGAGCACTGTATAAATACTTGTAACATTATCAGCAGAATTTACTGACACAAAAAGTCAAGCAATTGGAATACTATGTGGGTAGCAATTTAGAGCTACATTTGAAATATATACACATCTAAAGAGCTCCTCATCGCTTTGATATGAAATGAAGTACATAAAGATACTAAATAAAATCACATTAGAACAATGGTAAAATGTTAAAGAGCTAGTTCAGCCAAAAATTACAATTTGGTCATCATTTACTCACTCATGTTGTTCCAAACTACAGAAAACAAAAGACATCCATATAATGAAAGCCAATGGGCACCAAAAAAAAAAGTTAAAATAAAAAATAAATAAATTCACAGTGTTTTTCTGGTCAAACGAACGAAAGAAAAGACAAAGTCAATCATGTCATGAGGGTGTGTAAATGACAGAATTATAATTTTCGGGTGAACTATCCCTTTAAAGCAGCCAAAACCCTGGATCAGCAGTTCACTGACAGTTCAAGGCTGGGTCATTCAGCCAGGCCCAGATTTTAATCATATGTTGAGGACTTCTGGGATGGACCAGCATCAGACTGTTATAGGCGCAGGCATTATTACGATATTTCTCCTCGATATCAAAGGTCCTGAAGCCTTTGTGCTTCTCAGGAGCAAGGCCCAGTTTCTTAAGGCACATACCTGTGTAGACATCATCAATGGGGTAGAGGGGCACCAACCTCGAGACGTTATGAAGTTTCTGGACCAGCTGTCCCGAGAACAAATAACCGCCCCCACCCGCATAAGCAGGGTACGTTCCAACGAACATGCTTTCGGGGATAAAATACTTGACCTTTTTGTCCCGGTGTGGACCAGCGTTGGTAATCACATCTCCCACAAACAGTTCCTTGGCTTTGGCATGAGAAAGATTGCTTAGGAAGTCTATAATGCGGATGGTGTTAACAAAAACATCGTCATCGCCCTTGAAGATGTAACTGACTCCAGGACAGCGGGTGTTCAGCCATTCCAGGAAAAGCACTTCCTTGATGGTGAGGTTGAAGAAGGTGTCCCTATAGTCCCATTGAAGAATATCTGCATGTATGGAGCTCTCATGGAGTAGCATCTTTGAGAGATCAGGAAAGTGGTCCTCCGTGGCTGCATTTCCAAGAAGAAACACCGTAACGACCGTTCTGTTTGCAAGGCGGCCAGCTTTCCCCCAAGACTCACGGATGGCCTGACGTCGATCAAAGTGTGGGACTAAAGATTTAATAGCTAGGAGGAGGAACGGTGGGTCTTTGCATATGTTTGGCTGATCCATCACGATGGGATAGGACCTGCAGCGCATGTAAAGCAGAAAGTCCTTGAAGCGATCCGGTAGCGAGTTGTAATCCTTGACTTGGGTGGTCACCCTGAAGTCCGGCTCACAGGAGTCCAGACTGACTGTGTCGTTTAGCCACTCTGGAAGCTTATCAGTCGTGAAGTTGAGCTTTTCTAGGTTGTGATTGTTGATGTAGGTCAGCTGTTGCTGCCGGCGATTCCAGTAGGCGTCACTGGGGAGATCTTTTGCCCAGAAACGCTTCGTGGGAACCAGCTGCTTATTTTTGTTGCCGTCGCCCTTCCCAACATTGCGAGAGACCTCCACCACGATGAAGATGAACACCATTGTCATCATCACCATGACCTTCACCTTCCTCCGAGGTCCCTGCATGGTGTCAAGACTCACCACCTAAACAGCAGACAAAAAATAAAATAGATAAGGACATGTGAGGGACTACTTTCAGCACTACAATAACTACGAAGCCATTGGTTCCTACACTTGTGTGTGATTTTTTAGTTCACAATGTGTGATTTTTTTAGTTCACAAACTACAGATGGAGCTGAATACAGATGGCTTAGTTCCCATTAGATGCTGTCATTGTATTGATACTGACTGTATTTATGGCATATGCATTTTTTTAAATGACATTTATTCAGCAAGCATGCATTAATTCTAATAATAATAAAAAGTGACAGTAAAGCATGCATTAATTCTAATAATGATCAAAAGTGACAGTAAAGACATTTATAAATGCTACAAAGATTTCAAATATTGTGCTGCTTGACAGTTTTAGTCCCAAATAAAGGAAATACTAGCACACTAATGATGTGATTGACTAACAGCACTTCAACAAGTTAATATCTGATAACTGCAAAGCTAGTTTCAATTATTTTTAATTGCCTTGCCTTTAACATTTTTGTTAACATGGAAGAAAAAAGAACTCTTCCATTATATACACATCTACATTTCTCTGAACACATTCAAAAGTAATTCATCCAAACAGTTTCCATTTCCTAGGATAGATTCTTCAAATATCTCTCACCAGAACTGTTTAGCTGACAGTTTTCAGCTAAAAGGTTTCTACTTAATCACATACCCAAAAAAATGAACGCCACACTGATAACCATAAAGCAAATCCTGTTTGATGATAAAATATGCAATGCTTCAGAGTTTGTTTGTTCACAACTAGTGTTTAAGTACTGCATGCTAATAGTAAGTGCATATATCAATCACAGATGACTACTTAAGACATTGTAAGTTGAGAAGACAAACTAGCGATGGACATAAAGACATCAGTTACTTGAAGGACTTGGCCCCATTTCAAGCTTGGCCGTTTTAATTTTAGACCGGCATGCTAAAATTAAACCACGTGAACCTCTTTACGTTTAACTCTATATGAGAGTTAACCCACAATTGCATAAAGAATACTTTATTTGGGATGATTTGGAATAATTCTGCCATTTAAAATTCCAACAATATGAGAAATGTTTCATTTCGGACAATTCACACTTATTGATGACTAATATTACCTCTATTTAACCTGAACATGTCATTTTCTCATCCATCAGTTGCTTCTTTCACCATCTCCTCCCTCTTTCTCGTTTCGTTGCTTTTGTCTCCCAGCAACCCCTCTGCTCTGTTGCACATGGTTTCTCTCATTTATTCAACTCCACATTCTTCAGTTCAGCGTACTTTTCCATTCTCTTTCTGCTCTATCCTAGCCCACTTTCCGCTCACTCCCATCTTATTCTTTGTATAACCCACACCCTTCGCTGTAACTCTCTAAGGGATACCAGTATTTCCTATGGAACAGAGCTGAATGCGAGTTTAGAAGTAGTCTAGTGTTGCAGGTACGACATAAAGGCCTAAATTTAGAGTGGCCTCATGGGCCAGCTGGCCTCTGGGATCAGTGGTGATTTAAAGACTACATATGAGCCAGTCAATGACAGAGAGTCATTGATTTCCAACAAGAAACGGCATTATCTTTGTTTTGACTTGAAAAAATGCATAATGCCCAATATTCCTGAATTAAATTATGAACCATTTAAAGGTATTTTAGTGAATTATGACTAAACATTGTATATAACAAATGATACAATAAGAATTGTTTTTTTTCTCAGCTGAAATAATTACTCAGGGCCATGTGTACCTGTTTACCTGTGCACAGGTGAGACTGTGGAGGGTCCAGGTGTATGGTGCGCAGGTGCTAGCAATTGTTTTTAGCCCATCTTGACACACTAACAGAGCGAATCACAGAAACAGGAATGATGTGGAGAGGAAATCCAGATCTGGGGAGAAAGAAAAACAAACATGTTTTGCTGCTGCTATAATAATGGACACATGGAAGGTCTGAGGGAACATAAGAGCCTGAAACAGAATAAACAGAGTCTGTTCACACTTGAGGATTAGTCCAGGTGGTCTGAGCTCAATTATTTGTTGGCCTTGCTTGAAATGACTAGCAGAAAAACACCACTTTTATCTTTGAGTGACTGAAAATCTGGTGCAAGTAATACTTTTCACAAAGGCAGATCGAGCTCTAAAGCTAACCAAATTCTAAGATTATTAGCAAAGAACTCTCTCTTCCCTTCACACCCTCTTCTACTGTGACTCCACCCAAATGTCTTCATATCCACAATGCAAATCACCGACAAGTGACAAATTGAAATGGAAATAACTATTAAAAGCACACATTTAATATATTAGGCTTATGATTTTTTCATAAGAAAATGACAACTGTTGACAAAAAACAAACAAAAAAAAAAGTTTTTCATCATAATGTATACATATAAATTATTTTATGATATAACATAAAATCTCAATATTTTGCTGAAAAAAAAAAAGAAAAAAAAAGTTTTATAGTCGTAAACTACAAATGAACAACAAACAATGTCTAAACGTTATAAACATTTCAAAGCCACGTCCAGGTCATAAAGTACTTTTTAGGGTACTGATGACTACAATCCAGACATTTAGTGCATTTGCTCCTCTTCTCTCTGATCATAAGTGCACCAAGTAGCTAAAGAGTCCCCAGGAGGTAAAGTCTCTTATTAATAATTAACAGTACATTTGCTGTGTAAACGATGAACTGAATCTCTCTCCACCTCACATCAACAGACTAAAGACTCACACCGATCCTTTCACTAGCCCTTTACAAATGGTTCCGACTCTGCCCACATTTTTTGGTCATGTCCACATATTCAGTCTTTTTGGGGAAGGGCGGCCAATTAATATCTAGGGTATAGGCTTTAACATAGATGTGTCATTTGCCATTATGTTTGTAGGGGTCACTCCCGAGGGTTTCAGTAAGTTTGATAATTATCTCTTGAAGATGTTTTTAGTCGCATGCAAGAAAGCAGTAACTAAATGTTGGCTCAAGAGAAGCCCTCCCGATATGGATCTTCTTCTAAGAATTGTCAGTCAAATATGCTCTATGGAAAAAAATAACCTTCTCTTGCCAGTTATAGAAGAACAAAGGGGAAAAATTATTGGAGGAAATGGGATTATTACATACTTCAAACAATCAATGGCTAGACTTCCAAAGTACACTTCAACTTCTATCTGTACCATGCGGTTCTTGATTTCTTGTAAAACCTCATGTAACTGTTGTCGTTATTTTTTTTATTACTGCAATCTTTTTTTCTTTTTCTTTTTTCTCTGTGAATGTGAGTGTCTCCTTGTAGATATTTTGGTTTACGTTCTCCATTTGTGTGTACTAGAACAGAAAATGTGGGGGAAAAAAACAAAACAAAAAAAAAAAAAAAGTTCAACTAAATTATCTGTTCACTTTAACAATCTAGCTCGTCTATGATTGTGAAAGAACTTTCCTGGTTTGTAAAACCAACCAACTTGTTGGTTAATCATCTTGCTGTTGGTCAGGAAAGGAATTTCAAAATCCAAAGCAGAAACCATAGCAACTAGGCAACGCCAAAAAATAGGATTATACAGCATGCGGTGGTGGATATGTTGTGCTACTGCTGTAGATGCATTTGTGTGTAAAGAGTATTTATTTGTATTTTTGCACAGCTATCAGCAGGCAGGATGGATTTAGATTTGTTTTTTTTGTTTTTTTTACACGTGAGAAAAGGTGAATGTAAATGTCATGAGAATTTACATAGCCTCCTCGACATGTCCAGAACAAGTCAAAACAAGGAAGAATCCATTGTTTTGTCTTTAGGCAAAATGCAAAGCAGAGCAGAGTTTACAATAGCTGCCAAGCAACTTGCGTTCAAAAATGCATTCATCCAGAATTCAACTGACATGTAGTTACAGGTGTGCACGTAATGGTTGTTTTCACAATTTCAGAGATGGAACTATGAGTATTACATTAGCTTTCCTGCCTTTACTCAATTTTTATGAGATATGAAGCCATTTCTGTACTGATGCCAGGCTTATTCTCTTGCTTTGGCAAGTTTTAAATAAAAAGAGAAAATCCAAATTTAAGTATTTAATTCACTCATTATGAAAAACTGGCATTAAAACACTTAACTGGTAACCCTACAATGACATATGGTTC
Organism: Spinibarbus caldwelli; assembly: GCA_039654775.1. Taxonomy (NCBI): domain Eukaryota; kingdom Metazoa; phylum Chordata; class Actinopteri; order Cypriniformes; family Cyprinidae; genus Spinibarbus; species Spinibarbus caldwelli. The sequence continues at coordinate 13,263,141 of CM077250.1, read as the reverse complement.
AACAATTAATGACCCAAGACAACACACAGAAATGAAGCACGCTGTACAATACTAAACAGAAAATCCTTACAATCATAAGTCCAACAATATGCAAAACTGATGACATATGCTGAGCAGGAATTTTTTTTTTTTTTTTCTTTCTTTTTTTTTCTTTCTTTTTATTGTCAAGTATGGTGACCCATACTCGAAATTGGTGCTCTGCATTTAACCCATCCAAGTGCACACACACAGCAGTGAATAGTGAACAAACGCACACACACACACCGTGAACACACACCCGGAGCAGTGGGCAGCCATTGCTCCAGCGCCCGGGGAGCAATTGGGGGTTCGATGCCTTGCTCAAGGGCATCTCAGTCATGGTATCGAAGGCAGAGAGAGTACTGTTTATTCACAATCCCCACCTTCAATTCCTGCCGGTGAACAATAGTGAACAAACGCACACACACACACCGTGAACACACACCCGGAGCAGTGGGCAGCCATTGCTCCAGCGCCCGGGGAGCAATTGGGGGTTCGATGCCTTGCTCAAGGGCATCTCAGTCATGGTATCGAAGGCAGAGAGAGTACTGTTTATTCACAATCCCCACCTTCAATTCCTGCCGGTGTGAGAATCGAACCGGCAACCTTCAGGTTACTAGCCCAACTCTCTAACCATTAGGCCACGACTTCCCACAAATTGTAAATGGCCATTTTGTAAATGGCTTGAGTTTCAATAGTTTCCTGTTCTCAGTGGTCAGTGATTAATTGTTTATGCTCGAACCATGTTTACCTTCAATGCATTTGAACCTGTATCTAACGTAGTCATATTTTCCTTAACATTGCATAGTTTGGTTAATGGCTTTTGAGGATGAACGGGTGTCACGCATCTGACCATTTTGTCAAATTTCAGATGAATTTGTAGAAAAACCTCAAAGTTTAATTGGATGCGTTGTGCTTACCAAGACTTTTAAAACCTAAAACATTATTTATTTTGCCAACCAAACTATGCTAAATACGAAAATACAAACCATATGCACTGCCTGCATACCCAATACATAGACCAGTGACCAACCAGTTGAAAACCACTGTTTTAGTCAACAAATCAGTACATAGGAACCAGTATGTAGCACGTGTGTGCCTGCATGTATGAATGAGAACAGAGCACACTAAAATATAGCTCCAGTTAAGATTAAAAGCACTGTCTATACACCCACTCACTGATGATAATTTCTGTGTGACTTCCAGTCCACTTCTGTTGTAAGAGATGAATAATGTTTGGGCAAACAACAAAAAGCAAGCTAGCCACTCTGTGATGAACTACCTGGGCACAGGTGCATGGGGACTGCAAGACATTTATGTGAATGAAATCATTTTTAAAAGAGCATCTCTCAAAAAAGGTCACAAACTCATTTCTGTATAGGTCAAACACCCTCAAAACATGATCACCAACACACTGACTCAAAAAGATGGACAGAAAACAATGACATTAAAAAACAGGTCCAAATGACTAAGCATTAGGCTATACCATTCAAAAGTTTGGGGTCAGTGAGGTAATGTTTTTAAAAGATGACTATCATGCTGCTAAAGACTGGATTTATTTGATCAAAAATATAGTAATATTGTGAAATATATTTGCAATTTCAAATAACTTCTCTATATTAATATATTTTAAAAGTATTTTCTTTACTGAATGAGTACGAGCGCAGCGGGCGCGTGAACATGAATATTCAGCGCAAAAACATTCATTGTGCTGAAATATGTTGTTGAACGTTAAATTAAGGTTTACAAGTCAACATGTAGTGCACGTATTTTATGAGAGTAGGAACTGTAAAGGGATAACCGCGTATAGTTGTGTGAATATAAATATCAGATGCTTCATAGCCGCCTTTTACAGGATAAAGAAATTACAGTAAACGTGACCGTGATCAAAAAGTTGGTTAACACCGAGTTTGTGTTTTTATTCGTCTATTATTTTTTATTAGTATCTTAATTTTTGATGAAGAGATTTAAACTATAGGCCTATAACAAATACTGTAAGCTTTGTGCCACTGCTGCTCTAAACTAACTGTATTGGTGTTTACTAAAATCATTTTTTAGCTATCTGTATTGGTTAGTCCTCCAATATGCGTAAGGTCTTCAGTAACAGTAGGCTATTTCTAATGCTATAATATAATTATATCTGTTATCTATGAATGAAAGATCTATGAAAGATTTTTTCAGATACCCAATTACAGTCAAAAAGTACCTAAACAATGCCAGCAAGAATGAATGCTGTTATGAAAGGCAGGAGGCTATTATTTTTTTTTATTATGTGAATAAATATTTAGTTGTTTCAGTTTGTTATTTGCCCAATAAATGACACTAACATTTTTAGATTTAAACAATTCTTTGACAGATTCCTAAAATATTTGTGTTTTTTCTTTATTATGACAGGTGGTCTAATAAATTGTTAAGCACTGTGTTTTCATAGCATTCAGTTGGCACGTTTGTTTGAAGGACATTGGGCAGAATGTGTTTTTGTTAATAAAATAAAAAATAATTTTTTTTTTTAATCTGATTAATTGAAAAAAATAATCGCCCAACTAATCGATTATCAAAATAATCATAAGTTGCAGCCCTAGTCACAAGCCTCCCGGTTTTCATCCAAAATATCTTAAATTGTGTTCTGAAGACGAACGAAGCTTTTACGGGTTTGGAACGACATGGGGGTAAGTGATTACTGACAAAATTTTCATTTTGGGATGGAGTAACCCTTTAAAAATGCTCGCGTTTAAATAGATAAAACGAGACTAACACCTTGATGGCACAAGCTTACATTGAAGGTCATTATGGAAATGTATAACGAGTCTAATGCCAAGGGATTTACCCTAGTCAAAAAACCCACTGACGCATACTGTGCACTACCTGGTCTTCCTACTCCTGCTTATCATGCACGATGACTTGAGAAGTACAAGAATAGAAATCATGTGCTCCTTAATTACTTCTAAAATGTTTTGGAGTGCTAAAATTTAAACAACATTTAAAATACCTAGGAAATCATTAATGCAAGAAACTGTACTTAAATTTTTCCAAGCCAAATGCACTGCCACAACCTAAAAAACCTAATCTGGGGGTTGTGCTAAGCTCAAGCACATACTTGAAGACTGTAGTATACATTCCCTAAGAGCATGCAATCTCTTCATAATCAGGCTAAAATTCTACACGCTAGTGAAACCCAGGCAGGAATGAAACTCGCTCTGACTCCACAGTTAAAACCGTTTGTTAATAAGGAAGGACAGGCTGTAAATGGTTACTAGTAATAAGGTTAAAGCAACATTAGTGGTCTTTCTCAATGTCCAAGTGTCATGCAATTCAACGAATAGTTCCCCAAAAAAATGGAAATTCTGTCTGCTTAAACGTCACTTAAGAGGCTTTTACTCAGAGCTTCTGTGATCACTAAACAGGACATATGAGTGTGAAAACTATTAGATAGTACAGAAAAGTTGTAAAGCTATGAATAATAATTTTTTTTGTCAATGTTTCCTTTCGAGTACTCAAAAGATCATTATAACAAACATGAGTACTTGGGGAGGTCAAATGATTAAAAATGATGAAGAGAAAAATAACACTGGTACGTTATTAATAATAAAATACCAATGTTTTTGAAAACACAACGTAATAATATTACAACGCAAATCTACAGGCTCTTCCTGTAACAACGCACTAAAAACATGGACGCATAAAGAATTTAAACATTTGAGAAAAATCACATTCACATTATAATGTGTAGAACAGATTGGCTCTGCAAATATTGCACTTAACTGTAATTTAATTATCTAAAGACATTAATGTACAAAGATTCACATTAGTTTTCTGGTATGGCATGATCACCCAATGCCAAGCAAAAGTCCCACCATAACCAATCATAAAATGAAAAATACATTTTCATGACTGGTCATTACTGTTACTTCCTAGTATACGGTTACTCATGCTAATCCATAAGGATGGCTTTCTTTTTTCCAAGACGTCTTTCTCCTTCTCTGAGAAAGGGCATTCAGAATCAAACAGGTCTTAAGAAACATTCCTGGAAGTGGCCACTGATCTAATCTTCGTCTGCACTTTCAGCCCCTTCAGGGAACAGTCTGAACACATTTAGGTTACAAAGCATCACTGATGAAAGCAAACACTTAATATCATTTCTAGCTTACAACTGTAACAACAAATAAAGCTTAGGGGAATAAGGAACCTGTAACAGAGGAAAAATCTCAAGTTACATTATGAATTCTTGTTTATGCTGGATTCATAGTGAGCTGGAACTGGAAGAGTTTAAAGGTCATTTAAATGTATTTTAACTGAACAGCTGTCATTTTATTCCCTAAAACTATTGTTTTAATTTAAATGGCATTCCCTTTCAACCTGACTGTGTGCAGGAAATCTAACTGCATGCAAACACCATAAACTGTGCAGTGTGCTTGGTAAAAAGTCAATTGAGATAGTTATGACAGTAAATGATAGACTTTATAAATGAGAAGAATGTTCCTGTTCATACTATGAATTCAATGTGCTGTACTAAACCCACAGTTACACCATTTACCATCTGTCAAAGTAAATGCACCCCTTGTACAGACATGATCAGGCAAGTCACAACCTGATGACAAAGACCACAAGTACAACCTTATGAGGATTCATTCAAATTACAGAATATGAAACAGCTGATATACATCTACAATTCACACCAACCTTACCTAATAAAATCTAACACAGATTTTGTATACACTAGACACACACGTAAGCATTAATATAAACAGCTTCCAACACGAACCCTGGCAGCGACTAAATTTAGGCTGTTTTGGAGTAGCTTAGTTGTTTCTCTGAATCAGCCTACCAGTTGCATGTATTTCCCGAAGCTGTTTACAATTTTAACTATGAAATGAAATCTGTACCTCTCTCACCCAGGTGACGCCGCCGAAGAGATAGCCTACTAATTAACAACCAAACGAACTTTACTTCTGACCGCTAAAATGCCGAAAATACACCCACCAGACACATTGACTTTCGCTGAAACAGTATTTGTAAAGAGAACCCGTTTACACCTTTACTTAAACGAAGCTGTAAAGCAAATAAAAAGGAGTGTTTTAGCAGATCCGCTAACGTCAAAACTCACCCGCGCGCGGACGACTCCGCGTCGCTCTCCTCGCCTCACAACATGAAAGTTAAAGCGGACTTCTTCTTACTATCAAACCGAACTGATCTAATACCAAACTTCAGCCTTTATCTTTGTAAAAGTCATCATTACCTTTCAGCTCCAGCTGCGAGAGCGTGTTCACATGCTGCCTGTCTCCAGATCTGCTTATGATGCATCCACTCCTCCCAGGGCGGGGTGTAAACCCTCCTTATTTACCATACATTTACTTTGTTTACAGTGCTTGGAATGAAAACCGATTGCCTAGTGTTTGCTTTACCTGGAAAGACTTCTGACAATTCCTTGTACTTCGACTGGTTGATTCATTTTGGGTTTACATCGGTTTTTAAGGTTATATTCTGGCGAATTCTAGTATAAAATGTAAATTATATATTTAATTATACTCATTCTAAACATTCATTTGAGGAGGAACAGTATAATGCTGTAAAATATAGGTTTCTATCTAGTCCAATAAACCACTTACCAGCTGGCTATATGGAGGTTTAAAGAGCAGCAAATGACTTGGACCAGCAAAACAACCGACCTCAAAACCCACCTAAAAATAGCCTGGAAGACCAGTAAACTAGTTTTTCACCAGGCAAGTGTTGAAATTCACAGGTTTCTGCTGGATTTCCTTTGCCAATCTGACTGAAGTGTGGTTAAATGCATGACTCTTTGTGGTCCATCACAGGAGGAAATAAGTCATAGGCCTGCTTTTTGAATGAATCTGTTTCCATTGTTTGCTCAGCACAGACAAAGCTCTTCCTGCTGCATCCCGCTGTCTAAAAAGTCTCTTATTTTTCTTTGTCTATTGGTTCATATTAACATTAAAATGTAAGTTTGTCCTGTATGTCAGCTCATCAGGAACAATGGGTAGCTATATTTGAAAGGTCTGAGCTGAGTGAGATCATATGTCCTTTTTGGTTATGTTCTGTTTCATTTTCATCTGAATGAACAGATGAGGCTTTGCCTGTGACTTCACACACAACTGTGGATGTAACCCTCCTTACAGAGGTTTCAGGAGGAGCATGTTCATATGAATCCACCAATCACAATGCTGAGGAAGTATAAACAGCTCTTACCTCATTCCTTATAAGATAAATCTTGTGGCATTCCTGCTCCACCCAAACTTTTTTTCAGCACGCTGAGTTTTCAATTCAAGACAGTCCTGTATGGACAGCAAACAAGACCTATCTACATTCATTCACACTCACACACACACACATATACATACATACATTATATATATATATATATATATATATATCTATATAAAATAATAGTTATATATATATATATATATATATATATATATATATATATATATATATATATATATATAAAAATAACTATTATTACAAAATACTGTTCCAGTTAGTATGATATTAAGTAGCAAAAGAGATTTTAACAGATTACTATCTTTTTGATCAAATAAATGCCGCTTTGGTGAGCATAAGAGACTTCTTTCATAAACATAAAAAAAGTGTATATAAGAAGAAAACAATCTGAAAGAAAAGATAGTTTTAAAAAAACATGAACATCAGAATGTCTTATCTGGTTTGCGTTACTTGAGCTGCATGAACTCCACAAGTTTGCACAAAACCTGATCATCATGCTCTCAAGCTTGATTTGAGATGATCCAGACAGTAATAACATCTGATCATCTGTAAGTCACATGATCAATGTCACAGATGCACTTAGTTAATTAGTGACCCAGAAATAGTGCAGAATCTACAACATTTCTTATTTTTGTTTTACTAACATTTCTCAAAATTCTAAAACTTTCAGGTTTAAATCAGATTTTGATTTGGATTCTACTCTGTACAAACATGTGAAATGAAGACTGAAGACCAAGCTCTCTTTTACCTCTCTGATTTAAAATAGACATTCATATACAGACACACATATGGACTCTAGGAAAGCCTCCTAACATCTGTCTGTCATGTCTGCTGGATCATTCCAGGCTGGTTTGCATGCCAGCCATGGTAGCAGCAACTCTAGATCCATAGTTATGCAAAGACTGAACAAATTAAAGCATTTGGTATGCGCATGGGTCAGACAGGGATCACAGACTCAAAAACATCCAACTCAGTGATCTATAAAAAGACCTAGCTCACATTTTGCTCAAATCACTCACACACAGATCACTCCATATGGGAGAAAATGGAGATAAGATTAAAACAGATAATACTGCATTGCTTTGGCAGATGAGAGGAACTGAATTTCTTATTAACAGGTGATAAAAGAATGATATCAAGAGCACTGTGTTAGTGTGATTAGATTAGTTAGAGAGGGTTAGAGAGCATTTCAGACCTTGTAATTTGTAACAGACCCTCACAATGCCCACAGTCCTAATCTCATTGAGTTTATGAGCCTGTTTTCTGATGCACAGATTAAGGCTTCTGGACTAAACATGTTGTTTTTCATGGACGATGTATCATTTAGAAGATTATTTTGTCTTAGGATAAGACATTTCTAATTTCATTGTCTAATGGATTGCATATACAATGAAAGTCTGTGGGATCCAGTGTTGTTTTGGACTCCATTGACTTTAATTGTAAGAACAGAAACAGTACATTCTTTTTCAAAATATCTTCTTTTGTGTTCCACCAAAGAAACAAAGTCTAAAAGTTTGGATTCTTAAGATAGTATTCAGCATTTCAGATTAATATCTTTAATAGACAGTTTGGGAATATGAGCCACATGCAGATATTCAAGTATGTGAGGTCATGTTAAAGGATATGCTCAAATATTTAGAGAGAGTGTGTGTGTGTGTGTGTGTGTGTATACAAACATCCCGTTGTTTGGAAACTCAAATGTTGTGGCAACATTATAGATGAAATAAAATGTAGAAAATTCAGTGTAAGTCAAACAAGTAAAATGTAAAGCCTCTACTGCTCTCTTTGTAATAACACTAATAATACCCTACAATACATTAAACAAAGAAATGGTTTCCTGGAGCGGTGTAAACCACAGTTTATCACAATATCACAGTAACCTACAGTTTCTATGTCATGTCTATGCAGTCTGTGTGTTAGCTGAGCATTTTTTTTACAATAAAGCTGTCATCGCAAATCACATAATATTGTGATTAATAAACAGTGTACACTTTTAATTTTTTTCATAAGAACTGTTGTCTTTGTCCACCCACTCTGAGAATAATGACCCTCAACAAAATTCTGGTAAAAAAAAAAATAAAAAAAATACAAAAACCGCAAACTGATAGGAAAAACAAAAGTATCAGATCAGGCCAATGTATTTCTGTAAAAGTTTTTTTCTTTGTTTGTTTGTGTGTAGGTGCATTATAGTGAGAAGGAGAAGTAGAAAAGCCGTTGGTTTTAGAGAAATATACGATAAAGTAGAAGTTTCTGAACCAATGGAGTCATAAAAACATATCTTGAGTGAGTTACGCTTCCCAATAATAATAATAAAAAAAACACTCTAGAATAAGCTATTGTCACCAAATACAAAATGTACAGATAACAAAGATTGCTTAACCTTTCCTTAAGCACAAACTCAAACCTAAAATCAAGCATTAACAGTAAATATTTTCATGCTTATCCACTGATTTTGGCTGAGAGTATCTATCTGGAGCTCCCAGGACAAAGAAAAAATGACAATTAGGCTAATAGCTATAATTCTGAAAATTTTACTTGTGTGTTGTATACAGTTGTAAATTAATTCAGTCTTGGATATATCAATAATTTCTAAACAGATCATCATACCACTCAATATCATAGTAAGCCAAAACTGTTCAGTTGTGGGTTTTGGTCTGACTTCTGTGGAACTCCAGAGTGGTTTAAAGGAAATACCCCTCTTGTGTGTTCAAAGTTTGAATTTCAAAGTCAACACAAAAAAAAAAACAATGTTTGACGTCAAAATGTTATTTTAGTACTTATTCTGTATTTTGCTTCATGATCCACTGCTGCATTATTTGAGATTATACAGTGCGCAAGGTTAAAATGACTGACATTAAGATGTTAATCCACCAAGACATGCTGAGAAGAACAACATGTGCTTTGTTCTGTGGTCTTGTGGCCAGCTCTGCTCAAAGGCCATTAAGTACTGAGAAGCTCTGCGCTGTTTATTTTGCTTGCTTACAAGTTCTCAGTACAGTAGAATTCTAAATGTTTTCGGTTCTATGGAACTCTGTAACCATAGAGATGGTAAGGAAGAGAGCATTATCATCACCCGGGGAGAAAGAACCACGGAAACGGAACGAGGGACTCATGAGAGTAAGTTCTGTACACAAGGCCCCTCCTTGAGTATTTTCAAAGAAAACCCCGTTGTCTCTTCATTACCGCTTTGAAATGATGCCGCATTGTTCCAAGACAAGTGCAAAGAGAGACCTTCTGTCACCTCAGAATTGTGAAGAGGTTTGTTGTTGTTCTTGTCACATGTTTTTTATGAGTGCTCGAAGCGTGTAAAGCTGCCCATGCATACAAAACCAAGCCTTTAAACGCGCAGATACACAGAGCAAAAGACAGACTACTGTTTTCCATTTGAGACCATTAGCTCTGCGTCCCCCTGAGGGCTGTCTTTTTAACAGACATTAAGCAGACTATTAGGCTTAATTTCCTGCAGAGTCTTCATGACATATAAAACTCATAATCTAGGCTATCTGTAGTCATACAGCATGTCGCCTACGTGCAAAATGAGGATTGTGGATTTGAGGATTTGCTTTAAGTTGCAAAGTTAGTTTATGTGGACTGTTCATATATTATATATATTCATATAGTACACTACTGTTCAAACATTTGGGGTCAACAACATTTTTGTTTTTGAAAAAGGCCTCTTAAAGGATACATATCATGAAAATCGGACTTTTTCCATGTTTAAGTGATATAATTGGTATAATATAATAAATGATATAATTTTAAAACATTAAAAAGAACAACCCAGTAATTTTTTTTGGTAAGCCTCTCTCTGCAAGCTTGTGAAAAAATGAGCTGCTCAGATTTCGCTTCCCCCGTGACGTAGAAAGGGAATCTTATTATAATATTATCGCTCCTTAAGTTTCCACCCACGGCACTGTCATTTTGTTTTTGTAAGCAACAACGGTGTACGAGCTCTAATGCCATGGTGAAAGTTCAAGCAAAGCATGATAACTGTTCTGTCTTTTGGCTGCACTGACGAGCACAAAACACTGTTTAGATTCCCAGCCTCAGAGGAGACAAGAGCAGTGGATTTATTGATTTATTTACTGTATATTACGCTGCTGCCACACAGATTTAATACAAACATGCCATTTCTTTCCCAGCTGTTAACCTTCACAGACATAACCGACTGTTTTTGTAACTCATGTTTGTTTTTAACATAAACTTGTGTGTATTTGACAGTTTAAGCACAATAAGACATGAAAGAGAACTTAGTTTAGTACTCATATGCCATGTGACAGATGCTTTCTATGTGCGTTCTTCAGATGTGTGTGCTCAGAAAACCATATATCAGAAGCTTAAATTAATATGGTTTAAAACACGATTTCAGCGTGACATGATGATCAAAACCAAACAGATGTTCTAAACCAAACAGACCTATTCTGGAAAACATCATTTGCATTTAAAGAGACATGCATGAAAACAGCGTGTTTCTGTTTCCACTCAAAATCTGCATTTTCAAAATGATATAATATATTATCTGTGGGGTATTTTGAGTTGAAACTTCACAGACACATTTTGGGGACACCTGAGACTTATATTACATCTTGTAAAAAGGGGCATAGGTCTCTTTTAAGGTTTCTTTATTTGATCAAAATACAGTAACAACAGTAATAACTGTTGTGTATTTTAATATATTTTAAAATGTACAGTAATTTATTTTCTGAATTTTCACTCCAGACTTCAGTGTCACATGATCATTCAGAAATAATTTTAATATGCTTTATAATTTAATATACACCAATATTTGGTGCTCAAGCAACATTTTTGAGAACAGTTGTGCTGCTCAATATTTTGGTGGTCGTTGTGATACATTTTTCTTAGATGAATAGAAAGTTCAAAAGCTTACTTTCACATTTGATTAATTTAATGCATCCTTACTGAATAAAACGTAATTTCTATAAATTTCTTTCTTTTCTTTTTTTTAAATGTAACTTTTTAAAAATTTAAGTGTACACCTATATGTATTACAAATGGTGTTGTCAGTCACAACCTTCAGGTAATGTTTTTGTATATATATATATATATATATATATATATATATATATATATATATATATATATATATATATATATATATATATACACACACATTAATATCACCAGGTCACTACTGATTCCCACCCTATTATGTTGTTTATGATTTTAGACACACACTGTGAGTTCCCAGAGGCGTCACACACACACTGTATCATAGACATCATTTAGTATGATTTATATGCTTTTTCCTCACTAGGACCCCCCAAAAAAATGTCTTCACAAGACTAAAAATGTTAGGTATTACTATGCTTATGGGGGTATTTGGTCCCCAGTGTAGTGAATACAAGGACCACACACTCACAGAGCAGGGTATGGGTCAGATTACAGACATTTTGTCAGAGTCCTTCTACACATTCTGCCACACCTTTAACTCATTATTACTAATCAATAATGCAGTGCTCCCATTTATCTCACTGTTTCTGTTGCCATGGCAACATAACAACCACAGCATTGTGGCACCAAAGAGGGAGATGAAAAGATCAGTCAGAAGAAGAGCAGAAAAAAATCAGATTAAGAGATGGGAAGTACTGAATCAAAGAGCCAATTATATTCTAATGTGGCATCAAGACATCAACATATAGATGTGAAATATCTCCCATCTCTGTAATTCAGTTTGAGCATCTTGCCATGTAGCAGATGCCTCTTATGCAAAGCCAATTACAATTCACTATCTGTGGAACCACCTACCTGCAGGAACCTGACATTGCCAAAAACCACAATAGATCAGGTGATCTGAAGTTCACCTTGACTTGTAATTGAACTGGCTACCACCAGCATCCATGCCGTTATTTCTGCTTTTGCAATTCTTTATTGTTAATTTAGAATATGACCTCGCTCTGAATCAGAGTCAGAACTTCATTGTCTTTTGTAACATCAAACCACCAGATCTGCCAGATCTCTATACTGCTGACTATGGAGTAAAAAAAAAGAGCTTGTCTTTCAGCCCAGTCATTGAATCTAAGTGGGCGTTCTCAGTTCTCTCTGACACAGAGGACCAGCTGTTCTCAAGGGGAACAGTCACCTGTACCTAAAGGATGTGCCTTCACAAAACCAACCTAAAACATCAGAACTTTATCTTCATGCTGCTAAACATTTGGAAAACTTCTGGAATTGCATCTTTATATCATCTTAGGTCTGGTCTGGCCCTTTATTTCTTTATTTCTCAGTTCATCTAATTTTAATTGTTTCACTAACTTAACTCTTTAGTAATGAGATTAGATGCAGAGGAAACTTTTACTTTCGTTTCTCACAATAAGCTCACTTGTGTTTTCTCTAGAATTACAGAAGATATCTCAACATTAAAGTGCGTTCACATACATAATGTTTCTTTATTACTTGAACTAAACCATTAATTAATCATTTTCATATATAAACTAGACCGACTGAAATCATAGCAGTCTGATTTTTAACTATTTGACGTAATTGACCCTTCGGAAATAGCGCTGATGTTACACACCCCAGTACAGTAGGTGGCGGAAAAGAGAGAAAGAAAGAGAGAGAGAGAGAGAGACCCTTGGCAAAGAGCTTGACTGACAGGTGATCTGACCAATCATAACACCAAATCCGCCATTTTGTCCAACAAGAAAATCAAGACAGGAGAGTAGATTAACTTGAAAATTGTGTCTTTCCGGAGTTGAAATAAAATACGTTCTGATGTTCATTCATGTTTATTTTGTGCTTTAAGTAAATATGAAAAGATGATTGGTTCACATGCCGCTTGAACTGAAGCACTACAGTGATCTGTCACGACACATTAAAGAGCCCCAAACCGGTATTTGTTGTTTGAATTTCTTTAAAAAAATGACAAAATTTGAAAGTTGAGACTTTGTTACTAACCAGAAGTAACCTGCTCTGTCTTGTCTATCGGTGTGTTGTCAGATTCCTCTTTGCTCCACGATGTATTTTTTACTGCATGAGAACATGATGTGTGAGAGCGGCATGGCTTGTCGGACATAGCAACAGTAACTAAGGAGGGCGGGTTTTTGCGAAGGGTCAGTTGTAGCTCATCTTTTTCTAGCAGGTACACAATGTTGTGCGCATGCGCAGAAAGACAGAGATACATGCAAGGAACGCAATACAAGCTCGATATCATACCAATCTGTATCAAATATTAATTTTGTGTTGGACATATAGCGCCGTTGCACCCCAGGCGTCCCGAGTTCGAGTCCCGGCTCGTGTACCTTTCCCGATCCTGTATCCCCCTCTTTCTCTCTCACACTTCGCTTCCTGTGTCATATACTTATCCTAGTAAACTCCTATATACCTATCCTAGTAAAAAGGCAAAAACGCCAAAAATAAATCTTTAAAAAAAACATTCTTTTTGTGTAATGCATACTTGCCATATAGAAACTGTAACTCAAATGCAACTCGGCATTTAAATGTACTTAATAACACATACTGTGATTAGATGTGCCAAAATACCCACTTGTTCAATCACACGTCATAGATTAAGTATACGAACTCAAACATTTCTTATCGAATTTCTCCAAGACGACAATATCTGAGCTACTCCATCCATATTAATATCATAGCGTTACTCCTTCTTTGTAAATAATTGTCTAATTTATCTAGATTTTAAGGATTTATAAGAAACATCTGAGACCAAGTTGACATATTAAACAGTCCTAAGAAAGGCATGAAGTCTCATGAGCTATGAAATTAGGTCATTAAAAAAAAGGAGGCTATTCAAATATTTCATAATGAGCATGCCTACAAGATTCAGATCACATGTTTTATGAAGGAAAGTGATCTGATGACTGCCCTATAAATAAACAGGACATCCCAGAATCCTAACATCCTAAGTCTACACTACACAAAGGGATTTCTGCACCAAATCCCTAAAGAACATAAGACAACAAAAGGATTTCTGATAGGTTAGCTGATTTTATAGGTGAACAATGAACTTTACACAGCACCTCCTTTCTGCTTTCTGTCTTCCATCTCATCTCCTGCATGACATGATTGGAAAACGAGAGCAAGCACATAAATATAAGCGCTTTTAACTTCCAGCAGACATGTAAACACAGGCCTGGAAGATTCGTAATGTTCCATAGACAAAGAGAGAGGAAGAGGAAGGAGTGCAGTAGTTCACTCAGTGTTTACTTTGTCCAGATTCCTCTCTCCAGCTATAAAAGGCAAAAGTCTTCAGACCTTGATCTCACTCTCAGCCAGCTGAAAGCGCTTCACAGGCTTTTGACCAGGCTTGACTTGTTCTCAAATGCTTGCTACACAAGATATTCAGAAAGCCAGCAAGACACTATTTATGGACCAACATTGCCTAAACTACACACACCTGGAGGTCAGAGAGCAAACTCCCTTCAGAGTCTCCTCTCAACGGAATCACAGAGGAATGGACAAGAATTACACAGAGAGAATAGAAGTTTGGTTTTTGTTTCTCAGTATGCACCTCAGAAAATGAAGCAGCGTGAAAATAATCAAGGAGAGAGAGAGAGGAGAAAAGAGAAGGCCCTTCTGAGATCTAGAGCGCTGATTAAATCCAGAAAATAAAGGAAGCCTGTGTTCTTAGAGTAACTGGACAAAATTACCCCAGAACACAATTACACAATTATGTGAAGTCGTTTTTCATAGCCAACAGCAAAACTCAAACCATGAGAAGAGATGAAATATTATATATATATTTTCATGAAAATATAAAGTGCAAATACACCGAAACACTTCTGTGCAGAAAACAAGACCAGAGACAGACTTGTGTACACATTTAGATCGCGATCTGTAGGAAGACACGACTGTGTATGTGAGAGAGGAACAAGATAAGAGTGAGAAAAGAAAGATAAAAAATTTCACATAAATGAGAGTGTGTGAGACAGAGAACGATTCAAGATATACCTGGGCTCAACTCCTCTTTCGGTTTCTGTTCTTGCAGACTCCTTATACATCTCGCCTTGATGTGGTTTTGAACAGAACAGGAAGGAGAATTCTGTTGAACCTCAAGCTTGCAGCATAATCAGTGTGTGCTTTTCTGTGCCTATAGGGGAAATTACAGTACCCTCACTGCAAAAAAACAAAAACAAAAAATATTCACAAGCATTTTTGTCCTGTTTTCCAGTACAAATATTAAATCCTCTAAACAAGTAATTGTGCATATGATAATCAGAGATTGTATCTTGAATTAAATTAATAGTTCAGAAAATGAAAATTCTATCATTATTTACTTTCCCTAACAGAACTCTAAATCAGTTTTCAAACTTGTTCCTGGGGACCCACAGCTCTGCACATTTTGCATGTCTCCCTAATTTACACACCTGATTCAGATCATCAGCTCATTAGAAAAGAGCTCCATGAACTCAAATGAGTGTGTCAGATAAGGGAGACATGCAAAACGTGCAGAGCAGTGGGTCCCAAGGAAAAGGACTGAAAACCACTGCTCTAAATCATATGGCTTTCTTTCTTAGAAAAGAGTATAATTTTAGAAACGTCTAACCTTTTCAATATAATGTAAAACTGGGAATAAGAACAGTTTAGTAAAACTATTAAACATTTTTGTTCTTTGTTAATAGTATATAGTAATAAAATAATGCTGAAATAAAATAAAATTTAAATAGATTAAAAACATAAAAATTAGAAATGTTGCCTTTCCAACTAACTGAAATGAGTTTAATCTGAAGCACTAAAATATAATAAAATGACAAAGCACAATAACTACTAAAAATAAAACTACGATTAAAATTAAAAAGGAAAATCTAAAATAAAAACTTCTCTGTTTTAAGTAGAAATCAAAGTGCTTAGTAAGGTTTTTCTTAAAAAAAAAAAAACATGAATGTGTGAAAAACAAAATTAAAATACATTTGTTTATATAAGTAAATCTAGTTATCTAAATTTAAAAGTTAATAAGCTTATAAAAATATCTTGATTAAAATAATGAAAACGTTATATTATGGAACTTTTTTATTTATATCATGCTTTAAGAATTTTTAGATATTTTTTACTGGCATACAACACAGAAATGCTGATTAAGAAAGTGTTTTTCAGTGCTTTCTGACCCCACACATTTATAGCAGAGAGCGAGATCTTGACTCTCCACTGACACACTCGCACTTCCAAATTAAACATACGCATTCATGCATGTTTGGCTACAGTGGGAGCAAGGCTTGTTTACACAAACTGTCCTTTTACAGAACACAGGGCTTTTTCATATCCAGATCCGAAACAAGAAAATGACAGTCTTGTCCAAGAGCACACGTGACGTAACTGTGACGCTCCACCCGGAGAAGGCGCAACCTCATTATGATACCAGACTTTAGAATGACTGTGTGTCTGCGAAGTGCTCTTCTGGGTCTGTACATTTTTAGCCACACAAGCCTATCAACACATTCTGTAACTTTCCGTTATTCATAGCTGACCTCGAGTAAGGCATCTAGCAAATCATTGACTAATGTACTCTGGATTACATGACCTTTAAAGGAAAACTTTCTCACACATTTGTATGAGAGCACTGGTCTGAGGAACTTGTGATTATAGGTCACACCAAAGAAAGTGTAATTTGACACATTTAGGGAAGTGCAGAAAGAGGAAGGAAGGTGAACAAAACAACTGAACTTGAAGTCTTCCAATGCTTATAATCACATGGTTTACTTAATGAGAAGTGCACGTGTGTTTAAGAATAATGCTGCAATAAATAGACTACTATAGACTCATCAGCAATGACCAACTGAGATAGACTGGAAGTGAGGCAAACTTCCGCTTATGTCTAATACTGACAGATAAAGAAACACAACATTTCACAAGGTGTATTCAACCCTAAATCTTACAACACCTAAAATTTTCCTCTGGTTCAGTATTCTTTGTATCATTTCCATCTGGCAAATCACAACATCAGTGTGACTACTTAAGAGCAACAATGCCCCCTTGTGGACAAAATGAAATGTGTGATCAGTTTAGAATAGAATAGAAAATCTTTATTGTCCACACATATGGAAATTCATCTTCGGCCCCACAAAACCATATACCACAAATTCCCTCAGCTGTGTAAAGAAAGTTTTGTGTTTTGTCATAGCTGCTGACAATCTGGAAATCTCAGTTTAGAGCGAATTACAGAGAAAAGACATCTTACATAGAAGTCCTTGTAGTAAGCCTATCCAGTAAATGGTAGGGTGTCAGAATTAGGCTAGTAATTAGGTTGTTGTGTGCATGTGTTTGTTATTATTTGTGGTAGCAGATGGGTTGGCAGATTGAAGTGTCAGGTGTATGTTAGCTGTAAGAGTGTGAACACAGGTTTCTACAGTAAACTGATTAACCCTGAACACATACACACAGAGTTTAACAGCACAAACACATGCATTCACTAGGCAGACAATTTTATATGGAAGCCGCAGAGTAAAACTAGTAATTGTGAGTTCAATTAAAAAAAAAAAAAAGAAATAGTTACACTGTGAGATATCGAGCCACAATTATGCATAAAGTAACAATATTGAGATGCAAAGCCTCAATTATGAGAAAAAGCGCAATTATGAGATGGCAATTATGAGAAATTAAGTCGCATTTGTTAGAAACAAAGTCATAATCATGAGAAATAAACTTACAATTGCAAGATATGAAGTCAGATTTTCAAGACAGTCACAATTGTGAAAAATAATATTGTAACTGTGAGATACGAAACTGCAATTTTGAGAAATAAAAATGCAATAGTAAGATATGAAATCGCAATTGTGAGAAATTAAGTCTTGTAAGTCTTACAACTGCAAAACATTACGTCACAACTGCAAGAAAGTCAATTATAAGATACACTATTGCACTTTTGAGACACAAAGCTTTAAACAAGAGACATTAAGTTGCAATTGTGAGAAATAAACTGCAAGACTGAAGACTTAAATGCAAGAAATAAAGTCATAATTGAGACATAATTGTTATTAAATTGCAATTATGAGAAATAATATTGTATGTATTACTTATATTCTATTTATTTTGCACTGAGAAGAAAATGGGAAAAGTATTCTCAATAGTGCTATCATGTTCAATAACTGTTACTGTAATAGTTGCAAAAAAAAATAAAAAATAAATAACAAAAATCTCCAAACACCTTTACCTAAACCCTTTCACATTTCTGGACCCACACTGTAATTGAAGTTGTTGTTAAGCTCTAAATCTAATTTGAGGTTTGGAATGGGACGGTTCACTTTAAATCACATTTGAAGGTGTAAACCAGGGTTTAAAGAATATGGGACATATGGTGAACAGGCATGGGCCTCTAATTCATGACCCTTTGGGGCTTATCCACAGGGATAAACTGTGATTGGCACATCTAAATGTGTGAATGTGTGCTGAGAAATCCTAACCTACTGTAGTGTGGTAGTCCCTCACCTATGAGAGGACCTAACGAAATCAAGAGGCGAAGGGAAGCAGAGAAATACTTATCTGAAGCTATATGAAAGCAGACACACTGTACTGAAGAATAAAGCACCTGGACCATGTCCGCGATCCTGCGCACAGAGAGACTGCAGCCGAGTGAACTTCAGGCTCTGTTTGGAGAGGAGAAGGATTATTCGTGCTCCCTCAATGATATTGTTCATCACACAGAGGTAGATATCTGACGGTACAATGTAAAAGACTAATTCACCTCGTAATTAAGCATTTCCAGGTGAACTGATACAGATACTCTATAATGGAAGAACCACTAGATATACTTTTTTTTTTAATGCTGTGCTGTAACATTTGAGGTAATTTTGGTTTAAATTTACCATTTGTACAGTAGTTTGCTTACGGTTTGCTTGCTTTTGGTCTCTCAGGAGTGTGAGCTGGAGTCTGAAGGTGATAATATAGCGGCGTGCGACTTGAGTTCTCTTTCTGATGTTGACTATGGGCAGCCACGTGCAGCCCCTCATCTGCAGGGACCTGTGTTCTCCAAACAGGAATACTACACCAAACTAGAGGAGCTAAAGAGAGACCACCTGAGAAACACAGATGAGCTGGAAAAAGTCTACCTGAGCCAAAACAAACCTGGTCAGAGAGAAACACAGCTTATTGCTTGCTGGAGACAAAATGGAGAATATACAGAAAGGTCGGCAATTTAAAAAAAAAAAAGGAATGAGCCAAACAGAACATGGAAAATAAATTTAAATAATTGTCATTGCCATTTTAAATACACTTTAAAGTTTTTTTTGTGGCTAAAATGAAATAAATTCCTATAAAAAATATATTTTAAAACATTCAACTACTTAAAACTAGAAAATTAATTGTTTATATTCAAAGTAACTTGCTTTCTTCACTAAATTGTATCTAAAACCTCAGATTACACACATGGTGTTTGATCCCTGACCTTTGACCTCTTACATTAGTGAACAGGTGGAGCTCATCCAGATTGGGAGAAAGGCTTCAGTGGGCTGTCTGAAGAATGGTGTTTCTCATCTGAAGTTAAAGGTCAGTGAGTAAACCTGGAGAGCTGAGCTGAACTTACTCAAGGATTTGTTCATCAAATATTTTAACACTATCAGAAAAAAAAATATATAACTGAAGTTGTTTATAAAGTGCACATCAGACTGAACAAGCTGTTTTTAGGTACTTGAGAAGCCCAGACTTTAAAAGTACTTTGTTTACTGAAGGTTGTTATGGTGCACATATACTGTAGGCAGATTTGGATACATTATAAATATGTGGATTACAAAAACCCACAAATTAGTCACCAGTCTAAATTTATTCAGCAACATTCCGTGGCCTTTTCTAGTAACTTGTACCGTCTATAAGAAGAACCGAGACAGTTTCCACTGAAAATACCATTATGAATCAGCACATGGTTACTTTCAGATGCTTTGTGGTTATGCAGGAGGAGTTGATCCATGCAGTACTTTAGCGTTAATGTCACTAATCAAATAAGCAAATTTGTAATATTAATCATGTGAACCACTTTTGTACGGATTATCAGATGATCTTGCTTCCACTGAAGCACAAGATCCTCTTCGGATCATCCTCAAATCATGCTGGAGAATATGATCATTAGGTCAGGTGTCATACAAACTTGTGGAGGTCATGCAGCTCAAGTATTGCTGTCATTAAAGCAAAAGGGGGACAAAATACATACTGACATTCTGAAATTCATGTTAACAGTAATGTTAACTAAATTTCCGTCATTCAAAATGTTATGCTGATAATGTAATTTTGGGGGGGACTGAAATTTATGAAACTGAGGGAAAAAAACTGAAAATCACTGTAAATCAGTGGTTTTCAACATTTTTGACTCCAAGATCCACCTTTGTCCAAGACAATATTCAAAGTCCCTTCAATCTAAGCTTCAATTTCTATTGTAATATAAATAAACTAATAAATATATTATGTCAATTTAATTTGGTACATTTTTATTTTAAAATTGTAATTTTATTAACATAGCTAAATATTTTAAAGATTTATGTTTGGCCCTGGACGTTTGCTGAGATTCCCTAGTTGAGAACTACTGCTCTAAATTGTAATTCTTAAAGGGATAGTTCACCCAAAAATGAAAATTGTGTCATGAATTACTTACCCTCATGTCGTTTCAAACCCGTAAGACATTCGTTCATCTTCATAGCACAAATCAAGATATTTTTGATGAAATCCGAGAGCTTTC
The DNA here is from genome assembly GCA_039654775.1 of Spinibarbus caldwelli. Taxonomy (NCBI): domain Eukaryota; kingdom Metazoa; phylum Chordata; class Actinopteri; order Cypriniformes; family Cyprinidae; genus Spinibarbus; species Spinibarbus caldwelli. The sequence continues at coordinate 13,242,251 of CM077250.1, read as the reverse complement.
TGACCCTGCATAGACAGCAACGAAACTACCACATTCAAGGCCCAGAAAGGTAGTAAAGACATCGATAATATAGTTCGTGACATCAGTGGTTCAACTGTAATTTTATGAAGCTATGAGAATACTTTTTGTGTGTAAAGGAAACAAAAATAACAAAAATGACTTTATTCAACAATTCTTCTCTCCTGTGTCAGTCTTTGATGCATGATCATGAGAGAGCCACGACGCATGCATGTGGTGCTGCTGACGCAGGAGCCGGCGTTCTGACGTAGAACCCAGATGTGCTGCTGCTTGTTTACAAGCAGAGGAATGCACACGCATGAGAACGTGTCTAAATCTGACACGGAAGAGAAGTAGTTGTTGAATAAAGTCATTATTTTTGTTTTCTTTGCGCACAAAAAGTATTCTCGTAGCTTCATAAAATTACGGTTGAACCACTGATGTCACATGGACTATTTTAACGATGTCCTTACTATCTTTCTGGGCCTTGACCGTGTCAGTTGTGTTGCTGTCTATGCAGGGTCAGAGAGCTCTCGGATTTCATCAAAAATATCTTCATTTGTGTTCCAAAGATGAACGAAGGTCTCACATGTTTGGAATGACATGAGGGTGAGTAATTAATGACAGAATTTTCATTTATGGGTGAACTAACCCTTGAAACCCATGAAACTCTAAACCATTTTTTTTTTTAGATATTTATGCATTGCACATTACTGAAAACAATGTCACATCACATATTATTTTGACCATTTGTTGTTCTGATTTAAAAATCAAAACTGCATTTAAGTCTGAATCGAAATTGGTACAAAGAGTTGCAGAGAACAGTACAAAAATCTAACATTTAATTTGATTTTCTTCCAAAACAGGCTCGGCAGAATTCCTTAGAGGAGCAAAAGAAGTTGTCTCACTCTCAGCAGAACTCATCTCACAGTGCAGCCAATCACATGGACAGCCTGAGACAGAATTCCAAAGTAACCATTCCCAAACCGTTTCGCATGATGCTTCGTGAAGAGGATCGCAAACGGCGCAATGTGAAAACCCGTTCTGAGATGGAGCTAGAAAATGAGAGACTGAAGAAAGAACTGGAGGAGCTAAAAGAATGTAGCAAGAAGTTTCGCGCTAAACCAGCCCCTGCCTCCACTCACTTGCTCTTCTATGACATCATCAATAAGTGCCCAAATAAGCTCCAGCGGCAAAAAAATAAAATCAACCAAACGGATCACCATGGAAACCACCACAAACAAGGCACACAACACCAATCCCCACCTCTTCCACAACAGCCATTTAGCTTCATTGAAAGAGAGCGAAAGAAAAGAGAGAAAAAACTAGCGGATGAGCTAAACAACCTGACTCCCAAAGCAGAACGAAGGGCGTTCAAAGCCAGACCTGTACCGAGGTCTCTATATAGGCCCAGCTCACCAACCTGCCAGATATATGAGGCAGTTAATCTGAATCACAGAGGCTCAGTACTGCCTCCTAGCATTCTGGATGACACACTGCAGGAGGGAGAGGAAGCTGAGAATGAGTACGAGTATGACGATGAATTTTCAAGGCCACAGAGCACAGATATATCACGCTGCAGCAGCAACCTCAGGAAATGGAAGAACAAGGCTGCACTGCAGGTGGAGGAAGAGATGGAGAGAAAGAGGAACAGAGAAAGAGACAGAGACTGGTCCTACTTTCATCCCCTACGCAGGACCAGCCTCTGCCACAGCCAAGAACCCCTGAACACCTGCAAGAGTGACTACATCAGCGTTTAAAAACTGACACAGATAGAATAAACCACAGCCCACAATAAAAAAATTTATCATCAGTACTATAACTCTATAACTACATGGTGTGATAGAAACAGATATTGTTTTGGTTTTTCATTGTTACTTTGGAGGAAAAAAATCATGTAAAGAATAAATAAACTCATAAATCGATTATTTAATAGTCACTATTACATATCTTGTCTTGACTGAATGCATTTTAGCTGGATTTTAAATGATTGCATCGAATAACTTAAATGACTTTGGGTGTCAAGTTCATTACTTTGTTAGCAATGCTTTTTTTTATTGTTCCCTTAGTTAAGTTAAATATATTATCATGTCAGTTTTAAAGTGAGAACACTTAAAGGAATAGTTCACTCTAAAATGCATTTCTGTCATCATTTCCTCACTGTCATGTTGTTTCTAACCTGTGATGACTTCATTTCTTCTACAGAACATGGACATACACTACCGTGCTGGGGTGCGTTTCCCAAAAGCAACCATGGTCGCAAGTTCCGTCGTAACCAATAGAGTTCAACGGAATTTACAACCATAGTTAGCTAACGATGCTTTTGGGAAACGCACCCCTGGTCATTCTAGTGCATGCAATTGCAATTGAAGCCTTTAATCTTCAAAAAAAAAGATACAAAAGCATCATTAAAGTATCATAAAAAGTGTCCCAAATGACTCCTCATATGACTCCTTAGTGAGAAACAGACTAAGATTTAAGTAATTTACTTTCAGTAATTTTCAGTTAACTGTGGTGATAATTAAGTCAAAACAATTCATACATAAACTGAACACTTTGCCTCATGAACTCTAATTATCTCCTATGGATGGATACCAATATTTTCAGGGAGTAAAAACTTAAATGTTTGTCCGTTACTCATATAAAGCTATTGTATGACTTCAAAGGTTCTATGTACAACTTTTATGATAATTTTACAGTGCTTTCAAACCTTGAATGCTTCTTTACCCATTCATTAAAAAAATATGTTAATATGTACCTTTAAGGTATTCATATGTACCATTCAGGGGTAAATAAGGTACAAAGATGTACCTTTTAGCTTTTGTACCTTAGGATGCGGCAGTTTTTTGCACTTTTAGGTGAACTATGCCTTAACTATGATTCATACAGGATAACTTTTACTCTCCACCTCCCTCATTCACTCACACACAAGTACAGTCTTTAGTCTATATCCTCAGGCCTCAGTCCACACTTCCTGAGTGTACGTCTGACGTATGGAATGGCATCCTGCAGAAACCACTCTCTCCTGTACAAAACCAGCATCACATCCAATAACAGACTGTGCTCCCTCCTCCTGCAGAAACAACACAGAATCAACTATGTAAGCTCTGACAGTCAAATATAATTCCTATAAACTCATATTCAGAAGATACATGCACATATGTTTGTTTGATTAACAGGCACTCACAACTGCTTGTAGAGGTTTTGGGGTTTATACAAAGGCTGTTCACAGTTGCTGTTGTTTGTGGTTTCAGACTTCTCTGTAAACTCCTCCTCAGGATGCTGAAACTCTTCATACTGACTAAAGCAGTATTCACTTCCTGCTGGCATGCCAAAAACAACATCATTAACACTAAAAGGTTACCTGCAGCCTAAAAACACTGAATAATGAATAAGGCTGATGTAGCTGTTTTTTCAAATGATATAAAGGAGAATATATGAATCTTTTGCCTTGCGTGATATCTGCAGGACACTGCTGAGACACATGGTGTGAGACGACAATCATCTCGGTGTTTGTTGTGACTGCGTGTGTGTGTGAAGTGTTTGTGTCTGGACTGCTGGATTCTGTAAAGGGTGCCGAGTTGATCTCCCTCAAAAATGACTTGAGTTTCTTTCTCAAACCAGCATTTTCCAAGCACACCTGCAGAAGCAGCATGCATACACATGCAAAACATTCATCTTTTGTTTATTTGTGTAATTATTGCCTTTTAACAAAAATAAATTGAATGAATACATTTATTATATACACTACCATTAAAAAGTTCAGGGTCAGTAAAACATTTTTTTTTAATTAATACTGGAAAAAAAAATGTAATATGGTTTCCAAAAAAATAAAAAATAAAAAAAATAAATAAATAAAATTAAGCAGCACAACTGTTTTCAACATTGATAAAAATAAGAAATGTTTGAGCACCAAATCAGCATATTATACTGATTTCTGATGGTTCATGTGACAATGAAAAGACTGGAATAATGGCTGCTGAAAATGTAGCTTGGCCATCACTGGAATAAATTACATTTTAAAATACATTGTAATAATATTTCACAATATTACTATTTTTACTGTATTGTTTGTCAAATAAATGCAGACTTTGTGAGCATAAGAGATTTCTTTCAAAAACATAAAACTAATCCTACCAACTCCAAACGTTTGATTGCTAGTATATGTCTTAGGTTACCTTTTCATAGGAACTTTTTGTGTCCTCTAAGTGTGACATCAGTTCAGCCTGTAAAATGAAATTAAACTGCAGTTCATATAATCTACAAATAAAGGGTAACACACATCTAATTTCATTCTCTAGTTAAGGTGTGGTGTTTTTTCAACACTAAAATACTTTATTCTATGCCTTAATATCCAGAGACAACTAGAAGTAAGTAATGTGTAAGTTGATTTCCCCAAAAAGTGTAAATAATATTGAGGTTTGTTTGAGCCTCCCAATGACACAATATAACAACATTGGCTCAACCTATGGTGTGAGTTTGGGAGCAGGACTATCTGTTTGACTAACCAGTGCCACACAGGGGGAGTATTTATGAAACTGTTTGAAGATAGTTACTATTTTAACAATTTTTCTTGGTGATGGTAGCAGCACAGAAATTATACACTTCTTTTAAGATTTGGTAATGGTGTATTGTTTCCAAGTTATCTGTAGAAATATCTGAAACATGACCTTATGAAAAAGTCTAAAATAATAGATAAAAATAATTGAATAATACTTTAAAATAATAAGAACAGAATGAAACTTGAAACCTTTTCAGTCTCGAACTGGCTGAGGGTAAGAGACACACTCTCTCGAAATCTTTTGAGGTCTTCTCTGCTGGTCTGTAGTTCTGCCAACAAGCTCTCCTATCATATGAACAGCACAATAATAACACGTTCATATAATCAAACAGATATTCTAAAACTCAACACTGGCAGGCTGTGTGTGATTTGTACCCGCTGGTTGTTATGGGTTGACTCAAGCTGGCTGTTTCTCTCTCTGGTGCTGTTGAGCTGTGTGAGCAGTTTCTGGACGTCCTGGGTCAGTCTCTCTCTCTCAGAGTCCAGCGTTTGTGTCAGCATTTTCTCTCTCTTACGACATGAGCTCAGCTCTGATCTCAGCTCCTCTGCTTCTGTTTGCAAACACACCTGAAGGACACACCTTTTTCAACACTGTGCATGGCACAAAACTCTTACACATACAATTTGCATTTTAAGCTGAGGGTTGGGGTTGGAAATGGCACACAGACTATCGTAAATGGTCAAATATACTTTTTTGATCAAAATGACCATCTTTCCAAAATATTAATGTAAAAACATTAAGGAATGTTTACCTGTATATTTGATTCCACTTTTAGATAACTGAATAACTTCAAACACTATTTGTTTAATTTATATATTTTTTGTTCTATTACTGTTCGTTTTCTTTTATTTTATTATAGACTGTTTCTATGTTTACTTAATAAGCATGCAATAAATTGATCAACAGTGACATTTATAATGTAACAGAAGTTTTCTATTTCAAATAAATGTTGTTCTGTTGAACTGCTGATCAAAGAAAAAAAAAGTTTCCACAAAAATATTAAGCAGCACAACTGTTAGAACACCAATAATAATATGTTTCTTAAGCATCAAATCCGCATATCAGAATGATTTCTGAAGGATCATGTGACACTAAAGACTGGAGTAATGGTTGCTGAAAGTTAATCTTCGTCAAAGGAATAAAAACTGTTCTTTTAAATTTAACAATATTACTGTTTTTACTGTATTTTTGATCAAATAAATGCAACCTTAGTGAGGTTAGTGAGTCTATTTAAAATAGATAACTCCGGAGTTGTTCCTATATAGGAACAAAGTGACATACTGTGATATAATCCAGCGCATTACTGGTACCTCTGCAGTCTTTAATATTCCCATATCTGCAGATGTGCCACTTGTAGATTCTTCATTTCCTCTTGTCTTTTCCCAGCTCAATCCCTCTTGTCTCTCCTGTGTTGCTCTTGTTCTCAACTCATTCTCCAGTTCTGCTACTTTTTGACTGAGAGAATCTCTGTCTCTCCTAGCCTGAACGATAATCTTGTCATATTCCTCTCGGATCTTTTGTTCCCGGGAACAGTTAGGACACTCCACAGTTGCTGAGGGAGCTGAAAAAGGTTCAAGAGAGGATGTAGAGAGCCGCTCAACAGAACGGCGCTGTGAAGATGAAAACTCTGATCCCTTTCCAGTTCTTTCTCTCCCTCCAGCATCATGGAGAACCACCCCCGACACGGAACGAGGCAGGGAGCGGGTCCTACCTGCAAAGCAGTTAAAAGTTCTTCTTTAGTGTTTAAAGTCATTACTGATTTTATTTGAAAATGCAGCTTGTTACCATCAGCTCTGTTTTTCTCATTTCCAGGTCGAGATCCGCGGCTGTAAAGCCCAGGTGGTTCGGTTTGGCCTGGTTTCTCCAGCTGGGGGAGAAAAGTTCTGAGCTCCAGCCCATCTCCACAGTGACCTGAGCTGAGTTTAGGTTCAGAGGGACTGACTGAACTCAAAACATGGGGAAGCAAGCATGTCTGCGACTGAAAATACAGCAAATGAAACACCAAATATGAAGATACCAGATCATACTGTCTGTTTTTTTTGGATCATAAGAAAAATGCAGTGAATGATAAAAAGTTAATTTCTTAAAATGTCAAAAGCAAGACATTATTAAAACAAAGCCTTAAAGGTCTAGTGTACCATCTTTCTATCAAACCTGTTTCATTACATGCTGGTCTGTCATCTAACTGTCAGACTTGTGTCCTGTCTGGTGTTGTAGTTTTCTGTCTCCTGCTCCCCTAGTCTTAGTTTTCCCTCATGTATGCCCATATTTGGTTATATTCCTGTTCCTGCCTGTTCCTGGGGGGTACAATGCTGTTTCATGCATTCAGAGTTGTTTACACTGTTAAAGAGTTGGATTCTCATGCTAAGCATGGCCAAAGTTTCAAAAAACAATTTGGAAGTATGACAGAGTATTTCTATTCCAAAAATCTCACTTCCGGGTTCGTACAAGTTTCGGAGAGTTTTTTTCGATCGTGTCTCTTGCTGACGTAGACGACGGTGGAACTCCTTATATGGGCATTTCTCCCGGAAGAACGCGCCCGTGCACGCATCGACCAGCGCGAGAGCGCGCTTCATTCGGCTGAGCTGCTGCACAGGACTCGCTCGCGAAGAATGTCTCTGAAGAAGTGTGTTTTTGGTTGTGAGGGAAAGATAACCTTGTTCAGCTACCCGAAAGAGCCCAGCGTTACGTGAACAGTGGATGCAGTTTGGTTTTCCGGGGCAGCAACGGAGTTTCTCAAGTGTTTTGTTGACGAACGTTTCATAAACAAGGCCCAGTTTGACACTGGATTTGAACATCATTTAATACTGAAAGATGGAGCAGTCTCAGCTATAAAAGATCCCGGTCATGATTCAGAACTACAGATGGTAAGTGAAACAGCATCAGATGTCTCTGTTTTGTTGGCGATCGGCGCAAGTGCGCGTCACTCTTTAGCTCCGCCCACACGGCACGCCTCCACGAGCTCGGCTTTTTCCGGAGAGAATCGTAAAGCTGTCTTTCTTTTATAAATATGATAAAACTAAAGACTTTATTGAGATATGAAGGATGCAGTACTACTCTATAGGTACTCAAGATTAACATGAGATTGGGTGAAACTGTGTGTGTTAGGTGTCCTTTAATAAAAAATTTCTATAGTTAGAACAGAAGTTTGTCAAATTTTTAAAAAGTCATTGTTTACAAATTTCTCATTTTTAGCATCATATCTGATAACTGCAATTAGTGTAAAGTATCAGTCACTGGCTTTTAAAATTAAACATTTAATGTTAAACAATAACCAATAATACTGAAAAATATTAGTAATAGGTACAGTAATAGTTAATTTTTACTACTTTAAATACTTAATTAAAATTATATTAACAATCATTTAGTAAATTTACGGCCAAACTTACAGAAAGTATACATCACAGTTGTGACTCATTCAAATGGCTAACTTGAGTGAGTCTGAGACTGCTTTTTGAATCTTTTTACTGACTTGTTATAGCTCATAAGTGAACCCAAATCGAATATCATAACTTGTGTTGTTTATGCATATGGATGCACAAAACAGGTTCCCAACTAAATTTTAAATAAAATATTGTCACACATTTGATCTTTTCTCATATTTGTAGCTGTTTTAGTTGCAATATGGGGGTCTGCTATGTAACTTTAAAGGGTTTGACATATGTGACCCTGAACAATAAAACCAGTCTTAAGTCGCTGTGGTATATTTGTAGCAATAGCCAAAAATACACTGTATGGGTCAAAATTATTGATTTTTCTTCTATGCAAAAAATCATTAGGACATTTAAGATTATGTTCCATGAAGATATTTTGTAAATTTCCTACTGTAAATATATCAAAACTTAATTTTTGATTAGTAATATGCATGGCTAAAAACTTCATTTGGACAACTTTAAAGGCGATTTTCTCATTATTATTATTATTATTTTTTTTTTTGCACCCTCAGATTCCAAATTTTCAAATAGTTGTCCTATCATAACAAACCATACATCAATGGAAAGCTTATTATTCAGCTTTCAGGTGACATATAAATCTCAATCTCTAAAAATTGACCCTTATGACTGGTTTTTTGGTCCAGGGTCACATATTTTATATGCTGTTTATAAAGGAACTTTTCAGCTATCTGACCCCAGGCTTGTTTCATGGGAATTTTATGGTATTTGTATCTCAGTTAAAATGTACATGAAAACTGAATGTCCCAATAAAACATTGGTATATTGTATATTCAGATTAACACTGTCCTCCTCTGGCTCAGAGTGTTCTGATGATGTTCTCTCTCACTATACTGTAACTTTAGAAACAGGCCACTAGAGGCAAAACTATTCAAATGAAGAGTCAAACTGATGAGCACAATAAAAGTTGCCCCTTTCATCTTTACGACTCACTCAGCTGCAAAAGGGCACTTGATATACAAACACATTCAGGGTTTAAAGTGAAGCTATAAATTATGTCTATGTGAATATGTGCTGTGTATGTGTGTGGGTTTAAATCTCACCTTTCTGTCAGATCCGACCGGTGGTAAAATCTGCTGTCTGTTCAGATGATTAACGTCCTTCTTCCCATTCAAATATACACATGAACACAATATTTTTGTGAGATTACGTAATTTATGAATGAGCTGATTTTAGAAAACAGTTAGATAAGAGCGGCGTGTGTAAAACTTCACCAGTATTGTGCATCTGGGTATGATCTGTAAGTGTTGTTATTGGGAAAAAAATCACTTATATTTAAAGGAATAGTTCACCCAAAATTGAAAATTTGTTGAAAATGTCCTCACCCTCAGGCCATCCAAGATGTAGATGAGTTTGTTTCTTCATCTGAACAGATTTGGAGCAATTTTGCATTACGTTACAATGGATCCACTCAAGTGAATGGGTGCCGTCAGAATAAGAGTTCAAACAGCTGATAAAAACATAACAATAATCCACAAGTAATCCACATGACTCCAGTCCATCAATAAAGATTATCAGTTGTTTGAACTGTCATGCTGACGGCACCCATTCAAAGCAGAGGATCCATTAGTGAGCAAGTGACGCAAAACTAAATTTCTCCAAATCTGCACAGATGAAGAAACAAACTCATCTACATCTTGAATGGCCTGAGTGTGAGTAAATTTTCAACAAATTTAAAGTGAAAAAAGGGTTAAAACTGTTAACAAACATTAGTACAAAGACAAATATAATAGGACAATAATTTATTGTGGTGTTTTTCAATTAAGGTGAGTTACATGTAGGAATATGATGCATCTGGGAAGACTGTATGCGCATTTGTTGAAGTGTTTTGTATATTCTGAAAGTATGTGTTTTCAGACTGAAAATGCTCCTGGGAAGAGTATGTATACCTGTTCAGGTGTGTAATGTAACTGAGATGTGTATATGGGTCGTGAAGGAACAGCCATGGCTCTGGAGGCAAACTGTAGAGAGCTGAGAGTTTCAGATATTAAAGATGATTGAGATGACACCGTGACCACTAAACACGTCCGGCAGTTCCCTCCCAAACTAAACCAGATAATAAAATAAACATCAAACTCGGAAACAAATGTTGAAGAAAGTGGAGAAATAATAATGCCGATGGTGATGATGCTCACCAGTCCCTAAGTGCTCGGGTTAGTTTAGATTCTCTGTATGGGACATGCTGGGACCCCACAGAGCTGAGGGCAAAAATCACCTAAAAAAGAAAGAAAGGATTGAGATTTTCTGTACTTTGCATGTTAATACTTTTTATAGTATTATATACATAATACCAGGACAGGTATCAAAACTTTTTTTTATGTAATTTATGTCCAAAATGACTCCCATATTATGGAATTTTTTCTTCAAACACAGTGAGAAAACTCATAACAGGGAATAAGAGGCCTCCACATTATCTAAATATAAATAATCAAATGAAGAGGCCAATATCCTGAAAAAAAAAATCATTTTCTCTGTGTTAATGTGACATGACATCTTCCCTTCCCTAAATGGACAGCTATGTAATTGTACAGATCAATTCCTCTGTCTAATTTCCTGCATATGCAGCCAACACATTGATATGATTAAGATAGGGCTCTTAGACTGATAAATAATCACTGGAGTACGTCTTGAGATACTCAAAACAAACTCTGCTCTTCAAAAATGCCGTTAGTCTGACCGGGACAACAGTGATAATAGATAAAGCATGTTCTTTTTTTGCTGACATGTTTGAGGTATTACTAACATTTCCGAATATGGTGAGGGAGCGTTTCAGCATCTTGGTCTCTTGTGGGTTTTCATTTGTGGCATTGAAAGTTCTCTTAATGTCAGGAACCACAGAACTACGAAACTGGGGGTAGAGAAAGAAAGTGAACATTAAAACTGAAACTCTATTATTTGTAACCCAAACCTTTGTATTAAAGTATATAACAACACTGTATATTCTGTTGAATGTCTTGACCATTTGTTGCAGGTAATCAACAGTACTAATATTCAGAAAAACAACACAATTATGACATGATTTCTTTTTAGTTAATATTGAACAAATATATGTTTTAGTTAGATATAGTTACTTTGTCAGCTTATTTGTGCTCCGACAACAAAAACTATTACACACAAAGCCATGTTTGTTGTGCCTCTCTAAGCAATACGTGGAAGATAGTGTTTTATTACACTACAACTGAATCAACCATTTTGAACGAATCATTTGAATGAATGAAATTCAAAGACTTAATCGTAAAGGCACATCACCAGTTTAATTCCTGGATGAATCAGCGTGTTTGATGAAATCAATTAAGTCAATAATTCAAAGACTTTATCGTTAAGGCAGTTGTTTGAATCAGCGTGTGCCATTTGTGTTTGAACGACTTAGATGAATCATTCATAAAGACGATCAATCATTCATAATGACTCATTCATAAAGATGATCACTTGTCGCCACCGACTGGCGCATTGATGTTTTTTCTTTAGGTAAACATTAAAAACAAATTCAAAAACTTGTCCCATGGTTAAAAATAGTGGTCAGCATTTTAGAATAATCATACTATTTTACTTTTATAATAGGTCAATCCATAGTGGTCAATCAGTTTCTTACTAAAATATCATGATCTGACACAGAAACATTTCAGAGTAACATAAACTTACTTTGCCTGAGCTTGCCAAATCCACCTAACAAAAAGCAAAAATCATGCGAGTTTCATAAGTAAATCTTTATTAATTCACAAGTATGGTGCTCACTACAAGTATGCCAAGAATGTGTACTTCACACAGAGAATACCTAATATTTCAGTTATGCCAAAAGGAGTCTCCGATGCTATCATCTTACCAGAGTGAGTTTGCTGGCTGTCAAAACTCCCTCTGCAAACATTAAGCACAAACACACACAAAGGGAGGTAGTTAATCAGATTTATATTAATAGAACATAATTACACCGCGACACTGTTCATTTGCAACACACCACTGCGGGGGGTACAAGGAGACCCTGTGGGAGGCTCTGGTATGTTCATATCTCCCTACAATAACAATCAGACTGCAGGCAGAGGTTCCTAGAGTTGACTAATGCGTAGGGGGTTGACTGAGGGGAGCTATTGACCGACAAATGGACTGAGTTACACATTAAAAACAAGTAAAAATGTTACAGAATGTAAGTGTAACTCTCCTAAAACATCTTTAGTATGAAGAATTAATTGTATTAATCTATTAAGATAATAAAAACAAGGCAATATACATAATTCAGGGAAACTTTAGAAAGACATATATGTTTAGGAAACATAAAAACACCTACCAGGGGACTGGAGCATTGTGTTAATGACCACAATGTTGAATACCATATGGGATCGGCATGGAAAATCTCCCTTTGAAATCCCTGAGGAATATTAGAAAGGTATGACAAATGAATCTGATTTAATAAAGCAAGCTGAGATCACTCTGATCATCATACTTCAAATGAAATAGTGTTTGCTCATCAGATCAGATTGAGTTACTGGCTCTTACTTGTGTGTCTGAGGGCGGAGCCACGGCGATGCACCTGTAGCAGATCCTGGGCGGAGTTCACTTCTACCTCCGTCAACCCATCAAGACGCACCACCTCCTCACAATCACGCACCCAGATCACCTCACTCCCTTTTGGATCCTGAACATATGTAAGAGAGACACAAGAGCATCTGAACACTTTCCTCTATCTTAGACTTCAAAAGTTTCATATATTCCAAGATTTTTTAAAACAATGAGACCGTAAAAGTTCAAAAGTTTGGGGTCTGTCCACTTTTTTTTATATTCAGCAAGGATGCATTAAATTAATCAAAAGTGACAGTAAAGACTTTCACTTTGTTACAAAATCAACAATTATTTTACATTTATTTATTTAAAATAAATGCTTATTTTTTTTCAAAGAATCTTGATTTAAAAAAAATAAAATAAAGAGTTTCCACAAAAGTTTTATGCAGCACTGCATATTAAGCGGAAGTTTTCAACAGCGTTTTAAAATGATTTCTGAAGGATCATGTGACATTGAAATCTGGAGTAATGGCTGCTGGTTTGCGGTCACAGGAATAAATTACATTTGAAAATATATTAAAATTGAAAACATTTATTTTAAACTGCAATATTATTTTGCAATATTGCCATTTTTATTTTTTATTAAGACTTCATTCAAAAACATTAAAATGTTGTAATAAGAATCAAGCTTAATGGCAATGAGGCTTAATATTTCATCCCTGTAACTCAAACAGTATTGCATGGCGCCAGAAATACCAAAGCCATGTGAATGTTCCCATGAACTGAACAATATATACAATGTCATTTTCTCTGAAAAAAGCATCTGCCAAATGCATTAATGTAAGATAATTGTGATTGATTGATTTAATTGATACAGTGATTTACTTACTCTACAAATACTTACCAATAGGTCATAAATCTTTTCATTGAAAATGTGGTAGAACGAGACTCTGATTTTGCAGTAAGATGCCTTTGGGGCTGGATTTTTCAAATTAAGGATTGTTCTAGGATGCTTATGTACAGGTCCTATTATGTGTAGTCTGGTGAGCAAGACGCTATGAATGAGGAGTGGAATGTTACTGCAATATACAGTATGTGTTATACAGTAAGTCACTCTTATCTACAATAGAACATGAAATCTTAAGATATGACTTTCTAAAACCAACAGCCTGAAGGTTTGATACAGGCGAATATGTCCTCAGCAGCGCGGCTGATGATGCCTCTGTGTTTAGTTGACACGCTGCATCCCTGCATGGTATGAGTTTTACCGCTGCCCGGAGAGCCATAGACAATTACACAGCCATTATAACCCTGCATTAGATACTCGACCAGAGACTGGCACAAAAAGAAAGACAGATAGATTAGTATCTCAATTTACAAATAAAATATATTAAGGACTAGTATTAAACATGACAATCGTTGCTAAGAACATTCTTTGAACCTTTGTTGTAGACTCATAAACATCTCTCTGTGATGCCTCCTCATTTAAGACTGCATCAAGGTTTATAATATGAGGCTTGTGACTCTGGAGAAGGACAAAAATATTTTGAAAACATCTTCAACTTGACTTTATAGCATACTTTGGTTTCACTTGAATCATTTCATACTGTTTTTTGCAAAAGAGCATGATGAATCTAATTAAGTGACATCTTTGATCTCATTCGAATCAACACTCACCCTTCCAGTGTCAACAACTACTCTGTTGAGATGAGTCACTTTGATGGAGGCTCTGGGTTCATCTAAAGAGACAGAATGTTCTGGTCTTTTCGCTGAGGAATTGAAAAATTTGGGTTAAATAGCTTCAGGATGTTTGCAGAAATCAAGATAAGAACAATGGAACGAGGTGATACAAAGAAATAAAGTAATCATGCAAACCTCAGTAAAAGTTGTGCAGACCCATATACATTGTTTTTTATATATGTGTGAGAGCATGTGTGTAAGACCTGTGTGTGAGTGTGTGTTCTTACGGGCACACAGACGGACGACCACTCTGAAACTCCTCTCTGTGTTTAGGCGTTTTGTTGCAGACATCCTCTTCGAACTTTGGCTTCTTGCCCAGTGGATAAATGTTGTAGACAAAGACAGAGATATAGATGCATGATTATAATCATAAACAACAATTTAAACATTAAATTAAAGAATAATGTAGCTTGCTTTTTAGCCGAATATGATCAAATTAATAACTAGTACCCGTTTTTCAGTAGGGCAGAGACAGGTCATCAAAAAAGTGGAACAGCAGTTTTATAGAAAATATAATACAAGAACTCCAAAAACGTTTATCACATTTTAAAATATTGTATGTGTAAATATGTAAAAAGTATAAAATATAACATTAATTCTAATATTAATGTTGTTCAAATTTACATGAAGTTTTACAGGAATAAATGTTAAACTTAGTTTTGATATTATTATTATTATTATGAGCATATATTATTATTATTGCAGTTAAATGCAGTAAAGCTGTGATAGTCAGAAATTACCATAAAATACTGAGACAACGATTTTGGTAAATAAGGACTAATTCATATAATCCATAGCCAATACATAGACGGTACACCTATGACTTTTAAATAATACAATAAACATAAAACTTTAACTCACAAGCATAAAGTGTACGATAAACACCACAATGTACACGCAAAAACCAAATGAAACTATATATATAAAAAAACACAATAAACGAGAGTTGGCCTACGCAAACTGTGCCTGTTTATAACATTATGTACTGAAATTAATAACAAAACTATTTGATATTAATTAAAATGCCATAGGCCTAAATATAAATTTAGTTCTCTTATAAAGTTGATGCGCTTCAAATCGTCAAATAAAAACACAAAGTGAGATAAGATAATTTGTGGAGAGACCTACCTCTGTTCAACTGCTTCAGCTGTTTCTTTATGAAATCAAGCTCCAGTCTCTCCAGAGCACATTACTCCTGGAATAACAACCTTGGAATCCAATTCCAGATAACCAGCCTGTCTCTGTAGAGCTGCGAATATCACACTTGGAGTGTTGCTGACATGTTTTTGTTTTAATATTTTGAAAGCTCCTGTTGTTCATCACTCCTCACCTCAGGTCGCGCGGATGAGCGCGTCGTCTCGCGCACTGTTTAATTGGCGTTCATGTGATCCACGCGCGCGCAGGAGGCGAGTCAACTGTGACTGTGTGCTGAAAATGTCAACATTTTTTAACCAATAATTCAACCCCTCCAGAACAAAAATAACTGCAAATTATCTTCAGATTTGGACTTAAATGTTATTTTTCATTACATTCAAACTTAAGCAATAAACTATATCTTACTAAAACACATCTTAAACCAGTATAAGATGGTTTTCTTGATGGTTTAAGATGGTCTCACAAACAATTTTCCGAGCTTATCTGAAAACTGTCCAAGAACCCTTATAAAACCAGCAAAATGAAGAGCTAAAATCAGAAAATCAAGATGTTAGGAATGATCTGTCCTGTATGTTGTTTGCGGTTTTGCAGACTTTTGACTTTTAAATAAGCTTTGCTTTTTAAATAAGCAGCATGGTCATATTTGTATATTGATACAGGGTTGTATTTCCAACCATGCCACACTTTTTTACACCCAGACGTTGCCGGAGCACCAGTCTGGAATGCTTGTGTGTGACAACTTATGGCTGTTCCTCTTGACCCCCTGTACCTCTCCTCCAGCAGTGTCCTTTACTTCTTTACAAGGTGCTTGGAGGAGGAATGTGCATCATAAAATGAGACGTTTAAGCTTCTGATGCCCCAATGCAACATAGGAGTCACACATATCCAAGGGGGGACGAGGGCAAAGGATGGACTTTTTGATATAACTCTAAAATACATATATTATGTCAATACACTGTCAGAAATATTGCACAATTTGAACCAACATAATTGAATAATCAAGATGTACTATACGCACAATGAGAGCAAAGAACCACTTCTCATTGTATAGCATTGTATTTCATACTGTACCAGGGATTGTGAGTGAAACAAAGAGGGAGAGAGAGAGTGATGGGACACAGCTTAGTGCTGCCATTACCAGCTGTGTCAGTGTCAAAGGGCACAGATTCCTGATGCTCTGTATCTCGGTGTCTTACAGTAGTTTAACTGTGTCACTTCACCTGACATTTATCCTTTATCTAGAGCTAGCTACATTGGGTAAAATTTCATCTGTTACCATTTGTTGTTAGGGGGTTGTTAGGATAAAACCAAAAGGCCTGCAATGTGATCACAGGGGGGGCCGAGTCAATATGTTCAGGGGGCCCTGAAACCATAGTGGTGCCCCTGGGTATAATAATTATTATTGTTATAATTATTATTATAATTATTATTAAAATTCATATCCTTTATTAAGTGGTTCTTAATATCGTTTTAAAATTAGACAAAACAAGAATTAAAATTAACTATAACTACTAAAAATCATTTTGCTACTAAAATAGAGAAAATAGGAGAATTCATGTAAATTTTTATGCAATTTTTATAATGAATATACATTTTTCTAATTATTCCAAGTTCAAAAAAATATTTTATCAGGTAGAATTTGCAAGGTAAATAAATAAAAAGTCCTTTTCCTTAATCCTTATTCATTACTCATTAAATCACACATGACTGGAAAAATGTAAATTCATTGGTTAAAAAGAATGGGAACCCTAAAGTACATTCTACTCTTAACACTTCTGGAATTCTGAAATGCAATTATTGTGTTGTTACTAGACAATGGCGCCTTGGAATCAAAAAGGTTGAAAACATGCGCACTTAATAGTGCAAATCACACCTATAGATGGCAGTATAGGCTTAACAACACTATGAACACGAGACAGTACAGGTTATGACCCACATTGCGAAGGAAGAAATCATTTATCTCTTTCTGTTTGTATGATTATATAACATTCATGTAAATTACATTATGTAAAACATGCCCCTTTTTCTGGACTATTAAATAAAATCTCACTCGATTAATATAGTGCTGCAGATGTTATAAATATTATGCTTTTTTTAAGTATTTTTAATGGACGTCAAAATTTAGACAGTGTATATAAAAATACTCCACATATTTTAAATTCTAAAGTGTATACTTTCAGAAGTAAATTGTTAAATAGGTTTGTTGAACACTAAACTACCTGTTTAAATGAGTAGGGGGTGGACTGGATTGACCCTTGAACAGTATTTCTGGAAGAGGTTCTACTGGAACCCACCAGACAGGATTCCAGTTGTAAAGTGGGTCAGGGGGAGAGAGCTCATGTTTCCACGGGAGTGAATTTTACTGCAGGCACCTAACTTGTCACACAAGCTCAGGAAATAGATTATTACCAATTACAACACAGGGCCAGTTTAAAACCTCAAACCCAAAGTTATAGAATTTTCTGAGTTCTAGAACTTCAGTGGAATCCGGGGGGCTTCAGAATGTCACTTGGGTGTTTTCTGAAAAGTTCTAGACTCAAACACATTCCCTGGGCATTCCAGAGACTGTTGAATCGAATCAGATCTTCAGCTGGATGTGGCACTGGCAAACACAAACAGCAGCAATGCATTCAAACAACTGTCACAGCATGTCAAATGAGGCCTGCGTCTGCATACGGATCACTCGTGAGAACATAAAAAGAGATGCGTTTCTTGGGATGTGCATATTAGAGTAGAACTATTCAAGGAAAATGCACCAGAGGAGAAACTCAACACTACTCTTCCGTGCCAGTCACGTCACTCTCGAGATCTATTCAAACAGCAGGATACTGTTAGAGCTCAGTGGATGACGGGTTTTGTTTTAACCAAGGCCTTGGAGGAGCATTAGTGCGGAAATGGACCTCAGCTGCTAGGATAGAGCAGGTGGAGGGTAGAATTCGTAAAGATCAGCTTGTTTGATTCCAGCTGCTTGTTTTTGAAATAGTGTGGTATACAACATCCTCTTTACCAACCTAACGTGGTGCTGGACTTAAAGGGATAGTTCACTCAAACATTAAAATTCAACTGTCATCATTTACTCAGCCTCATGTCATTCTAAACACATATGACTTTTCTTTTGTGAAACGGTGTTGTTATTAACTGAAATTATTGAAAAATGCTGGTAAAATCTATATAAATATAAAATGACAGGACAAAATTAATACAATTAAAATAAAAAATAAAAATAAGTTAATTTAAAATATTAATATATATAATAGTATAATATATATATATATATATATATATATATATATATATATAAACACTAGTAGATATTATGAAAAGTGCCAGAGTCCAAACAAGATCCCATTTGACTTTAATTGTATAGACAAAAATATATTTTTGTGTGTTCTGCAGAAGAAAGTACACATGAGGGTGAGTAAATGACATTTCATTTTTGGGTGAACTATCCCTGTACTTCTAATCTCCAATTACGAATTTACACAAAAGAAAAAGAAAAACCCAAGAGAAATCAGACAAAATTATAAAATTCTTCCAACTTTAATCAGTTCAAAAAGTTTCACAACAAATGCAACACATAGTAAAGGGGGAAATTCACCATTGATAATCAGTATTTGGATTGGTACATTCTTCTTCCTAATGAGAATGTTAGCATTTATGTCGTTTTCTCCAAAATAAACTCTTGAATTTATTTGGACAGGACTTTAAGATAAAAATGAAAAATGCAAAAATACAAAATTAAATGTAAACTGAGATTTATTTTGCTTTAAGTAGTGTCCTGCAGCACTACAGCATGGTAAACAATGTAAATTAGTACAATTCAAAAAACTCCAAAGCAGTCTTTGAGTGAGTTAACATGAGCAGTTATAAAGGTGTAGCCTACAAGAACCCATAAATATTTCAACCACTTTTTTAAACTTCAATTTAATGAAAGCTCACAAAAGGAGCAACCGTCCTCATTGAGGAAAACAAAAAACCTGATGTCGGCTTAGCGACAACACACACGCACGCTCGCACACCCACAACAAAACAGGACGAAACATCCGCGTGTTCCCATGGTAGTAAAGATGCTGTACAGTGATGCTGATATGAACATATAGAGGGGCTGCTGAACACTCATGTGTAGAAAAAGCAAACAGAGCGTCGTTTCGAAACGCCACTCACAACCACAGCAGCATCGATCAGACCGTTCAACTCAGCGATCCGCTTCACATTCTGCTGAGAGCTACTTTAGTCCCGAACCACTCACCCAACACACACGAATCACAGGCCAATGAGCACACAGCACCTCTGCTATCTCACCAGTCACAGACATTCGTTGGCATTCTCATTGGCTGGACCAGGTGCGTCGCTCATTGGCCCACACACTCTGACACTAGGTACCATCTACCCGCTGCCAGAACACATACAGCTCTCTGCAAACACAACAAACTGCACTCTGGTCTTTATATATAATATACATGAACAAATACATGGTGTGTGGAAGGAGAGGAGGAAATAGAAGGGAAGAGGGGCAACGAAAAAAATAGCGAGCACAAGCGAGTTAATTGTACAGATGTGACACTTCATGCACGTTCGGATTACAGTGACCAAATGGAAGCAGTTAACAATGGAAAGGTAATGCGTAAAAGTGTCTGTATGAAACGCGTACTATGCAAATAGGGCCACCGGGGTGACAGTATCTTTTACATATTGGCATTGTTTTGGTCAAGAGACAGCCAAGTGCGGAAATCGCCTCCTTGCAGGAAGAGCCTAAAGTACTCACACACACACACTTACGAGAAAACACACAGACGGCCCACAGAAGAGCAGCCACAACACCGCTTTAGTCGTGTGTTTAGTTTGTTCAGGAGTCAGCGCAGTGTGTGTGCTGTGCGTTTGCGTGTGAACTCAGTCGCACATCTCCTCGGGTATTTCGTGAGGGTTGAGGATGCCAGGCACAGACATCTGCAGCTTGTGTTTCTCCTCCTGGGCCTGACGCAGCGAGGCCTCCCTCTCCTCCAGAAACAGATCCGAGGTGTCCTCACCCGCAAATTCCTACAGGTACACAGAGAAACGGGTGAGCATTCGTGCGTTCTGCTTGCACTGACCACTCTGCCAGAACGCTGTCATCACTGCTATAATCGCTCTCTCTCCATCTCACACACACCTTCTGTCCCCGTGCACTCCAGATGACCCATACAGTTACACCATGCTTCACGATCCCTTAAAGGTCAAAGGGACAGCACTCTCTCTCTCTCTCACACCATCTCCATTTCCTCTACCACACACTCTCAGCTGCATAAACACTATTACTACTGATATCAAAATATTTGCATGTGGCAAAGATAAGATTTATTAACCGTTATTATACAATTGCTATGTTGCTATGGCTCTCAGTGTCCTAGCAGCTCACCTTGATCTGTACAAGGAAATCCCTCAAGTGTTCCTTGAATGCTGGGATGTCTTGGTTTAAACTGAACAGACCAGTCACAAATACTTTGACCTGGGCACTACAAAGAGAAACAGAACAAACATACAGTCAGACAGGAAATACTAATAAAACCAGACATAAACAGTCCTAAGTATTTCAAAGACTGTGGAACAAAAACCTTTTTTAATTAATCTGAGAGCAAGATGTCTACTGAGAGACAACAAACTTATACCTAAGAGATATGTTGTGCAATACTCAACCAAATGCAATAATCATCACAACAACTGCAATTGGTTTATATACATGCACTTGAGACACAGGTTCTTGACATGCGTGTTCTTAAAATAAATACAAAATAATTTGGTTACACTTTATTTTAAGGTGTCCTTGTTACAGTGTAAATGCTGAGTAATATTAATTAACTACATGTACTTACTATATGGTTAGGATTAGGATTAGGGTTCCTTGCATGTAATTATGCCCAATTTATTGTTATTATAATAGTAATTACATGTAATAGTAATTACATGTAATGGCTGCCCACTGCTCCGGGTGTGTGTTCACGGTGTGTGTGTGTTCACTGCTGTGTGTGTGCACTTTGGATGGGTTAATTGCAGAGCACAAATTCCGAGTATGGGTCACCATACTTGGCCACATGTCACGTCACTTTCACTTTCACTTTAATGTGTAACAAGGACACTTTAAAATAAAGTGCTCCCAAAAATTCATGTATCTCCAAAGCTCAGACTGGACAGTGCACTCTGATGTGCACAAGCTTAGGTACACTGTGGGATACTCACTCTTGTAAGTGTGGAAAAGCTGATTTGAGCAAGTTGGCCACATACTCTTGAATAAACACTTGGTTGTTGACTGGGTTTGAGGGGTTTAGAGCTGCACTGATTTTTCCTTCCTCGACAAGGTTAAACATGTACACCAGAATAGAAGCATGCATGGTCAAACCTGCAACAGGTTGAACAAACAGGAAAAGATGCATTTATAGATTTAATCATATTCCATAAAGTCACTATAAAAAATGGATTATAATGTTATAAAAAATAATATTAAAATATAAACATTTGTTTTAGAAATTAAAATGAATTTTAAATAATTGTTAATAATTAAATTGATTAATTTTTTAATCAAAATAAAACCTTAATACTCAAAATAACTACATGGTTACACAGTGTTTAGATAAAAGAGTCTTTAAAGAGCAAGAGATAGAGAAGCAAGTGGCCAGAACTGACCGGCTGTATGTGATGTATCTGTGACGACAGAGAAGATGTGTTGTAGGATGTCACAGAAGTATGTCTGATAGAAGCTTTGAGCTGCCGCTTCCTCCTGGGCCACATTCTGCAGCAGTGTGTAGAGAATCTGAAGGCCTGTATGACATTTTTCATGGTTCAGTTGTTGTATGCATGTTATGATAAATGATTAGGGTGAAGATTGCTTCGATAAATACATTTGTGTTCTCACCAGTGTCTGCCACATTTCTCATAGTGTGTTTAAAAGCCCAAATAATAGAGTCAAGTACAAGCTTAAACTGGGCAGGTGGGATGGCCAGGAATGCTGGGAAACAGTGAGAGTTCACCGCCTGCAGCAGGTAGAAGAAATGCGTCCGGTGTTCTGGGTACTCTTCAAAATCCTAAAAATAAACCCATGTACAAACAAAGAATATTACGCACTTCCAAATTCAAAAAAAGAAACATTTCAAAAGACTATTGAATAGAATGAACAAACAGAATCTGGTTTTAATAATAAATGACAATGGAATATTAAATATTTATCACAGAATGTTGAGAGATGAAAAAGGGCAGCTTACTTTGTTGATCATGTTTAATGTGCACTCAAACACTGCGTCAAATATCTGTGGGATCTCTCCAGTAATGTGTCCACCCAGTTTGTTTACAATTGTTGCCATGGTACTAAGCACTTCAGGTTCTCTTGCCGCTGGGACATTGCGCTGGTAATCAATGAGCACAGCATCCAACAGCGGAGGAACAAAATTCTCCCCCACCTGGAGTACGGACAAAACACACACATGCGCAGACAGGCTTAAAGGATGAGCGGATAAGTGTGTGTTGTGTGAGGACAGCACTAATCTGAACAGGTCCAGACTGACAGACCTGAAGCAGGTATAACAGAATTATCTGCACAGACACACCAATACTGGATCTAACCAACACAAAGACATGAGACCAGAAAGCCTCGAGCTGCACTTGCTTCCCAGATGAGATGTAATGAGCTGCTTGTGGGTAGTTGTTGCATAACGTCTCAAAATTGAGATTTCGTTTTTAAAATTAGATGAATGTATAAGAAATGTGAAAGAGCATCATTTGGATCCTGTTGCAATTTCTAAACAATTTTTCTTGCCATCACTAATTAACTTTAAATGTGCGGTGACAAAGATTTAAAAGTAAAAATATGCTGTATGCACAAGTTTTATATTTTTAATAATTTAAAATACATTTCAAAATGTATAATTACAAAATGCTGTTAGAATATTAAAGTTACTTCATGCTGCTGGTTACATTCCTACTTTGACATTTTATTTAAAAAGTTAAAAAGTAAAATGAAAAAAATATGATTAAAAAATTTAAGAATGCAATATGGCAAGACATGTCAACTACACATTTAACACCTTGATTTTCTTTTTTTACTTTCAGTACAGACCCTTTGCTTTAATAAATCTGTGATTTGTGTCTCACCATCTGTGGGTCATTGGAGCGGCTGACCCAGCCTGAGATCAGCTTCAGAGTCTCTCTCTTCACTGTGCGCATGCTCCTGATTAGAGGCTGCTTTGTCACCATCTCACCTATATAAAACAGATAACCACAAATCAGACAGAAAAACAAAGCACTTGTGGTTCTTGAGTGCAGTCAATTATATATGTTTACGCAATACAAGTTCAAATAAAGTTAGACTTTCTCATTAGTAAGAATTTTCTTTGGGTAACTATTTAGTTAAACTTCACTCATTCTGTTCTAGCTGCAGTGCTATATATAGCTGCCCAGACAGCCCTGTAATGGACTGCTGTTCACACACGCACATGGCGCTAAGCTCTGCGGCAGCCTTTTGTCTTCCAGCTGAGTGAGTTTGTGTAATCAAACTGACTTCAGTTTAATGTGGATCTGTCACTCTGAGATAACCAACAGCGATGCAAATACACACACGCGTAAGGTAATTCTGGAATTAAACTCACTATTTGTCTAAAACACATGCCCATCAGTGATGATAAACTCTGAAAACACGCACCATTAGTTTGGATGGCAGCAGAGATGTTTTCACTAAGGCACTTGTATACATTTAGCATGTCCAGGTAGATTCGGCCCAGCTGAATAACAAAAGGGTGTCCCACAGCTTTACATGCTCTGACATTGGTCTTCAGGATGCTACCCAACTGCTTCACTGTCTCCGGGTCCTTCAGGATGTCCACATTCTAAAGCAGGATAACAGCATCCATTTAAGGTCAGTCTTAAAAATGAACAAAATTTGTTGTTTGGGAAAAATAAAACAAACAAATGGATAAATAAATATCACACCTTGGTGGCCTGCTGAATGATGCTGTCCCACACCTGGTTAGGCAACAACATGTACTTCTCTATCAGGTGTTCCTGTACAGCCTGGTCGGTCTGCGCTCCAATCATATAGCCGACAGCTTCGTAAAATGTATGCACCTGAGAACAACAAATGGTTACACTGCAACATCTCCTCAAAAGTTGAATATTTCTAAAGCACAATGTGTCACAACGACACACGGAGCAGGCTAACTGAGATGGATGTGGTTATTTGGTACCTGCTGGGGCTGGAGGTCACAGATGATGGTGTTGATGTTGTTGAGGATCTCATCAATGAAGGGCATCACTTCTCCCACCTGCACCTGGACAAAATGCCTCCTGCACTTCTGAGCAATCTTAATGAACGTGTCACACGCCATGTCCTGCACTCCATCATGGGTTTCTAAGAAGAAAGAATAGTAAAATATTACTAGGAGAACATGATTTCCTCATAATCAAGCTAAAATTAGAAGCTCAAATATATATAACAGAGCTGCTCCATAAATGACTAAAATGCAGCACGGCTGTGTATGTGTAATCAAATGTGACATCAAATCTGCTTCTATTTAAAGATCAATCCAAAGATATCACAGCTGCATACAGATGCAAATCCCTCATTCTATTCTAAGGCTCAAAGACTTTGTGACTCACCATGCATGAACTCAAACAATTTGTTGACAACAGTCTTCAGGAATTTCCAGTGCGCACGTAGGAACCGTGGATATTGGCCCACTATGTACATGATGTTGGAGGCAATGATGGCCTTGTTATCCTTGCCTCTCTTCTGCTCACATAGACCCAGCAAGTCCTGTAGAACACATGGGCACATTATTATAGTTCTAATTTTACATTATAAGACTTTGTATCTTTGCATTGTAGGATTTCTGCACCTTAATGACAGTGACGAGGAACCGTTTCTCATCTTCTTCGTGCATGGCTCCACTGATGGAACCAATGGCCCAGCACAACGTGTTCAGGTTCTTCCAGGACCACTCAGTACCGTTCACCTGATTATGAAGCTTTTCTGTCATAATACGCTCTGTATCGGCATAGTCCAGATGGGTAAGATAGACTGCAGAGAGAGAAATATGATAAACACAGTTTAGTGGTCAAAACCTCTGCATTTATATTATAAAAGAGCAGAGCTCTCACCAAGCGTCTCCCTCATGTTCTTGTAGAGGTTAATGGAGTCTGTATCCTTCATGAACTCTCGAACCACCTCGCCCTGATCGTTTTCCACCACCAGCACTTCCTCTGGCTTGGCCATGCGGCTCACCATCAACAAACGCACCTGCAGGACAATAACACAAACATCCATATAGTTTCTGTCTAAAATCGCCATCTTAGGTGAAATTTCTTCTTGAACCTTCTGTTTGTGAGCCAACCTTAGACAGCACCGGCAGGTAGAGTTGTCTGCGGGGCGGTACATCGAAGTGTTGGCTCCCTGAGAGGAGAGGAGAGGTGGATGTTGAGAAAGGACTCTCTCTGTAAAGCTCAGCTGCCAGGTGGTTCCAGTACTCCAAACAGATCTTAAAGATCTCCGTCTCCTCCACCTCTGACACCAGCAACATGTAATGTAAAGCCTAAACAGAGAAACAAACAGGGCCTTAACACAATGGCATCAGTGACTGAAGCTGATTCTCCATAACTATGTGAAGTTCAGTCCATGAGTGTGTGTACCTCCATAAGCGTCTCTCTGAGGTTCAGTCTCTTTTCTATCAGCTGTCCGTGCTCTTTGAGGAAGGTGCAGAGGAACAGGCTGAGGTTCTGAATGAAGTTTTGCTCATCATCTTTACCATTTGCATACGCCAATCGAATGTTGGTGTTCAAAGGAAGCATCTTCAACAAACAAATAATAAAGAGAGCATCAGACTGGCCCAAAAGCAACTGGTATATGGGAACTTACTTTGATTTGCACTAGAGAGGAGGTTACCTGTTTGAGCTGCATCATGGTTAGAGTGAAGAGATTGACGAACTGCTCCTCGTACTGGCTGACACTGACTCCTGCTATCTCAGTCAAGCACTTCAGCGTCACGTTGCGAAACATCGGGACATTTAAAAACTACAGATCAACCCAAAAGAGGAGAGGTGCCAACAATTAACCACTGCTTTGTAAGTGTGAAATACAATCTCTGCAGTTATTATTGCATGACTATGTAATTATACTATTTCATTGTAAAACAAATAAATACATATGTTACAAATCCATTTACTGCACTATTATCTGGAATGCTTGATTCTGATTGGTTAAGTGATGCATGCTACAGTCTAATATTTTTGTTTTTTAATAGAAGTATAATTCAGTGTTGGTTAATACGGGGTAAAAATCGAATTATCTACCAAACAACAGCAACAGCAAAAGCATTCTACTACATTCCTAGTTTTTCACAAAGTCTGTAAGAGTAAGAAAATCTCCAGGTATGTTACCTTGTACACCAGAGTACTGATGAGTTTAGTTTCAAAGATATAACCCAAGGGAATCCAGTTGAGAAACCTCAGCAGAGTTTCTAATGTAGCATGCACAAGTGGGGCATTCTGGGAATTTTCCTGAGAAATGTATGGAAAGAAGAAAATACTTTTAGGCCACTAAAACTTAGTCATTAACATATGGTTTGTTGTGTATACAAATTAGCATTTAAAGTTAATCATTCAATCACAAACTAGAACAGCCAGAATATGTATTGAGCGAGTATGTGTGCTTATGATGAAGAAAGTCTGTATACCTTAGCAAATGGGAACATTTGTTCAACATCATTGTTAACGTATGTGAGAAACAATATGAAAACAACACTTACCATCACAAACTGGCACAACTGGAATATCTGGGAGAACTCATTGCACATGCTGCAGAAACCAGATCACAAAACAATATGGATTAATTAACAAGAACAAGTAATGTGAATATGGCCTCATTCTCAACCATAAAATACGACAGATATTCTCTTTTAATGCCGTCGTACCTGTCCTTCAGGTGTTTGGCTTTCACTTGTGTCATCTGGCCACTGGAGAAGTCAAACACCTCTTCACTGAGGAGCTTGAGAATGATCATATTGTTCTGGCAAAGGCTCTCACTGGTGCGGCTCGCTCCAACAATATCGCTGATAAATGTGGGCCAGTGTTTTGGCCACTCCTGCTTCAGGATCTAAACACAAAAACATCAAGTAATATTACACAAACCAAATATACACACACATCATTATGTTATGTGACATTTACTGCTGTTCATAAACCTGTGGCTATGAATCTATAATGTACTAAGGAAAAGCAGTCAAACAAACCTCACCTGTACTAATATCATGTTGAGTTTTCCAATGTACACTTTCTCTTTCTGAAAAGAGGCAGAGCATAGCATAAAACAGACAGCCGGACAGAAACCACAGGAAGACGGTAAACAAAATAAGTGGACGTTCACTGACCTCAACATTGGCTGCATCTGATGATGTCTTGATAATGAGGCCCACGACATACTTTTTAATGCCTGAAATAAAGCAGAGCAGTGAAGAGCGTCAATGCGTACAGTAAGGCAGCATAAAACCCCATGAGCTCTCCATCCGGATGAAAGAAGCTCGTCTCAGAGGACTTGTTATCTGTTCATCTGCAGATCTGCATCAGCATATTAAAGATTTTCTGCCTTTTTCACATTTGAAGAAACAAGAACACTACTTGAAATTAAAATTTAAAAGTGAAATGTTTTAAAGTGAATGATGCAATGTTATGTCTGTTGACTGAATATCAAATACCGCTTAATTTAACAATTTTTAATAAGAAATATTTGATCCAGATAAATCAAAATTAAATTAAGAAACTAATGTTATACCACAGTATTTATATTATTTTCTTTCCCTTTCAGTGTCATTTCAGTCATTCTTATGATTCGTTTCAGTGAATCATAAGTCAAACTAACCAAACTCTTTGTGTAACATTCTATTTATTCGTTTGGCTGGGTGCAGACTGACAGCTCATACAGAGATGTGTTTTAGATGTTGTTGAGACATCAATATTGGTTAAGCTGTATGGTGTAGAAAGTATCAAAGTGATGATTCATTAGCAATTTAAAAATCTTACATAATGTTTTTGATCACATGTGATCTTCCACAGAGCAGATTCTGTTTTTTTCGGAAACAGATGAACACTAAGCTGAGCAGACGACCCTCCATGCATTTTTAAAAGGGGAATTCAGCTCAACTTGGCATCACACACTTGATTCCAATGAATGTGTTGGCCTGCTAGAAACATCTTGTAGAGTCAAGTCCGTCGCAGAGTGAACCGTTTACTTCTACATTTCAATTATCCCTTCACCGCTTGTCCAAATCAAGCCTTTGAGCTGCTTATGACTTAAGAATTGATTTAGACTGAGCTATGAATTACTTGTGGTGAGGGGAATTCTTGTGAGTCAGTCTTACCTTCACACTGGTTTCTGGGCAGAATCTTCCATCTTGTTTTAATAACTGTTTCCAGAATCTGCAGAGCATAGTACTGTAATGCCAAGAGAACAAATCAAGAGTTAATGATTCAAACATTAACCAGTCAATCTGCCAGAGCTGTATCATTACACAAGGAAAACAAAAAAATTGCTCTTAACTTTGACTGCCTAATATATTTTCACACACTCTTTGGTTTATTCCAAATTAATTCAGATTGGAAAAAAAAAAAAAAACATCATGCAGATTTGACTTCAGTAAGAATTTTATTATACTCAAAAAGAACCAAAAAAATAAATTAAAAAAAATAAAAATCCATAATCCCCCATCAAAACTATACAATGTTTGTATGGGATTCTGTAGAGGTTTTGCTGTTTCTGGCCATGTCACACCAGAATGTGAAAGACATGAAAGAAGACGTTAATGGCAAACAGCTAATGGTTTGATTCTGTGCCCGGCCACAACAAAGCAAGCAGCTTGGGAGAGCAACGCAACAACTGTGTCCCAAAACAAAAAGAACCAAAGGATTCTTTTAAGAGTCAATAGCCACTCACAAGGCTTTAATCATCAGTGATATGTTTCCCGTTGGTCAAATAAAGAACACACCCCTTTCTGTCTTTATGCGACACTACTGTTTTCATCGGTAACTGGTGTGGGTCTCAGGAACAGCAAGACGAGCCACAGGATTGGGTCTATAGACTGCCTTAAGATGTTTTATATACTGCTCTTAAAAGGGTATTCATGGTGAATTAGTGTTCTTGTTATGGTCACTAGTGTTATTTGGATTAACAGCATTTCAACTGTAGGGATTAATGAGAAAATAGAAAAAATGTTAATGTGTTAAAGCAACACAGGGAATACAGGTCACATACTAAGTGAGGATATTAAAGGTGAGGCCTGGAGAAGTAGGTTACTTGCATACAGACACATTTAACCCTGTAAAAAAATCACCAGGATCCTTTCACCTTTAATTTTTCATAGATCAATAAATAAAATAAATAAATAAATGAAGGCAAGACAGAAAAACACTGCAACATCACACAAAGCATCAAGCATCAAATTGCTCACGTGATGTTGCAATGTTTCTTGGTGTACAATCGAGACAAGAAAATAGGGTAGACTAGGGTAGAGGAGAAATGCTTGGGGGAAAAAAGGGGAACCAGCACACAGCACAGAGACACTGATAATCCCTACAGTGGAAATAACTGTTACTATCCATAACTGAGGTTAAAAAAGGGGGTAAACTGCCTGCCTATCTCCCTGCCGTCTCTGAGCTCCATATGAGGCATGTGCAGTGTGAATGGAGGCACAGCAGAATTGAGAGTAAGGGAATGAAAAGGTAGACCTTGTGGAGGCCTGCCGCCAAAGCCTAGCTGTGTCAAGGTGCACAGGAAGACACACCCCTTTTCGTCCTATTACAAGCAATCAACATAATGGAACATTGTGATTAATATCAAATATGAACAACTTCAATTATTTGTCTTTTGTTTGCTTTTTCACCTACAAAAAGGCTGTAAATAAATTAAGCAAAAAGCCAAATGTTCAACAGCACTTTAATGCGATCTTTCTGTATGTTGCTTGATGAATTTAGACAAATTCAAAGAATTTACCTGCTCTGTATATTTTCCTGTCTGTTCTTCTAGAGCCCTCACTTTTGGGCCATTATCATTTTGAAATTACAGATACTGTTGATAAACCAACTCAAACATTAGTAATGTCCAGAGTGTTAAGAGCAATCTTAAAAGGCAAGCAGACGGCAAACTGGGTCAGCAGTACTTTGAGGAAGTCTATTAACACACTGAGGAAGACAATTCATCCCAAATACTTCACTGTTCACAAACTACTAAACGATTTACATTCAGTCCTCACACTACAAAGTGAACATATATGATACGTTGATATGAACTCTGGGAGCGTGTAGTTTACTAATGCAGAAATTCTGTTTCAGTGTACTAGAAATTCTACACTATGAATGAAAAAAAAAAATGAAATAAAAATCCATGGAACTTGGATCACATGGATCAGGTGTTTTATATATCTTGACCTAAACGGTCAGTCATTAACACACCTCTGGCTGCTGTGCAGATGGAGGTACTGAGGTATTTCACTGTCAACCGAGGATCCTCACACACCAATTTTAACTATGACTTTGCTTGACCAGGACAAGGATGTGAAGAGAGGTGTAGGAAAATGTGATCTCACATGTGTACAGAGGAATCTATTTTTGGCAGGATGCTAAGCAACCCCAGTACACTTAAGAAATGGGTATTGCTGGTTTGAAGGGAAAGAAAACAAAATTGTGTTCCTGTATAATGTGTGATAAGATATCAGATCTTCCTCAAAGTATAGAATCCATGACCCTCCACCTGAGTAAGTTGGGACTCAGCTTACTTTGGTGTTCATATTCTGAGAGAACTCCAGAATTGTGTCAACACGTGTCCATGCGTCTGGGTGCTCCTTCAAATGAGTCAGCACCTCCTGGGCCATTCTTTGCTAAAACAGAGAAACAATTGTCGTAACTTACACTATAACAACAACAAAAAAAGTGGCTAAATATTAATGATGTTAATGCATACACTAGGGTATAAACACACACACACACACACACACACATATACATATGTGTGTTCTGCTGCTTAATATTTTTGTAGAGAAAGTGATATTTCTTTTCAGGATTCTTTATTGAAGTTCAAAAGAACAGAAATCTTTTGTAATATTGTAAATGTTTTATTGTTGATTAGTGTAACTGGTCCTTGCTGATTTTTTTTTTTTTGGTACTGTACTTCACCTGTTTTTGAGAAAATCTTAACTCACCTGTGGCCCAACCCCATGGTACAGACAGTTGACCACATTATCCAACAGGTTGATATCCAGTTTCTGGTTAAAGTCCAGCAGCTGTCTGGCTGCGTGGTCGGCTAACATTGTCATAATTGCTGGCATAGAGCTCTGTAGGGGACAGGGAGGAAACATCCAGCAGGGGAAAAATCAAGTGAAATGAACATTTGGGTTCACAAATCCAAACAGCTGACCATTA
The DNA here is from genome assembly GCA_039654775.1 of Spinibarbus caldwelli. NCBI lineage: Eukaryota > Metazoa > Chordata > Actinopteri > Cypriniformes > Cyprinidae > Spinibarbus > Spinibarbus caldwelli. The sequence goes on along the minus strand of CM077250.1, from coordinate 13,210,429 downwards.
CCCCCCTCCCTCGACCCAGGACCATCCAAAAAGCCTTATATGACCTGGCCTGCCAACACACCAATGCCTGCTGGAGGGTTTAATCCTCAATAACAATGGGATAGGTGGGTGGCGCGATAAAGGTAACATGCTCGCAGAATGAATATCCTAATATGTCCGAGAAACAAGGGCCACTCACTGGACTCGTGATCACATGAGCCATTCATCTCTGAATGAGACCACGTGCTAGGCAGCCCTTTCGCTGACGTCATTCTGTTTACATATAACACAAGAGACGTACCGAGCTCTCCGACTTACAAACTGTCCTTTTCTACTCGTATCGAGCTTTTATAAGACCACGAGACTTCGATAATGTTTACATTCAGTTTGAAGGACACTTGAAAGACCAATGCTCAAGCTAATTCAATTTGCACCCCGGTGCCAAACTATTGCGTAACGAGGTAACGTTAAGCATTACGGCCAAGAACCCAGAAAAAAGTTTGGCATTGGAGGACATTTCAAGAATTTACTTGGACACGACACAGTCAAGCTTTGTGAGACCACGAGTCTCTCAGGCCTAAATAAAGCGATGGTGCCATAACTGGTCCTCGGTACTGCGCAACCTGTTGATTTACCCGCCTTTTCCATACCTCACCTTATTTTATTAAGTAAGCAATGGCCACAATAGGATCTGTATCCTAACATAGAGCTACTTATCAGCTGATTTCATGCACACGTCTTCAAAACACAACTGGGCTGGACTGAGATTCACGCTGAGGAGCGCAACAACTTACACTACTGATGCGATCGCTGTGGGTTGTTTAGCCACGTTTATGCGTTAAAATGCCTAATAATGCATCGCTTTACATACAGTGGCAACAATTACGCATGCATGTTATCATACTAATGCGCTTAAATGGACAGCAAGGCAAATGCTTTAGTGCGCAACTGACGTTAAAATCGGTCCAGCGAGCACCTCGTCCATAACAAACACCGATGTTTCTGACGGTCTACACCCGTCTCAGATGACTTCTACGGGGGTGACTTTGCAGGGATCTCCCTCCCTGACTCCGGAGCAACCCCTCCCACCAACAGCATGCTCTGCACCCTACACCTGAAAGCTCTGCAGGCTTTGCTAGCAGTAAACCAGGTAAGAAATAAACCGCGTGTATTTTTATATGTCGTTAATTCGTCAAACCAATGCTACAGCTCTACAATTGTCCTGAATAACGTTACATTTTGCAATTGAATTTTGCTCGCTGAAACAACATACTCTGGGGCTGCGCTGATGGTTAGCTATCAGTAACTTAGCTCGTGATGTATTTGCTATTGTTTTGATGTTACGTGAGATAAAACGATTGTTAAAACAGACAAAACCCAGAGACATTATTCAGTCCAGCCTGACACCAGTGCTGAACACGAGCCATCACGCAACACACCCGCAACATCCCTCATAAACCCTCAGCAGCAAAGCCGTTTCACTTTCTCTCGACCTTAACCTCCATACGTGCAATTTCTAGGCATTTCTACACAATCTCACAGCATCATCATTCTCCACAGAGCACAAACCAACCCAAGCACTCTAGCTGCAAGTTTTCACCCCATATTTACCTACCTAAAGTCCAAGCCTTTGAGAGAAAGAAGGTGGGCTTGTCTGCCAGAGTTGCTAAAATTATGTTTATTTGATCCAGTATCGTTGGTGCCTGGTTTGTACACGCTTTCTGGTTTTAGGATGAGCCGATGACTGGCCAGCAACACTATTCCTCTGTGAAGACTACACGAGCTAGCTGCTTGATATAAGGACCACTAGGATGTGAATTCCGCACCAACAATCACGGCGAGTTCTGTATTTTCTCAGTCCGGTTCATTTTACGAAACAAAGTTAACCTTAATTAAGTAATGTGCTCTGTACTGAAGTATATTTTGCACCAGGGCGGTAATAGAGACTGAGCCTGTGCCTCTTCTTCTCACAGGCAACAAACTCGTAACCGGTTGAAACCGGTTCAGACTGGGAGATTCCATCTCGGTTTAGTTTTCAGCCGATGGCGCCGCGAAAAGTTTGGATTAACGTCACGCCCATGGAGGTGTGCCATTGGGCGCCGCGTTGCTAAGCGCGTCCTTACTGGCCACCCATTGGACGGCGCGCACGTCAATCAATCTCAACTCTTTCGAGCGCCCACGCGACTGCTCCGCCCGTTTAGAGAAAAAGAAGGCAAACTGCGTGCAGAGTGGACTTGTAATTTGCGATAATATTATGGTCGTGTTTATTTGTTGCTTTTGCAGGGAAATGCAAGTTCCGCGTTAACGTTACGTATTTTGCGCGACTCTTCCGAAAAACACCCGCGTTTATACATTCCGTGAGCTTTACACGAAGCGTATTTTGATATTCATCAACAGTGATCGCTTGGTAATTGTACACAGGTTCGGAAAAATGAATTTCACGGTGGACTGAAGGAGATCGAGGGCATCGGGTCCGTGAGGCGGATGTTGGAGCTTGTACTTGTGCTGATTGTAAGCTGGTAATTTTCCACGAGCCTCGAAGGGGAGTGGTTGTTCAGAGTCAGGGTATGAGACGCATGGCATGGGTCAGAGCCTGATACAATTGGCTTGTGATGGTCTCCATAAACTTAACTACCGCGAAGTTAACTCCAATAAGGCAGTGATGGATGATAAACACATCGAATCACTCGAAAACATAATAATAAACTGTCCGTGCGGTGCTTCATAGGGACGTCAAACGCGTGCGTGTCCCCCCCTCCTCCCTCTTTGGAAGTCACGTGACGCAACGCCACTTAAACGTCAGTTGATGGAAAAATACTGGATTTTGTGTTCAAACTACTGTAGTGTGTGTACTGAACAAAGACTGAGAAAAAGAATACATTGTCCTGAAGTCAAGATGTCATTTATTCAATATTATTATTATTATTATTATTTCACAAGGTCATGGTGTGCACTTTATACATGCTGAATATCTGATACAGTATTTCCCTTTAGTTCAACATGTGGCCCATTCTACACACCTTTTAAAATGGTTAACTAAATAAGCAGTGTTATAGCAGTTTAGGACCAGTAATTTGGTAAATTATATCCTCCGCCTTAACCAACAAACTGATCTCACTTCCAGTGAAGGTGAACCTTTAATCCAAACGCAGCAGGTTTATTCTCGAACAGACACTAGCATTGCAGTTTTCTGCATTTAATGGGTTCAGGCGTAATTTGATAATCAGCTGTTGTATGAATCAAATCCATATTTACTCCTTTTTATCTTTTATTATGTGTAGGTCCCACGCTGCTGTAAACTTTGGAGCTGAGATAAGTGAGATGTGGTGTAAATGAATTGTTGGTGTCATGTTTACCTGTTTATGAGTAAAGTCAGTGCCATAACACAGGTCAACCTGCTTTCCAAGAATCACAGGCGAAATTCTCTGAACCCCAAGAAGGTTGATGTTCCAGTTTTTTTTTTTTTTTTTGAAAAACTTGAATACTTCACTTCAGGTTTTATAATAAAACAATTAGTAAATAATGAACAAAGAGTGGGTGCGTCTTCATATCTTTTAGATAATCTTTTATAAATTGTCACCTGACTAGTATGAGCTGAATAATATGTTCCATATGTATGTCATGTTTTTGTTTTGTTAAAATGTTTTTGCACAGATCATAATTTGTGAGACATTTGTGCGAGTTGAAATCCCAAAATTAAGCATAGTAACTGCTTTAAAACGGCAATCAGCAAATGTGCTCTTATTTTAGAACTGATGTTCCTCAGGCTGTGACTTCACTTTGTGTAACAGAAAACTCGCCATGCTTCCTTTCTTTGTTGTCTCAGCTGTTTTGAATTATTTTGAGAAATACAATAAGCCATTGAAACTTCTCTGGATGTCTGTTTTTGTTTATTGCAGGTCCCAGAACATGCATATATACAAAAGGACAGAACGCATTTTTGTTTACGCTGATGTTTATTTACCCTCTTTCCTCTATTAAAGTATGTCATTAATCAACACACACAGAGGGTCTGAAAGTTAACAGGGTCACGGGGACGCCCGAAAGAGGTCATCTTGTTGAAGTGAGCAGTAGGAGGGGTTGAGGAGAGAAGCCGTGCACGTGCATTGTGGCACATACATGTGAAATGAAGTGGGCTGCTCTGTTCAGGATTGGGCTGGCTTAAGCCCGTTCTGTCTGGTCCTGCCTTGCCATCTACATACATTATAATTACATCACCTGCTCCTCCCTGTCACTCAAACAAGTTTGACAGTTGTCTTGTTTAGGGTGTGTTATGTAGTACTTTATCATAACCTGTGACTTCTGCCTCATTTCACTTTTTGTTTTCATTTAATAGTGAATAATTTTGTAAGTAAAGTGGTCACATAAAGACCAGGCTATATTTAAGTCCTTTATTGTTAATAATACATTATTTTTTAATTTAAATTATAATTATTATATATTCATTATAAAATCAACAAGCATACCATCACGACGCAGCACTAATGTAATTTGATGCATATTCACATTAAAATATAAAACTTATTTACTTGAATATTATAATTATTTGCTTCTTTAAGCTGTGCATTGTATAATAAAGAATTACAAGTTATTTGTTGTAGCCTGGGCTATTTACAGGAGTGTCTTCCTAATGGTGGTCACTATAAATAGCTCTGTCCTTCTTGAGAGAGGTGAACTTCATGACAACAACACAGACAATGAGGGAGGCCTTGCTGCACAGAAAGTTTGGCTTCAAGAGGATCATGTTTAGATACAAACAGCTCCCTCTAGCGACGATAGTACAAACCAAAACACAGGTAATAAATTATATTGCCTTGATCTAGAAATGACATTGTGGCTTTTCCCTATTCGTGTGTCTGAAGGCTAACCGGTGTAGCAATGTTTATAATTTCAGCAAATAGTTTATAGCGACAATGTGATATATTTAGCTTTAAATAAATTCACAATTGTATATTTTATGGTATATTTTAGCAACCGGAAGATGTGGATTATATAATACCTTCATCCAAAACGGTTAGCATAGTACTTTCATTCTCTAAAGAAAACAAATTCATGCCATTCTAAACAACTGCACAACACCACTGCCAACAAAGCATTTGTTACAAATAACAATAGACAAAAGAGCATTGAATGATGAGGATATGACCTTTGACCAAGAACTGAGGGAATGAGGGCAGCTACTGTCCGTCCACCTTCACCCTCGCTCTGCTGAATCTCGGCTCGTTCTGTTCCTTATAACTAATCTGGTTAGCTCAGGTTCCTGTCATCTGTATAATTTTTATTACAGCTTGACATTTTCCATCTTGACGTTTAAAAGTTAATTAAGAATCTGCATGGCACATTGAAAATCTCCTATTCTACTGTTCTTCTGAGCTTTCCATTCATCAAAGAATCCTTAAAAAAAAAAAAAACCTAATCACAGTTTCCACAAAAATATTTGGCAGCACAACTGTTTAACACTGATAATAAAAAAATCTTTCTTGAGCACCAAATCAGCATATTAGAATGAAGGATCATGTAACACTGAAGACTGGAGTAATGCCAGGAATAAATGACATTTTAAATATATTAAAACAGAAAACCGTTTTTTTTTTTATTGTAACATTTCATAGTATTCCTGTACTGCTGTATTTGTGATAAAATAAATGCAGCCTTAAGCATAAAACTCATTAACATAAAAAAAAAAAAAAAAAAATCACTGTCCCCAAACTTTTCAATGGTAGTGTAAATAAAACCGTATAATTTTTTTTAAAGAGTTCAAAACACAGATGGAAATTAACTGGTAGTTTAATAATAAAATGGCAAGTCAAGGAAATCCAATAATAATTGTTTTGAGTCAAGAGTATTCATAACCACATGGTCTGCTGCCTCAGAACTGTCAACTTTTCAGAGTAAGAGAGAAACAACTCTTGTAAAGAGAGAGATATCTGTGGCATTGAATGGTGGGGGTTGTGATGGATCTGGTTCCCACCAGCAAAGAGGGAATTAACACATGATCATTTGTGTTCTTGGCTGGCAGGTGGCCCAGTACTGTAACCCAACCTGCCTGAGCTCAATCAAACACCGACTGTTACCAAAAAAAGGCAGACCAGCTCATCGAAGCTCCCCGCCTCCCCTCACACATTGCAGAACCTTCTACTTCCCTTTCCTGTTGTCATGGTGACAGTTGTGCTGGAAATCCTCTTCAATGATATGACTGACCGATCATGAGATAAACCACTAATACCTTCCTTTTTTCAAACGCATGAAGGAATTGTGTAAAAGAGGATTGTGTATTTACATACAGAATTTTTCAAAATCAAAGGCCAGGCAATTACTCATTTCATGAGAACAGTAGCAGTACAAAAAGACAGGTTTATTTTAAATGATTTTTATTCTACTGCCTCTGTATGCTTCCTCATGTCACATTGGTCCAAATGGCACAGTTGTGATAGTTTCAGTGCAACACAATCACGGACCTCACAGGTATTAGTCTTCTGCGTCGCTCTTTACCCAGTGGCTTCTTTGCGTATTATACAGGTTTGAGTCATTGCATTAAGACGGCTTAAAGTGCAGGGTCAGTACCACGGAGATGAGCTTTGTCTGGTCACCTGAGTCGGCTAGATTGAAGCAGGGACATTACAACACACTGCAGCTGGGATGAATCCTGAGCTAGACATGAGATGAGATAACGCAAAAGGTGCAAAATAAACAGTACTAGTGTAACAGAGATTAGTGGGTGCAACCAGTTCAATACAAGCTTTTGGGTGCAGCCAAAAGCTTGTATTGTTTACAGTGCAACTGATGGTTTTATTAGGTCCATTGTTTATGTTCTATAGCTACAGTTATGACATCAGTGACCACACCAGCAATCCATTCTTCTCCCTGGACTGTAACGGAAAAGACTCTAATGCTATTCCTGCTGTGTCTGGACGGAGTTTGGGAGAGGGAGGGGGTGAGGAGTGGAGCAAAGGACGGACGAAGAGAGCGATGGGTTATTCTGCCTCGTCAAACAGCAGCAAGCTCTTTTACTTCTCCTTTTCAAAAAATCATCCACTTATCTCCACATTTTCTCTAAGTCGGTCTCGATGGCCCCGAGCGTATCTTCGCTCTAAAAAAAGACCAAAGTGCTGGTTAAAAATAGAACTGAGAGAATAGGAGAAAGGGAGTAAGTAAAAAGGTAAAATTAAAGCTGCAAGCGAGTCAATTACAAAGTAAAGCAATATTATATGAGCAGTAGGCTTTGGGTCTTCCATTAAAAGTTCTTGTATTTTAAAAGGATAGTTCACCTAACAGTTTTAATTCTGTCATCATTTCCTAACCTAAATGACTTTTTTTTAAGTGAAACACAGAAGACAATATTTTGAAGAATTTACAACCGTTTATGTCTGTACAATAAAAGTCAGTGGAGTCCAAAACAGCACTAGACCCCACTAACTTTCACTAAATGGACTTAAATATCTTTTGATATACAAAGAAAGATTTATGGGTGAACTATCCCTTTAAATTTGCCTGACAAGAGCAGACAAGCCAGTTTAGTAAGTGCGCCAAAACAAACATGTTCCTAATCCTTCCAAATCTCATGATTAAAATCATGAATCATAATTTGAAACACTTCCACTCGTTTGTGCAGTGTCCTCAGTGCTGGAGGCAACTGTGGTACCTTAGAGTTTTCTCTGAGCTGCTGTGTCTTCCGCCGGACTGAGAGGAGGCCTTAAATTGGGCCTCCAGCCTCGAGTAGAGCCCCCCTGCAGGCTGGAACCACACAAACACACATGGGTGCAAAATACTAGAGTACAATGTGGGAATACTGCTGTAAAAGATGATAATAAAACAAAAACAAATCAGAACACGCATGTGAAAACTTCAAAACCAGTCTTAATGCTGCTTTAGCAGGTTTATCTAAAAGAGTAAAGATGTTTTGTACCTCTTTTGTGTCTTTAAACTTCGTCTGCTCTTGATCACCAAAGCGCATTTTAGTGAGATTAGCTATAATCTCCTCCATTCTCCTCTGATCTAGAATGAGTTTGAACATATAAACATCTATCAAGATCACTGCAAATCTACACAATCTACTTGAAAGCTTCCGTGTCAGAAACACAGCCAAAAATGGCTCTAAATTGTTTAATACCATTGATTAATCACCATTACAAATCATTAAATAATGGCGAGGCTACAGTTTTAATCCTATTTGGAATACAAAAGTGTTTATAAAACAAAAACAGTGATTTAGTCTTTTAAAGAATTGGCAGATGTACATGCTGATGGCTGGATTTAACTCTCTCTGATGAGATTTTCTAGGGTTTGAGTGGTTTTAAATCACAACTCTTTATTTCAGAGGATCTGAAAAAGGTACCTACCCTCCTCCCTCTGCGCGTCCTGATTGTACCTCATGGAGCGATTGCTATCCCACTTATTATTCTGGATGCTGACGCTAAGAGCGAAAGAAGGACAAAGAAAGAGAAAAATGTGCTTAATGTCTCATTCAGAAGCATAGAAATCCCTTCTCAATCACATGGCATGAGAAAGCATTACAATACAGTGTTTAAAAAAAAAAAATACTGAGATCCCTCACACAGAAAACAGTATGTCTTTGGAATTAAGTAAATTAAAGCTGCAAACAAGTACATTAAAACAAATAAAGAAACAAAGAAATACTACAGTATATAAACAGAGGACTTTGGTCTTCAATAAAAGTTCTTGTATTTTAAAGTGATAGTTCATCCCAAAATTTAAATTCTGTCATCATTTACTCACCCTCTTTTAATTCCAAACATACATAAATTTTTTTTTTTTTTTTTAAATCTTCAACTGTTTTGTCAGTACAATTAAAGTAAATGGGGTCCAAAACAACATTGGACCCCAATGACTTTCATTATATGGACCAAAATATCTTCTTCTGATTTCCAAAGAAGAAAGAACAACATGACAGTTTTTCATTTTTGGGTGAACTATCCCTTGAAATTTGCCACTTATTCTTCTACAGAAAACGGCAAGTCTTCGGAATCACTTACATGAATGGGGTGGAGTCTCGAGATGGTGCCTTTAAAACAAAAGTATAGAATGAATAAAACCAGAAAAGTGACATACAACAACAACTAAACCAGACCAGAGTTTCCTAAAGAAAACATGTTTTCCCACATAAAAGTGCTTTTGCTTGGGAAAATAAATAAATAAATAAAAATCAAGCACCAATGAATTTGTTGCACTCACTTTTTCTCCAGATTTCTCCTTACGCTGGAAACTGGGGGAGGACACTTGTCTTTTCAAAGGTTTTCCAGATTTTCTTGCTTTCTTTGCAGCTATGCACATAAAGTCACAAACCCATCTTTAAGGTCAGTCTCGTTGAAATTGTACATGACTGCCACCTTTTGACCATAGTGAGGTACTGCTTATTAAAGATTATCTGGCGATTTTTTTTAACTAATGTGGAACATTTTAGTCCACCTTGTTTTTTTGATGTGTCTTCTTCATCCCCGACCTCATCCTCTGTGACCTCTGACCCTGTAGTGTACTCCTCATCTTCAAACAGCAGAGACTGCTGCCGCTGCAAAAGGTCAAAGCAACATGTCAGATGTGTTTGTCAGTGTAGGTATATAGGAAAGGTGTTGCATTTAACATTTGAGGAACTTGCGTCTTACCAGCTGAAGACTCCAGTTTTTTAACAGTGAAAACTGCAACAAAACAAAAAAGGTGCTGATAATTTAGATTAAAAAATTTAAACAGATGAATCATTCAAAATAAATGAAATCCTGATTCCACCACTGAGGACAATAATAAAAAAAAATCTTACTTTATGTCTCACAATTATGACTTAATATCTTAGAATGTAATTTTATGTTATAATAATGCAAATTTATCTCACAATAGCAAATGTATTTTTTGTAGCTGTGACAATATCTCACAATGTGAATGTCATAATGCATTTCTTGCAATTGGATATTTATCTTACAATTGCAACTTTATATCTCACAATGTGAAATTATTATTAAATGTTCTCTCACAATTATCACTTTTTAACAATATTTTTCAGTCCGAGATAAAAATTGGTTTCCATACAATAGAGCAGGAAAGATCTTGGAAAGGAAATTTTGCTTATGATTTATGTTTTATATGTACACAACAGATGTTTCCTTCGTTGTTGTTGTTTTTTTTTTTTATATTGTCTTGTGTTCATTTGTGATTGCACACTACCGATTTGAATTAGGATTTTTTAACATGTTTGAAAGAAGTCTCTTACCAAGGCTGCATTTATTTGATCAAACATACAGCATCAAATCCAAATCCAAATCAAATTAAAAAAAAAATAAAAATACAAATACAAATCAGCATCAAATCAGCATACTAGAAAGATTTCTGAAGGATCATGTGACACAAGACTGGAGTAATTTAAAAAAATAAAATAAAATCAAACACTGTTTAACGGTTTAAATTGCAAACCAGTAATGTATGTTGTTGATGGGTGCATAAAAAAAGAAAATGTTCACGTATATAAAATCACACACAAAAATAATAAAGTAAAATAAAATAAATAAAAAAATCAAATAAAATAAAAGTCTCACAGCTGTGGTTTCCTTGGGTCTGTGAGCTGTAAGCACCCCTGGCTCCAGCATTACATCACATCCTGGCACACGTTCACTGCCTGCAGAAGGGTCTTCAGAGCTACAGCTAAACAAAATGGATTAGAACATAAAACACAGTCAAAAGACCCAAACACAACACTAGGCAAAGCATCAAACGAATCAACAAAGCATGCAACAAAGAACCAATCATTTTTTTCTAAAGGAAGTTACTATAGTCTGACCTCTCTGGCACACACACAGCCTCTCTGTGTAGCAGCAGGTCATTGAGTATTCTAGTCTGGGTTGAGTTTACATTGTGATCGCCGCAGTCACCACCATCTGCTGCACTCACAATGTGGTCTCTTATTTTACAGCCCTACACAGACATACACAGGCATTCATGGTGAAATGTCCGACAGGTTCAAAGGTGATCTGAGTTTAAGAGAACAAATTCTTAAGCAACAACACAAACCTTGGGCATGGAGGAGGGATCGAATCTCAGGACTTTCTGGTTGCAGCAGGGGTAAAGACCAATGCAGTGCCATCTATGATCTGCCCCAATGCCAGGATACACAACTGCCTCTGGGTGGTACTTACACTGGCCCAAATCTGTACACAGGAATACCTGCCAAGAAGATACAAGATGCACTTATTTCCCATTACTCAAGGTGGCAGCCAACCAATCAATAGCTATACATACTCGATGTTCATAATTAAAGAAATAGTTCACCCAAAAATGAAAATTTGCTGGAAGTGTACTAACCTCATGCCATTTAACATATATATGAGTTTGTTTCTTCATAAGAACAGATTTGGAGAAATTACATCACTTGCTCACTAATGGATCCTCTGCAGTGAATGGGTGCCGTCAGAATGAGAAAGCATATTAATAATCCACATGACTCCAGTCCATCAATTACCATATATGAAGCAAAAGGCTGTGTGTTTGTAACAAATTAATTCATCATTAATATATATATATATATATATATATATATATATATATATATATATATATATATATATATATATATATATTTTGTTTTTTTTTTTTTTTTTTTTAATCCCACTGTTGCAAGTCCTCTATCCATAACATTGCTTTCTCCAGTGAAAATGTTGCATTTAAATATGCATATATCAAGCACCATTTACAACTGAAAACAGTCCAAAATAGTTCCAAACAAATATGTTGATGGACTTTATATGATAGGACAACGGGGAACGGACAGTGGATTTTTCACTGGTGGAAGCATTATGGACTATGGACTAGAATTTCGGCCAGAAGGGACAGTTTTAATTTAAAATGCATTTATGATGGATTTGTTTCCCATGAACATACAACTTTTCACTTCACAAGACATTAATTGATGGCCTGGTGTCATGTAGATGACTTTTAATTATTTGGATGGATTATTATGATGTTTTAATCCTGTTTGAACTCATTCTGATGGCACCCATTCACTTTAGAGGATCCAGTGGTAAGCAAATGATGTAATGCTAAATTTCCTGTTCCAATGAACTCATCTGCATCTTGGATGGTTTGAGGGTGAGTAAATTTTCAGCAAATTTTTATTTTTGTGTGAATTATTCTTTTAAATCTTCCTGCCCTGTACTAAAGTCTTAAATTATGATCTGTGAAGTACACATTTGTTTACCTGTTTGCAGCGTGAACAGGTAAGGAAGTTGATTGTGCCCCAGATCCTCCAGTAGACCAGTTCCCAGGACTTCAACTCTTCATAAAGCCCATTCACAAACTCATGTACCTCCCAGGTCTTATGTCTACAGACACACCACAATTACCAACATGTCATCATATATGTGTACGTGTACGTGTACGTGTGTGTGTGTGTGTGTGTGTGTGTGTGTATAAGGCTGGAATATACAGTAAGCATTTGGAACCTAAAACTTCAATGACAGAGTGTTTTAAACACTGTGATTAAAATACAGTGTCTTATATAACCTGGTGTGAGTGAATACAATGTTTCCTTGGACGTCTATGTTGATTTTGTTTGGAACACAAGGGATTTTTCTCTCGGTTTCTTTGGTTAAAAGCTTAAGGCAAAGTCCACATCTGGAGAAAGAACCACAACATTAAATTATTACACTGAAATCCACTTTATTGCATCAGAAGAATCATTTACAATACTTCCAGTGCATGTCTATACAATAATACATCATGCTATTATCATGCTAATACAGTATTATTGCTTGCACTACAACACAAAAGTCTCACCTGTACAGAGTAGATGCGTTACCAGGGGAATCGTGATTCTGATAACCATGATCAAATAATCTCTCGATCTTCTTCTGAAACAATTTACTGGTGAGAAAGTACAAATCATCACAAATAAAATAGTGGAATACTTATATGATCTTATATGAACATTATATGTGACCCTGGACCACAAAACCAGTCATAAGGGTCAGTTTTTAGAAATTGAGATTTATAGATCATCATCTGAAAGCTGAATAAATAAGCTTTTCATTGATGTATGCTTTGTTAAGATAGGACAATATTTGGCTGTGATGCAATTATTTGAAAATCTGGAATCTGAGGGTGCAAAAAGATCAAAATATTGAGAAAAATCGCCTTTAAAGTTGTCCAAATTAAGTTCTTAGCAATGCATATTACTAATCAAAATTTAGGTTTTGATAAAATTACAGTAGGAAATTTATAAAATATCTTTATGGAACATGATCTTTACTTAATATCCTAATGATTTTTGGCATAAAAGAAAAATCGATAATTTTGACCCATATAATTTATTGTTGGCTATTGCTACAAATAAAACCCCAGTGACTTAAGACTGTTTTTGTGGCCCAGGGTCACATATTGTATTAAAAATTATATTATCTGTACACTACCATTCAAAAGTTTGGGGTCAGTAAGATTCTTTTTTTTTTAAGAAATGGATGCTTTTATTAAGCAAGAATGAACTAAATTGATCGAAAGCAACAGTAAAGAGATGCATCTTCTTTTATTCTGAAACTGCAGCTTTGCAAGTTATTGTAAACTGTAGTAATATTTCACAATATTATTAACCGTATTTGATCAAATAAATGCAAATAAATCCAGCCTTGGTGAGCACAAGAGACTGTTATAGCCAATAAATATCCACCACCTTTAGATAATTATGTTTGTTTCATGTGTGTGCTGTTCTCACCTTTTGAATTTGTCTTTTTTGTCCTTGAGGTCATCTGCCTCATTGTGGCTGAGCAGATCAGCGATGCGTCCAGCCAGGTTGTTGTTGATGCAGTTCATATTGCATGGCGTTGCTATGATGGCACTCATATGTTCGTGACAATACTGGATACACTCCTCAACCTTCAGATCCACAAAACACAATGATAATCAAGCCCCTGAAGCCCATTTAACAATTGAATGTATAACTTCTGATGAGATAAACCAACATGCTTTCTACACACTGCTCAGACAAATGTTTGGATAATAATAGTGATCTGATTATTGATCATTTTCTTCAAGCACATAAAGCCATCAAAATTCACCAGGCCTTTCCTCAAAATTACAATTGTATGTATCATTAGTGCTTGTCTGGGTAGTGCACAAGAAGAAGAACAACAACACAAATGATAAAACAGCCATCATGCATCATGCACTATTACCTAAAGGTCACCCAGCTCAGAGCACACTTACAACATTACCCAAAACATTGTCACCCCTCACAACACTTACTAAAGTTTCCATCTTCAAGAACTCGGAGGAAATCAGGATTGAGATGACATTGCTGTGCTCTGCAACCAAACACCACATAACATAACCGACAACATCACAAACAGCGAAACATCAAACTCACAGCCAACGCATAACCATTTACAACCACATGAAACACCATCCACCACTTACAAACACCATTCAGCCAGGTCAGAGAACACACATTACACAACACCTCTGATGGTCTCTTTCATTATAGAAATTAAAAACACAACAGTAAACACACACAGAACACCTGAAACAGTTACCAAAAGACAACTACCCAGTTTGGGTTTGTCCATGTGTTTTCCGTGCGAATGTTCAGTGTTGTGACTCTTGACGTAGTTCATGAGCCAGTCGAAGATCTGGACGTCACAGTGGACAGAAATGTCCACCTCGTCCCAGCGCTGTGGGTCCACAGAAAGATACTCTTCAAAGTAACGCATCTCTTTCACCAGAAGGTTCCTTGGACACACAAAGTCCTGCTTTAGGTTCTTTGCCTCATCACAAACGTGAATTACCATGTTGGGGCTATGTGAAAGGAAATAAAACAAAAAAAATAGACGGTCGTTATTAGCAGAAGACGATTCATTGATGGCCTTATTGGTGTGAATGTGCCTCACCTTTTATTTCCTTCTGTTTTCTCAATCTTCTTGGCAGGATCTGCAATCTCACTGTCTGCAGAGGCTCCTCGACCAGTAGAGATCACAGTGAGGCCTGAATATATAATTCAGTATATTAAAGTGTAATCCAGCATTAAATGACAGATTGGACATTTTTATCCAGACCCCACCCACTGACTCACCTGACACTGAGAGAGTGGCCTGATTGGACGGTGGTTCCCCTGTATCTCCGGTAATGTCCAATAAATTGGATTTAATGTAGGTGGAAAAGGGTTCTGATGGAGAGCTGACTGCTCCGGTCAGTGGGTTACACTGATCATCAACATGAGGGAAACTGCCTGTAGTCTTTAACTCTTCAAACCTTTGTGCACACTATAAAAATATATGAGGAGAAGCTGAATGAGTGAAACATTTGCTGAGAAACTTCTGGATCTTTGTGTGAAAAGTGTGGGTGTTAAACTCTCAAAAGTATGCACTGTGTTTGACAGCATTATGTGATTGACAATATTTTTGTTATAAAATTACATATTTTATTATAGTATATTTATATTTTTAAATATATTTTGGATTATTATATTAAATATTTTTATTAAATAGTTGTAGAATAAAATAGCACAAATTACAATATTTTCTTACTAAGGTTAAATTCACAGGCATTCTACATAAACACAATTATATATTTTTTCACACTTTTGCTTTTTTACTAAAATCACACTCCATGTCTCATATTTGATTTCAAGCATGCTCACTGATTTACTGATGCTTTGTTTATTTGGTAACAAGTACACTAACTTTAGATAAAACTTTAGTAAAACAATGTTAGCTGTGATAGAAATGACCCCACAACTATATAAATGTCTATATAAAATCACTATAGGCTAATATCTGTAAATATCTATATAAAACATTTTCACACAACAACAATGGAAATAGTTTTTCTTTCTCATCCTTTGTTTATTTCATCATAGTCTGTGGTAAAATATGAACGATTACTTTTTTAAAACCAAGAATATAGATTTATAGTTTATAACACAGCAAATATAGTTAGTTTATATAGTTAAAGGTCCTCATATCTCTTACCTCTTTAGGTGTGAACCCTGGGACCAACTTGGCAACATTCTCCCAGTTGATTGGCTGAGATGAAGCCCATAGTGAGCTCAGGACCATGTCCAGCACCAGGAGGTTGTTATCATATGGAAAGTTATTATTAACAGAGCACAGACGATTCATTTCTGCGAAAAGGTTAGAAAACTATCATCTATTGTAAAAAAAAATATATATATATATATTATATTTTAAGAATAACCTTGACAATTAGCATCGACTAGTGAATTTCAGAGAAACAAGAGACAAACTGAGAGAATGACAGCTGTCGCATTTGATCTGGTAAAGTGATGTTATGAGCTCAGATATAACAAAAACTAACAGTGCTAAGAAAATATACCGTTTACAGCAAAGCATATTCATTATGTGCAGCTGTAAAAATGCTTAACTAGCATAATAAATAACAGATCGTGGCACTCCCCACGTTTTGTGTCGAATCACCCTGTGAAATGCTAAGCTAATACACACTCAATCAGTTTACCCTGTTCCAGATGTATGCGCTGTTTCCTCTGGTAACAATGCTCTTCTTTCATTCCAGCTGAGAGGTGCTGATAACGGGCTGGGTCTGAGTAACATCAACAGAGATGCTGTGCCTTACTTTGATTTTATCCGGGGAAACAAGTAAAGTTCACATCCACACAGCATATACAAATAATAATAAAAACAAGTACTAAGCGTGAAATTCGCAGATTTGGTGGGCATGACTAGCCACATCCGTCTCTCTCCTCTTGTTAAAATGCTAGAGATCTCACGCACGGAGCTCGGGTGCCATCATGATGATGCTCGCGCTGCAGTGTCCCTCATCTCTCCGCTGTCTGCTGCGATGTGACGGGATGCCAAAGCTTTCCAACCTGAGCCTGAAAGAGGAAACTAACGAAAACGACTGAAGGCGACGCGAGGCAGAGGATTATCTCCACATCCTCTGCTCAGCCGATGTGTTCTTCTCTCTACTTCCGGTGCCGCAGTGCAGCAGGTGCGTGCCGGCGTCCCCGTTGCCAGGCGACAGCCCCAACATTCCATTTGATTGATGGGATTCTGATGCCCAGACAAACCCAAATGCATTTAGTCTCTATAATTAAAAGTTAATTAAATTGCTTAAAGACAAATAGCACTGTAGATATGCTGACAGACTAAACACTTATTTTTAGACAGAGATGTAGCCATGGATTAAACTTGTACATACTAGTCTAAAAGTTTGAGGTTAGTAGGATTTTAATCAGCAAAACACACAATTGTTAAAAAAAAGTGTCAGTAAAGACATATTTAATGTTAAAAAAAAAATCTATTTTAAATAAACGCTGTTCTTTTGAACTTGCTAATTATCAGTGAAAAAATTGCAAAAAAATTATAAATACAGGATCATGTTACATTTAAGACTGGAGTAATGGCTGCTGAAATTTCAGCTGTGCCATCACTGGAATATATTACATTTTATAATACATTAAAATAGAAATCTGTATCTTTAAATTGTGGTAATAATTCTCAATATTACTAGCAAACACAAAACAAAAGCACACACACATCACTGGAAAATTGCTCAAAGTGGGTGCTCGGACAAAAATAACTTAAAGAAAAAAAAAGAGATAACGTCGGCACACCACAGCTCTAAAAATATAGAAAAAGACTCAAAAAGTGTATGTTTTGAGTTCTCTTCATCAGATATGACTGCTGACTTTATCAAATGCAGCCTTAGTGAGCGTGAGACATTTTTCTAAAATATTTTAAAAATCCTCAAACTTTTGACAGAGTAACTTTTAGTAGAGCTACAGTGTAACACATTTTTATTTACAAATGCACCTCAATTTCTTACCCAGCTAAATGTCAATCTGAAATTTTCTGTAATCTTGAAAATGCAGGAACATTATAAATGACAGGAGATACATTTTTAAGCATTTACTGGGAAAATAATTGCTCGTATTTACATAATTGCACATTGTGTTAGTGGTATGAAAAAACAAACAAGCCTGAAAACACAGAAAAATGCACAAACTAATCCTTGATACAACACAACTTAAAATATTAAATATTCACATTGCAGAAAGACGAACAGTAATCTAAAGCTCTTACATTAGGAGAAATTTGTGATAAACACTGCATTATAAATTTAGATTGATATGAGAACTCACAATTTAAACTAATCAGATGCATTAACTGTGTATGCTTGAATGACAACATTTGTAACATTTTATGCTTGATGTGAGCATATCAAATCAAATTGAATCCATTTTTCCTAATAATTATTTAAAATAAATGAATGGCTCTTATTAACACAGTCGTACAAACTATAATGTTGAAATACCCAATATTTTTGTTGAAGAAAGAAAATGTGAACAAATACTGGTAATGGCTTTGAGCCTAACAGTCTACTGAAATTTGTGGAATTATGCAGTTCATACATTATAAAAGAAAATGACCTCCCCTCCACAACACCTTCATTTTTCATTTGTTTCTCTCCTTTTTTAGGTGTTGCATTAAGTTATAAAGAGGGTGATACATTCTAATGAAGGATACACTTTTTTTGTCCCATGAAGACACACACCTTCCCGCACATATAAATTATTCATAAGTCCATCTTTTCTGAGGTCATCACTACAGTATCACTGTTGTTGTTTGCGGAAGGTTGCACCTCCAGAGCAGCATGAAAGCCTTGTGTTTCACCGTAAGCAGACTCCAGCAGCTCATCTGGAACTGATGTGGTAGGGACCACCAGCCTGGAGTCGGGAACAGAAGCTGTAGCCAGAGCAGTTTGAGGTGCAGCCTGCTGGGCCTGTGCCATCCTCTCTAATTCTACATGCTTTCTGCCTCTCCTCCGGCCCAACACTTTGACGTAGTTGGCAGGTACGAGGCCAGTGGTCTGCCCATCCACACTGGCTAACAGCCAGCCACGCACCCTGGACTGTTGTTCTGAAAATAAGAGTGAAATACACTGAGTAAAAGCTGTAAGTTAGTGTTTATAATACCAAGGACAAAAGGTAAATGTATCAATATGCTTGACATCAGTCAAATTTAAAATATTACATTGTTTAATATGAGATGTTGCCACACTAGCTAGTGTTTTTATGCACGTCAAAGTGTTTAAGTACACTTATGTTCTGAAGTTTTCTTGTTCTTTTACCTTTAGGGGCAAGATTAAGCATGTCTCCCGCCTGTAGAGAGATCTCTTCTTCAGATGCAGCTGTGAAGTCATACTCAGCTCGTGCTACCACATGGTCATCCACCCCACTTGCCCAGTTACTGGCTATAAAATAGAACACAGACACATGCTTCAGAACTTCCATCCACCACAAACATACAGACACAGCTACATATTCAGACACATACAAAAAAACTACATACAAACACATTTAGGTCATACAATATTTTCTATAAGCTGCTGTTAAAGCATTTCTGAATGATAAAATTACTTAATAAATTCAGTAACCTAAGTGACATACTGTTCTACAATTTGGTTTTTGATTATAATATTTTGCATTAATTTGATCAAAAATACAGTAATATTGCAAAATATTATTACCATTTTATTAATATTACAATAACTGCTTTCTATTTTAATATTTAAAAATTATTCCTGTGATGGAAAAGCTAAATTTTCAGCAGACATTACTCCAGTCTTCAGTGTCACATGATCCTTCAGAAATCATTCTAATATGCTGATTTGCTGCTCAAGAAACATTTCATCATATTAATGTTGTAAACAGTTGTGCTGCTTAATATTATTGTGGAAACTGTGATACATTTTTAAGGGTTCTCTGATGAACAGAAAGCTATTTTTATTTAACTAATTAATTTAATTTATTTATCCTAATTATTTAAAACAGAAATCTTTTGTAACATATTATAAATGTCTTAACTGTCATAATAAATGCATCCTTGCTGAATAAAAGTTAATTTATTAAAAAAAAAGTCTTACTGACCCCAATCTTTTGAATGGTGTAAATCATTCTCAAAACTGTTCCTATAGTCCCACATTAAAGCCAAAATATAAATAGCAATCATATATATTCAGCATAATAGTGGTCTCTAAAACTTTCACCACTGTCACAAACAAATAAACAATAAATGGTGAACAATAAAGCAAAGGTATCCTTGGTTTTCTTTAAGAAGTCTCATGTCAGACCAAAAATAGTGATAAGAGTGTGTGCAGTTTAAGATGAGAACAGACAGAACAGGAAGGGAGAAAAATGTCTCACCATTTTCCTCAGGACCCTCAGCAGACCGCAAAAGCTTCCAGATCAAATACGGCCCTCCAAGAACTACAGCCAGAAACAAGAAAATGGGCCATGATTTGACAGAATTCGCTCTGGGGTCGTCTATCCCTGCTCCTCTGGTTCCTGAAGCAGACACCATGGAGGAAGTGGCGCTGTCCGCCCACAAGTCATCCACCTCTAAATCCTGACGCAATCCCAGAAGCCTCTGCAGCCTGCGATAAAGGTATCTAAGGGTCTTAACCAGGGCGAAAGCAGACAGCACTTTTGTGAAATGTACGCGCAAGCGGGAGAAGTGATTGGCCACATCCAGAACAGCACGGAAGCTGTTATAGACGGCAGAGAAAGTAGCATCCATCATCATGCTGACCGACGAGAAGGCATGGACAATGCTTTCAATGGACTGAAATGCTCCACGGCTGCTCTCCTCTGCCTGCTGGACAAAGCGGCTGGGTGGGATGTCGTCCGTTAGGTTATAACGGTTATAACCCAGGCCGCCTCCAACTCCATAACCACTGTAGCTGTAGGGGCTGTAGCCCCCATAGATGGAGCTCCCATAAGGGCTGTATGAGGAGGGAAATGAGCTGTATGTAGGGCGGTATGCCTGTTGAACGGGTCTTGGGGGGATGGGTGGTGCCACACGTGTTAGAAACGGAGGACCAGACACTGATGGCCCACTTTGTGATGCTGATCCAAAGTCAGCTGAGCTAGATATAAAACAATTTAAAAAAAAAACAGAGTAAAATGAAACACCATATACAGGTGCATCTCAAAAAATTTGAATGTCGTGGAAAAGTTCATTTCAGTAATTCAACTCAAATTGTGAAACTCGTGTATTAAATAAATTCAGTGCATACAGACTGAAGTACAACCCCAAATCAGAAAAAGTTGGGACAGTATGGAAAATGCAAATAAATAAAAAAAAAGTAGTGATTTCTAAATTTACTTTGACTTGCATTTCATTCCAGACAATATGAACACAAAATATTTCATGTTTTGTTTGGTCAACTTCATGTCATTTGTAAATATACATCCTTTCCTGTCATTCAGACCTGCAACACATTCCAAAAAAAGTTGGGACAGTAAAGCATTTACCACTTTGTAATGTTGCCATTCCTTTTCACAACACTTAAAAGACGTTTAGGGACTGAAGACAGCAAGTGATGAAGTGTTTCAGGTGTAATTTTGTCCCATTCTTCCTGCAAACAAGTCTTAAGATGGGCAACAGTACGGGGTCTTCGTTGTCGCATTTTGTGCTTCAAAATGCACCACACATTCTCTATTGGAGACAGGTCGGGACTGCAGGCAGGCCAGTCAAGTACCCGTACCCTTTTCCTCCGCAGCCAGGACTTTGTAATGTGCGCAGAATGTGGTTTTGCATTGTCTTGTTGAAATATGCATGGACGTCCCTGGAAAAGATGTCTTCTTGAAGGCAACATATTGTGCTCCAAAATCTCTATGTACTTTTCAGCATTAATGGTGCCATCACAGAAGTGCAAGTTACCTTTGCCAAGGGCACTGACACAACCCCATACCATGACAGACCCTGGCTTTTGGACTTGTTGCTGGTAACAGTCTGGATGATCCTTTTCTTCTTTGGTCCGGAGCACACGGCGTCCATGCCTCCCAAAAAATACCTGAAATACTGATTCATCTGACCACAGTACACCTTTCCACTGTGTGATGGTCCATCCCAGATGCCTCCGAGCCCAGAGAAGTCGACGGCGCTTCTGGACACTGTTGACATAGGGCTTCCTTTTGGCACAGTACAGTTTTAACTGGCATTTGTGGATGTAACTACGTATTGTGGTACTTGACAAAGGTTTGCCAAAGTAGTCCTGAACTCATGTGGTGATATCACTTATAGATGAATGACGATTCTTGATGCAGTGCCGCCTGAGGGATCGGAGATCACGGTTGTTCAGCTTAGGCTTGCGCCCTTGTCCTTTACGCACTGAAATTCCTCCAGATTCCTTGAATCTTTTAATTATGTTATGCGCTGTTGAAGGTGAAATATCCAAATCTCTTCCTATCTTTCTTTGAGGAACATTGTTTTTAAACATTTCAATAATTTTCTCACGTATTTGTTGGCAAACTGGCGATCCTCGGCCCATCTTTGCTCATAAAGGACTAGACCTTTCTTGGATGCTGCTTTTGTACCAAATCATAATAACAATCACCTGTTGACATCACCTGTTTCAAATCACATCATTATTTAACCAATTTACCTCATTACTAGCCCTAAATTGCTCCTGTCCCAACTTTTTTTGGAATGTGTTGCTGGTCTGAATGACAGGAAAGGATGTATATTTACAAATGACATGAAGTTGACCAGACAAAACATGAAATATTTTGTGTTCATATTGTCTGGAATGAAATACAAGTCAAAGTAAATTTAGAAATAACTTCTTTCTTTTTTTATTTGCGTTTTCCATACTGTCCCAACTTTTTCTGATTTGGGGTTGTAGTTTAAGTCTTTGGTTCTTTTAATTGTGATGATTTTGGCTCACATTTAACAAAAACCCACCAATTCACTATCTCAACAAATTAGAATATGGTGACATGCCAATCAGCAAATCAACTCAAAACACCTGCAAAGGTTTCCTGAGCCTTCAGAATGGTCTCTCAGTTTGGTTCACTAGGCTACACAATCATGGGGAAGACTGCTGATCTGACAGTTGTCCAGAAGACAATCATTGACACCCTTCACAAGGAGGGTAAGCCACAAACATTCATTGCCAAAGAAGCTGGCTGTTCACAGAGTGCTGTATCCAAGCATGTTAACAGAAAGTTGAGTGGAAGGAAAAAGTGTGGAAGAAAAAGATGCACAAACAACCGAGAGAACCGCAGCCTTATGAGGATTGTCAAGCAAAATCGATTCAAGAATTTGGGTGAACTTCACAAGGAATGGACTGAGGCTGGGGTCAAGGCATCAAGAGCCACCACACACAGACGTGTCAAGGAATTTGGCAGTAATTAAAGCAAAAGGAGCCCCTACCAAGTATTCAGTAAATATATAGTAAATGAACATACTTTCCAGAAGGCCAACAATTCACTAAAAATGTTTTTTTTTTTTTTTATTGGTCTTATGAAGTATTCTAATTTGATGAGATAGTGAATTGGTGGGTTTTTGTTAAATGTGAGCCAAAATCATCACAATTAAAAGAACCAAAGACTTAAACTACTTCAGTCTGTGTGCACTGAATTTATTTAATACACGAGTTTCACAATTTGAGTTAAATTACTGAAATAAATTAACTTTTCCATGACATTCTAATTTACTGAGATGCACCTGTATACATAAGCTCAATAATAATAATAATAACACCGTTGAATGTTATAAAATAAATATATACTTAACAGTAAAAGACAGAACACAGCATGGGTATGCTGGAGTGAACTTTGACACTTGCATACAAACACTTGACGTGCTCGAGCACGAGCCAAGCATTAAGTTTGCGTAACTCGTTGTTAGTAAGTAAAAGTGTCAACACAACTAGACAGTATTGTTTTTCTCAGTTCGCATTAACACTAAAATTATGAACATACTTAATTTTATAACCACATTTGTCAAGTAAATATATTTTGGATATATAAGTAACGTTACTCGACAGCTAACAGACGCTAGCGTTCCTACACTTCGTCTTTTGGACATACTGGCCAAAATAAGACGAGTTTTTACGAACCGATAGTTTAGTGGTGCAGTCATGGTTCCAGGGATTCGCCTTTCCCATGGTTTTGGTGGAGGCTGAGCCATTATTTTATATTTCAGACCAAAGTCGAGCTGCACTAAGCAACATACGTCAGAACAGAAACTGGCCCATTCGCCAGACAAAGCAATCGCTCCTTCACATCGTCTTGCGACGCGAGACTAAAGCAATCTATCACCGATCGATTGCAATTGTTTTTGCCGTCTTGTTGTAATCTTTAACCAATAATAAATAACTACAATAATGTGTACGAGGTGAATAAATTCAATATGTATTTCAGGTGATCTGCCGCTAAAGTGATTGAACCTGGACTCCTAACGTTAAGCACATCACTGACTAATCTGACTCCCTTTTTTTTTTTTAAACGATGAAAATCGTGACAGCAGCGAGACGTGACTGCTTTTGAGCTGTTGAGGATTTAACATTGCTCTAGCACACGACGTTCTGGGTGAATAAACGTCGTTTTACTTCGAGTTTTGTCACTGTAAAAGTGTTTGTCAGAAGTGGGATTTGAACCCACGCCTCCATTCGGAGACCAGAAGCCTCGTTCTTTGAGAAGGTCGAACCCTTGAGTCTGGCGCCTTAGACCGCTCGGCCATTCTGACAGTACAATAAGCGCATATTGTATATTGGTACAATTAATTTGGGAATCCAAAGTGTTTCATTTAAATGCTATGTAGGAGGTTTTAAATATTTTATATATTTTGAAATATATTATTTATATTTGTAAACAATATATATTAAAAACCGAAAACGTCTCGGTTAGACAACACATACTATACTGCTTAAGTCATATTTTAAAAATAAAAATATAAGGTATTTTTATCTCGAGTTTTTTCAACGTAAAACAACATTGTCAGAAGTGGGATTTGAACCCACGCCTCCATTCGGAGACCAGAAGCCTCGTTCTTTGAGAAGGTTGAACCCTTGAGTCTGGCGCCTTAGACCGCTCGGCCATTCTGACAGCTGGCCAAAAACTGGTGACCATGCTGTATTGTAGCAGTACAAATAAATAAATAAGTGGGAATATAAAACGTTTTATTTTTATGACATAATATAGGGATTTTGATTTATATATATTTTTTAAAATATTTAAAGCTGCAGTCCGTAACTTTTTTTGGTTAAAAATGATCCGAAATCAATATTTGAGCAAGTACATAACCAGCCAGTGTTCAAAACTATCACCTTACTTTAGCCCGATTCACAACGGTTAGCTTATAATAATGTTTTCTAATTTGAGTGGCACGGGTAGGTTTTCGCGGGAAATTCGAGCATGGCACTGCGTCATTACGTCACGTCTGTAAACATGAAGAAGTTTTCCCGGCTACTAGGCTCTGGCACGTGAGGATCCTGCAGGTGGTGGATCATTTATATTCTTTTCTCACAGCAGCTCGAATAATTAAATTTATCAATTTGATGGCGGATTGTAATCCAGAAAGGATTATGTGTTTATGAAACACATGTGAATGAAATTAAATTATATTCCAGTTTTAAATGTGGTTCTGATTACAGATAGCCAACGTGGGATTACACAAAGTTTTTGTATTTTAAATAGAACCAGTTTGATGGAAGATTAATTTGCTTTTTGAATTAAAAGAATTTCTTAATATGAAATTTGAATGGTATGACAATTAGATATTAGACTGTGCAGAAATTGAAATCTACACGCTAATACTATACTCATAGTCACGCAATGCTGATGTTGTTAACATTAATAATTTGAGAACAAAGTATAATAATAATACTTTGCACAGTTAGATGTGATATGAGCTAACCGATCATTAGATTTAATCACTGTTGGTAGCGCGATTTATTGTAATGCTTTTTTCCTCAGTTGGGCAGAACAAACGTGGCAGACTTGTTACTTGTTAAAATGGCAAATTACGGTGAAAATTCTGATTTGGGTCATATATTCCAAGACATAGGCAGTAAATATCCACACTGGTGCAGTGACTGACAACTACACATTCACCTCAAAACATTAGATTCATCCGCGCTGGAGCCGTGCCGGAACACCGGATCACAACCCCGCGCACTGAAGATAATTCCGCAAGAAACTGCAATTCCAGGTTTTCAAACGTAGAGGGCGACAAAGAGGTAAAAGTTACGGACTGCAGCTTTAATATATATTGAAATAATTTGTAAACATAAATTATAGGCCCATTCAAAATTGTCGCGAGAAACAGATTTTAGAAAACGGCTCGGTTAGCTTTTGTTAAGTGATGTTTGTCACATTTGTAATCTGAGAAAACATACTATATTTGCTTATGTCGTACTTTAAAATAAGGCATGTTTTCGAATCTCTGAAAAGTGTTTGTCAGAAGTGGGATTTGAACCCACGCCTCCATTCGGAGACCAGAAGCCTCGTTCTTTGAGAAGGTCGAACCCTTGAGTCTGGCGCCTTAGACCGCTCGGCCATTCTGACAGTATAGCTACTACAGTCTACAGTATCGGTAGAATTGGGAATCCTAGTTTCTGTCACGTGATTGAGATTTGTCACATTTATAATCTGAGAACACATTCTATATTGCTTAAGTCATATTTAGAAAATAAGCATATAACGCGTTTTTATTTCAAATCTCTTGGTAGAAGTGGGATTTGAACGTTTTTGTCACGTTCGTAAATTGAGTACACAGATTGTATTGTTTAAAGGGGTCCTATTATGCTCTTTTACAAAGTCTTGATTTGGTTTTAGGGGTGTACTAGAACATGCTCTCATGCTTGGTGGTTCGAAAAACTTATGAATGGGAGAAAGTGCAATGAGCAATATGGCGGGAATCCTCCCACCTTCTAAATGAAAGAGCCAATTGTTGATTGGTATCATTGCAGCGGCCGTTAGAAACTCCGGTTCCCATAGAAACCTGGGGCTGGACCAGCAGCTGCGCATGCGCAGTCATAAGCGCGTTGGAGCTACGCATGCGCATTGGCTAGTCTAGTCTGAAAAATAAGCTTTTTAAACGCTATTTGAGCATAAGAAACAACATTCATGGGGGAGTTCATTTCAGATTTTATTGCTGATTTGAAATATGTAATTTAATCGCGAGTTCAGCAGCCATTTTTGAGATTTCAGGATTCTTCCATTCATTTAGATAGGACTTGGTCTTGTCTGAGCTGCCCGGAGGCGTTGCAAATATGGCGGCCGAGTGAACGGACTTTCCTTAAAAGGGACTTTGGGGAGGCGCTGTTGGAGCGGGAGAGAGCGAGGTTTCTCCGGTAACGCTGTGCACAAAGCAGAGCTCCACTCACAAACGCTGCTTTATCAGACATTACATGCAAGATGAAATGAAAATGACATCCAAAATTTTCTGAAGACAGTCGGTTTCCATCAGAAATACAGTGATATAAAAACACCCGCACAGGGTTGCGATTTTGAAACGTGCATTTGTGCAATTTCCGGAGGCGGGATTAATTTTAATGATATTCTAATGGACCAATTTGTGATGTCACAAATACAGGAAAACAACTTTGTAGTCCAAACGAGCCGTTTGTTGTAGTTCTTGAAAAGTGATTTTTTAAAAATGAAATATCTCCCTTTGGAGTGGACTTCGAGATTTGTAACTTTGTAGATCTTTTTTATGCCCAAACATACACACTACACACTGACTAAAATTCAAAAAGTGAAAAAGCATAATAGGACCCCTTTAAAACAACTGTATGTAGTGTTGTGACTTTGGAGCCCCCTATAGTCAGAGCCGGTAAAAACTAACGAATATTTGATCCCACGACTCCAGAAACCTGTTCATCTGAAAAGGACGATTGGACGAATCCCTAAAGCCTTCTACAGACTGTACGATTTCAGCAGTCTTATAAGACTGTGACAAATCACACTGTGTGACATGGATCTAATAATTATGTTTGTTTAAAAAAAGCCTAAAAAATGCATTAATATCTATTGCTTTACCCTCCACACCAAAACTTTCATCATCAAACTTTAAAAATCCATCATAAAAAAATATTATATTTTATTATTTAAACTTTGATCATCTAAAAAAGTGACAAACACAACCCCTTTCAGTATTTATTGTGTGCTAATTATTTATATAAATTGTTCAAATATTTATATATATAAAAGTTTGAACAATTTATATAAATAATTAGCACACAATAAATAAATAAATATATATTTATTTATATATAGTCACATGTTAACCATCTTACAACTTAAACCACAGTACATCACATGATAGTAAATACAGGATAATTATATAACACTTGTTGCATTAAAGGCAATATGTCTGTTTAGTTCAGCACTATTTTTGACAGTCCACAAGACTGAGCTGGAGTAATGTTCACCACAGTTTGAATTTAGTTTACCACTATTGTAATCTGTTATAAATGTGTGTCTCTGGACCGGAATAGATCAGATCTCCAGCAGCAGTGAAACATGAGTTGATAAAGATCAAACAGGATTTGTGAGAGGTAGGCTATTTGCTGCCAGCCAACATGAGGATTAATTGTTTCAATCAAGTTAATGGCTGCACACCCAGTGGTTAAGCATATACATTGCTATTGGTTGAGAACTAAAGATTCCTCAGAAACAGTTCCCTGACTCAGTATTAGAAAATGGGTTTTTGAGCAGATTAAGCTCGGTAAAGTTTTGAGAAAGCTGTTTAGGTCACGTAAGTGCTTCTGCCCATTTCTGTTCAAAATGTTACTTGCAAATGTAGGCCTAAATACAGCATGTGCATTGCATGAAATATGACTGTCTGGGCAAGATTAAATTTCTCAGCAGACAGGGTTTATATTTTCAATGACAATATTAATGAATAGATATTTGCAGTAATAAAATAAAATAATATTTAAAAAAAGGCTCCAGGCTAAAAGAGTTATGCTGTAATAATGCATCACTAAAACTGTCATTTCACAGTTTAAGTCTCATATATTAGGACTCGTCAGCCCATTAATCTCAAAGGGGCGGTTTGTTTATTTATTTATTTATTTGTTTGTTTAAAATATATGCATATTAACATAAGAAACACAATGCGAAATGTACCATAATGTGCAACTTTTTTAACTGGGTAAATAATATAAGCAGTAAATTTTAATAATAATAATAATAATAAGTCTAAATAATAACCTCTAAAAATTGTAGTAGAAAATGGAGCTACTTCAATGATCAATATAGCCTACAATGCAAAACATTTCACGTTCATTTATTAAATAAAAATGGTTTGGAGCCACATTGTTTGATTTAATGTACAGAACTTCCTAATTAATAAATTTATGTTTTTTTTTTCTCATGGCCTTTGAATTATATCATAATTTCCATTAAGTTAAAAAAACCTACATTTAGTTCCCTCTTTATAATATTTGTCACTTCAAAACATCATTTTTGCATATAGGCTATTTTATGGAAATATAAATGAAAAAAAGTTTCATTGTCATAATAACAAAAAACACATGAATAATCAATATTCAGCATACAACTTTCCAGTACGTTTCTTGTGACAATTTTTATGCATTATTTGTGGCGATCACAGCCTTTCGGTCGCTGCCCGGCAGATGCCGTCATGACGCAGAACGTCCAGCGCGTTGACGCAATGTTACGTTCCACCAATCAGCGGCAGTTTCCGAAGCCCAGGAAAGGAGCAGATGATATGGCAGCTTTGTGAGCGGCCAGGTGGAACTCGCTTTGTTTAATCGCGTTGACAGCGGAACATGAGTACACTTTAACCCGCACGCCGCAGCGGGGGATCCGAAAATGATATACCTGATATTAATTTCTGCCTTCTCCGGGGCCATCGTCACGCTCCTTCTGCAGCTCTTACTGTTGTACCGGAGGAGCCCAGAGCCTATCGCTAGGACAGTTCAGTATGTCAAAGCAGTTCCTGATCCCGCACTGAAGGATTACTTTAGCAACCAACAAGCCGAACCAACGCAGCAACAATCAGACATCACATCGTCTGCCTCCAAACAACCAGAGGCCGCTTCTCCCAAGCAGCAAGAGACCGCCGTCCCCGGCAGCAGCCCCAAACAGCAGCCGTCCTCGCCTCCGCCTTCATTGAGCGACACACAGCACACCTCCAAAGCAGAGACATGCGATTTCCTCAATGCCATATTTCTCTTCTTGTTCCGCGAGCTCCGAGACACCCCCGTCGTCAGGCACTGGATCACCAAGAAGATCAAGGTAGAGTTTGAGGAGCTCCTCCAGACCAAGACCGCCGGGCGTCTGCTGGAGGGGCTCAGTCTGCGGGATTTCTCTCTGGGCAACTCGGTGCCCGTCTTCAAAACAGCCAGACTCTTGAAGCCGGTGGCTCTCAATGAAGACAACATGCCAGAGGAGCTCAATTTCGAGGTTGACTTAGAATATAACGGCGGCTTTCATCTGGCCATCGATGTCGATTTGGTATTCGGGAAATCGGCTTATCTGTTTGTGAAGATGACCCGGGTGGCAGGCCGCTTGAAGCTGCAGTTCACCCGCATGCCTTTCTCGCACTGGTCCTTCTCCTTCCTGGAGGACCCGCTCATAGACTTCGAGGTGAAGTCTCAGTTTGAGGGCCGTCCTCTGCCCCAGCTCACCTCCATCATAGTCAATCAGCTCAAGAGAGTTATCAAGAAGAAGCACACTTTACCAAACTACAAAATAAGGTAATGTCTCTCTCTGTGTCTTACTGCAGTACTTCTCGTCTGTCCCTTACCTGAAGTTCATCTGGGGTCTCAGGTCTGGAGTGAATGTCCTCAGCTTTGGCAGAACTGTCAAAGTTATGGCATTGGAGATTATTCCAAAATTAATTCCCTGCATTGTTATTTTTCAGCTGTGATGTTGGACAGTGTTCAACGAGATCTGTTTTTTTATGCTGATACCAATTATTTTTTGTTAAATAGTATGTCAGACCAATTTTAAGTTAAGACCATTGCTTTTAAGCTATTTCAAAATATTGTTAATTATTTTTCCTGATATTTGACACATTAAAACTGGTCAATATAAAAGAAGATAAAAAATGAACTTTTTTAGAAAGAAAAATAATACTAATGCTACTACTAATATGATTATTTTACATGTAAAATAAAAACGTTATTATTACATTTTGTTATTTTATTGTAATGATAACAATTTCTTTTATAATAACTATTATTATTTCTATTATTTATGCCATAATATTTGTTAATTATTACCATCTAGACAGTTACAATTTTTTTGTCTAGATGTTAAGCAACAAAGTCTCACTGCAGAATGAAAGACCTTTCAAACAACACATTAAGTAATCTACCGTTGTTGGACATTTTATTTAGAGACCTCCAGAATGGTGGCAATTATCATTAGACCCGTTATTAAGTTGAAAAGTGCAATTATCTGTAAAAGATATCTCTCAAGCTATTATCTGAGCATTGCTTCGACTGCACATGAAGAGTCTCAAGAGGTTGTGAAACCGGTAGTATGTGTTCATGTCTGAATGGTGTTGTGAAAAGTGAACAGACAGAAGTACTGTGGCACTGCAATAACTGAGCTGATTGGTAGACTCATGTGTCGAGAACAGCAAGTGTGCTTCATTTTCCCAGTTTGAAACTGGAAATGGAGGCCATCTTCCCCATTCATTCATGTTTTCCTTTACTGTGCTCATATTCCTGACTGTAAAAAGTGAAAACAACTCAGAGAGCTTTGTTACTTACTGTTTGTAGCTGAGAAAACTATAAGGTCTGTGACTAAGGCGTTCAACCAAGCTGTGGATTGATTACTTGCAGGATTCATCCACCTACACCTCATGGCTCTCTATTACTCAGCATTACTTGGCACACTTAAAACATTTGTTTGCCAATAAACATTGACATCTCAGCGAGTGTGTGTGCTTTGACTGGATTTCTCAGGTGTTGTAGATTCTTTAGGTTTAGCATTGTCTTTGCAAGTCAGCAGTCGTTTTTTGCTCATCAGTCACATTGCTTGTTTTTGTTGACGTACTGTGTCTGTGTACAATCAATATGAACATAATGTGCAAATCACAAAGTCAAACACAGCATTGAGCACAACACTGTCATTTTTATCCATTAAGTTAATTGTAGTGTCCGTAGAAGGCACAAACAGTGAGATGAATTTAATCTGCGTCAGTTCAAATGGTGCATTTGAACTTTGACCCCACACAGCTGGGATTGTGAGTGGTGAATTAGATCACTGCGCTCTCTGTTAAACGTCAAATGCACTTAACTATTGATTATAATGTCTCAGTAGTAGTAGTCTTAATCAGAGACTTCTTTTCATAACGTTTCTCTTTTTCCTTTGGATTCAGCATCCTGGCATTGATGCCGTGCCCTCTGTTATACACCATAAGGATGCGTGCTGCAGAACTAAAGAGTTCTAGTCATCACAGCGCACATGCACAGCCGGCAGCAAACTTAATGAAGCTAAATGCTTTACATTACCCAAAGGGAAAGAACTTCTCAATGATGTGAGACATTAAATGACACACTCATTTTCTCAGTACTGGCATCTTCCCAAATGTTGGAATCACTTCATTGGTGTTTGAGATGAGATATTTTTCCTCTTTATGTGTGTGGATGGATACAGCACTCACGCACTAGTCATGTTTTGCCGCCTCAGAGTTTAATTGTGTTTGTTTTTGAGGGCTGAGATGAAAAGTACTTACTGTTTAATTTGTCACATGGGAGGTGACATTAAGGAGCTGACAATATTCTCTTTTAAACAAGTGTGTGAGTGGGAACTTTGTTTAAAAAGCAGACAGCATGGCCCAGGGACAAAACAAGCGGGCAGGCCACAATCCATTTCAGTCGTCTCTGTGTGGGATGAAAGTGTCACAGATGGAGGAGGTGTTCAGAACAGGACAAGTGTGTGTGTGTGTGTCTGTGTGTGTGTATGTGGACAAAAATGCCAGACTTGAATTACGTAGTGTGGTTTTAATATATACTGTGACAATAAATATGGAATGACGAATCAGATTTGCTGTATTTCTGTATTTTAGATGTTTTGTGCGTCACTAGGATGAAAAAAAGATTGACTTGGTGATTATAGTGATGCTTCTGGTGAAAGTTGAAATGATTAATAGAAAGGATGAGAGATTTTTTTTTTGGTTTTGTTTTTTGGAATGCTACCCCATACTACTGTTTTCTATTTGAATATAATTTTTTTTTCCTGTGATGGCAAAGCTGAATTACTCCAGTTTTCAGTGTTACATGATCCTTCAGAAATCATTCTAATATGTTGATTTGCTGCTCAAGAAATATTTCTGTAACAGTTTAGTATAGGGGACCAATTCTCACTATTAACTAGTTGCTTATTAGCATGCATATTATTAACATATTGGCTGTTTATTAGTACTTATAAAGCACATATTCTGCATGACCATATTCTACATTCATAATCCTACCCAATACCTAAACTTAACAACTACCTTACTGACTATGAATAAGCAGCAAATTAGGAGTTTATTGAGGCAAAAGTCTTAGTTAATGGTTTGTTAATAGCAAAAATTGGACCTTAAAGGTGCAATAGGTGATTGTCTTCAGAAACATTTTTTGTTATGCTGGTTGAATGTCTCTTCACATCCCGGTAGCAATCATTAAGTTAAGTGGTCTAAATGTATTTATATATATTTATATGTTCTGTGGAAGGCGTAGGACCAAGAAATGTTCGTCCAATCAAAATGCTCGTTCCGAGCAATTTGATTGACTTTAATACCTGCCTGTCAACATATGTATTTGCATGCCTCTGCGCACCCTGTTCGCACAGACAGGATGCGTCATCATCAGCACGATCACGTACGCTATGCAGACAGAGCGAGAATGGCAGACAAACATCAACAACCTGATCTTCCTTCCTGGAATTGTAGTACTGTTACTAACTGTACTATGAAGTTTTCTCACCGGTTAATGACATATGATCTATTGTTGTAATGTCTCTGGTCGTCTGATCTGTGTGCGTATATGCTTCAGGGCTTTGGACGGCGATTTGCAGGGAGGGTGGGACGTACACTTCCAGTGCTATCAGGCTAAAGTTAGCATTTTCCAAAATGTCCTACTGCACCTTTAAAATACAGTGTACATTCAACATTTCTTATCAGTGTTGAAAACAGTTCTGCTGCTTAATAGTTTTGTGGAAACTGATTTTTTTTTTCTCCAAGATTCTTTTAATGAATGAAGGTTCAAAAGAACAGCATTTATATAAAAATTATTAAATTTACTGTAACATTTATACTATCTTCATTTAATGTATCCTTTCTGAATAAAAAT
This sequence comes from Spinibarbus caldwelli, assembly GCA_039654775.1. NCBI lineage: Eukaryota > Metazoa > Chordata > Actinopteri > Cypriniformes > Cyprinidae > Spinibarbus > Spinibarbus caldwelli. Next base: position 13,176,376 of record CM077250.1, on the reverse strand, counting down.
ATTGTCTAGCATGTAGGGCAATGTATGTATGTTTTTATTTATTTATTTTTCAATGTCTTTTTCTTTTGAGAAAAAAAAATTATTGCTGACTTTTTTTCCAATGCAAGTAAAAATGTTAAACATTTTTTATTAAATTACTAGAATGCAAAATACTTTTGACTTTTTGGACCATTGCACATTTTACATAAACGCTGGGTTTGCACTGATTCACTGAGTCAATATAAAGGGCCTTTTCATGCAGGGAAATTTTCTTTCCTCAGCAAAGATCTTCTGTTATTGTGTAGTGTAGAGGACAGCCTATTATGCTTATCCAGCTTCTTTGTCCAAATGTAGATCCTAACAGTCCTCAAAAGCAGGATGACAGGAGGTCTTAACTCTGTTTAAAGTGAAATTGCCATCTTTATCTGTAGCAGTGTCATGAAAGGTCTGCAATATTGAGAGATATGTCAGATACAATGTGTGAACAGAATTAACCCACAATGGCTTACTGTTAAATGCTAATAAATAATACTTGAAATAAAATACCCTAAACTAACTAACTATAGAAAGGTTTATTATAAGCTATTCAGTGTACAGGAGTCCTGTTTTCTGTACCTGTGGGGGGTGTTTATAAAACCCAAGACAATGTGATGTCATCTCTGATGCATCCTGGATGGGCTCCATGTCACAGATGGGCAAAACTTGAAAGTCAGAAATGTGCATTTGTTTATACGCGTTTACTTGTTCTTCAGGCATTACTGTTTCTCAGGATGTTGTAATTAGGGAACTAATTGAGAAGGTTTCTCCCTTCCCATCATTAGTAGTTCTGTTATCACAAATAAATTATGAATGTTCTCAGATATTATAGATGTTTGATATATGGTGCGGTGCAGGTGCACGTTGTGTGTGCGTAAGAAAGCGTTTTTGTGATCTCTAAGGATTAACCCGTACTGTTCTCCGGTTACACCAGTTGATGTCATGTCTGGTGTGTTTGCGTGTCTAGCTGTTATTGATAGGTGTTTAATGACACCTTCTGTTTCAAAGATGGAGCGACTCTGTATGATTGGTCAGTACAGTCCCAGCTGGGGTGTTGATCTGTACAAAAGAGCTACTGAGAGACTCCTATCAGCTGCATGCCCTTGAGCGAGTATCGGGACAAATTTTCCTGACTGTGCTGATTTAATGGTCCTGTTCCTCAGAGGCATTAGAGAAACACATTCTCAGTAGAAAAAGACAGCGTTCAATCCATCCATCCATCCGTGTGACAGTGATGGAGTTTGACTTTTTAAATGCCCCTTGCTGGAGAAACTGTCAGCTGTGCTTGTTTGAAACTGTCAACTTACAGCTTCTTCCTGTGGAGCACATTCAGAGCTGATGTGTCATGATTAACTAGTAACCTAGATTTAAAGTGAGATACCATTTTTGTTTGCATATGTGTATTACGAGCACTGACTGAAATAACCAGCTCCAGATCTGGATTAAGGACACAGTGTTTGCAACATATTTGTATTTACTGAAGGACAAAGAACCACAAAAATGTCAATATTGTAAGCACTCCCTCGGCAGTAAAAAAATACATTTTTAGTCTGCCCAATTTCATGAGACATCAATGTTTGTCTGGACAAACTTTTGAAGGAATTGTTTCGTAAGATGGACACATTTTTCCCCAAACAAGTATTGTTAAATATTCTTTTATATACTATAAAAATGCCAAAAATTGTTATCAAATGTTAGATAGATTTAGTTTGAGACACCTAGCACATTAATTGGATATTCATGAGAAAAGCTATATGTTTTGTCTGTGAAACAACCATTAATCTATTTCAGATATGGATGCACAATATATTGATACCACATTGGTAACTGGCTAATACTCAAAATATTATTTTGAGTGTTTTTTTGTTTGGTATCAGCTAGAATTAATAAAGGGCTTATCAAGAAAGGCCAGTTGAGAACTATTAAAAATTGTGTCATAAAATCTAATATATATTAGGGATGCATAGACTATATATGCATATATAATATAAAATAATATTAGGGATTTTTAATTAATGAATTAATTAATTTACTTATACTTTATGTCCCTATTATTACCATTAGATTAACTTCTTGCACTCAAAGTTAAACTTTAAAACCAGTAATAATTCACTAACACTGTCATATGTAATCTTTAGCAAATCTCAAAATGAATATCCATTTCATAATGTCAATTATAATGTAATGACTAAATTCACTAGCATTTAAAGTGACTGACATTTGTTTTTGTTGTTTTCGTTTATTTAGACAAAATAGTGTAGAATTTAAATATATAGACTATTTATTGATTTTCAGGAATATCATGATAAGGACAAACCGGTAGATATAGTTTTTGCTTAGTTAACTGTGCCTTTTCTCCCTGGTCGTCACATTGAAAAGGACATCCTTGAGTGATCTATCAGTGACTCAGTTCTACATTCGTCATCTGTTGACTCTGCAGTGCGCATTGCGGCCATCTCAGATCATCAGCAGTGATTGACTTGACTGTGATGGAAACTTATTCTCTCTTCTTTCCCTCTCTCCATGTCTCTAAAGTCCACTTATGTAAGTGCTCTTCCGAAAACATCTGCTGTGCTTCCGTTTGTACGCGCTTACAAATACTTGTTATTTTACATCCCCCCTCTCACGATACATATATTCTGTCTTTTTCTCTCTCTAGCCTCAGCAGTGCATTTAAAAAAATAGTAACCTGTCCCGAGCCAGATGGCACCGTGACATCAAAATGCACCTCTTCGATCATTTCAGCCGTTTCATTTGACCACTAAGGTGATTAAACCTCATATCTCAAAGTGTAAACTAGCAGGGAAGGAGCTTCTGTGTGCATTAGCAAATACAGTCAGGGCAAAGTTCAGCTGGGATGAAATCCCTTTATTTTCGCCTTCTCATGGTCTCTTTATGAATAGAACATCAGAGGCTAGAGAAAATGATCAGTTTTGTAATCACTTTCATTTTATTACATCACACAAACTCCTGGGAAAATACAAACATTCCTAAGCACCATTTCCAGAGATATTAATGCATTTAGATGCTGTTTTGTACTCTTTTCTTTGGCCTGAAAATTCCCGTTTATTTGTAGGTTTGTGTAAATTAGGGTTGCATATTAATTTTCTCTGATGCAGATAATAAAAAAAAAATTCATGTTGTGACTCATAATCAATAAATAACCTGTATTATTTTGTCTAAATCAATAAAAAAAAAATTAACTCAAAATGAATTGTTTTGAATACTGCAAGAAAATTTAGGTATCACAAATGTGCAGTATAAAAATAAACATTCATTTTGAGGTTTTTTTTTCATTATTAATGTTTTTTTTTTCAAGATTAAGCAGGTGTTTGAAGGTAAAATTTGATATACAGCCAAAAGTCAGTACTCATTGTTCATCCTTAATGTAAATTGCATTTTATGACAAAGTTTGTAATGGGTCTTAAATGCTCTCTCCTGATAACTATTGTATCTGTAATTTTCAGCTGTTATCAAATGAAATACTCATTGTGCAGCTGCAGTTACGTTACAGTGCTTACACGTGCAGTGTAAAACAGGCACATTTTTTTTGCAGTCAGTTCGCAGAACACACATGATAAGCTCCTAGCGCTTTCACCCGATTGGCCAAGTTATACGTTTCTTCCTGCTGCACATAAAAGCAAAGCTGATTTGGTTTGTCCTCAGTGACCTGGCTGTGGTGAATATGAGATATTTAGAGAGGTGCTGGTGATATGAGTGGGTTTTAATCCGGTCAGCAGCACATCCCCAGTCAAAGACACAGTGTCAGCCTTGTGTTCCATGTGTCTTGTGTTTTGTTCCCTACATGCCCATATTTGGTGTTTCCTGTCCTCGTTTAGTTCTGATTGTTTTCTATTTGGTTCCAGGTGTGTCTTGTCATCCCCTCGTTATGTTTAGTATTTATAGTGTGTTCTGCCCTGTGTTTCTTGTCCGGTATTGAATGCACGTCTACCCCTCGTGCTGCGTGTGTGTTCCTGCCTGTTCCTTGTTCCTCGTTCTATGGATTATTAAAGACTGTGTTATTGCTTTGAATCTCCTTTGTCGCCGTGCTCCTTCGTTCCCTCGCCTCCCTACACAGCAGCTGAACGTGACACACAGCAGGTGTGTTTGTGTGGCTTATATAAACTTTTATTACACTCCTCTCTTACTGTATAACTCTTAAATACTGTTTAAATTGTACTAATGGCTGTTAGACACTGATTAAAGCATGTATGTGGACTATAAAACCTAATTTACTGACATTTACTTTAATGGTCTATTAAAAAATATATTAGTTGCATTATGAAAATTAATTATGCATTGTAATTATGCATTACGTTAATTGTTAAATGACTTGAAGACAGTCATATGCTTATATAATGTAACTGAGGTGTGCGTGTCAGTATTTGCCTGTGCCTGTTTCAAATGCACGTGTGTTTGTTTGTAGTTAACCAAGGAATTTCCTGTGGTTTCTGAAAGATTTTGCAGATATGGCAGAAATCTGAAATCTGTAATCTAATGCAATTATTGCGCCATTTGATTAATGACTTAAAATGGGAAATGTTTTTTAACTGCTTACACTTAACACTTAAAGAGTACAGAGTAAGATAGATGGTGACAGGCGAGATAAGGCCTTCACAGTCGATAGTTGTTTGCTGGCCTTTTTCCGTTAGAGCTGCTTACCGCAAGTATTCTCACACTTCTGCTGGAAGCCCTTGAAAGTACTTTAAACAGCAAAGTGTTTTGCCATACAGGTTAAGTGTTCTTCATTTCAGCTCAGTGAAGTTCATCCCCTTCAAGAATATCTTCTGTATAATATATTGAAAAGTACACAGGATGCTATTGTAAAAACAATGATAACAATCCTCCTACTACTTTTCCTATAGCAAGAGAGCCACAAAGGTTCCTCAGAATGACTTAAAGTGTTTTAAATGAATAGTCTACCAAAAAATGTAGGTCCTGTTATCATTTATTCACCCTCGTTTCATTCCAGACCTACATAATCTTTTTCTTCTGTGAAACACAAAACGATACACCTATTTTAAAAAATGTTCAGGCTGCTCTCTTCCATACAGTGAAATTATAGTGATATAAATACCATACGTAAAATTATTATAAATGTAGTCCATACAACTATGTTCAAAGTCAACTGACCACATTTTTTTCTGTTAATTAAAAAAAAAATTGGAATAAAGCTAAAATAAAATATTAATATTTCATAAATTATGTAAAGTGTTGCCTTGGCAACTGACTAAAATTTAAATGTTTAAGCTGAAGTACTAAAATTACTTAAAAACTGAAGAAAAAAAAAATTAAAGCTAAATGATTAAAATTAAAATTAAAAACCCCATTAATGTTAATTCATAATATCAATAAATACTATAGTAGTTTAAAAATACAGAAATAACACTGCATATGTGTTTCAAGACATGCCACCCCAAGTGTGGCATCAGTTGTGCCAATACATCATTGGTTGTGAAATATGCAATAATTAATTGTGACAGCTCAAATTTGAAAATGCAGAAGTGTTAAAGGGGTCATATGATGGTGCTAAAAAAGAACATTCTTATGTGTATTTGGTGTAATGCAATGTGTTTACGTGGTTTAAAGTAAAAAAAACGCATTATTTCCCACATATTTTACATTATTTCATCTCCTCTAAGCCCCGCCTTTCTGAAACGGGTCGATTTGTACAAAGCTCATCGATGTAAAACATCGAGGTGTGCTCTGATTGGCCAGAGATCCAGTGCGTTGTGATTGGCCGAATACCTCAAGCGTGTGATGAAATGTTACGCCCCTTACCATAATGTAATGCCGCGTCCCGGCGATGACACAAAAACATTAAAAGCCATTTCAAACGAGGCATTTGTTGCATCCAGTGGGCACATGATTACTGATTATAATGACTTATACTGTCTTTTTACACGTCGCGTTGCATCTCACCGTGTAAACATAACACCATGTCTGTATTTGTGATCGGAGAAACACAAACAACAAGCACACCTCCACACTGCTCAAAACTCGCGTTTGAATATTAACGTTAAGTAGCAGATTAATAATAAAACGTAACTTACTTACAGGCTGTGAGTCAGAAGCGCCAGACTGTCCTTGTACAGTTGGAACTGCCCACTTTAGAGTAAAAGCCTTTCTGTAACAGTCGTTCTCCAGCAAATGCTGTGTGAGTAATCCTCACTCCCCTGTTCTAGTGACTGTTAGAGCGCCCGTCTCCCGGTTCGAAGCCGCTCGGAGCGGGGCAAGTTGGAGCGGTTACATGCACAACCAGCTTTGTTCTCTCCCATGTTCAGAAAACAATCCTTCGTGAAACTCGAGTATTTGTGTTGTACTTCTCTGGGACAGTGTTGTAAATAAAACTCAGCAACAGATTTCTTATGTCCTCTTTACTTGCATCCAAACACACAGCGTCTCTCCACAATGGCACGGGGGAAGCAGCAACACTAGAGCGAGAAAGTTATGCCTCCTTTCTTTGTGTATACATTTGGGCGGTGTTATGCAAATCTCCCCACATCGTGACGTAGAGATGTGGGGGTGTGTTAGAACGAGCCGTTTTAGGGGGGTGTGGCTGACTCTTAACTTTAATAAAGAATATCTCTTTGGATTTGAGACTTTAGTCTTTGCAACTTTACAGATCTTCTTTATGCACCAAGAGCTTGTAACACTCCAAAGAGAAAGGAAAATTTGAAATCGCATCATATGACCCCTTTAATGAGATTTGAGAATAAATGATGACATTATTGAAATGTATTGCATTATAAACAGGTGGTTTATTTTCCCATGGTGCATTTCCTTCAGCTAACATCACAAGGAACCACACAGAGACTACTTTATTCACTGACTAGAACAGTCTGTTGACATAAATAGAAAGACAGCCAATCTTGCAGTATGTTAGGGTAATTACAGTTATGCTTAAACCTGTCATGCTTTATAATTGAACTCTTTTGGCCATATATAGTACTGTACATGTAACAATGGATTCGCGCAGTAACTGTATATTCCCTGTGAGATAATTACTGCTGTTAATATACACTGGTGTATGTGTGTGCTAGTAACTGCTTACACTTGGCTTAGACTGCAAGGTCCAGACTCTAGGCATTGCAAGCTTGTTTCTGTGAGTGTTGTATTTTTAATGCTGCAGGCTGGCTATGTTCCTGTAACGGTGTTGGTGGTAAGCGATAGGGCTGCGCTCCATGCCCTGTGTGTGCTCAGGAACAAACCGAAGTCATGTCCTGCTATTAAGCAGCTGGGAAATGGAGAGGGAGGAAGGGGCACAATGAGAGTGTTACCATACCAGGATCTTGTTCCTAGAGCTTTGCATCATGAGGTGTCTGGACAGGAAGGAAGTAGAATCACAGAACTGGCCATTTGAGTCGCACAACATTTTAGACCCTGTTTACACCATTGTTATTTTAGTGTAATTTATATAACATTGTGGTATTTATTAATATTTTGAAGGGGCTTTATTTGTTATATTTCAGTTTTAAAAACAATTATATAAATAATTGTTTTAAAAATAAAATAATTTTAAAAATGAAATAAAAATAAAATAATTTTAATTTAAATTTTAGTTAGGTTTTTTTTTTTTTTTGGTTCTTTGTTTTATTATTTTTTCGTACTTCAACATAAGTTTTTATTTTATTTAGTTGCAAGGCAACATTTCTAATTTTCTTACATTTTTCATTTCATAATTTTATTTTATATCAGCTTCATTTAACAAAAACAAGTTTTAATAGTTTTAGTTTTAATTACCAAAACCAACAACCAAAAGCTGTCCACTTGTAAATGGATCATCCAAGATGGATGTAAACTGGGTCTTTAGGTAACAGAGCAAGGGTGAAAGATCAAGTTTGTCACAGAATCACATTTTACATAGTTTTATTTGGTTTAAGTAGTTCATAAGGGAACTCCATGGTCACTAATAAATCTCAGACTTTAATTCAGAGCAACATTTTCAAAATGTCTTTCAAATCCCCTCCTGCTGGAATGGGTCGAGCTGCCCTCAGAACTCTGTTTATGTAATGTTTCCTGTGTTTCCTGTTGTGTAAATGGCTAGAATAGAGAGGACAGACGAGTACTAATGTGATGAAGAAACAAAATTTAACACAACTAAGCAACACAGACACAAAAACGCTATCTCAGTTTTTTTCATGCTGATTTTTTGGTATAAAAGATATCACTGGTGATAAGATCTTTTGAATGCTGAGACATGCATGTATTGTACACAGGCTTTGTTTGCACAGTGCACATTGTTTTCTATTGTGATTTTTTTTTTTTTTTTGTTCTCAAAGCATTATGTCCATGTGACCACTAAATCGTGTCTTAATCTCAGGATTTTGCTTTTGAAAGCCTCATTAGTGTTTACATTAGAGGAGTTAATGAAATTGCCTTTTGTCTGTTTGTGTGGTTTAGAGGAGTGTTTCATTTCACTTTGACCTCCTTTGTGAAAACGTGATTTTGTTTCTTTTTTTTTTTTCAGGGAAATAGCAACTTCACCCAGCATGCTTAAAGTTTATCAAAGATCTGAAATGTTTAGATATTAGCAGTTTGTGTTCTCAGAATATAAACATTCATACAAAGTCCTTATATCCTCTATTATCTATTAATGATAGTGTGAAGATTTTATGGATCATGCATTAAACCTAACGATTGGCCCTTCCTTAGCCTGTTTCCATGGCAATTTGTATGATGATAAGACAGAAAAACAATCTGTCTAGAGAAAAAGGCCAATGAAGCAATTTCTGAGACAGGGATTTTATAATATTTTGTACCTCACAAGGGCAAATCGGAGGGATCTGCGTATGGAGAGAGAGAAAAAGGCACTTTAGGAACACTAATCTCTCAGGTTATTATTAGCAGTAAAGAGTCCTGAAATAGCACAGAACCACTAAACTCTATCGGTGCTGCATTCTGGATGAGGAATCACCCTGTTTATAAAGTTCTTCATATTCAGTCCGGTTTCACTGCCAGTTATGATCGACCACATGATATAGACACATTTTATCACGTGGACAAGTATTTCATTTTGAAACAAATGCTTACTTAATGTTGTAAGTTTTAAATACTTGTAATATTTACAAAAAAAGTTATGCACAAAGAGGATGATCAGTCACACTCCAGAATGCTAAATGAGGAGAACTCTTTAAGAAAGAAGAATCTCCCATTACTAAACCATTTAGTTCAATACTTGGACTAAATAAATATATGGGAAACTCTTTAAGTGAGGAGGTAAATGAAGAGGAGGAAGCTCCAGATGAGTTTTTTCCCTGTTGACTTTCGGATTCGTTTCTCTTCATTTCATAACCTTTTTTGGTGTGGGATAAAAGTGATTTCACAGATGATAAAAGAGGAACAGAGTCTGGGTGTTTCACTGCTGAATTGCATGAAGTCACTCATTAGGAACATTTTGACGATGATGTAAGGGGACAAAATAGGACCTAAAGTTTTAATCTGAAGTGGTTAACCTTCTGAAAATGTCAGCATTAGGAAGTTTGAATTTTATACGAACTGTTTTAATTTTTTATTTCATTTATTTATTAAGTAATACTCAGATTATCATGCTGGGTTGATGGATATGTTAGAAAAACTACTAGTTTTCACAAAACAATAACAACAACAACAGGATTTTGCCTCTGCTGCTTTAAAAATCCATGAGATGCCAAGGTGTACTTAAAATTCGTAGAAATTGCTGGGTAATGAGTAGTAGCAGTGAAAGTGAGACCTCGAGCAAAGGCATAAGATTTAATTTCACCTTGATGGAATCTGACATTTAACATCATAGTTTTCACTTTAGTTTTGCTTGAAAGCCTACTTGTCTGATGATTTGCATAATTCGAAAGGGCCTAAAAATCCTTGCAGCTGTATTTAACTGAACCTGACCCTCTTTGTGTGGAAGGACAAAACACACACACACATAGAGCTGAAATGCTTGTTTTTCCAGTAAGGGTAGAGTGAATGGCTTACACACACCCAAAATGACCGTTGACTTTGCAAATGTTTCCTGTTGACCTCACGATTCAAGTCGTGACGTACTGTTTTGCAATAATGAACTCAGGGCCAGAATTACTAACAGCTTGTACCCGCACAAACCCTCGATGAAAAAGTGTGGACAGTTTTTGCGGATGACCTTATTGCATATGCATTTGTAGGAGTTTCCCTTTCAGACTTTTAAGGGAGGAGAGTATGAATCATGCAAGGTTTGCGGTTGTCAATTTACTAATATGTGCACCATTATTTATAGCCCTCCTAAAAAAGCTGTTTTCCACTTGACATGGCATGGATAGTTGCTAATTTGTGGTACTCTTTATAGATTGCATTAGTCATTATGGAAATGAGCTGGATGCGTTTAGTAAATCTGGCCTTTAATGTGTATAAAGCAAGGATTATTACTGCCAGATTATTCGTTGTCTGATTTTGTCTGTTTCTGATCAACAGGTACAAGCCTTTTTTTCCTTTCCAAGTGCAGCCACCGCTGGCGTCATCAAGTGATTTGGACATCTCCATCCGAGACACACTATTGGTGGAGGGGCGTCTACGTGTCACACTTGTTGAATGTAGCAGGTAGGGCAGATTTCTGTTGCTGTGTGTGACACAATCAACATTTACATTTCTATCTTTTTTTTTTTTTTTTAATCTTTTTGGGCAAATTAAACGTGGGAGGTTAGTAAATACACTTGATTAGGTAACGGTAGGCATAATAATAATAAAAATGTACTGTCATTAAAATGCTGGCCAGTGTAAGCAGATGGTTATTTATGTTATGGCCGATATTAAACTTCTGTTTTTTTTCTAAATAGTATTAAAAATAAAACCAGTTATTTTAATGCTGCAAGTGAATTTAGGCATCACAACATTGTAATGTACAGTATGAAATTTTAAGATTTGGTACATATTTAAATATAACAGTGTTATTTAATTATTGGTGTATTTAAAAACTGAAGTGCTCACTTTAAGTGAGTATTAAACGAAGGCAATTGGAATACAACTGGAAAATAAGGGAAATTATCTTGCACAGTTGAATATTTAAGCACAGCTTGTCTTGTGTCTCTTGTGCAGTTTTCAGTGTCATCTCAAATCAAGCATATTAAAGTACCTTTTTTATTGCTAGCCTCTATTTTGTAGGTAAGTGAATTTACACCTGCCTTTGTTTTCTTTAATTCTCTTTACTCATACGTAGTTCTTCAAATTAGTAGCTCATATAAAAGTATAGGGTCATTCCGTGTCAAATCAACCAAATATCAGAAATTTCCCCGGCTCAAATTTTTGATTTTGCTAATATTTTTTTCTGATGAAAGATAAACATGTATAGTGATGATAGCCCAAATATTAAATGTCATGGATTAATATTTACTAAGTAATCCACTATTTTGTAGAGGGGGGTCAAAATGGCAATTTTCACCAGAGATTCAGAGCCAAATTACAGGAGGTTAAAAATGACTTAAGAAAGATGGCAGCATCATAATGTTATTTTTACACAGAGATTGGTAGGTCTGTTAGTAAAATATGTTGACTTTAGCAATCTTTGTTGCATTATGTGCCAATGGTGACCATTCAAAAATGGGGAAACAGCACTTTTCAAGCTTTTCCTCCAAAGTTTGCATGCCTGTAACTCAAAGTATTTAAGATATCTTAATGCCCTTTTAGATATTGGGTCTTAACAAACTTTCCTTTTGGCATCTTCATTTTTAAGGCCCTATATGGTTCGGTTCCAGAGATATTGGAATTTAAATATGGCTCCAAGAGTAAATTGTTAAAATGTACATATATTCAGTGGTCAAAAACCAGATGTGGGTCAACTTGCAAAAATTATACTTTTTTTTTTCTTTTAAAGAGGAATGTCTGAAGAACAAATAATGTTGAAACTAGAGATGCATTTTGTTTACTTCTGTCAAAGCAACTGCATTGAACATACCTGTCTGAGTGCAATAAATATTCTTTTTCTAAAGTTTGCATGCCTATAACTCAAGAAGTATTAAAGATATCGCAATATGATTTTAGATTCTAGTTCTTAATAAACGGTTCTTCTGGAATCTACATTTTCAACGCCCTACATCATTCAGTCACAGAGATATGGGGACCTCAATGAGGCTCCATTTTCAGATTGTTGAATATTACCTATTTTAGTGGCTGAAAAGCAAATGTTGGTTATTTCTATACAGCTGATACTTATTGTATTTAAAGCAGAATGTCTGAAGAATAAGTAATGTTGAAACTAGGAATGCATGTTGTTTCCCTCTATCAAAACAATATGCACAGAACATACCTGTCGGAGAGCTAAAAATGCACAGAAATTGTCAAGTTGAGGGACATTATCTTTCTCTCAGTAGTCTATTCATAAGATTCTATATTTGAATCAGTTTCAGGGATATTTGGAAGAAGGGATTTTGTTCATTTTAACAGCTTCTGAAGCTACCAAGAGTTCAAACACGCAATATTGTAACATGTTTGAAACAAATCCCACACCTCATAGGGAAAAGTGGTTGCTTTTACCACACATTGCATTCACATCAATAAATCAAGATTTGCCTAACCTGGATTAATTATTAGAATTTCTTTTTCTTTTTTATTGTTATATAATGTGAGCATAGTCAGAGTGCTAAAGGGCATATTTGGCACAATCACTGATAATACCTCAAACATTTAAGGTCTCTCACACTTCAGATAATTAACACTGGGTAATTGTAAACCTGATCCTGGGTAATCTTACTTTACATTTCACACTGTTCATACTTTATCTAGAGTTAACAATTAATCCTGATCATTCATAATCTGATGTGTCACACTGTACATTCCTAAACCCTGGGTTACTGTTATTATTTGCATTGTCAGCAGTGGTGACTAGATAAACACAAAACCACACTTGGTGTGAAAATGGGTAGGATACAACAATTTGGACATGGAGCTGCACCAAGATGTAGGATTAAACCATACAGGGCCTTAAAAACGAACCCCCCCTAAAATCATATTAATATAACTTTAATACATCTTGAGTTACAGGCTCACAAATTTTGGATGTTTATGACACTCCAACGGGTATGTCCTATATTGATAGAGGGAAATAAGATGCATTCCTAGTTTCAACATTACTTATTATTCAGACATTCTGCTTTAAATACACTAAGTATCAGCTGTATACAAAGTGACCATGACCAACATTTGGTTTTCAAGTGCTGAAATGTAATATTCAACAATCTGAAAATGGAGCCTTGTTGAGGTCCCCATATCTCTGGGATTGAACAATATAGGGCCTTGAAAATTAAGATTCCAAAAGAAAAGTTTATTAAGAACTAGAAACTAAAATCAGAATACATTAAATGCATGACCCAAGATATCGTAATTAAATGTTTAATTACGATATGCATGCATTAAATGTTTTTTTTTATTGGTCTTATGAAGTATTCTAATTTGTTGAGATAGTGAATTGGTGTTTTTTTGTTAAATGTGAGCCAAAATCATCACAATTAAAAGAACCAAAGACTTAAACTACTTCAGTCTGTGTGCATTGAATTTATTTAATACACGAGTTTCACAATTTGAGTTGAATTACTGAAATAAATTAACTTTTCCACAACATTCTAATTTATTGAGATGCACCTGTAAATATAGGTATAGGTAAAATGAAATAAAGTAAAGAATAAAATATAAAGAACAAAATATAAAAAAGTGTGCATGACAGTATACTGTAAACTTAAATATTAGGATAAGCAGGAATGTACAAGAGAGGAATGTGCAAACAGGTTGTACATGGTTGTCATGTAGCAGCAATACAGAAAGTGCTGTGTGCAAATGACACTGTCAGTATGAGGTAGAGAATAATGAATATCTTACTGATTGTTAAGTGATTATTAAGTGGAGTCATGTTGATGTTAAGAGGCTGAGTTTGAGTTTAGGAGCCTGATGGCCTGGGAGAAGAAACTTCTCCTGAGTCTCTCAGTTTTTGTCATCAGGCAGCGGAAGCGCTTATCAGATGGCAGCAGAGTGAAAAGATAGTTACTAGGGTGGTTTGAGTCCTTGATGATTTTGACAGCTCTGCTTTTGCAGCGTTTGAGGTAGATGTCCTGCAGAGAGGGGAGAGCAGACCCTGAGATGCGTTCAGCTAAGCGCACAACTCTCCGCAGGGCTTTGCAGTCTTGACTGGAGCTGTTCCCTTACCACACTGAAATACACTGAGTTAGTACACTTTCTATGGTCCCTGAATAGAAAGTTTTCAGGATTGTTGGCGAGACCCTGAATTTCCTCAGCTGTCGCAGATGGTACAATCTTTGCCTGGCTTTATTAACCTGTCTGAATGTGTGTAGTCCAAATCAGGTCCTCTGAGATGTTTACTCCGAGGTACTTGAAGCTGCTCACTCTATCCACAGGGGTCCCACTGATCATAAGAGGAGTGTAGGGCCGCTGCTGTCTCTTCCTGAAGTCAACAATCAGCTCTTTAGTTTTGCTCACATTCAGAGAGAGACAATTGTCCTGGCACCATGATGTAAGTCTCTCTACCTCATCCAAGTATGCAGTCTCATCATTATTGGAAATGAGGCCCAGAACCACAGTATCATCAGTGAATTTGATGATAGATGTGGAGCTGTGGGAAGACACTCAGTCGTGTGTGTAGAGAGAGTAGAGCAGGGGACTCAGGACACAGCCCTGTGGGGCTCCTATGTTCAGGGTGATGGAGTTGGAGGTGAACTGGCCAACTTTCACCACTTGAGGTCTGCCGGTGAGGAAGTTCAGGATCCAGTCACAGAGTGGAGAGTTAAGGCCGAGGTATATGAGTTTAGAAGCTAGCTTACTAGGGATAATGGTATTGAAAGCTGAGCTATAGTCAATTAATAGCAGCCTTACATAGTTCCCGTTGTTGCTGTCAATGTGCGTGAGAGAAGAGTGCAGGACGTGAGAGATGGCATCTTCAGTAGATCTATTGGGACGATAGACAAACTGAAGAGGGTCCAAAGTATCAGGGATGGATGAGCAAATGTAGTTCTTTACCAGTCTCTCGAAGACCTTCATGACTATTGATGTGAGGGCAACTGGACGATAGTCATTCAGACAAGAGGGTTTATTGTTCTTAGGCACATTTTTACCCCCTTGTAATTCGGCTCTGAATCTTAGGTGAAAATTGCCATTTTGACCCCCCTCTACAAAATAGTAGATTACTCAGTAAATATTCATCCGTGGCATTTAATATTTTGGCTTTCATCACTATACATGTCTGTCTTTCTTCAGAAAAAATATTAGCAAAATCAAAAATTTGAGCCGGGGACCTCTGGTTGAGTTGACACGGAATGACCCTATAGTACAAAAAGATTCATATAAAGAGTCTGAAATCATTATAGGTGTCTATTCAGGGTAGTACACACTGCTGTTTCAGTTTTCTTATTCTTTTGGGACACAAAACTCATAGACAGCCAATAAAATTTGAAATGGCCTGCCTGGTTGCAAGCTGTTGTTTGAAAACACACACACAATGCAACAAAAGCTGTATTCTTCTCACCATTGTGTGTCTTTGTGTTTTTGTCAGATTATTAACAGACTTCAATAGTGTTTATAATGGGCTTTCTATTAATAATGCAGAGCTTTTAACAATTACAAACTCAACTCAGCCCTGATGTACACACACACACACACACACACACACACACGCCACATAATTTGTAGTCTGCACACTGGATCTTGAGGGTTTTGTAAACTTGCTGTTAAAGATCCAGTGTGTGTTTGCACCGGTCAGTTTATATCTCAACTGTGCTGGGCTTTTCCACCACCAGAGGGCAACAGTGGACTATAACTTGATCAGCATTTACAACGGGGTGACCAGTCATGCTTCTGAAGGGCCATTTGGGTTTTGCTTGTTGAGGATTGTTTAGTTATGCTCGGAGCTCAACTCTGCAGGAAGGAGGCCCTCCAGGAGCAGGACTGGCATCACTGCCTTAGTTACAAATGTGATGAAATTTAGATTTAGTGCTGTCAAACGATTAATCATGATTAATCGCATCCAAAATAAAAGTTTTTGTTTGCATAATATATGTGTGTGTTCTGTGTATATTTATTATGTATATATATAAATACACACACATACAGTATATATTTTGAAAATATTTACATGTATTTACATGTCCATATTTATATTCATATAATTTATATTACCGGTATAAATAGATGTATTTAATATATAAAAATAACATATTTTTCTGAAATATGTACATGCATGTGTGTGTGTATTTATATATACATAATAAATATACACAGTACACATACATATATTATGTAAACAATAACTTTTATTTTGGATGCGATTAATCGTTTGACAGCACTAATATTTATTTATTATTGGAGAAAGTGTCACATTTTTAATCAAAGCACAGAAAGCAAATACAATCTGGTCATGCTTTTCCTTCTTAGCTTTTATGTATATCACAAGGCTTTAATAATCTTTACATCTGTACTTAAGTATTATACTTTTATATTTTGTAATGCATTTACACTACCATTCAAAAGTTTGTGGTTGGTATGATTTTTAAATACTCACGATAAAATTAAATACTCACCAAGGGTGCATTTGTTTCATCAACAATCCAGTAAAACAGTAATATTGTAAAATAATAATAATACTAAAATCATTTTATACATTATTAATTTAATGTTATTGATATAATTCAAATTTTCAAAGTTTTGATGAATAAAAAAAAAATTAAAGTATAACAGTATTTACTGGAAATACAAATCCTCTGTAACAAAGGTCTTTACTTTTACTTTTAAAAGTATTAAAATATTAATTTATTTTTGAAAATCTTACTGATCACAAACGTTTGAATTGTAGTATGTAAGTATATTTTTATAGCCATAATTCTTCTTTTTAGTGCTTGTAATGAAAATGTTTGTTAGCTCTAAAATACGTTAGCCAGCAGATGGCAGTAGTATCTTTATAAACAGTCATTTGAACTCAATGACTGTTGATCAGGTTTCAGAGCTATTTTTTGCCCTATTCATTGCTTTTGAACACAGCATTATTTGTTTGTGTGAGCACATTCAGTTATTGTATATAATGTACTGAAACATACCAGTACTTTAAAAATAATAAAAATGACTGTTTTCTTCTTTCTCTGTGTTCTCTCTAAAGGTTGTTTATCCTGGGTTCATATGATAGGGAGACATATGTTCACTGCACCTTAGAGCTCAGTTCTGATGAATGGCGGGAAAAAACTCGCAGCTCCATCAAAGAGGTACACGTTACACGTCCTGCTGCATGTGTTTCTCTCTGCCTGAGGGTGCTGAACTATAGGTTTGCTGCGCTGCACATGCATAAACATGCATGTTTGATATGCATTAATAAATACACATGCACAACCAGACATGCATGCACACTGTTGTCTATGACTCGGGTCAAAAGTCAAAGATGAACCAGTAAATATCCAGCTTTAATTAAACTATAATTCTTTGCTATTAATTTTAGTGTTTGCCTATGTAAAAAAAAAAAAAAAAAAAAAAAAACAGGAGATAATGATGTGCAGCACAGCTGTACAGGTTGAAATGACTTTGGAAAATGTTTTCACGGTAACATTTTACAATAAGGTTCATTAGTAAACATGAACTAAGAATGAACAATACTTCTACAGCATTTATTAATCTTAGTTAATGTTAATTTCAGCATTTACTAATGCATTATTAAAATCACAAGTTGTGTTTGTTAACATTAGATAATGCACTACGAACTAACATGAAATAACAATGAACAACTGTATTTTCATTAACTAACATTAACAAAGATTAATAAATAGTGTAATAAATGCATTGTTCATTGTTTATTCATGCTAGTTAATACATTAATGTTAACAAATGACACCTTATTGTCAAGTGTTAGCGTTTTCACTTCTAGGGCTGTTGTTTGGGGCAATGTTCAGAAAGTAAATGTTGGTCATCATTAATATGCGAGGTTCATTTTGGTGGAAGTTGGTGTTGCTCATTTGTTCTTCTCTATGAGGAGATATTTAGACTCTGTACCAAAAATGTAATATTGGTTGTGCTTTAGTTTTTAGTTCAGTTTGTTTTAGTGTTGCTTATCCACCAAAATGGGCAGCTTTGTGAAGTGGCTCGTGTCCATAATAAATCTGTAGTCTATTTCCCTCTATTATAAATGTCTGTTTGTCTTCCTTTTGGAGGAAGGACAAACACCATCTAATTGCTATTGATTTAAACAGATTCATATTTGCAAAAACCTTTTCCATTTCTACCTGCTAA
Source organism: Spinibarbus caldwelli (assembly GCA_039654775.1). NCBI lineage: Eukaryota > Metazoa > Chordata > Actinopteri > Cypriniformes > Cyprinidae > Spinibarbus > Spinibarbus caldwelli. The sequence goes on along the minus strand of CM077250.1, from coordinate 13,158,145 downwards.
CTGCGACTTCACGAAGCAGTCAATGACAGCGGTCAGAAAATGTCAACTTAAATTGCTCCGTTCTAGTGATTTTATTTTGTCTCTCATCTCCTATTATATCCTTAGGTTCATCTAATGTGATTGGTAATCTATTAAATATTAATCTTTGAGTCTTTTGTTTTTAATGTGGGTGTTACATAATGTGGATCTGTTTGTGCACTGCTGCCAGTCTCATCATTCATTTGTTATGAATATTATTATCTTTTGGTTTGTGTCTGAACAAGCTGCTAATTAAGAAGATGATTACCAAAAAAAGATGAAGCACAGTTCATTTGTAAAGTATTTATTTTAATGGAAATGAATATCCAAAAAGCTGGTAATACATGTCAATATAAATAATTGAGTAAATAATTTGAATTTGTAACAAAAATAACTTTATTGTGATAAATACTGTTATATAGAGTATACCAATTACTTATTGGTATACTTAAACCATGATTTTGGTATCAGATTTGGTAATACTGACCAGCCCTAGTTATTGTTGATACTATTGCTCTATTTATTTGATCCAAAAAAGTAAAAACTGTAATATTGTGAAATATTATTACAATTTATATTAAATGATTTCTGTTTTTAAAATTTAAAAAGTAAATTATTCCTGTGATGGCAAAGCTGAATTTTCAACAGACATTATAGTCTTCAGTGTCACATGATCCTTCAGAAATCATTCTAATATGCTGATTTGGTGCTCAGAAACATTTCTTATTATTAACAGTGATGAAATTAGTTGTGTTGCTTAATATTTTTGGAAACCTTGATACATTTTTCAGGATTCTTTGATGAATAGAAAGAACAGCATTTAAAAACATACATTTTAGAACACTTTTTAATATAAATGATATGTCTTTTGTAATTTAATCCATTTAATGTGTATATGGTGAATAAAAGTATTAATTTCTATATAAACACCTTGAAGGGTAGTGTAAAGTATAATCACATAATTCTTCTTTTTCTTATTATTATTTAATTATTTACTGTTTGCTTATTCACTTATTTGTTTTATATTACCTGATTTTTAGAAGTTCAATAATACATCTGAAATAAACAGCTGTACAGAAACTACAATATATTTCTTTGTGTGTGGCTGTAGACTCTACTTAATTAAGAAACACAATAAGCCAGCCTGTGTGTGTGTGTGTGTGTGTGTGTGTGTGTGAGAGAAAGAGAGAGAAAGAAAGAGCGACAGATCTGATCACTATAACAGGCATGCACCAGCACTGACACAGCATGTTTATATGCTTGATGATTCTACATTGACTTAAGGGTTCACATATGTAACATTGACCAATCCCATCAACAAGGACATGCAGTGTTTAAGCGACTGTTTGCATGCTTAAGTGTGTGTTTGCATAGATGCTCATATGAATGTGCACACATGCAGGCATGTTTATTTGAAATACAGAATTGTGCACGGAGATGCAGATGCACACTGGCCACTGTGTGTTTCACCTCCTGTTTATCAGCTTTCCCCAGACCCCCAGATTCAGAGACCCCAGCAGGGACTCAAACACAGGATTAGTACAGATATCATCTGGAAAAGGTCATTGTTTTTCTTTCTCCCTCTCTCTTATGTTCTCCCACCCTTCTCTTTCTCTCTCACTCCACTGGATATCTCTTTCCTCTCTTTGTGTTTTTCATCTCTCTATATTACTTTCCTCATATCCTAAAGTAATTTTACATGTAAAACAGCGCTGTGATCTCTGCTCATAAGTGTAGTGATACATATACACGGTATTTACATGGGTATAACCCTGGTATGTGCACAAAAGAATATGTGCATGGTAGCACTTGTGACACCCATTTTGTCTGTGTGCATGCTGGGGAATTGTTTTTTAACACAATTTAAATGCTGAAGTGTTAAAGCATGTTTTCTTAGCTTACGCCTCTGGTGCAGAGAGGCTAACACCGCTATCAGTAATAAGTAAGTGATACTGAGCCTCTGGGGTCTTTTCATTTGTTCTTATCTCCTGCTGTTCCAGCCGCTCTCACCATCGACCTGCACCGCCCTGCAGTCGCTCGCCCGCCGATGCCCATTTCCAGCAAACATCAGTGTACGTGGTCATCTAGAGAAGTTAGAGACTGTAAGAAATGTCCATGCAAAGAAACCCTTTTTTAACATACATATGCTATGTAAGGTTCCTGTGGTATTGGTATGCCTTGAAATGTCAGGAAGTTCTAAATAAATTAAATTATTTAAAATATAATTAAAAATAAGTAATTTTTTAAATATTTAAATAATGCTGGGTACGATTAATATAGATATAGATAGTATTATTTTATAGTTTGCACTCAGAAAGAGACAAAATAATTATAATAATAATTAGAATTCTTTATATTTTGCATTTTTAAAGTGAGATCAGCTGTAAAATATTTTCTAGAAATGGAGAGTGCAAACTCTTTAAAATGACTCTTAATAAATTCATAAATGATTAGTGAGGAATTGTTATTCAGTATTTGCACCTGGCTGGAAAAGTCACAGGAGTTTATTGTCCAACAGACGTAGCTCTTTTCCAATAGAGCAGCAGCAAGTGAGCTGACGTATATTTGCACATCTGCTCTGATGCCTGACTGATTATTTCTTTTAACAATCTGACTTCATCCGGTCAGCCAGGCCATAGTGACCCTTGAACAGAGGAAAAAAGCTTTATTTCTGTGTGGCTATTTCTGTACAATCATCAGGCTTTTGCTCAGTGAAATATTTTCTGTTGTTGTTATTCCAGCTGCAAGAAGCATTAGAAACGTGTTAGACATTTCTGTGAGAATAACGCTATGTCTTCATTCTTCAAAATATGGTCTGTGTGAGTTCCTTACAATCCAAATAACACCATCGAGCGCTGCAGGGGGAGTGTGTGCTGTTTATTTGTGTGTGTGCATGAATATGTGAGTGTGTGTTATGGGAAGCTAGTTCTGTCACTGGGATTTTTCCGTCATTGTTGTTTAGAGAGTCGTGACGTTGTTTAAAACATGTTGCCAGATCAGTGGCTTTCATTTCCTTTCCTTCATTTTTTTTTTTTTTTTAGTTGATTGACATGCATTTTGCTTATTTGAGTGTGTTTTATATTTGAAGTCCGGTTACGCCCGTTATGTCCATGACGTTTTTGTGATGATCTCATTTCAGATGTTTGCTGTTGAATGGCCCTCAGACATGCACGCACACACAGACTCAATTTTGCCTTCAATTTGTGGCGTGTGGGTTATCCAGCTGCCATGTTTGTGTGTTTCCATTTGCCCACCTAGATTTAAATCTTATTTAAACCAAAGACAAATAACCCTCTGTATACCTGCTTTGTCAGGATATCAGTTCAGGTCCTGTTCATCTTAGCTTATTCAGATAAAGACATCTCTCATAATGGCTCTAAGATGGGACTGGCTTTCAGGCCACTATGTTGCTGTGTTAGTGTCTCTTTTATATATCTAAAATGTTATTAAAATTTTGTCATTTAATGTATAATTATAAATATATTTTATATATAAAGATTTATATATTATATAAATTTCATAAATATAGAATTAAATATATAATTTAAATCAGGAATAATTAATAAAAACATTTCTTAATATATATAAAATATTAATAAATATAAATAAATTAATTAATTAATATAAATTTCTCATAATTCATTACATTTACATAGCTCTTTTCTATACACTCAAAGCTAGACACTTGTTTTTTTTATTTTGTGTGTAAGAAAGTCATATTATTTAGGGTCTTTCTAATTTATATTTCCAACTGATTTTGCTCTGTGCCAATGACGATCATCCAACTAATTTGACAGCTGTCCTTGTGCATGGCGGAGCGTCTGATGGGTGTATTACCAACGCCACAGAGCTAACACTCATTGCTGGTTATTCTGGCCCCTTCACTATATGAATCCCAGCTCCGCCCTCAACAACAGAAAAAGCTGAACCGATTGGTTGGCCGAATCTTGATGCACATGAACATAAACAGTGTAGATTTTATGTTTTTAAAAGATGACGCAAGTTGCAACAGATAACGGAAATGTTACAACAGGCCAGATCATTTCTAATAAATCAATATTATGGAGATCAATTTAATGGATTTCTATCTTGAGACACAGACAGGTGCACTTTTCACAGCCGCAAAGATTTGTTTCTTAATGATAGCATTATTTTGCAAAGTGGTATAAATCCATTAGAGCCGCATTTTGTGAGGCGATGTATAGAGAAACCTCCTTGTCTTTAGTCAGCGTAGCGTGATTTTCAGCCAGCCGAGTGTACGGGGTCAGGGCCTAGTGTCTTTAACTTTGTTCTGAAGTATGTATTGCCCGCAGTCAGCTGCTGCTGTATTTTTAGTTAATTGTTGTTTGTACTGGGGTGTCTGACAGGCCAGCTGTTCTTTGTCTGTGCTGTTACGATTTGATGCAGTCTGAAGTATATTACCGCTAAATCTCATTTTTATGCAGTTTATTGCTGCTCTCTGCTTGGCCGGGCACCTCTCCTGGAAATAAAAGGATTGGGGAGAGAAAGAGAGAGCTGCAGAGACGACTGTGAGGCTCTAGAGTTATATATCTACGCTTACAGCAATCTTTCTATTTCCTTTTATCTTTCTCTTCTTTCCTTATTTTCATCTTTTATATCCTTTCCTCTCCCTTCCTTTTACTGTTCTTCCTGTATTTCCTTCCTTTCTTTCCCTCCTTCCTTCATTTCCTTTCCTTACTCCTTTACATCCTTTTTTCATTTTCATTTTTTTTTCTTTTCTTTTCTTTTCTTTTCTCTTTTCTTCTTTCCTGAACTTTCCATTCATTCACTAAACTTTCGTTTCCTAAACTTTCCTAAACTCCTAAAAGTTCATAAAGTTTCCTATTTCCCATTTGTGACCTTCCTGTCTTCTTTAGTTTATTTCCTTACTATATTTTTTCCTAGTTTAATTTCCTTGCCTATTTCCCCCTTTGTTTCCTTTCTTTCATTTGCTGTTTACTATATTTCCTTAATCTTTTTCTTTCTGTTTCCTTTCTATATTTTCTTTTCATTCCTTCCTTCCTTTTTTTTTTTTTTTTACTTATTTACCTTAATTCTTTTCCTCCCTCTTTTTGTTTCTTAGTCTAACACATTTCCTTCCCCTTTCTTTCTTTATTTCTTTCTTTCTTAGAAATATATATTTCATACATGGTTGCAGAACTGTTTCTGTTACTGGAACAGTATTATCTGTGCTTATTGTTGGGTCGATGAATAGTAGTTTGACGTGTAAGTTGTGGACCTTCATTTGAAACCTGTTTTAACGGATGAACAGTGTTTGACACACATGTTTCTGACTGGCCTCATCATCAGCTGCACAGTTCTCACTGAAGCATTAATTGCTTGCAGTCAGATTGGAGCCAGGCGCTAGTCTACCCTAGAGTCCATCACTCTTTGAAGCAAAATGTCATCTGTTGAATATAGAGCTGCTGGTGAGAGTGTTATAAAGCCATGAATCTTCTGACAGTATCAGACAGCTGCTGATTGCATGGGAAGGGACATTTGAAACTCCACTTTTAAGTAACTGCCTCAGTTTAAGCTGAGAGAATGAAAATGACAAACAAAATGCCAGAGTGATAAGGATGCACTCTTGTTCCCCCCTCATGTTGGTTGGCCTTTGAGCGTTGATAGGAGAGACTCTTCATTTTCCCTTCCATCTTTCATTTGGTCATTCCCATTCTACCTTTCGTCCCGTGCGCATGGGGGTTAAACCGGGGGCGGGTCCATGTAGGTGAGGGGACAGATTCTGAGCATCTGAATAACAATGAAGGTGCTAAAAACGGAACCGACTCGACGGACGTTAAAGAGCGCTCTGGCCGCTGCATGTGAACAATTGCAAATGAGAGGGATGAGAAGGGTCTTGTTTTTTGAATGTCCCCCGTCTCCATAACAACCCTCCCTTTTGTGTGGAACTCTCTGAAAAGCCTCCTCCTATCACAAAAAACGTAGCGGCAACATGAAGCAACCCGTCCGTGATGAGACGCGACTGCATTCATCCCAGCTTTGAACAAATGCGTACAAATAGAGTGTTTCCTGGAATAGGTTCATCCACGAACAGAAAATGAGAAGCAATTAGTTCAATTTGCTGAACCCATGGTTGAGGGTTTCTTCCAAGAAATAAAGGTTTATTTTGTTTTGCACATAAGTTTTGGAGTCAGCAAATTTGTGGTAGATTTTTGTTAAGGTTTTTATGATATGTATATATTTAATACATAATATTTAGTGCAAATTGACTTCCTCTATGGTAGATTTTGTAAATTATAACCTCATGTCATTGTCATGTAACTATGTGCAATGCAGTGTTTTGTTAATTTGCATGGATTGGAGGATGGGTGAAATGAAGAAGAGTGAGTGATTGAATTAGGCGAGTGTTGGAAAAGGGCAGTGTTGACGATATTCCACCACCGCCATGAGTTATTGTGCTTCATGTGACTCAAACAGGCAACTTAATATAAAACATATTAATCCACAGCAACACTTCCTGTTTAATTATCCTCACTTCCTGCCAGCTTTGGCTGTCAGACATTTTGAAATTGAATTTTCATCAAGCTCTGAAATTTCTCAATATATTTCCATTGCTTAATTTATAAATCTTGTCACTAATGGGATAATTGAGAATATTTTTTTTCCACTTTATCTTAGGTTATGTGAATCCTTGCAGTTTTGTTGTAACTGGGGATGTGCCCGAATCTGGTATTCGGAAAGGTAAAGGTGTGTACTACGGCAACCATAAAGGGAGTAAATACGATACATACGAGATATACGAGAAAAATATATTTCAGTGCTTTCTCTCACAGTTATATCATTGGGTAATTATCCTGTATATAAATTGTGGGCATTAGGGAGCCGTTATTAATATGCGGGACATTGAAATCACTTATGAATGCGCGTTTGCTTTTTACTTTCACTTTTGAGATTCACAATCACACGTAGCCTACTCTACTACAGAGTGGCACTACTTACCACACATTTCACAAGATTAGATGTTTGTTAGTGGTGCTCAGGATCTGTAAATCATTCGACTTCATCCTATCGGTTAACTCTCCTTACCTCTCTCTGTTTATGTGGTAAGTGAAATTTGATGTACTGTAATGTAACAGGCTACTGCTAGCAAGTGGCTAACCATGTCCCTTTTGTGGCTCTGTAGAACGCATTATTAGTTTTCCATGCCTTTCTGAATACGGATTCGCTATTCGGGCACATCCCTAAGTAACACTGAGGGGGAAAAATCATGAAGAACCTTTATAGATAAATATGTGTATTAGTTTTGTACTTCGTAGGCATTATTTTTAAAAAAAAATTAATCATTGATTTCAGTTTAGGTGATCATGTTGATCAGCTGCTAGCCAGGTCATTGCAAAAATATTTTTTTAAAATTTGATGGTAAAAAAAATATCTAAAACACAATTTTACAGTATACAATATAAGTTTACTTTAAGGAAAAAAGTTAAAGATATTAACACTACTTTTCAGATAATTAATATATGTATATGTATGTTTGTATGTATGTTTGTCTGTGTGGTGTGTACTTCACAGAAAAAAATATTATTTCTTCCTGGATGGATAGATGTCCCCGATAGACGGATGTCTGATTGGATTTATTACATAAATTATCTAATATAAATTGGGTATATTTAAGAATAAATTAAAAAAAATTGTGAAATTGATGCTTGAAAAAAATGCACACATGGGATAAGAAAAATAAAATTCAGTATTTTCTTTTAGTTGCAGTTTTTTTTTACTGGAAAACAACAAAAACCTTATGTACAATACCACTCAAATTTGTTATTTGAGAAAACATGTTATTTTAAAATCTGATGTTCACTTCTGTTTTCACCAGATCCTTCTAAAATCCTCTATCTGGCCACTTCAGTTTATCGATCTAAGCCTCCATTCTTTCACGTCTGTTGCTTTTTTTCTTCCTTTGAAATAAACTATTAATCGCTAGAGCTCTCTTATGCTCTGCGTGTGTGCGCATGTGTGTGTGTGCGCATGTGTGCGCGTGTGTGTGTGTGTGCACATGCCTTGCGGGGACTGCTACCCTATACCCTAACACTAATCTCTCTGACATGTGCCAGATGATTCGATTACTGGCCATTGCTCTGACGGCTTTCACTACTGCATCTGACCACTGAACTCAACCACTGTGTGTGAGGAGGATACAGAATGTTTGAGGAGTAGAACTGGCCAGTATACTGTAGCTAAAAAAGATATCTTAATATTTTTCAGCCTTTTCTGAATGTTGTTTTGTTTATTTACTCTGAAATGGCTCAAAAGGATGTTTTTTTTAATCAGAGGAATCTTAATTTCAGTTTAACAAACATTGTGGCCAATTTCATTCAAAATGTGCAATGTAAAAAGTAAAATACAAAGCAATCTAAAAATGTTCTGTTTTCACACTCTTTTTCTCTAAATAAACCATATTACATGGAGAAAGTGAAAAGTTAGCATTATTATTCATTTCATTCAAACTGTATTTTAAATATAATTTACAGAAATATATTTCTTTATTGTAGCGTGACTCTTTGGTTTGTTTGGTTTGTTTTTGCCAGCTGGTGGGAGTGAGTCTGAATGTGCTTGTCGATCTTAATTTCATTAGCTCACCTCTGTAGTTCAGCTTGTGGATAAAACTAATAGATTAAAAAAAAAACCTTTATGAGAAACCGGCTCTGAGGAGACAGAGTGCTACACTTTTCTCTGTGATTCTTTGTGCATCTGAAGTTGCTGAAGGTTGCTGCTTCTATCCTCGATGTTTTTGTCACTCAGTGAAACATGTCAAACCGCATGACATTTCCAGTGGGTTATTCCATAGTTGTTTGACGATGGATCTTTTTACCAAACACCTCATTCACTCAACAAAGGACCAAATAAACCTGCTCCTTCATTGTTGATTCTGTCGATTTATCACATGATCACCCCTGGCATGAGTGTTTGACTTGGCATGGTCTCTGTCGTCCCTCAGAACTTCTGTGCATTTGATCTGAAAGCTATAGGTGTGATCTAATTAATCACAATCAGATTCGACCAAGGTTTTAGTTGGCCAACCTTTAGTAGTTTTATTCTGCAAGGAGACATTAAATTGATCAAAAGTGACAAATGCTATTCTTTGGATTTTCTATCCATGAAAGAATTGTGAAAATAATCATCATGGTTTCCACAATAAATATTAAGCAGCAAAACTGTTTTCATCATTGATAATAATAAGAAATGTCCAGCATATTTGAAAGATTTCTGAAGGACTGGAGTAATGGCTGATGAAAATTCAGTTTTGCCATCACAGGAACAAATTACATTTTAAAATATATTAAAATAAAAAAAGTTATTTTTAGTTATAATAATAATTGCAATTTTGATCAAATAAATGCAGACTTGGTGTGCATAAAAGTCTTCTGAAGAGCCAAAATATAGTTTGTAAGCAACCACAAACTACAAAGAAATAATTTTCCATGTTTTTTTTTTCCCCTGAATGTGCCTAAAGGGTAAAGCAAAGTATATATCAATTTCGTGTTGTCTGTTGGGCATCATCATTATCGCCCGTGTTGCTTAAGTAAAGGATGAGAGTCTGTTCTGAAAAGGGTAGATTTGTATAAGCCAGTCGAAGAGAAAGGTGGGGGATGAAGGGAGTGGGAGGATGAATGAAATGGATAGCAGGAAAAATGGAGGTAGCGAGAGAGAAATGGAGAGTGGGAGGTTTGGCTGAACACACAGTCGCTCCTCCAGCAACAGGTGTACACACAAGGCAACTGTCCGTTCTGCACAATAGCTTCAATGGGCATCTGTCAACAATCACACCGGTGCACGTAACACATCTACCACCTACAAACACGCATGCACTCGCTGACACCTGATGACTTGAAGAAAACTTCCATTTTGTTGTGCAGAGTGTACTATATCCGGTGTGTGTGGAGTGTGTAAGGCTGATTTTGTGTGGCATGTTTTCTTTCTCTGAGCAGTTATTCATCTGTCTGTCTGTCTCTTTGAGTGCGCAGTACGATTTGATGTCTGTGTGAATTTAGAGGCAGTATTAGGGTGGCCAAGCATATTGCTGTATGTTTTTGTGTTGTGCATGTGTCTGTGTGAGAGAGAGAGAGAGACTTGGACTTTGGAGGCGTCAGAGAAAAACTAGAAAAGTAAATGAAATCAAAAGTTTGATGCTGTTTTGTTTGCCTCTCTTCGTCAGAGATGCTTTTGTATTGTAACATTGTTATTATTCCTCAAAATTCTTTTTTTTTTTTTTTTTTGTCGATTCAGCGTTAAGCTTATAAAATTACTTCAAATCAGTATTTACTCACCCTCGTGTTGTTTCAACTTCATTTTACATTCTATCTTCCATGGAAAACTAATGAGTGTCACTAATATGTTATGTTTCATTTACATGTATATTTATGCTCACCAGAGATGCATTTATTTGGTCAAAAATACAGTACAAACAGTAATATTGTGAAATATTATACTTTGAAATAACTATTTTAATATATTGTAATGTTATTTATTCCTGTGATTGCAAAGTTGAATTTTTAGCAGCCATTACTCTTCAGTCTTCAGTGTCACATGATCCTTCAGAAATGATAGGTGGATTTGTTGCTTAATCAGTATTGAAAACAGTTGTGCTTCCTTAATATTTTTTGTGGAAACGTTGATAATTTTTTTTCCAAGATTCCTTAGAATAGAAAGTTCATTTGATTTCTTAATGAACGACAATAATTTGAATTTTTTGTAACAATGTAAAAGTCTTTACTTTCACTTTTGATTAATTTAATGCTCCCTTGCTAAATAAAAGTATTAATTTCTTTGAAAAAATATGTTGCTAATTTGTTAAAAATATTGTCAGGCAACTACAAATCTTAACTACATGTATGGCTTCTGAAGAGTACTTACATGCTGCTTTTATACTTTCTTGTGCTTTTTTCAGCGCTTGTAAGCTCAGTTCCACATTGTAATAACAGAGAAGCAGGAACCAGCACATTATTCACAATATATATTTCACAGAAGTAAATCATATGTGATTGGCGTGACGTGGGTGAGTAAATAATGACAAGAGGTTTCATTTTTGTTGTGGTTCTATTGAGTGTGTGTACTGGTATGTAAGTGTTGTTTTAATTCTGACATTTATGCTGTAATCAATGGAACTGACCTGGAAATGTCCCACATGGCCGTGTTTGTTTGTTGTTGAAAAGCTGTTTTATATTTCCCTGATACTTGATGTGAGGGTGTATCTGTGAACCTTGTGGTGATGAGGTGAGACGGAAGACAAATTGACACATGAACAGCATCCTCACGTACCAGTCGGAGCGGCAGCAGTCCGTTTACCTGCACTCAACACATGCACACACAGTAACGCACACAATGAGTGTGTGAGTGTTCTTCCTGCTGTGCCTTTCCATGGTTGTGTAATTACCCCTTAGCCACCGCTCAGCTACAGAAATCGCCTGTAATTGCTGCTCAATGTCGCCGTTTGGTTCCTGTGTCAGACAAATCTTTCTTTTTCTCTTTCATTTCTTCTCTCTCTGTCTTTGAACCTTGTCATTTTGTCGTTCTAAAAGTGGGAAAACAAAGGAGCACGTTAATCGCAGGTGTCTCTTTCACCCTCTGCTAGTTATTTTTATTTTTGGTTTATGGCAAATCCTGTTGTTTTCTACTGTAATTCCAGTTTGGTTGTGCACTTTATTGCAATTAAGTCTGATGGTAGCACTCCTGTGGTCATTTTCTTTTATGTAGATAACTTGACCAAATATTGCTCATTCAGTCTTCAAGTCTAGGCATCATGTAATGTAGGTCCAACCAGGTTTAATGTTGAGGTACAACATGTTCCTGTACCAGAAGACATTGATCTGAATGTTTGAAAGTAATTTTTAGTGTTTGTTAAGGTGAATATCAGATAAAAGCCTTCTCTAGATCACAGCCCTTGCAACCAATGGTGTCTTGTTTTCTGTTTTGTTATATTTGTTTCTCTTACTCATTTGTTTCTCTAACTCAAATCTAACTCATTAAATCCAGAACATCAGATATTTTTTTTCTGGATTCCTCACATACACTTAGCTTTCATTTTCTTTCTCTATCTTGAACAGGTTGCAATAAATTATCCCAAACATGCCGGTAAAAGACCATCAGTGTCCTCAAAAAAGCCTGAAGCTTTTGTTTTTCTCCCGCGAACCCTCTCTGACATGTGTAAAGGGTGGGATCAGGTTGTGTCCTGAGGGAGGAAATGTTCAGAATTAATCATCTCTGTGGAGAGTTTAACAGCAGCCCTTCAGTCATTAAGATTTATGTTCCTGTGTATTTATTTTGTCTTTTATATACAAACTTGACATGTATGCAAATAGTATTGGAACAAGTGTTCTCTCCTTGTCTCATTTCATACTCACTCCTATGGCTACCAAAAATGCCCTCCTTCAATTGCAATGCAATTGATTATGTAAAAAATATGCTTCAAAATAACGTTTGCGTGACCATTTTAAACAGTAAATATTCAAATAAAACATTTAATGTTTTTATTTTTAATCAGTGGCAAAATGGAAACAGAAACATAAGATATCAATGTTAAATAGTTAGATTTATTATTAAGATATACAGACAGACCGACAAGACAGACCAATATTAATATACAATATATGAAGTTGAAACTATCCATTTTTTTACTGTTGAATTTGGGTGTCTTTTTGTAAGTTGCCTTCTAAGAACTTTCAGTGGTTTCTTGAATGTTTCAATAGACAGTTAGTCATTGGTCAAAACTGGGCAAGTCAGTCTTCCGCTTGCCAGCTTGAGTAGATTGTCTGTTTTTTCATCCCATGTTTAACTCAATCAGTGCCCTTCTCAAGGGTTATAACAAATGACAGCAGCAAAATTACAGTCATCCATCTCGGCAGCGTAGATCTGCATCCTGTCTTTTCTTGCCCACCCCCAGCACAAACAACGGAGAGAGAGAACACGGGAGACACAGAGGGCATATTATGGAAAGATCAATGAAAAACAATCATACTAGTGTTTGTGCAACTATTATACAGTCCAGATCATCATTCTTGCTTCTTAGTGGTTCTAGTGGAATCTTTCCACACTTTGGCAAACTAACTTGCTCCTTCTGTACCTGCTGTTGTACCCACATGGTGTCACCCCAAGGTGCAGGTGGACCTGCAGGTGGATTTTTTTGATGCGGGCTTTGTGATGCAGCCAGCCTGAAACAGCAGCTGCTACTTCGTGTCACATTTGCAGTGAAATTAGCAGTAATTGCAGACCTCCCTTCCTTCGTTTTAGAGAGCATTGTTTTATCACCATGAAAATTGTTAGATGTGATGGGAAGAGAGAGTTTTCTATAGAACGTGAAGGCTGTCTTGTTCACATCATAATGTAGGTTGTCCGCCCTAATTATAAACTGCTGTTGCTGTCAAAAGATAAGCTTTAAAAAACAGTCTTTTGGCTTAACCGCTAGCGTTCTCCTCAACTAGTAACAAAAGCTTCTCCTAACTTCTCCTTTCCTATCCAGTCCCACTTGTTGATCTTATGACTTAAAGTAATGTATGCCAGAACAACACCTGCAATAAAAAAGATGTTACAATTTACAAAGCTACTTGGAATTTAATTATAATTGTGAATCCCAAATTTCTTCAAGTACACAACCTTTTCATTAATATTATTCGCAAATCTGATATTGTTTCTCTTTGTCTGCTGCAGACTGAGGTGATCAAAGGACCATCTGGGAGCGTGGGAATGACGTTTAGGCATGTCCCAGCCAGTGATGGTGACACGGTGCATGTGAGCATAGAGACTGTCAACCCAAACTCCCCAGCTGCCCTGGCAGACTTACAGAGAGGAGATCGCCTCATTGCTATTGGAGGTTAGTGATTACGTACAATTACTTTTACTATTCAAATGGAATGTTTGACATGGTGGATAGTTCATTTGATGCCCAAGATATGCAAAGCTTCAAACGTTCTTCATTGTCTGTTTGCACAGGAGTCAAAGTGACGTCCTCTGTCCAAGTGCCGAAGCTGCTAAAACAAGCTGGAGAGAGAGTGATAGTCTTATATGAGAGGCCAGTCCGGCACCAGGTGCCTACTGTGGGCTTGGGGACACTCCAAGAAACCCTAGGCCCAATGGAGGAGCCCAGCTATCTTCATCAGCCCGGGGGTTACGAGGAGGACCCAGCCCCAATAACCACCATGGACATATCTGAAAACAGAGATAATGACTCTGAGTTTGAGGAGCTAATCACCGAGTCCAAATCAACTGCTGCTCCAGTCACTGTTGACACTAAGGAGGATTTCCTGCTCTCTGTAAACCAAAGTCCCAAAAAAACTGTGGCCAACTTGGCCAAGCCCCTTGGTTCCATCTCGCCAATTCTCAGCCGCAGACTGAACCTTCAGTCCCCACTCAAACCCCAGCCCAAAGAATCACCAAAGGCACCAACTCTCAAGACTGCTGAACCTTCTGAACCACCACAGAGACCAACGGTGCCCCCTCCTCCACCACCTGCACGCCCTCCTGTCCCTCCCAGGCCCCACATAAAAGTCACATCTGCCTCCTCAGAAACCCAAAGCCTGGTTGAAGGTAATGAACCTGCAGTGGAAAAAAGTCCAGAAAAAACGCAACCCACTCCTGCCAATGGTGACAAACCGGTAGAGAAAATCGCTGTTAAGTCACAAGAGCTGAAGCCAGTGAGCAAGCACCCAGAGCCTGCAGAGGAAATCCCAAATATTCTACCCACAAACAAGCAAGACTCAACCAAAGACAAGATATCCGAGAGCTCCTCCAACACTAGGGACAGTGTCGATGAGCAGGGTCTCTGGGAATCATCTGAAACCATGTACCGCAGCAGAGCTGCCCGCTGGAACAAAGCCTCTGTGATACTTGAGGTGGAAAACCACCACAAATTCCTTAATGTAGCACTTTGGTGCAAGGACCCCTTCAAGCTTGGTAGTCTCTTGTGCTTGGGGCACATCAGCTTGCGCTTGGAACACATAGCACTGGAATGCTTAGCTACGTCATCTGCTGAATATCAAAGCACCTTCCGTCTATGTGCTCCCGAACCAAGGGCCAGCGTCAGCCGTACTGCTTTGCGCAGCTTGAGCACTCACAAAGGTTTCAATGAGAAACTCTGCTATGGTGATGTTACACTCAACTTCATTTACCTTGCAGACGGGGAGTCAGACCTCTCCAGTGGACTTGTAGAACGTGAGCGAGAAGGGAGTCTACAGGAAGAAGACTTAAAAGACCGGGAAAAGGAACGGGAGCAGGTACTCATAGTAACCCGGGATGAACCAAGTTACAGCGGCATGCAGATCGGAGAGATGCGGCACAATTTTCAAGACACTCAATTCCAGAATCCCACTTGGTGCGAATATTGCAAGAAGAAGGTGTGGACCAAGGCTGCCTCACAGTGCATGACCTGTTCTTATGTCTGTCACAAGAAGTGTCAGGATAAGTGTCTAGCAGAGCACCCTCACTGCGTAGCAGCCTCAGAACGCCGTGGGGCGGATCCTGAGGCCAAGTCTACCATCAATCGGGCAACTACTGGCCTTACACGTCACATTATCAACACTAGCTCTCGACTCCTCAATTTAAGGCAGGTGCCCAAAGCCAGACTTGCAGAACAGGTTGCAGAAATGGGACCAGGGGTGGTGGAACCTTCTCCGAAACACACACCTAACACTTCTGACAATGAGAGCAGTGACACAGAGACCTATGCTGGGGCCAGTCCTTCCAAGCAGCCACCTGGAAGCGGTGGCTCCAAACTGATGCGCAAGGAAGGTGGGCTGGATGACAGCGTCTTCATCGCCGTCAAAGAGATTGGTCGAGATCTTTACTGTGGTCTCCCGACAGATGAGCGTTCACAGAAACTGGAGTTTATGTTGGACAAGTTGCAGCAGGAGATTGACCAGGAGCTGGAGCATAACAACTCTTTGAGTGTGGAAGAGCGAGACACGATTGACTCTCGACGCAAGGCCCTCATCTCGGCAGCTCTGGCCAAGTCTGGTGAACGACTCCAAGCTTTGACTCTGCTCATGATTCACTACCGTGCTGGCATCGAAGACCTAGAGTCTGTAGAAAGCACCTCACCATCTGAACAGCATGGCTTTCCAAAGGCCAAAGCTGAGGCTCTGGAGGAGGCGCTGATGGGCACAGAAGTGTACAACAGTGACATTTGCAGTCCTGTTGATGTTCAGATGCTGGATGAGATTACAGTGGAGCAGATCTGTGTGGAGGCATTACCGTAAAGATGACAAAAGGCATCAGGGACTTGGGATTCAAGGACAAAGACTTCTTCTCATGTTTGACTTGGTTGACCTGTGGGTGTTCCACAGGTGATTGTGAGGTTTGCAAAAGTATTCCTAAAGATCACTGCAATGTACTGTCAATTGAGGAATTTTTGTGAGAGTGTCAGTAGTTTAAGTTTTTTTTTTTTTTTTTTTTTTTTACATTTTAAATTTTTTTTAAATAAATATTTTTCCCCATCTTTAGTCCATAGTTACTGTTTTAGAGAACAGAACCATCTGTCGACTTTCAGCAGTATTACATAAAATACACAGAATATGAGTTCCCATGATCAAACCAAGTTTTACCTGCCTTACCTGAAAGGTGCAGTCAATTTTTTTCAAGCATAACAAGCTTCAAAAGGGAGAGTTAGTGTGAGCTTGAAGCAAGATGAGCTTGAATATGTATTTTTATTTTAACTTGTATTGGTAGAGACTGAATTATGTACATGTGTGCTGTTAGTGATGTTCATGGTTGGAAATACACCCTGTTCATTGTGTTTTGAGCTTCAAGCCCCTCTGCCTTACACTATATCCACTACAAAATGTAGGATTATATCCTGAACAGCAGACCATA
Source organism: Spinibarbus caldwelli (assembly GCA_039654775.1). Taxonomy (NCBI): domain Eukaryota; kingdom Metazoa; phylum Chordata; class Actinopteri; order Cypriniformes; family Cyprinidae; genus Spinibarbus; species Spinibarbus caldwelli. The sequence goes on along the minus strand of CM077250.1, from coordinate 13,141,306 downwards.
GAAAATAAGGCCATTCCAAACCAATATTTTCCTCTCTGATAAGCACCATTTCTCATGTTACTTTACAGTTGTTACTAATTTTAAAGCATAATTTCTTCATTCTTTTGTTAATTTTGTTATTTTTAGAATATTTAATGTTGAATTGAGAGGGGACCCTCATAGGACAGATAATCTTGATATTATAATACTGGGGACCATTCTTTGTCTAATTTATATTTGTCACAAAGCCATTGTGACTTTTTTCTTTTTTTTTGAGGGAGGGATATTTATATTGAATATGTATGTTTCATAATATATGTTTCCAATAATTGTCACTTATCTCATTACATAATCTCACAATTAATTTGCTTTGAACCTTTATGAGTTCTAAAATAGTGGTCGATTTTTCTCAAACCAATTTGTATATTTTTGATCCACCATCAGTTGGTTCTGATGAATGTTGATGTTTGAGTGAATGTGTCAGCCTGTTCCTTTTTTGTTTGGAATGTGTAATTTTATCATCATGCAAGCAAATTTTCAGTATGTCTCACATTTGTGTGCTTGGGCATGATTTGTTGCCATTGAAAGTTCATTTTACATGTTGTACTAATGAATGTATCTCCAAAATGACTCCCTTTACATTCATTATTCCGTTCACCTCTCAACACATCACCTCTCAAAGTGTAAAACATCATTAAAACTATCTTTTGTCAATGCATACAGTATTCCTTAATTCCCAAAGCTACTGTGTAAGTTCATGAATGGTCTGTAAACTGTCTGCTGGGCTCAAAAGCTGAGAGTGTTGTGGTCTCTGTCTGTGTATTGCTGGTTAGTTTTCATTTATTTCATTTACTTTAAATGGACTTGGAGTAAGATTCTTTTTTGCTGTTACTTCATGTGGTTTACACAATAACTACTGGGATTGACTATATCCATTACTGAATTAAAGATTTTTAGTAAAAACAAATGACAAAGCCTTTAGGTGGCGAGGACAAAACTCCTAGCCCAGGGGTGGCCAACTTCATCCCAAAGAGCCACAGTGTAGATTTCCTCCAACCTTGATATAAAATGACCTGCCTGTAGCTTTCTAGTAACCCTTAGAGACCTTGATTAGCTTGTTCAGGTGTGTTTGATTAAAGTTGGAGCAAAACTCTGCAGAGGCTCTCCAGGATTGAAGTCCTAGTCCTGTCCTTGTTCAACCAACCTGTGTTAACAGTCGTGCTGTCCTTGTTAACATTTCTGCTGCTATATAATCTATTCAATGGGACTGGGACATCATTTTTAAGGTTGGGTCCCCTCACCCTGGCCCAATGAGTATCTTTCACCATAGAGGACCTTAATGGACACCCCTCTGACCCCTACTCAGCTGGTGTAGAATTAAGTCAGTTTTTGCTTAATGAATTTTTTCCTTTTGATTCACTTGATGGAATAACATTTAAATGGTAAACTTTCCAAGTTTTTTTCTGGCTTCTTGTCTAGTAGCTGCTGCTGTGCTTTTCAAATACAACGCCACCATCATATGCTCTCAAAATATTTCTCCAATTATCTCTATCACAATAAGAAAAAAAAAACAACAACGGTAAAATAACAAGTACGAAACATCACATCCTCTTTGGCAAACTGTGGTTAAGCTTTTCTGGGAAAGCTGTTGTTCTTATTGGAAGCTGTGTCATGTTTAAAGCGCTATTGTAAATAGCCTTGTAATGTAGGTGACTTTCAACCCTGTTCTTTCTCCCTGAAGTTATATAGTGCTCAACATGTTTCTTTTTGTTGTTGTTGCTGTTGTTGTTTCTGCTTCATGTAAATATGATTTATTTCTTTTGTGGGTTTTATTTATGGTGGAGGGCATCTTCCGACAAAGTGCACAGCTTTTAAACTTGCTGCAAGACCTTTACGCACTGACATATCATATTTGCTTATGCACTTGAGATAAATAAATTATTAGAAATGAAAAAAGTTCCTCTGTAATTTTTGCACCTTCCCGTTCACACTGCTCTGCTGTAGGCTAGGTATATCATTTATTACTATGGTCATCAGTGGTCATTTTAGCTACATTTGATAGCCGTGAAGCCAGTTGCGTTCTCAATCCTGTTTAATGGAAAAGTAGCACAGTGGAATGGAAAATGTTTAATGTGTGAATGACTCCTTACATTTAGTGGGTTAAACTGCATCTACAGTCACTTCTGAAAACCCTGCGAGCTAATATCACGATTATCAAAAACGAAATGTTCATAGCATTAACCATTAATAAGACATTGGGAGCAGGTGGCATTTTGTTAGTGGTGAACCCGTTAACAAGATTGCCACGCTGCAGAATCAATAACAGGAAATAACACTCTTAAACCTTGGTCCAATTGAGTAAAGCAAAGCACATTTTTAAATCAATAGAACATATTAAAGTTCGATTTGATTGAATTTTCATTGGATAATGCAGTCTTGAATTGTCATTCTAGCAGGTTCTCTCTTCATACCAGTACTAAAATTAATTATCAATCATGTAAAGTCTGTTGTGCTTGCAAGATAATGAAGATCATTGGGGGGAAACAAGCATTATGTCTTTTTAAACATTTATTTTCTATTGCGGTCACACACACACATTACCTTCAGAGCTCTAAAGCTGATGTAAAACCTAACCACCAGACCAAACACTGGATATAAAACCATCAACTCAACCTCCTAGTTGATATAGTTTAAACACAAACAAGACATACCAGTCTGAAGGCACACACTGACATTGGCACATACACTAATTTCTGATAAAACAATTTGAAAATAAATGTCATATTACTCTTAACCCTTACTGGGTAAACGGGTTAAAAACAACATCAAGGTTAAAGGACACTGCTGCAACTCCAACACTGGCAGCACATTTACCAATCTGATTAGTTTGCATTTAAAAATCAGAGCTTGTTTTAGATCATAGTGTTACTGGCGAATTTTGTCTGCTGACTCACGCGCATTTGTTCTGTCCACAACTGCAGTTGTTATGATAGCAGATTGGGAGCAGGGCACTGTTCCTCACATCTAACACAAACATCCTCCAGTTGTGCAGATACTTAAAGCTGAGCTAACAAGATTTTTCTCAAAGGCTAGTTCTGGTCACAACTGTTGCGTTAAACTGATTGTAGCTCCAGAGGAAAACATCTATGACTTTATTTTCCTGGATGTATCCTGATATAAAATGGGTGTTTCCCTCAGTACAACAATGCCAAGAAAATAAAGGAGAATCAAGCTATATTGAAGACTTATTTCTAAACTGCTTTACCTGTACTAGTCAGATAATTTAACTCCAAAACCAATTACTGTATTTCAGCTCATATGAAAATGCCTGATATAATCTACTTGATAAACAAAAGATGGGAATTATACATGTTTTTAATGTTAGATTAAGCTGTCATTTAGCTTATGAAGAATACGGTCCATGGTACAATAAGACTGAATTCTGTTTCTCAAAAACACATTTACAGCTACACTTGCCATTAAATGGTGTTTGCAGCAGGTTGTCTGATTTTAAGGCATAGAATGCATCTTTATTTGATAATATAAAATAAATAAATAAAAAGACCTGCACAGACCTCTGACTTCATAATTAAGCTCATTGCCCAAATAAATATTTATAGTCTTGATAAAACCCCAGTAATTTCATATATGGCTTTAAGATTTAAGGGGCCATGTTTCATTTCACAGCCAGGGGTGCGTTTCCCAAAAGCATCGTTAGCTAACTATGGTTGTAATTCCCATTGAACTCTGTTGGTAACGACGGAACTTGTGACCATGGTTGCTTTTGGGAAACGCACCCTTGTTCAGTTCTTAAAAAGAAGATCAATAACACATTTGCTAGAAGCAAAAAACAGAGGAAAATGAAAAGTCAGAATTGAGGCATTCTTTAACAAATGAACGTATTAGCATTCCAGCACATTCAAAGGACTTACTAAAATATATAAATATATAAATATAAATATATATATAAGTATATATATATATATATATATATATATATATATACTTTAAAAGCAAAATATAATCTAAAGTACCTAAAGTATCTGGATGCTTTACAGCAATAATTTACTTTATGAAACAGTTTGTCACCATACGTAATCAAAATTTATCTGTGGCTCATCTTTGAAAGTACAGTACATCATTTTTAGCAGACATCACGCAAGTCACACAAACAGAACGTGACAGGAGGAATTGTTGACTTTCTGCTTGATTATCTGATGCTGTCAGATCTTTTGCTTTTTCAAAAATCTCCTCTCAAAAGCCTAAATGAAAACAACAGCAATGGAATCATATAATGTACCAGATTTGAAGAAATCGATCCCAAACGTGAAAATTCAAGTTTTAATTGACCTAAAATGTTCTTAAGTTGTTCTCTATAATATATGTAGTTTGAACTGATTATGATACGTATAGCAACTAGGGTTGGGCGATGTCTACAAAATTGGCATCGGACGATGTCTACAGTGAAACATCGCGATGGACGATGAAAAGCGATCGTGCATTCAAAAGCAGTTTCAATACCAGGCATAATAGCGGCTCCCTGATGCCTGCAATTATATACAATACAGTATAATTACCCAGTGATATAACTGCGAGAGAAAGTATTGAAATATGTATTTTCCTCCCATCTCGTATTTACTCCCTTTAGGGGTTCCGTAATACACGTCATTTTCTTTCCAAACATGGTATTGGGGTGCGGCGGATTGCGGGGGGTATTGGGGGTGATCACGATGACGGCTCAACATCGCGATATCTATCAGCCATCGGCGATGGACGATGGCATCGTCTATCGGCCCAACCCTAATAGCAACATTTTAAGGCCCATTTCAAGGTGAGTTCTGACTCGAATACACTGACATTTACGCCTATGAAAAGACTTTAACAGGACAGATAGACACATATATGAAGACCATACTTTCCTACCACCACAGACAAACAATAAATATCCAGTACATACAGTATCTGTCCATTAAGTCATACTGAATGAATCTGATCAAATACCCTGTCTGACTTTCAAATGAGAAAAAATGAATATTGTTATGCTGAAGAAAATTGTAGTTAATGTTTTCCTTCTATCCTCACTCAATTCCCGCATTTTGAATCACACACAAATGTTATCCATATCGATAAGGCTGTTGGTTAGATATTTCACCTCTCCCACATTGAGAACAAACAGCAACGAGAACAACTTTGGTTTGCTTCAGAAGAACATGACCATCACAACCACAGGACAGTGAGGGACAGATATGGGACATTCTCACCAATTAGCATTGTGGTTTTCTTTAAAGTCTGTTGCTTTCCTCTTTCATACAACAAAATAGATACTCTGGGTGACATACATGGTCGAGGGCTTTGATGAGGCTTATTCAGGGCTCTCGGGATCAAAATCGTCACCCATTTGGTAGCTGGAGCCCTGGGTGGAGTAAGAACGGGTCTTCATTGAGCAGTTGGAGTCCATCAGAATGGCCTGAGAAAGAGAAAGAGATAAGAAACCATCATTGGTGTACAGGACACCTTACATTTATCTAGAGCAGTGGTCTTCACTATTTTTTTCATGAGAGTCGCACCTATAGGACAAAGTCAATAGGAGAGCCACTTTTACAGTAAAATATCAAAAGTTGCATCCAGCCATAAATAGCATGTCTGCTTATCAATCTGTCATCCCTGAACATACAATATGCAATACAATTCAATGGGGGTTATTTTTAAAAGTTATTTAAAGTTATTTTTAAAGTTATTTATTTAAAGTTATTTGCTTCTACATTAGCCCATCATGTAGCTATCTAACCACCCAAGAGCACAATCGGCGTTAAGAGCTGGAAAGATTGCCAAAACAACTCCGCAGTGAGTCAATGTCATGGAGGTAAGGGCAGAGCAAGTTTAAATATCTTTCTAGTCTACGTTTCCATCTTGTAATTCCGCTGTTTTGGGTATTTTTTTAAATATATATTATTTGTAATAGAGCAGACACTGACTGTTGTTCATGTATTTATGTCCTCATTTAGAGAGACGGCAGAGGCTGAAAACACTGCGCACTTCAGTATGTGAGTAGTAAACAAAACCGCGCGTCTGTGCCATTCATTCAAATGGTATTTTTGCAGCTTAATATTTATAGATATTAGTCCATATCGCGTTTTTATTTCAGTGTAATGATCTACTTTTGATTTATTCATCCAAACTTTGACAAATTCCGTGGCATTCTGCGTTATACAGTAAATTCTGTTTTTATGACTGGATTCCGCGATTCTGTCCACGTTTTCCGCATCGTGGAAATCATAAAGCCCTAATTATAATGGGTTCTGTTGTCTTTTGTCACGTCCAGTGTAGACACGTGCAAGTTTTTTAATGGGTTATGTTATTGCCCTGCTTGTCTTTAATGTTTTTATGAAATATCTTTATTGATCACATCATCGTATTATATGCGAGCCACAAATTAAAGCTTGGCGAGCCGAATGAGGCTCAAGAGCCGCGCAATGAGTTACACTGATCTAGAGTGATCTTATACCACATACAAACCACATCAAAGCAAATATACTGTGCGTTTACACAGACTTACCATTTATGTATTTACACAACAATTATGTGTGCAGGAAACAATTTATCACACGTTTCGATGTTGATTATCGATTTGTTTGTGCAAAAGATTGTGCAAAAGACGTGAAAGAGCAGCAGTATACAGACGGAAAGGAAGAAAACTTTTGGAACATCATTCTGGAATCACAAAATCACTTCTGTCTCATTTATACAATCTGAAATTTTGGAAATTTTTAGTCTCCAACGCTACTAATCCTAATGTAGATGTGCAGTTATGAAAGACCAGCAGTGACAAACAACAACATCATTAAGGAATCAATGATCAATTTATTAAATTAAACAAAATTCAAATGTAAACAAATACCTTTCAAATTAATAACCTGTTAAATTGACAAATAAATAGATGTACTTATAAATAAATAAAATATTAAAATAAAAATGTAATTTATTTATAAAATAAACTATTATATTTATCAAATAAAAACAAATTAATAAATCACTTTTCAAATTTACAAATAAATAAATTCTGAATAAAATAAATAAATGATACCTCATTTAAATTTATGTTTGGAATGTTAGCTATCTAAGCAGTAATTTGGAATCTATTCTAGTCTATTTATTTGCCAGTTTGAAATTATTTGTCAATCTGTGTTTTTATTGTTAGTTTATTTATTTTTATTAAATACTTGAAAGATTTCTTCATTTAATGTGAAGGTGCTACTCTGTGTTAATCTGGTTGGCTACTCCTATTGACAGAAACTTAAAGAGTAAAGTATTTAATAAGAGGTCTAAATTGCGTAACCTCACTGGCTCCATTAGTGATTCAATTTCACACCCAATGGAAGCATTTGTGACATCATCAATTATGGGCGGAGCTGATCTCATTGGCAGTGCACCACTGCTTGTTAGAGATGGTGGGTTTATTGCACTGTGATTGAATGAGGCTTTGATAAAGACGTACAGATCTGGCTTGTGTGCGTGTGAATGTTAGTGCTCTTCAGGAAGTGTAGTGCTCCTCTTGAGAAAGAAAGCCTGTGATGCTTGGCTTTGATCACGTAGCATTTGAGGGCAAACACACGAGTCTGTTCAGATCGACATCACTCTTTGATCTTAGCTTAAGGGCATCCTGCGTAGTTTTTATTTGTAGCTATTATGTAACAATTTCCTATTGCAGTCATATTCTATCATGTCAGTGACTTGAAGTTAGAGATGAAATCAAAATGAAAGCATGAGTGAATGGCAGGTGGAGAGTGAACATATGGTTATTACTGGAATAATAATAATGATAATAATGAAGAGAGTATGGATACGAGTCAGGATACATGCGTCTTCCATCTTGCAGCAAAGTGCAATTGTATAAAATCAAGTCCCTATAATTCTTCTAATTTATTATCCAGTTTTGCATTGAAATTGTCAGACTTTAGGAGTAAAACAGATTTCAAATGAAAATTACTTGGAATTGTAAATGTATGCATATGAACTGTAACACTGCATTAATATTTGTGTTTGAGAGTGAGTAGACTGGAATGAATGTAACGTATGTTGAACTAATGGATGACATGTTGTGGGGTCTGACCATCTTTTCCTCGTTGGCTGGAGGATTTCGCAGGAAGAAACAGAGAGGAGCAAACAGGATGTCTACTACACCAATGATGGTCATGAGCCAGGGGAAGCCAATGCTCCGCGCGATCGCCCCGCCTGCTGATGGACCTATACAACACACACGAGTGTTAAATGCTGTTAACACTTTCCTCTAAAAAACTTTCAAGTAGAAATTCAAATTAATTCATGAGAGTTAATAACAGAATTGGAAAACTTACCAAATGCAAAGCCCATGCAGAAGGCAACATCAGCAATGGCGTACACACTACCGTACACAGACACGTGCCTCAGATCTACTAGGTAACCCATGATAGGCATCATAGAGGAGTCCACCATACCTGCAGACCACAAAATATGGACTGTTTCATAAAGTGGGTCTGATGCTATTAGTAAAAATACTTATATTTTCTGAATATAAAACAATTTTCATTACAAATTATATAGTTTTATCAGCACAACAAAGCTCACCTATTGCAAATCCAACTCCAAAGTTTGGCACAATGAGTCCGTATATGTCTTTTGCAAAAGGCACCTGTTGGACAATTAGAAGCGCTCAATACAGGAAGCTGGTGCATATATATCTTATTAATTATTACATTATAAGTGAAAACACCAAATACAGTCAAACATTCTGTGGAACAGAACACTGATTTGTGCCTTTTCTTAACCTTTTTAACCCTGATGTTTTTTTCCATAAGAAAAATTCCAAATGTGTACTTGACTCTCATCTGAACTTGTTTTCCAGTCTAATCTGATAAGCATCTATAAGAGAACAGACTGTCTTCCAGCTAAGCAGGATATGTCTAGGGCAAAGAGATTCAGAGCTCTTTTTTAAAATAAACTTTCTTTCAAGCCCTCAACTGCGCTAGAGGGCAACAAAACATCTTAGGCCTCTCTGAGCCACAACAGTATTGAAATGACAGAAAGATAAGGTGTTGAAATATTCACAGGTGTGGTGTGTTCTTTGACAGAAGTTAATCCCTGACAGGGACAACTTACGCAGAGAATGCTGATTCCAACCAGAAGCATCCCTATAAGCGAGCACAGCCATCTACAGAGAGGGAGAGAGAGAAAAAATTGAAGATGAGGCCAACATATGTCTGCTGTTCAGAACCAGAGGTTGCTGGGGACTAAGACATTCAGTAATAAACCTAGGTCACAAAGCTCAAACAACAGCACCAGTCCTAATAGAGATGCATAAAGTTCGTAAAATGTCACAGTGCAAATCTACAGGCACTGCTGAGTTTTTCCACTGACAATTCAAATGCTTTGCCAGACATGCCTGTCTTTTCTTAGAAACATCTCCAGGCATTTTTAAGAGAATGTCATATGTGACATGGAAATGCAGACAGACATACATCCAGGGTCCAAAATTAACATCGAGTTTGGCCTGTAACTTTATTAAAAACTGTACCATAATACATAGTCTACAAGTTAAATTGTATAAAATGATAGTTATACTTGTCTATATGGCTCATGGAGGTGACAAGTATAGATAAAAATTATATATACTAACATTCAAAAGTTTGGGGTCAGTAAGATTTTATTTTTTAATTAATTTTATCTTTCATTCAGCAAGGATGCGTTAAATCGATAGTATCAAAAGTGATAGTAAAGACATTTTATAATGTGACAGAAGATTTCTATTTTACATAAATGCTGTTCTTCTGAACTTTCTATTCAAAGAATCCTGGGGAAAAAGCAGCATTAATAAAAATGTTACTTGAGCAGCAAATCAGCATATTAGAATGATTTCTATATAATAAATAATAAATGATATTTAATTTTAATGAAAAAAATACTGTAAGAAATAAGAAATATTTATAGCCAATAGTATTCTCAATCCAGTCGACATTGGCAGGTGTGACAGTTAATTTTGGACCCTGCATATTCTAAAAATGGGAAACATGTATATGCCTCTTATAAGAGCTTATAGTTCATTAAAAGTAGTGTGTATAGTTTAAACAAACAAATAAACAGCATGCTGCTGAGACTGATTTTTAAAAGCACAATTACAAAACCTGGCGACAGAAACTCATTTAGAGCTATTTCAAAACAGAGGAAGCTGATAGCAAAGCGGAGGAAGATAAGGCAAGAGAAGTAGGAAAAAAAAACACATTAATTTCCCTCTCCTACCTCCCCATTTTGTGAGCCAAAACGGCAAAGATGTTGGTCCCTATTAGATATGAGATGCTGGCTGGCAAGAATGCAACCCCTAAAAGGAGAGAGAGAGGGAGAGAGAGAGAGAGAGAGAGGGGAGAGCTCAGATAAGACGACACAATATCATTTTGATCTCAAAGCTGCTGTTCGTCTCACAGACGCTGTTATGAAGCTGCTTCTCTCATTCTCCCGCTCCTTCTCTTTCATTAGCTCTCTTGCTTTCCTTGGCCTGCCAATGACACCTCAATATCCTGCCAGACCAAAGACACTCCCTTTCCCGCTCTCCCTGTTTCTCTGCTTTCCTTTCTCTCTCTTTCTCTTTATTATCTGTCAAAGCTTTGTAAACAGCAGGAAAACCATGGAGAAACCCAGAAGAAACTAACTGTTTAAACTGTATTTTACAATCTGGAGTGTTTTACAATCTGGAGTGTGGGAAGTCGTGGCCTAATGGTTAGAGAGTCGGACTCGTAACCTAAAGGTTGCGGGTTCGAGTCTCGGGCCGGCAGGAATTGTAGGTGGGGGGAGTGAGTGTACAGTGCTCTCTCCACCCTCAATACCACGACTGAGGTGCCCTTGAGCAAGGCACCGAACCCCCAACTGCTCCCCGGGCGCCGCAGCATAAAAATGGCTGCCCACTGCTCCGGGTGTGTGTTCACGGTGTGTGTGTGTTCACTGCTGTGTGTGTGCACTTTGGATGGGTTAATTGCAGAGCACAAATTCCGAGTATGGGTCACCATACTTGGCCACATGTCACTTCACTTTCACTTTCACTTACACAATTCTGGAAGTGTGTGGAAATTAATTTTGAACTATTTTACTACTAAATTTACTACATTTTTTAAATTAAGAAAATTAAAAAAACAAAAAAGTAATTTCCTCCTAAAATGATCTTAAAAGTTAATTCTCATTATAATAAAAGAAATTCATTCTCATAACTACAATGCAAAAAAGTCTCATTTTCATTATTACAATAAAGAAAATCATCCAGTTCATTTTATAGTAATTAAAAGCAGCAAAAATTAAGTTCAGTAAAACAAATACAAATATGATGTTTACTTAAAATTGTATTTTACAAATATATTTTACAATTTAAATTATATAACATTTTTACATTACAGCAGTTTCAGAATGAGCTTCATAAGGGAACTTCAGGGGGTTGTGAGCTAATAATAAATTAATTAAAAAACAAAAAAGGCAAAAATTTAAATAAAAAAATAATACTATTAAAATAAATAATATATTTTATTTAAAATACATTTTAAAATATACATTTTTTCTTCATGCAAAATATTTTTTTTCTTTTAATTTTGCTGTAAAATACAACCTGGCCATTTTTACTGATATTTACTTTACCTTTTATTAATATTCACTGTCTTTAGCTTGTGTCCCTAATGTAACATTAATTTACCAATAAATAAAACATACTTTAGGCTTTATTTGCGGTTTCTTTCACTTTGTCCATAATTGTTAATTGTAATTGTCCACAATAAATTCATTGTAACTATTGCCCTTTTTCTATCTTGCCCACAGTTACTATTTCTCTGGAAAGACGGGAATTGAAGAAATGTGTAAGTGTGCACATTAACAAGAAGCACATTCTCCAACCTAGCTGCCATTTCCTGGGACACATAGTCTCCATCATCCAGATGGGCAGAGCTGGCTCCAGCATAGCAATGGCCATGTTAGCAAAACAAATGGAACCTGAAAAAGAAAATGAGGAGGGTAAGTGGATTCATTCTCTGAAGAATTCTGTCTTTCTGTCCATCTCTCCCCCTCCTTCAGCGCCCATTCTTTTCCTTTCTCAGATATAATAAACAGCATCATCTTGCCCCTGCACTCAGGCCACTGTAATTGGAGAGGAGGGGAGGCAGAGACAAACACAGATGTGTTTCTTGACCACTTCACTCTCTCTCTTTCTCACATATACACACACTTGACACTTTCTTATCCTTCTCTCACAGAAAGATGACCCTCTTAAATGTGTCACACCCCCTAAATCACAACTAATGCCACACATAATTGACTAAAACATTGTTTTCTTTCTTTACATGTATTCGAAAACACACTATTCTGAATCCATTCTTATAAAAAACATTCACCTTTTAAAAAAAAAAATAAGGTTTGCATTTTATTTTTGAAAAAACAGTAGGAATGAACAGTTAATTTGTGTTTACTGGTCTGACCTGCTGCGATGAGGATGTATGGATCCTTCATGAGGGCAATTAGTGAAGTTCCTTTTTGGCTCTGGGAAAAAATTAAAACATAAGTCCATTAATATCAAGGTTTTTTTTTTAATTGCAAACAATTTACCCTAAACATCAATGTTACAGTGGAAAAACAACAGCAACGAGGAGGCCCTCGCCAGTCAAAAACGTATCATACTGGGGACATGGTCTTGTGTCACAGGAAACAAATCCTGAATACCATAGTTATCCATTTATTCCTATGGGGAAATTTAAAAGAAATGTTCAATAGATTTTTGCTGTATCTGAAGTGAATACCACAACTTTCTGGAATGTTTTTACTAATTAAAGCCAAATTTTACATGTTTACTTTATTTATCAGGATATAACAAGACATTTATTTATTTATTTGATATGGGAATTTATCTCATTCCATTAACAATCCTGGCCTCAATCAGGTCAGGCGGGTTTTTCTAAATGTACTTCAGGGCATATAATTCTATTTGAGAAATCTTGCCCTAGTCACCACAGCAGTTCCCATGGAGATGGGCTCCTTGAGAGTCACACAAGACAATATATATAATGCCCCGTACACAGTCTGTTCCCTTTATTACGATCAGTGAAAAGAAGATCACAAACAACTTTGTGAGTGACAAAATATACCAGTCTTAACTCTTCAAATTGATGTGGGAATTGTGGCATCTCTAGTGCAAATGCCCAGGCTACATTTCTTGAAGGGACTAAAAGATTTCAGAAATATTCTTCATTTTAGCTTTAGGTATGATTGTTTTGCCAAAAGAATGGTAAAGCATATTAGTTAACAAAGTATTCATTTAAGTAAGTGATTAAAAGATGATGCCTATACTATTTATAATGTTAAAACAGTCTCTTCTATAACAGTATAATACTTAGAAACAGTGAGTAAGCCATTTGTTGGTTGATTGGAAACATTGCTCTGTTTTTATTTAAGCATCCTAGCAACAACACTGACTCAACTGATGCTGTGAATTTGGGGAGATGTATTTCCGTCGTTCAACCAATGGCAGACAAGGAGACTGTTTAACAATTAACATTTTCAATCTAGTCATAACAGCATTTTGCAAGAAATGCCTGCATTGACACTCTTTTTTTTTTTGGAGCAGTCACCAGGCAACGACTAACAATTACCCCCTCATTAAATCAGCACTTCTTTACTCCCCTTCACTGCACATACTGCTCCTCTGTGGACATGTCATCCCACTCAAAACACCCTGTCACATTCAGTGGTACTGCCCTAACCAGGTTAATTAATTCTGCGAATGGTCTCATTGAAGATCGCGACCCCCAAACAATTAGTTGTCACTCACTGCTATTCTTTCCCATAATCCTGTTGTATATTGACACTCAAGGGGGCTTCTGAATGAAGGATCTGTCTGAGTATAACTACGACCTGATGTCCAAGCATTATTGATTTGATTGATTACTGAGTTGAGATAACAGGTCCATCACCTTCTGGCCTCAACTGTGGTATAATGACAAAAGTAACTGACCTTTTAACCAATGTCACTCTGATCTGTTGAAAATATAATCTTTATGTCACATAATTGAACAAGTCGTAGCTTTTCTTAGTCAGCTTATATTAAATCTTAGCTGGCAGAAAGTGCAGAAGGACATTTGTCCTCAAATTTTTATTGCTGCCTTAAAATGTTATTACTCTTTCACATCACTAACTGACAATTTATAACAATAAAGGTTCCAAAAGAATTTTCTTGCAGTTACGCCATAGAATAACCATTTTTGGTTCACCACATAACTTTTTTGTGAACAGTTCTTAAAAGACATTTTTTTTTCTTAGTGTGAAGAACATAATCTAAAGAACTTTTTTATTTTATTTTGTACAATAAAAAGTTTCCATGGATGTTAAAGGTTCTTCATTGAACCATAAATTCCAATAAAGAACTTTTATTTTTAAGAGCGCAGCAACATTTCCCATTAGATTTCTTTTTAAGCTTATTTATTGCTGGAAAATAGTGGGTTAAATGCTTCGTTCCTCCTAAAAGATGACAAAATCTCACGGATAACCCAAACACGAGGAGCTACATAAATACACACACTGTCTGTAGCGGCACTTGGGGTCTCTGTAGTAACTGATACCCATCAACCCCATTGATCAAAGTCAGACATGCTTTGATTGGATCAGCCACTCCACTGTACATTTCCTATTACTGTGACGCAAACCAAAGCACTACTCCAAATACTCTGTCCCTCTACATACATCGCTATAAACATGCACTACAATCTACGAATGCATACACTGTAATCCATATAAACATATTTTCAATCCCAAATACATATTGAGATTTAAAAGTACCCAGTGTGAGACCCAAACTCCCTTTGCAAATCATTCTAGTCCTGTTACTGATAAGACTAGACCAATCATAGTACGAAACACACATCATCTCTAAAGCTGCTTCTTGCCCACAAGAGGAATACCAAGTAAAGATTCAATGTAATGTGGAGCTTCTTGAAGTTACATTTCCCATTAAGGTACAATTACAAAATTACAAATATGAGCAAAGCAATTACAAAAATGAGCCCAAATCATGATTAATAAACTATGCAAATCTTTTGCTAGGTCATAGTAAGCCTCTTGCTCAGGATATTAGCCCAAATAATTGTCATTTTAAATCCCAAATATCAGTGGAGCTATAAAACCCAAGTATTTACACCAAAACACACATTCTTTGTGAATAAATGTTCACACAAAGACTTTCAAATGCAGAGCTTGACCTTTAGGTGAGCATTTACCTAATGCTATACATCACAACTACCCCCCACCCCCACCCCAAAAAAAGTATTCAGATCAGATCAGGAAAGAAGGTACTGTACTCACCTCTGGTTCGACCTTCGAAGGCTGAAGCACAAATAGCTGCAAAGCTGCTCATGAGAATTAGAAAAGAAAACATCAGATATGAAGCCAATCTTGTTCAGCATCCGAAATTCAGTTATAATGAGTTTCTGTCACCAGTATTCAATTCCACACTTGTATCACAATAACATGAAGCTTTTTTACTGAATCTGTCATTCCTATTGTTTTGATTGGAAAAATGTTGGCAAGCTTAAAAAAACAGATATTGATGAACTCACCTCCATCAAGCACCGCCAGCACTGCCAGGATAAGGAAAGGAGCCGTCTTACCGACAAACTCATACATGACACTGCCAAACGGAGGGCCAACTGCACAAAACACACACACACACATATCCAGTATACTGCATACTACTCACAGACTTAATGCAAGCACTCCACCTCAAAGTATCTTAACTTTGAAAACTCTTGACGTTGACAATATGCTTTGAATTAACACAGGCCACAAATCAAATACTAATTGCCCTGCAGTGTTCACATAACCAAAGTTACCAAACCACAGTAAAACAATAAATTGTGCTGCAACAACAAACCCCTTTCAAGTCTCAAACTATCCAGATGAATATAGTTTTATAGGTTTTAACTGAAATTATTGTGCTCCATTTTTCTGCTGCTCTCCACTTGATTAACAAGTACAGTATTTGTGCACTTTAATGACGACAGCAAAATGTAATCACTTAGGACACACAAGACAGCTCTTATCTGGTGGATCAAAAATTTTTTTAATACCTTACTTGCCATTATGAATAAATTAATGGACTATCAAGGATTAAGCATCCTCCAACAGTGGTTAAAGCATGACATCATTAATAGGAAGCACTAGGTTCAGGCCCCACTCAGGGCATTTCTTCTGAACACTGCTCCTGGACTTAAAACATGCCACTTAAAGTTACCTCCCCGTCTTAAACTCCAAGGCACTTAATTCATAACCACCCAACTTGATGTTTCTCTCTTTGCTTGGTATGCATTTCAAGGGGTAAGATTAGAGTTAGGATTCAAGATCTCCAATGTACCAGTGCAAGCCGAGTTTTGCAGAATATTAAAAGAAATCCTAAACATACAGTACACACCCAAAACTCCCATGGCTAGTCCTCCCAGGGCAATTCCTATAGCATTTCCTCTTTCCTCATCATCTGTGTAAACACTTGCCAGCATCCCCATACCTGCATAATGACACAGAAGTTATAGAGATTAAAGGTTTTTTTCTTGTCTGTTATATTAGTATTCTATTAGTATGTCTGCTTATATTAGTATTTTGTGCAATATAATAGATTTCTTTAGCTTTTTTAGCATCCATCAGTGTGACATCACAAAAAAATATTTGTATGTGTTTTTTTGGGGTATACATTTAATCATGTGTTCAAGCTCTTTCAAAAGATTGAGGCAAATGTGATTTCTCACAATATTAGCCTTTTAAATTCTAGCAATAAACCAAAGAATAAACTCAATAAAATGTTTTTTTACAATGAAATAAGTAATCAGGAGTTTCAAGAGCTAGTTTTCTAATCTAGATCCAAGGTTGTATACATCTTCGAATGGGAACAGTGTGCATTTTACACAAGCACCTGAACACCACATTAACATTAACTGGCTTTATGCATGCAGAGTTCTGAGAACATCAAAGTCAAATGCGTTTTAGCTCACTCAGGTTTACAAATTGTGCGCTAAATAAGCATTACATTGCAGCTTTTGACAGCATTCTTTTGTATTCTAATGTAAGGTTGCACATGATCTGTTACCCGCCACAGAAGAACAGGAAGAGCCAACACCTTGTAGGGATCTGGCCAAAAACAGCAACGTATAGCTCGATGAAAACGCAAACACTTCACACAGAGTAAAATACAGACAGGAGAAAAAGAAAAAGTAGACATATTTATCATAGAAATACAGACAACAGATAATTTGTGGCTAAATCTTACATTGTATAGTGCACCTTCTCCACCCCTTTTCATAAAGACACTTAGAAATTAGATTAATGTTTAAAAAAAGGGTTAGAAATTATGCTTTATGTACTCACTTAGGGTTGACACAAACATGATGCAGAAACCAGCAAACATCGGGATCTGGTATCCTATTCTGCAATTATAAATATGGAACTTCTTGAACCTCTTGCACCAACATTTTCCATTTGACCACAAACATTAAACTTTCAGGGCTGGCATCACTCAGAAGTAAAATCAAGATGTTATTTTACTATAATAATCATAAGATCATATAAATAATGTGTTTTTGTTTAGTTTTTCTTTTGCTTCACATCTTGTGAGTTACACTTAGTGCATTACTACGGTGATGTGCATTGCTAAAAAAAAATATTATAACTGACTGATCCCAAGATTTTGCCATGCATAGTGAGATCCGTTCAATGCAGCGGTGCTGAATTAAACTGGACTGGCCAATATTCAGCATGTAGAGGGGTGAATGCACATGCACGAGTGATCACACTACTGCTGATCACTCAGACAGAGACATATTCACCTTACTTACACTCCATTTACACTCACTGCACGCATAAACTTATCATGCAATCTCATGCTCCTTTTGAGAGAAATGCTAGTTGCTGTACTTTCAAAGATAAACGTGTGATTTGCCTTAACCCACCTGTTGGTTAGGGGCCCTATGAAGGGGTTAGTAATTAACTGTACTGTTGCTTTAGAGGCAAACAACAGACCCACTTTCACATTCTCATTCAGAAGCTGGTCATCTGCTTTGGGACAGTCTGACTTATTTTGAGGGGGCATCACAGAAGTAGGGGCCGGGATCATTGAGCTAGCCGTGCTCATCTGTGGGCTGAAGCCGGTCAGGCGTGTTGTGTTATCGTACAGAGACACAATGCTCTGAAAGGTGCCAGATGGAGACGGAGGGGACATGGAGTGATTTCGGACCAACTGAGCAGCTTCGTCGTCCACTGTGTACAGGTAGCTTGGAATAATAGGCACTACAGAGAGGAAAGAGAAGAGATAATAATAACCATGAGACAGAGATTGGTATCATTAATATGTTTATACATGGTCTTAAGTTATATCCAACATTACTTGAGGTTTGACTGAGCAAGCTTTGTTCTACTCTTAAAACATAGCCTAGATAATATTCAGGAAATCACAAATCAGTTTTAGAATCAATGTTTACCAATCATTTTCCAGAAAAACTGAAGTTCAAAGATTTATCTAGCTGTGTAACACCACATTTGACCTTTCAAGTGAACAATTGGGTTTGACATTATCATGCGTAAATAACCCACAGGGACACCGTGTGCAATAACGCTCAAAAGCCTCTTCATTCAACACTTGAGCCAAAGAACGACAGGTTCATTTTCCGCCTGATTCCATCTGTATGTACACACAGGCCATATTCATCGTGTGTATTATTTTCAGCTTAATTGCCGTGCCCGGACGTGAGAACAAACACAGACAGTTCAGCGCGCGCCTCACTGTCACATTAAGAGAGCGCGCGCGCGCGGACGGAGCTCTGGCAGCATTTGAGGACATGATACTTTAATTCAGATCAACTGCAGCCACTGGAGAAGCCGACAATTTCGAGTTTACACGGGGAAACAATCGTTTAGAATAGTTAAAGGTATTTTATTCAGGCCTATATCCTAGGCATATTAATCAGATTTATCATTTTACTTTTAATGCACGTTTTTTTTTCTCGAACAAATTAAGTTTTTGAAATAAATCAAACAATTAATTTAATTTAAAATCGTTTATTGAATAAATAATTATAATCTATATGCATTTTTTTTTTACCAATGCTAATTTCGTTTATTTAAGAAGACCTGCCCTACAATTATAACATTTGTATACTCTTTGCGAAGGTTTGAGTTTTGTTTGAATTCACATTATAATGCAAACATAATGCAAAATATGAAAATATATGAAATGTTAAGTTTTGTGAATATTACAGATATATTATGAAAGCATATTAGCTATGTGATAATATAAGCTGTCATCATTAAATGCATCATATGTTTATAAGGCGTGTTTGCATGAACAGTTTATCATTGGTCTCTGTGAGAGATATGTGCTCTCTGCATCATATATGCCTGCACATGTAACAGGTGTGAACAACAGTAGCACTTACCCACCACCGTCAACAGCATGTTGTCCAACAGCAAA
Source organism: Spinibarbus caldwelli (assembly GCA_039654775.1). Classification (NCBI taxonomy): domain Eukaryota; kingdom Metazoa; phylum Chordata; class Actinopteri; order Cypriniformes; family Cyprinidae; genus Spinibarbus; species Spinibarbus caldwelli. Next base: position 13,121,826 of record CM077250.1, on the reverse strand, counting down.
GCAATGAAAACGATCAACAGAATCAGCCTGCGAGACTGTCTTTCTTCTCTTAGCCATGTTAATAAACTAAAATCTCTAAGAGCATCAAATAGTCCCATTTTAATAAAATCCAATTGCCAAAGATCGAGTGAAAAAGATCCTGCAACAGAAAAAAAAAAAAAACTGTCAAAAAACATCAGTGGCATCAAAACATTATAAAATGTGTTTAAGAGAAACTTGAGGGGATGATTACTAATAAGAGAGAAATATGTCAAATATTAAAGTAAATTTACACTTTTATACAATTATAAATATATGCACTGAAGCTCTCTGAAAATAATAAACTATCAACAATTATGATTTTCTCTTTCTTATGCTAAGTCTTAATATTTGCAATGAATAATACACCCAGTATGGTTTTAATTCTTACCTTATAAGCACATTTGCATTGAGCTTTGCTGTCAGATCCCGGGTGAAAGGCACGCTGGAGGCAGAGCGTTTTAGTTGCTTGACTGCTGTTTGACGTCAGCTGAGAACTCAAATGGGGGGGGGTCTGTGCTGCCTGTGACACGGACCAATGAACCATCACACAGGAATCAGAAAGCCAGGAACACCTTATTCACTGCTTTTAGTTTTATGTATAAATCTATTTAGCCACTACTTCATTTAATATCAAGTTAAATATAAGTTCTTTATAGGCTATTATTTTCTATGAAATAATAATTACTATGATGCAAGTCGTATGTGTGCTTTAGGATTGTGATGCTGTTGTTTCAGCCGACTTGACAAGTGTTAAGAAGTTATTTGCAGAGGGAAAGTTGCAATCACTTGTTCCGGCAGCACCAGCAACACCAGCAGCTTGACATCAGTCTGATATCCAAGTGTTTCTGCGCGTTTGTGAAATCAGCATCCTTCTCTTCTTCAATATAGTTTTACAACAGCGCTATCTTGTGGCGTTAGAGGAAGTGAGGTGTTACTAATGAATTTGGTAATGGTAAATGCTTTTATTTTAAGTTTCTTAAAGCTATATTCAAGCTATTTTGTATTACCATGTGCCCAGCTAACAAAAATATTTTCTAAGAACGCTATTTATAAATGTTCTCTGAACGTTCAACACGTTATGCGAATGTTAAGGGAACATTCCATTGTATCATTTTGCAAAATGTTATGGAAATATTACTTTTGAATTATCTCTCAAACAGGTAGCGCATTTAAAAATAAATAAACGTCAAATATTTCAGGAAAAAAAACATTACATAAAGGTTGTATAAATCATGATTTTGTGCTAATATTTTGAGAACATTATTAAAGATCACATAGCCTACCTATGAACGAGCGTTCTATTAACATTACATTTGTTCATAACTTTGAGAGAACCCTAACAAAAGTATGAGAATGTTGCCTGTTAGTTGAGTGTGTTCCTTAGGTATTAAACTTTTGACTTTCTCTAGCACCAGTTGAGAAACAAAAGAGTCGTGGATAGAGATATTTTTGTAAGCATACAAACTCATCAAATGGCACAGAATGATTCATTTATTCACTTGGTTTCAAAGTGCATGATCAGTGGATAATATTACGTTTCACAGACAAGATATTACAGGTGCTCAATCATATATTTACATACTAGCTTTTTTATAGTGAATAAATTAATTTTACATACACACACACTGACATTACATTAATGTCACTAAGAGAAAACTAATGCATTGATCAAAAAGTTGAATCATATTACACTCTTGGCATTAAATGAAAAAATAAAAACAATACTGGTTATATTATCAGATATATTATGAATACCCAGTTATACAGTACAAACTTCTTGCATGAACATGAACAAATGCCAAAAATAAATGGATTTAATAAGTGACTTGCATTGCTAGTGCATTTCTGACAAGCTACATATCTAAACAAAAATAAACAATGTCTCATGCATTTCCTTGCTTTTGGCTGAAATAGTTAACAGGAGTGTAAGCTTCATTTTGAGCCTCTTTCTCCTATACTTGTTCACTGCAGCAGGACTGTGGTTCATTTCCCTCCAACCCACTGTATATCAAACTGGCAGTGATACCCTATAGATATTAAAACACATTATCATCTTGCGCTGAGAATGCTCATGCTTTCCTGTAGTAATTTCATGTGCCATTAGCAAAGCCACAAAAATTAACTGCTTCTTTCTGCCTTCAGTTACTGTCTAGGTCTTTGTGTATTCCTACCTTGCCCATGCTAACAAACTTCATGCACCGCCTGTAAAAACTAACAAATTGCGATTGGCCGAGTTTGAAGGCCATACTCATAATGGCCATCCCTGTGATAATGAACAAAAAGGTAACCATGAAGTATTTTGGGTGTTCAGGCACAATGTCTCCAAAGCCAATGGTGGTCAAGGTGATGAAGGTAAAATAAAAGGCATCAAAATGGTCCATCTGCTTCTCCCAGCATCTCAGAATTTGACTGCAGACCACCATATACGCAAATACCACAAGCAAGATGACCAGCAGAGGGACTTTAAAGCGGTCCATCTCCTGTCCGATGCCAATGAAAAACTTGGAGCTGGCTTTTGTGGGTGGCATACGGTCGAGGTCTGAGCACGAGCAAGATTTTGACCGAGCGCCTTTGAGCTTGAAGTTCTCCTTAATAATCATGCGGTCAAAGATCTCTTTGTTGTTACGTATCTGCAGGGAAGTGCGTCTAAGGGACGACTGGGTTTTTATCACCTGTTGAACGTTCCTTGTCTCGTGCATCACAACATCCTGGCTGAACATATAGGTGCTGTCGGTATCAGCACTTTGAACTTGTTTTGGAGATGATGGCTTTTCATGCCTGTGAATGCATAAGCAATGTAACTTCCGTTCTCTGAAGAACAGGCTGAGGCGAGTGTACGCTTTAGAAAGAAGAACGGCTAAGATATCTCCCACATCTGAGATGACAAGCAGCATGAGAGGGATGCCCACCATCGCATACAGGATACAAGCCACCTTGCCTTCGTAAGTCACTGGATACATTCGTCCATAACCTGTTATACAAGAAAAACAGAGCAGAATTGAGAGTTAGAAATTCTATTTCTTACAGAATTTCCACTTTTTTTTCACCTATTAGTCCAATGGGTCTCAGTACTGCTATCTGCTGGATGTCATTATCAGTGCATCAGTAATCCAATGTATAATAATAATACATAATAATAATTTATTACTTTATACAGTGAGATGGCCTGAAACTGTCCTCATAATATGAGGCCATAAATTGATTTGAGATTTTAATATTTATTGTTTTTTTCATAGTCACATGGTTGCTATATTTTATTTTATCAAGTACTTTCTCCCCAAAGTTCACTTGTTTTGCTGTCCCATTTTGTCCAAGTATCAAAGCCAAATTTTTCAAAATTTCAAAGCAATCAAAAACATTAGGTTGTTCAGCATCTGTAATTGCTTTGTCAGACAACAAATTGTTGCCACTGTTTGGGTGATAATATCTTCTTTTCTTTTTTTTTCATCAGAGCAAGTGTCAAAGAGGTTGATGTAAAAAAGAATACGATACAGAAGGAAAGTAAGAGAAAAGAGATGAACTCATTTGAACTCATCAGCCTCAGTTGCCTCAAAAACCAATACTCATTAAAGTTAGCTGCTGGGATAATCAAAGATACGCCCTTCCTAGATAACATAATGGACATACACAGCAATAGACTGCTGCATTTGGTACTGTTGCATAGTGCTTTTCTGCAAGAAGTTCTGAAAGATGAAAATTTACATTCAATTAATATGTGAGCTGTGGTTAGCTGTGACTTACTAGTGCAGAGAGATTTTTTTCCCACATCCTCCACAGCTGTGAATGTAAAAGAATAAAGATATGCCACTGAATGCAGACAAAAGATGTGCTGCTTCCATGTGATTCTGTATGGTGAATCAAAATTTGATTACTATGCCTCTCTGAAGAGAGGCACATTAATGGTTTACTGGAAATGGTTTTGCTGGTTTGGGCTAGTGTGTAAATCAGTTGGTGCATAATTCCAGACTCTGCCCCTCTGTATTGGCACACTGTCTGTATCTTGCTGGCAATTGCTTGAAAAGCACAATTATCTTTGTCTTTGTCTTGTATTTTCCATCCATGGTCACAATATTTTTTAAGCTACAGCCTTGTCAGGCAGTGGGCAGGTAAAGCTATACACTGTAATTATGACAGTCAATTCCACTCACTTAACTGTATTGGGCACCAAAGTCACAAAAATACACAAAACTACATAAAGTTGCTGAAATTACTTTGATATTGACAATTTAAAACTTAATATTAATATTTGTGTTTTCTTACAGCTGTGTCAGTTAAAAAAATGCATAATAATTGGATTGCAGGCTCTTGATAATATATTTCAATATATGCTTGTTTGGCAAATGCATAATGGTAGAGGACCATAACCATATCATCTACATAATTTATCTCTCAGCTTAAACCTAGTTTTTGCCCATTGTATGAATAATGCAACACAAACAAAATCTAGAAGTCTTTTCAGTGTCTTACACCTTCCATAGGAGTATCATCCAGTTTATACTCACTAATATTAATGGATAGCCTATGGAAACACATGATTTAATGAAAAAAGTCAAAAGTAATCCTTAACATGCTAAAGGTGACACCTCTTTTCTGTCTTATCATGGTTAGGCTGGTTACTGTGGGCAACAGTGCAATTGTGTGTGTGCACTGCAGGAGACTACAGCCCAAGGTCAGTGCTTCTCAAGCAAATAACAAACTCAATGGTGCACTTTGAAACAGACATATTTAAAATATATTGGTTCAAGTTAAAACACAAGAAAACAGAAATCTTTACAAACTTTGTGAAGTGCCAGAAAAATAAGACTACTCACCTACAGTAGTGAACAATGTACAGCAGAAGAAAAGTGAACCGTAGAAGCTCCAGTTCTGATGCTCCCTTTCATTACGGAATTTGGTCAAAATATTTTCTATTTTACTGAATAACGCTTCCTGTGTTGAGGCATCTAATTAATAAAATGGAACGGGGGACATGCTAATTAAAACGTAAGCCTAACATAAATACCTTATTTAAAAATACATAAATATTTACAAGTACATTAGCTAGCCTACTATACAGTCCACACATAAAAATAAATTATAGAATAATTTAAACGCAGTGAAACAACACAAAACCTATAGATTATAATAAATCATAAGCTCAAGGTAAGACCTGTGTGATTCTGCACTGTCTCCAGCACTTTTCGCACCACCGCACTGATGTTCTCCGGCTTATTGAACGGTGTCCTCTCAATGAGCAGAAAGATCTGCGCCCCTAAAACCGCATATAAAATGAGTGATAAAATAAGGAAAACATGAGGAAACAAACGCCAAAAGAGTCTCGCGCATCTTCTTTTTGAGTCTGATTTTCGTCCCTCTTCTACCTCCACAGACATCTCTCAGTCACTCAGAGAAGCGGTAATGGCTGAAGAGATGAGACGGTCTTCTCATGATAGTGTGGTTAGGAGCCGGATGAACACCACCCCGCTGCAGAAACAAGCCACAGTCCTGAACTGCCTGTTCAACTTAATGTTTAATAACTTAAACAATAACCTCACCGGAGTCACAGCTGTACTGTACGCCCACAAAATACCTCGTTTCAACACACAACTGGTTAAGAAATAGCTTTACCATACAGTTCTACGAAGAGACAACAAGCAGTGTATCTCAGCTGGGAAGTCCATTGTGAATGCATTGGGAGCGACAGGTGCAGATGTGTGAAATTTTAGCCTGAATGCCAGAGCTGCCCTTGAACCCTGACTGGACATTTGTCGTTCCCAAAAAAGCGTGCCTTTTTTTCTCCACATGAACATATGCGCAATCATTGTTTTTGTGTTAACAGTCGTGAAATTAGGCAGTGTGTAGCTAAATCTGTAGTTAAGTGTTGAATATGACAGTAGGTCACTTGTGATGTTGACGTTATAATGCAAAGCGTTTGAGAGGCGAACGTTTTCTATGGTTACTTTAAAGAAAACCCACTGAAGGACAAGGTGTGTTCAAACTTTTGACTGGGATAGATAGATAGATAGATAGATAGATAGATAGATAGATAGATAGATAGATAGATAGATTTTTTTAAAAGGCATAGCTATATCCAGATATATAAAAATTGTATGAAACTTGCATATTAAAATATTACAATGCTCATCACACATCAAAATTATTTTGTTAGCTGTGAGATGCTGGTTATTGATTTCAGTGCCTGTGCATTTTAGGTGTGGCCCTTTACTAGTATCTTCACATGTTTGAATTATTTATGACCATACTGACATGCACTTATCTAATACATCTGACTCTTGTGCATTTTCAGTGTTTCGACCAGCAGCGTTATACAAAAACTGCAATGGATGTTAAAGATGCACTTGATGGGTCACTTATAGCTTATTATCTCGCAAGTGATGCACTTGAGAGGAAATGACCTAAAGTCTGACTGAAATCATTCAGCTTGCTATAGCTAGATTGCACACACATTTCATTACTATGTCAGCACATTTCTGCTCTCACTTTCACTTCACATCAAACTGAATCTTAAAGCAGAAGCAGTGTGACTGCACTTCCCAACCCATATAAAGAAAACCTTTCTTTGTATATACCTGGCTTTGGAATGCTGTCAGAAGCTTTGACAGCTCCAATGTCTGGTTAATGTTCTAAATGAGTAAATATTTATGGAGAAAGCCATAGTTTGCCACCCACAGATTCCAGATCAGCTACTGGGCAGATGCAGCTTCTTCATGGCCATTGTGGAAAATTATGTCATTTTGTTGGTCTGTAAGCCATCCCGTATAAACAATGGCATTCCTCAGTCTGGGACTTGTGTTTGAGTGTTGCCCATCACGGGTGAACACACAGGGACGTTCTACACTCTAGCTCTTGTGTGTTTGTTTATTTAATATCCTTGCTAACTTCATTGCAAAAATCTGATTAATCCTCATGAGTCTGAGTTTGTATATCATTGGGACATGTGGCATTGCTTTTAGTTGGGCAATAAATGAAAAAAGTAAAGTCTACACTGTAAAGAGATTGCTGTAAATTTTACAGTAACTTATTGGCAGCTGGATTTTCATTTACAGTACTATAATGTCCTTACTGTATTTTCATTTACAGTATTATTTACTGTATTGTCATTTACAGAATCAGTACTGTAGAGTTGATTTTCATTTATTTTAATACAGTAAAAATTAGTTTGTGTTGTTGTGTTAAATTTCAGTAATTTTGCCAGCCAAAGTTGACAAGCACTCCGATGAGAAACACCAAGAGGGGATTCAGGCTGATGCTTTTTCTTTGCACCCTCTTTCCAGAATTCCATCTGATCTGTGACGTTCAGTGCATTTGGTGCCACAAAGGTTGATGGTGTGAATGAACCTGCAAGCACAAGAAAAGCAGTTTTTTCAAAACAGTGTTTACAGAATGTGCCTCAACTGTCAAACTTGGTGCTGTATGTACTTTGACGTTAATAAAAATGTTATATACTACATCTGAACACACCTACAAGGAAGGTACATAATTAGTTGATAATCCATCACAATCAAATTATTAAAGCTCCATTTTTACAATGCATTCTCAATCAGTAGAGCAAAGTGCTAGAATACCAAACTAATGCGTTTGATTCCAGGGGCAGAGTGAGTGGATATCCACGGTTTAGCACAGAGATACACAGGATACACTTCAAATAAAATAGGCTATTCTGAAAAGTTACATTGGCTAAGTGGCTTAATTTTTTTCTTCTTTAAGAGACAAGTATAATTAATTATAATTTGCACTTACAAACTGCATAAATATTATGAAATTAATGTTTTAAATATAAAATTTACAACACAGAAATATGAAATGACAAAAAAATAGAATGATACTTCTAAAAATGATACTAAAATTACCAGTAGGTGGCAGCAAACTACTACCTTAATGACTGAGTCAGTCATTTATTCAATCAATTCATTCAAAACTGCTGATTCATTCAGGAAGGAAGTAAGAAACTGTTTTTTATGAAGGGGTCAGTGAATCGCTGATTCAAGGCGTTCAAAAAAGGTAAATTTATTCAGTAATGAAACACTGCTGAGTGCAGAGATGCACAACATGGCTTTGTTTACAAACATTTTCGCGAAATAGAGCAAAAAGACAATATTTTCTCTACGATTTAAATCACATAATATTAACTTCTTGTTTATTGAATTTTGTTGCCCTGACACCAAGTGAACTCTGTCATAGACCATGCTAAATACTATATTCATATAATCGTTCTAAATGCGTATGTGTGTCCTAGAAAGTCTGCTCAAATAATAGGCGTACCATGATTTAAAAAAAAAAAAATCTATATTTGTTGCTATACAGAAACAATAATCTCATTTTGATAGATGGTGAGATTGGTATTATGAATTTGTAGGCTACAGTAAGATAAAGATACCTGAGGCAGCTGCATTTTGCTATTTAAGGGGTTAGTTCACCCAAAAATGAAATTCTGTCATTAATTACTCACCCTCATGTTGTTCCAAACCCCTATGACCTTCATTCAGCTTTGGAACACAAATTAAGATATTTTTGATGAAATCCAAGAACTTTCTGGCCCTGCATAGACAGCAACACAACTGAAATGTTCCCAGACCCAGAAACGTAGCAAGGACATCGGTAAAATAGTCCATGTGACATCAGTGATTCAACCGTAATGTTATGAAGCTACGAGAATACTTTTTATGCGCAAAGAAAACAAAAATAACAACTTTATTCAACAATTCTTCACCTCCTTTTTACGTTATTATAGATTATGATCAGAAAAAAACTACTGTACAATAATACAATACAAATGTTATTTCTATAGCACATTGACCAAAGTGCTTTCCAGCATACAGTCATACAAACAAAACAAAAGATTAAAAATTTAAAACCTGATCACTCTAATCAACAGAATAATAGAATTTACATGTTTAATAAACGCATAATATTTATTAGCAAAACTTGCTATAATAAGATATTGCTAGCCCGTTCCTCTCTTTAAAAAGTCAACACGTTCTGTGAGTTAGTGGAGCTAATTTGGCTATTTTAGTAACTTTAGTTAAGTTGATGAAAGCTCACCTGTTGTTAACACCGCTACGACGGCAATCACAAGAAAAGACTCCAAAACACCTCCGATGCAGACAAGATGACCACAAGAGCAGAAACTTGAAAATAAAACACAAAAGACGTTCTTAACAGTGGTGTTCTTAACTCAGTTTTCCTCAGTATTTCATGTTAGCTGGGTGGTTTATGTTACGTCTGTCACTGAATTTAAGGACCGTCTCTAAAGTTACACACGACATTGGTGTACACCAGGGGTCGGCAACCCGCGGCTCCCGAGCTGCATGCGGCTCTTTTATCCCTCTGTGGAGGCTCCCTGTAGAGTGGGTGTACAATATGCGGGGGAGGTGTCCCCCCGACTTTTAATAAAACCTAAACTCTTCCCCTGCACTTTTTCTCAGTCAAGTGTGTTAAAGTAGATGTTTTCAAGGGCCAATGTGAATAAATCTAGTTTTAAATTAAAAGAGAAAAGATAGTCACGTCATTTTGAATAAGTTTTATTCTTTTCCAAAACGATGTGAACACCACGGAGCACTGAACTCTCTCATGCGTTGCATGTTTCATTCATACTCGAATCCGGAGGGTGCTCTCGTGCAGAAAGTCCAAAACGGACTCATATGAGAAATAATAATAACTTTTGACAGGCATCCCGCTATCGCTGTAGCTAAGCTGAATAACAAGCATAAAACTTAACTGATGAAACGTGAAGACGATATGGTTTATGTGTGTTTTTGAAGTGTTCTCCAGGTAATATGAAGAAGCTATAAAATATATGTTCTGCCTTATTCTGGGATAAAAATGGAAAAAGTGTAGTATATAGACTGATTGTACAATCATAACCATAAAATTGTCATTAGTAAAATATTTATCAAAAATATTATAGAAGACAAATTATTGGTTATTGTCCAGCAGTGTATTTTATTACTTAGCCAATTAAAAGTAAGAGATAATATATATATATTTTTTGTCAATTATACATACATAAATATTATAATTATTATATTTATTATTACTACATTTGACATTTCTGTCCCCCTCATGTCTGAAATGATTGCTACTCCCCTGCCCTGTAACATAACTGAATATAAAACTTTAGCTATATGCCGTGTTATCTTTATTTGGGCATCAAATATTTTGTGGCTCCACGTGAATTTTATTCGGTGGGAAAGGGGCCAAAATGGCTCTTTTGACGTTGAAGGTTGCAGATCCCTGGTGTACACGTTTCTAACTTAAATAGCATTTGAAGAGAATTACCTTACTTGCAGTAAAGAGGCAGTGTAGAAAAGTTATTATGCTTCATTGTGTTCAACTAAGTTAGTTAACTTCGGCTAACTGACATTAACTTACCAGTTGATGTTATCATCGATACAATGGCATTCACAAAAAGAGGATCCAAAATACACCTCCGGCGTTGCAGACGACATCCAGACTAGAAACTTGAAAATAACAAACAAAAGAAGTACTTGAAATACTGTTTAAAATCTGCACTGAAACAGTGGTGTTGCCTAACACACTCTACCTCAGTATTTCATGTTAGTTCTTTGTTAAGGTTAACAACTCGCCAGATTAGTTAACTTGCATTACAAGGACAGTAGAACGTATAAACGTGTTTATCGGTTTAACTAAGGTTTATTTCGACTAGTATAGGTGACCTTAACCTACTCACCAGTCAAAGTCATCACCGTTACGGCGGTATTCCGGCCGTCAGTCAGAAAAAAAGGCACCAACCACTGATCTATCAGAGAGAACATTATATATAGATAAGTGGCTCCAACTCCCGACATGAAAAACGACACGATGAATAATGTTAGTTAACTGTTAACAAGTGAAAACATCTTAAAATATGTGTTTTCCATAAAACAGAAATAATATACTAACCTTTTTGTCGAGTTAACACCGGGACAACATTTCTCTTTTGTCCTTTTACTGCCACTTCCACCAAACAGGTGAAAAAAGGTGGTTCTTCCTCATTGGTCAGTTTTTCGCAGGCAAGTTCACTACTGTAAATTTACAGTAGTTTACTGTAAATGGATTTAGAAATACAGTAGTGACCGTATATTTTCCCATAATCCTTTGCTGTTTACAGTAAAATACTGTACACACATTTTACAGTATCTTACTGTACATATTACAGTAAAATACTGTTCAAATTACAGAAATCGTTTACAGTGTATGTTTAACCAAACTGCCATTTCTTTCATTTGAACATCACAGCAATCTACATTTAGGCCTACTGTTGGGTTGAGAGATTTGCTATTTTCACCAGCTGTCTGAATAGATTAGATTGTTTAGATATTATTCGAAATATGTTTAGTATGAAACATCATATGCTAATTACTTTTTTCAAATACTGTTTTGAATTAGTTTGTATTTGGATGACACACAAGTAAACATGAAGGTATAGAAGCCCAATTCTACAACATAAGAAAGAAATGTCATTTGATAAAATCTTTAATTATGATAAAACATCATAATTCTGACATTAAAAAGTCAAAATTATGTGATAAAACGTCATAAAATTAATCAAATATGTAAAGTATGAGATAAAAAGTTGAAATTATTGCATAAGTGTCAAAATTACAAAAAAAAAGGGAAAAAATTGAAATTATAAATAAAACATTATTGGAGTATGTTTTACAAGAAAATACGGTAACACTTTAGAATAGGGAACACTTATTCACTATTAACTACGACTTTTCCCTCAATAAATTCCTAATTTGCTGCTTATTAATAGTTAGTAAGGTAGTTGTTAAGTTTAAGTATTGGGTAGGATTAGGAATGTAGAATAAGGTCATGTAGAATAAGGCATTAACATGTGCTTAATTACTACTAATAAATGGGTAATATTCTAGTAATATGCATGCTAATAAGCAATTAATTAAGAGACCCTAAAATAAAGTGTTACCGAAAATACTATTTCAGTCTTTCTACTTCAGGATTTCAAGATTTACTTGCCTTTTATTGGTGAAATTTACTAGCAAAAACTAGGTTAAGGTAAAAACCAAGTCAAAATGAGATTTAAAAAAAACATAATTATTATATAAAAAGTCAAAATTATGAGATAAAAATGTGAAGTTACTACATAAATATGAAAATTACTACATTAAAAACTCAAAATTGACCATTTTTTTTAGAAATTCAAAGTTAACTTTTTATGTCACAAGTATATGGGATATGGCATATAGGGTTAGATTGCTCCAAATACACCAAAATGGAGATAATACAAATTTACTTAGATAATATGGGCCACATTTACTAGAGTCACAAACGAACAAAGCCACTGATAATCAGGTGAATGGAATCTGCTAACAACACAAGCACAAAATAGGGTTAAGGCATGCTTCTTTGGGGTATTAAATAATGGCACAAAAAGCAAAAAAATTTACAACTGCAAAGTGCGCAAACCTTAGTAAATTACCATGCATGATTCATTTAAATCTCTCCCAACAATTTTGCACCTAAAAGGGAAACTCCAACAATCGCATATGCGATAAGGTCAGTTGCAAAAATAACGGTCCACGCATTTTCATTGCGTGTCTTTAGTAAATCCTGATGGTAGTTTTTTATTGCCAAAAGAGGTTTGTGCTAGTGCAAGCTGTTAGTAAATCTGGCAGCAAAACAACAAGGTAACAAACATGATAAAAATATATAAATATAAAGAATCATTAAATGTGTCTGACTACGGCTTACTTCAAGAATATTTCAAAAACACTTGCTATTGTGGAATAGTCAACATCCATTCAATATACTCTCAGGGTGAGTGATGCTATGACTAGATCTAAACCATCTAGATCTAAAAAGTCATTGTCAGGCAGTAAGAGCTGATGAAGAACAGCAGTCATCTAATTGCTTGACTTTGAATACAGTAACGAAAAAAAAAAATTATGGAAATTTAGACAATACAGAATATTAAAATTTTTATTCAATATCTGCCCCACTCCGTGCCTCACATTAAGAGATTGTTTAGCACAGGTTTACATTAGACAAAGCAATTTGATAATGCTGGATTTATGATTGACAATGAAAAGGAAACAAAACAACAAAAAACAACAACATGCATTTACAGTCATAAGCCAACACTGTGTTCACTTCTCAAGTCAATCAGTTGGCAGTGTAACACAAAGCTTAATTAACAGCTTAACAATCTGGATTTCCCAATTAAATAAACAAACACTTTATAATTTAGAACTTAATATCTTCTATAACCCAACACTGGTTTTTATGACTTTTCCATGGTCTCAAAAAACAAAACAAAAAAACAATTGAACAAATAAAATTCTGTGGCATGTAGCAGCCATCCATATCCACACTAAATGCTACATTTCGGCTGCATATTGGTACATGTCGCACATTCACAGGTCTGATCCCACTGTCAGTTTCACTTGAAAGACAAAGCATTAAACCATCACCATCAATCAGGTTTTACTTGGGGGAATAATAAAACAGTGTTTTTGCCCTCCAGGTTTATTAGCGGTCAGGTCACTGAAGTGCAGTGTGTTGGAGAAGTGTGTGGCTGGGCATCTTTTTAAAGTGCTTCTGATTATCCTTCCAGTTCTAAACTGTGTACAGTCACTGATTGTACATTCACACCTCAGAGATTCATTCAGTCGTTTTACAGGCCTGCCATTCAGTCTACCGGTCACAAATATCACCAGTTTCTATTTGGTTATTGCTCCAGACCATTTACAACACTTCCGGCTATTTAGCAAGAGACTTGATGATTCCCTTTGGCTAGCAGAAGCACATTTTGAGCAGACACACTTCACATTAAAGAAAAAACCCTCGAATACCTTCTTTTACCAAACTTTTATAGTTTAAAACTATACATATAAGGGTAATTTACTTTGACAGATGAACATGTTATGTTGTACAGTATACAACAATATTACAAGTTATTTAATGTACAGATTACCCCATCTACACACACTTACATCAGTGTAATATTGTAAACATTCAGTCTGTATAAATATATCTTTTCTGACTTTCCTTAATATTAGGATGGTTTCCAAAACCTAGCTTTGATTCTTTATGAAAACTATTTTGCAGTAAGAGACTGATCTAACCTCGTGATAAAAACTTTGGTGCATTAAATGAGTTAACAAAACACGCTGAGGCCAGTCACACAAGATGTGTTCTGGCACACATCTGTACCACTTTTAGTTGTTTTGCTATGTAAACATACCCCACACAGACATCTCTGACCACAATCACTGCTTTTTGCATGTTAAAAACGGTTAAACTATTAAAACGTTTCGTTTCATTCCACTACGTATACCTTTTTTGAAAGCAAAAACGTCCTGTATGAACAGCCCTTCAGTCGTGACAAAGTTTGAGCAGTGTTTTGTCAAATGAACAGTATATCCTGATCGAAAAACATCAAAATTAGTCCCTCCTATATTTCATCTGTATTCTGTTTGCTAGACCAATGGATGATACTGAAAAGAAAAAGTAAATCTTCAGTAATGAATAATTGAACACAATCATCCAATTTTAAACACTAGGAAGTGTGTGCGCTCAGGGTTTGATTTGAAAAATTGTTGTAATGTGAAAGGCAGAACTGCCCTCCCACATTCAAAGCTTCTATAAAAACACTGCCTCTCTGAATGATCACAGGCCAAACGAAACATTTAGACATTCAGACAGACAACATTGCGGGTTAACACATTATATAAACGATTAAAGCATATACAAGGTGAATGTATTGATGTGTGTGTGTATATTACATGTGTGTATGAACTGTATGTTGAAATATATATCTGTGTATGAAGAAAGGCACTAGAAAACACTGAAGCTGTACGGGTCCCAGCTTTCAGGAAGGTATAAATCTAAAAAAGTTATTCTATTTGGACGACACTTTTTTGGAAAATAAACCTGTGAAATATTTAGAAAAAGTCTTACACCAGAATTAATAAAATTATTACAAAAAGATGCTTTTTAAAAAGAAAATCTGTTTCTATAAGGGTTCCAGTTTATTCAATACAGTTTTGGCAGGTAAATTAACTTTAATGACATATTCTGCCAGACCAAGTCCAACGAGAAGACTTAGTTCTCTATCAGACCAAGGCCTGGCCATTTTTAACTATTATAAAGAGCAGCAAATCAAATCCAGTTGTTAGATGCTCTGCTCTACATATACATACCTGCTAGGGACATTGAAATGCTTCAAATACTACAAAATGATCTGTGTATATGCGTCACAGTGCTCAACCAGTTTTGCAGGGCTTGACGGGAAGAGTAGTTTCTCTTTTAGAGTCTCACAGAGCTCCAGCCGATCAGGAGCCATGGGTCATGACTCACGGGAGTCCAGCTTACTGTACTTAACCCGGGCGCTCGTCATTGTTCGTAATAAGAATGGCAGCTGGTAGTTTCGAGGCACAATGCCACGGACGTTACTCTCAAAGTATTGGAATGGGCCGAACCACCACACACGAGAGAACAGGTTGCCAGTGGAAATTTCCTTTAGAGCCTAAAGAACAGCAGAGGAGATTAAGTTAGGAGACTTAATAGACAAAAAATTTAATGCCACAGTTTTCCAGAAATAGTTCAAATGCAGATGTTACTGGGTGAAAACTTTCTAACTTTTTTTTAGCTGCACACCCTCAGAAACCAACTGGCTTGATCAAAAGGTCATCAATGTACCGTATACTATATATATGAACGTATTTATTTCTTCATAATATCTTGATAAATGTCCATTTTATATACTTTATATATTATCCTGTTCTTGATTTTTAAATCTTATTTTTTAATTACTTAGCACAAAAAATTGTTAGTGATATTGTATAATCTTTTTCTTGTCACTACTTGATTTATGTATAATTCGTGCATAATAATATATGTATTATTGTATTGTAAATATTGTAATTTTATATAGACATAATCATGGAAATAAAGAATTTCAAATTGAAAAACCGAATCGGATTGTTTGGAGAAACATTTGTGCAAGTGTAGTGTTATTTATATATCACACACACACACACACACACACACACACACAAATAATAAATTAATTACAATAAAAATGTCTTTCATTGCAGTTCTATTGAATTCCATTGATTTGTTTTGTCATGCTGTAAGCTGCCTAAATAAGAAATGTATATAAATATTGATTACCACTGTAAATATATCTTAAAAAATTGTTAATTTATAATTGATTTAATTTAGTACATAAATAAAAATCAAATTTAGACTGCAATGAATATACCTCTGATACCTGCTCTATCATATTTGAGACACACAGTTACAGCATGATGTTTTTTAATATATCTTGTATGAATTATTAAGTAAGCACAAGATGCTTAAATCCAGTAAATAAGGCAAGATTTCCTAGTTTTAAACTACAAATGTACCTGCTGATTGGCCATTGTATGGTACCACCAGAAGAGGCGTGTGGTCATGAAGTAGGCCACCACCACGTCGATGGTGTAGTGATCATGAGCCAACAGGATGCAGAAGATACCGACGGCACTCAGACACCAACAGATCCAGTGATACCACCAGAACCTCCGTGGAGAATCTAAGAAAAAAAATAAAAAATAAAAAATTCTGTATCATAGTTTCAAAGTGCAGGGAGGCATACCAAACTCACAAATGTTGTCAATGGTTTTAAGTATTTTTATAACATGTTTTAATGTTTAAGTTATTGCCCATCATGTCCACTAGATGGCGATATCAGCCAATCACAACATCATATAGAGGCTAAAAATCAAATTTTTAAAGCATATTTCGACAAGATGGTTCATAAGTACTCACACTCTTTAATAAAGAGGTATGTTAGTGTCAGCATCACTGTGTGTCCACTGTACAAGTAATCTCCACACAAAGAGTGAGAGCCAGTGATTGACAGACCACCACCAGCCATCATTTTCATTACCCGCCGTGACTGTGCCTCCCAGTCACCGAAGAGCTGGAACACACACACAAACACACACGCATAAGCATTTACAAGCACAAAAACATTTAAAGATAGACAAACAACCAACATGTTATTTTCATTTCTTCATTGCATTCTCTTTATTACTTTATACTCTCTCACAAACTTTGATTCAACCCACATGAAAAAATACTATAGTAAATACTATAGTGGTTTTGAACCATACTATAGTAAAGTTTATTATACTGCATATATTACAGTATTTACAACACTTTGTTAATGAATGCTACAGCATACTGTTGTATTAACTATAGTGAACTGATAAACTGTAATAAATACTACAGTAAACTGTAGTGTATTGTAGTATAATATACCCTATAATATACCCTATAGTTGTAGAAAACTTAGTACAGTATTGGGTAAAGTAATTTGTTTATATTACTATAGTATAGTTGTTATATTACCACACCCTGATAGCACACGTACATCTCAGAGACGTCTATTTGATGTCTGCATTTACATCTGCAAGACGTATTTTTTAGAGTGTTTGCTCATCTGCGAGACGTCTATAGGACGTTTCCTTTTAGATGTCAAATAGACGTCTATTAGATGTCTTTAAGATGTTTATGATTTAGAATGTATGTAAAACTGACATCTGAAAGATGTCTGTCAGATGTTTGTAGACAGCAGACGCTTTCCAGATCATGAGATCTTTAACAGACATCTTGCAGACGTACGTGTGCTATCTGGGGAGGAACTATAGAATTACCACAACCAATTAATTCAAGTACTTTACTATAGTATGGTTCAAAAACTTTAAATATTCTGCCTTCACTGGCTTTGTTGTCTTTTCTAGAGTATGGTTAATGCAAATTCTCTTACACTATGAAACCAGAAACCAGATAGTCACCAAAAAAACAGCTTCTATTTACAAAACATAAAAGTGGTGCACATTGCTTATATGCTTCACCAAGTGTTACAAGCTTTGTGTGAAGAGAAGACCAGAAGTATAGGTCGTTAGTCACAGATCATTTCTGCTGTAGCTCATAAACATCAGTTGTGCATATTCATATTTAGAAGCATGAAGCAATTGAAACTATGGCAGAGTTCAAGATTTTTTGATGTCACGTGTTTTCATCTACCACCAAATGTTGTTTGAGCACTTGACCCTGTTTACACCTGTATTTCGCACTATTCGTTTCAAGTAGTATGCCTATTCTAGACCAACATTAACCTGCATAAAGGTCTAGTTTCAGTGACAAGCTACAAGTATTCTCGACTATGCAGTTACCTTTGGGGAGCACTTGAAGTGCATGCCTGGCACAGGTAATGTCGTGACGTACATGGTCACGCATCTGTACAAATACAAAGTTCCCACAACAAAAAAGAACCGTCGACCGATAATGGACCTGCAAACGAAGAGAAATCAGTCAAAAAATAGCCAGATCATAGGATAGGTCAGTTTATGGATCGCAATGCTGAAGAAAGCATTCTGGACTGTTTATGAGTCACGACAGGAGATGATTTAAATTGTGATTCAGCTGTTTAGGAGATTATGTCATGAAATAAATTTAACAAGCTGGGATGTGCTGTAGTTGGGGCATAATGCAGTGGTTCTCAACCTGGGGGCCGGGGCCCACTAGAGGGCCTTAGCAAACTGCCAAGGAGGAGTTCAAGATGACTTAAAATTACATATACATATATATATATATGTGTGTATATGTGTGTGTGTGTGTGTGTGTGTGTGTGTGTGTATATATATATACAGTGGGGCAAAGAAGTATTTAGTCAGCCACCAATTGTGCAAGTTCTCCCACTTAAAAAGATGAGAGAGGCCTGTAATTTTCATCATAGGTATACCTCAACTATGAGAGACAAAATGAGAGAAAAAAAATCCAGAAAATCACATTGTAGGATTTTTAAAGAATTAATTGGTAAATTCCTCGGTAAAATAAGTATTTGATCACCTACAAACAAGCAAGATTTCTGGCTCTCACAGACCTGTAACTTCTTCTTTAAGAGGCTCCTCTGTCCTCCACTCGTTACCTGTATTAATGGCATCTGTTTGAACTGTTTGATCAGTATAAAAGACACCTGTCCACAACCTCAAACAGTCCAACTCCAAACTCCACCATGGCCAAGACCAAAGAGCTGTCAAAGGACACCAGAAACAAAATTGTAGACCTGCACCAGGCTGGGAAGACTGAATCTGCAATAGGTAAGCAGCTTGGTGTGAAGAAATCAACTGTGGGAGCAATTATTAGAAAATGGAAGACATACAAGACCACTGATAATCTCCCTCGATCTGGGGCTCCACGCAAGATCTCACCCCGTGGGGTCAAAATGATCACAAGAACTGTGAGCAAAAATCCCAGAACCACACGGGGGGACCTAGTGAATGACCTGCAGAGAGCTGGGACCAAAGTAACAAAGGCTACCATCAGTAACACACTGCGCCGCAAGGGACTCAAATCCTGCAGTGCCAGACGTGTCCCCCTGCTTAAGCCAGTACATGTCCGGGCCCGACTGAAGTTTGCTAGAGAGCATTTGGATGATCCAGAAGAGGATTGGGAGAATGATGAAACCAAAATAGAACTTTTTGGTAAAAACTCAACTTGTCGTGTTTGGAGGAGAAAGAATGCTGAGTTGCATCCAAAGAACACCATACCTACTGTGAAGCATGGGGGTGGAAACATGCTTTGGGGCTGTTTTTCTGCAAAGGGACCAGGACGACTGATCCGTGTAAACGAAAGAATGAATGGGGCCATGTATCGTGAGGTTTTGAGAGAAAACCTCCTTCCATCAGCAAGGGCATTGAAGATGAAACGTGGCTGGGTCTTTCAGCGTGACAATGATCCCAAACACACCGCCTGGGCAACGAAGGAGTGGCTTCGTAAGAAGCATTTCAAGGTTCTGGAGTGGCCTAGCCAGTCTCCAGATCTCAACCCCATCGAAAATCTTTGGAAGGAGTTGAAAGTCCGTGTTGCCCAGCGACAGCCCCAAAACATTACTGCTCTAGAGGAGATCTGCATGGAGGAATGGGCCAAAATACCAGCAACAGTGTGTGAAAACCTTGTGAAGACTTACAGAAAACGTTTGACCTCTGTCATTGCCAACAAAGGGTATATAACAAAGTATTGAGATGAAATTTTGTTATTGACCAAATACTTATTTTCCACCATAATTTGCAAAAAAATTCTTTAAAAATCCTACAATGTGATTTTCTGGATTTTTTTTTTCTCATTTTGTCTCTCATAGTTGAGGTATACCTATGATGAAAATTACAGGCCACTCTCATCTTTTTAAGTGGGAGAACTTGCACAATTGGTGGCTGACTAAATACTTTTTTGCCCCACTGTATATACACATACAGTTCTCCTCAAAATTATTCATACCCTTGGTAAGAAATAAGTCTACATTGTTTATCCATTTGATCTTTCATTTAATTTTTTTTTTTTTTTTTTAAAGTCTAACCTTTAAATGAAGTAAAAAAAAAAAAAAAAAAAAAAAAAAAAAAAGTGAAAGTGGGGGAAAATCATATTAGGAAATAAACATTTTTCTCTAGTACACAATGGCCACAATTATTGGTACGTCTAGAAATTCTTATGATTAAAATATCTAATATGAAGTATATTCCCATTCATATTTGTATTATTTATCACACCAGGGTGATAGGAACATGAAGTTGTCCACCTTTGGCTTCCTGTTTCACAGGATTATAAATATGAGGAACACAAAGGCACAGGGGGGGGGGAGGGGGGGGGGGGGGGGGAGATTTTGCTCATCCAAAAACACAAAAACAAACTCCAGCATATTCAGTTATCAGACACGACTGGAACTTCAAATGGGACTGGCTTCTATGGTCAGATGAAACTAAAAAAAAAGGAGCTTTTTAGCAGCAAACACTCAAGATGGGTTTGGTGAACACAGGGATAAAAAGTACCCCATGTGTACAATGAAATATACCGCTGTATCTTTAATGTTGTGGGCCTATATTTCTGCTGGAGGTCCTGGATATCTTGTTCAGATACATGGCATCATGGATTCAATTAAATACAAACATATAAAAAATTAAAAACTGACTGTCCATGCTAGAAATCTTATAATGGGCCGTGGTTGGATCTTCCAACAGGACAATGATCCACAAACAAACATCAAAACCAAGACAAAAATGAGTCACTGAGCACAAAACCAAGCTTCTGCTATGACCATTCCAGTCCTCTGACCTGAACCCTGTAGAAAATGAGTGAGGTGAACTGAAGAGAAGAAGCACCAACATGGAGCTGGGAATCTAAAAGGGTCTGGAGTGATTCTGGATGAAGGAATGGTGTCTGATCTCTTGTCAGATGTTCTCCAAACTTATCAGGCATTATAGGTGAAGATTCAGAGCTGTTATCTTGGCAAAAGGAGGTTGCAAAAAGTATTGAATAAAAGGGTATGTTTAATTGTGGCCAATGTGTATTAGAGAAAAACATTTATTTCATAATGAGATTTTAAATTTTAAATTCTTATTCTCCAATGAAAGATTAGATTTTTGTAAATTTTTAAAATAAAAGATCAAAAGGATTAATGATACAGCCGCCTTTGATCATATTTACCATGGGTATGAATAATTTTGAGCACAACTGTATATATATTATATATATAGCCAGATATATATATATTTTTAGTAGCAGTAGTAGTACTAATTTTTTGTAGTATTATATATTTTTCTAAAATATTTTAATATACTGCATATAATATTTTATAATATATTATATAAAATAATTTATTGGGTAGAAATTGTAATATTTAAATATTCTTATCTTTATTTAATATCCAATAAATAACAATGGCTGGAAAAGTAAAGTAAGATCTTTAATCAACAATTATAATTACTGTAATTTTTTTTTAAAGGAATAGTTCACCGAAAAATTCAAATTTTGTCATCATTTACTCACACTCATGTTGTTCAAAAACTGTACAAGTTTCTTTCTTATGTTGAACACAAAAGAAGATATTTTGAAGAATTTTAAAGAACCAAAGAGTTGTTGGTCCCCAGTGATTTTCATAGTAGGGAAAGAAATACTATGGAAGTCAATGGGGACCATCAACTGTTTGATTACCAGCATTCTTCAAAATATCTTCTTTTATGCTCAACATGAGAAAGAAACTCATACAGGTTTGGAACAACATGAGGGTGAGTAAATGACAAAATTTTGGGGTAAACTATCCCTTTAATGTACAAAAACCAGGAGAGTTCACAGATTAAAACCATTTGAAAAATGATTAAGGAACTGACCTGTGTTTAAGCAGAAGCCACTGCGTAAACCACAGTCCCACAAGCAGCATGCCGTTGATCTCACAGATGGAAAACGCCCACTCCACACGATCAAACAGATCAAAGAATTTATCCGGCAGGGGCGGAGAATCTTCCTTGGGTGGGACACGTTCGTGCACCACTGAGATCACAACTGTTGTGGTGAGGAAGCAGAACAGAGCGTAAAGGAAGGCCACACCTGTTTTGAACCACTCCGTGGGATACGGCGTGCGCTCCTGCTCAGGCAGCGATGGAATCAAGATGCGAACCGGCTTCGAGTGCAAGCCATTCTTTGGAATACCGTTGTGGACCTTGCCATTGCTCACACTGCCATTGACAAGAGCGATGCCAGCGTGACCGTTGACGTGGTGGCTGTTTTCATGGTTGTTGTTCTTGTGCGCCTTCATGTGGCTGGTGAAGCGCAAAGTCTCTATGTGTTCCAAAAGCTGTCGACCACTGTCCCCTGTGACCAGGGACAAAGGCGAGGCCTTAAAGTCTTCCTCAGAGAGTTTCAAGAGCGCAGGGCCGTCCACGTTCCGCAATGCATCCGTGTACTCCTGCAAGCCTTCGTCGGTCAGCCAATCAGAGACGTCACTGGCTGTCCACAGCCTCACCTCCTTCATATCTGGATAAGAGTAAGTCGGAGGGCTGTTTCAGGGGTTTTCACTCAGCAGTTTGGTGCCCCGATAACAGTCATAGTGTCTCTGGGACATTGGAGGAGAGTAGCTGGGAGGTCCAATTTTTCACCCCTCCTCCTCCGCTGTTGTTAAATTGAGTAATGGCAAAATCTGACTGAATCCCTTAGTGTCAATGTCCACCAATGTATGGCCCTGAAAAAGAAAAGCACATACAAGTTAGCTAACAGATCGAGATTTGTTATTACAGAAAAAGTAAATAATTATTTACTCTAGCTGCCCTAGAAAACAAAAACATTTTTGCTGACAGTTATACAGACGTGTGTATCACGAGCATACATCCTGTTCGACAGTGTGGCCCAACGACAGTAACTATGAGGACAACATGCACTTTGAGTGAGTGTGTCAGAGGAACATATAAGTAACATTCATCCTGTTTGTTAGAGTGTTTCCCAACCATAGCAACTGTAGTTTAGCAGTCTGTTTAAAAAAAAAACACTTCCAAACCACACTTGTCTGAATCACCGTTTTAATCTACAGTCGTTCTTCAGAAATTTTTCAGAAGAAAAAGAGCACATTTGCTTCTCCAGAAGTCAGTACTACTGCAAGTCAATGTGAATATAACTTAAAGCTGCAGTCCGTAACTTTTTTGGGTTAAAAATGATCCAAAATCAATATTTGAGAAAGTACATAACTAGCCAGTGTTCAAAACTATCGCCTTACTTTAGCCCGATTCACAACGGTTAGCTTATAATGTTTTCTAATTTGAGTGGTACGGGTAGGTTTTCTTGGGACATGCAAACATGCTGCTGCGTCATTACGTCACGTCTGTAAACATAAAGAAGTTGTCCCGGCTACTAGGCTATCGTATGTGAGGATCCTGCAGGTGGCGGATCGTTTATAGCCTTTTCTCACAGCAGCTCGAATAATTAAATGTATCATTTTGATGGCGGATTGTAATCCAGAAAGGAATATGTGTTTATGAAACACATGAATTAAATTAAATTATATTTCAGTTTTAAATGTGCTTCTGATTACAGATAGCCTGGGATTACACAAGATTTGTATTTTAAAGACAACCAGTTCAAAGGGAGCATAGTTTGCTTTTTGGGTTAAAAGAATTTCTTAATATGAAATCTGAATGGAATGACAAATAGATATTAGACTGTACAGAAATCTACACGCTAATACACACTATACTCATAGTCACGCAATGCTGATGTTGTTAACATTAATAATTTGAGAATAAAGTATAACAATTATAATATTTTACACGGTTTGATGTGATATGAGCTAACCAATCTTTAGATTAAATCACCAATTTATTGTAATGCTTTTTTCCTCAGTTGGTCAGAACAAACGTGACTGACTTCTTTCTTACTTGTTCAGATGACAATATCTGGTGAAAATTCTTATTTGAGTCATATATTCCACGACGTAGGCTAGAATCTGTGATTGTGAAGTACAGTATCCACACCGATGCGGTGACTGACTGCCGCACATACCCCTCAAAACATTAGATTCATTCCACGGCACAACCCACGGAAGGAAGATAATGCTACACACAGCTGCAATTGCAGGTTTTCAAACAGAGATGGCGACAAAGAGGCAAAACTTACGGACTGCAGCTTTAATTATAATAAATATAACATTAATTTAAAATGAAATAGAAAAAAAATGATGCAATCTTCTCTTACACTATTAAGAAAGTAGTCGCTTATGTTCACCAAGGCTACAGTTGGTGTAATTTAATTGATAAATTAAATTGTTCTTAATTTAGAATAATGTTCCTATTTTCATATAATTTAAAATCTACTGAATTTTCAGCAGTCACTACTCCAGTCTTCAGTGTCACATGATCCTTTAGAAATGATTCTAATATGCTGATTTGGTGCTCAAGAAACGTTTCTTATTAACATCAACTCTGAAAACATTTGTGTTGCTTAATATTATTTTGTAAGTGTACACTTTTTTTTTCAAGATTCGAGGAACAGAAAGTTCAAAAGAGCAGAAATAGAAACTTTTTGTAACATTACAAATGACTATCACTGTTTACTGTTTCCTTTGCTGAATTAAAGTATTAATTTCCTTTTTTTTAATCTTATTGAGCCAAACTTTTGTGTATATGCGAATAAACTTTTTAAAATACTTATAATCAATAGTTCATAATGATTCAAGTGATGAATCATAAAATATATGATTTCATAAAAGTACAATAAGGAACATGAATGGGACAAACACCTCCTGAAGCAACAGTGGGAGGTCACTGCTATGTTATACAAACTTTATTTAAAAGTCAATACTTCCAGCTTTGACTATGCATGTCGAATCAGGACATACATAGACATATAGACAATATTACGTGTTACATAATTGTTACACCACACACACCCTACATGTTCTGAAATGTGGATTATGACTTCTACCTGCCAAGCTGTAACTTGTATGTGTGTGTGTAATTGAGAATACAGCAGAATACAGAGAGAAAAATTTGACTCAGAGAGAGAGAGAGAGAGAGAGAGAGAGAGAGAGAGAGAGAGAGAGAGAGAGAGAGAGAGATTAAAAGACTCTGACTCAACACTATGTTTAGAAGACCTTTGGTTATTAAATCAGCTTAAGGGGGAAAATTCACTCACACACATGCACACACTCACAAAGCAAAACCAGCAAGCACAAGAAACAACAACAACAACAACAACAAGTAAATAGAAACTTGGAAATGATGCCAAATAACCATAGGCCATATGTCAGATGACCAGCCAACCATTAGCTTTCATCCTTTTAGCAGATCTGTGTTGCTCTTAGAGAAATGACCTGTGGGTAAGAAGCGGTTTAGTTTCCCACAATATTTATTTTTGATTTATTCTACTTTTTTGGGTCAGGCCTTAACCCTATGACATCACTAAACCGGTTTTATTTTTGGCTCACAGGAGGATCTGCTACATTCATCAGCTCATGCTGTTTCCTTATTTCTTGTTAGAAGTTATCCTGTTATATATTATTGTGTTTATTAGAAATACAAATATTTATGATGGAAATCAACAGCGGTAAAACACTTCCTTCCTTGACATATCTTTTTTTGTATTTTAAAAGTGTAAAAGTTGAATTTTAACTTACTTGGGTGGTTAAAATTCAACATGATTCTGTTAAACAACAAGAGGTCAAGTTACAGTCCATGGCTTCTGAATCTTGGTAGCCTTTTTTGTAAACATTCAAAAGTTAGAAAACAAGGGTCACATGAGCAAGTTCAATTCTGTTATATAAACATTTTTAAAATTCAGGACACACAGCCCATTCTGTTTTGTCAACTCACTCTACAATATATATTAGCCAACATTAATCTTATAAATATATTTATCTCTATATATTTAATAGTCCTAAAACAATGCATTTCCATTTAACAAACGTAATCATTAACAATGATGTTTATTATGTGTGCATCATTACAGTTTGTACCAGTTTTTCCAGTAAGTTATCTACATTACTGACAAACTGATAACATGAATAAACAAATCTTATCTTAACCTACTCAATCAAATTTTCAAAAAAATCCTCATTTAACACTACCGCTGATACTTTTTGTACACAAACCAAACGCACAGCATTTCTTCCCGAAAGTGTGACGTCCAAAACAGCCATGAATGAAAAAGCAACAGCATTTGATACAGATAAAATCAAGCAGATGTTGTGCGAGAACACCCACGTGGATAAACACAGACTTCAGCATACACAGCTGACAGTACAATAAAAACCAGTATGACTTTTGAACACAGCAACACAGTATTAAATTAACAACAACAACAAAAAAATCCCTTTACAAACACAAGGCTTTTATTTTTCCACTCTTTTATCAGACATCAGATGTTTTCCTTTGCTTATTCTCGTCGGAAAACTCCTTACATTCATATATTGTATTCAATATTCAACATATTGTAACACTGTTTTAGCATTTTACTAATTTTTCCAAGGTTGTCAGTCATATTTCAGCAGATGTTTATAAAAAACATAAAACATCATGGGTGATTCTTCAAAACACCTGACTTCTTGAAATTTCAAAAATGAAACTATATTAAGGATCTGATCATAGCCTCGATCTCCCAATTTCACTGCTTGATAATTACTGCATCAAGGAACCATGAAAATTTATGGAACTGAATGCCATACAACTTCATGGAATTCCAAGTAATCTCATGATATATTTTGTACCATACTATAACATTCCATAGAATTCTGAGAAATCTCATAACATTCAATTCCATGAAATTCATTTTCAAAATTTATTACATGGCATTTATTATAAATTGGTATTAAAAGTCTGGGTGACGGACAAGCCCAAAATGGAGTGCATTTTAAAGGCATCTCACAAAAGATTAAACTAATATACTTACCATTATCCTTTAAAATGTAGTATATTTAAATGTAGGGCTGTGCAATTAATCAAAATACAGATACAAATCACTCGCTGCTCTTGACTGAACCACTTTTGTAGCTTTAATAAGAAACAAATAAAGTCGAATTCTTATAGTAAAGACTATGCTGTTTTATTTTGCATTAGATTATTCAATTTCTGTAGAAGGCAGTTAATTGAATACTTTAGACTTGCATTAAAAAAGCACAGTTTGTTTCATTTGTATCTTTTTTCTAATGTATTTGTCCTCTGCTTTTTTTATTACTGACAGTTTAATTATTTTCAATAACTTTGAGAACTTTTTTTGTTTTTTACTAATTTTAGTTACTCTAGTATTCTGCTGTGGTATTGAGAATTGTGATATTTCACTGGTCTCTAAAATGTAGATGTCATAGCAACCTTATTTACAGAAAATATATTTGATATATATATCACTATCTTTAAATAAATCATTCATATAAAGTTTTGGTCACATGGCCAACTTATAATAGTGCTAAATAATCGTGATTACTTACAGTATTGACCAAAATAATCGTGATTATGATTTTTGTCATAATCGAGTATCGCTATTAAAAAGTATTTAAACATTCCTATCCTTTTAAATAATCTGGGACAGAAAAATTTAATTATTCGCAAAACCATAAATAGTTACAATATGACAGCTGCAGATTAAATTACAGTGTATTGGCCAAATGAATATTTTTTTGCCCAAAAAACAACATTTTTGCATCACTCGAACTGCATGAACATTGTATGAAATGAAATGCATGATATGAAAAGTAATGCTGTATATGCAAGAGCTATATTAATGTAGCTGCTCTCTGTGAGTTTTGATTACCTCTCATTTTACATCATCTTAAAACAAACATAGCCTCTTAACACACCTGGCTCAGTTCCTATTCACAAAAGGTGGCAAATATTTACAGAACACACATATACAAGGACACAACTCCTACACACATGTGCATGCAAGCAAAAGAAAAAGAGATCACTGCAAGCCTGCAATGTGAATAGAAGAGTCATCTGACCATTGAAGTCCACGTCAATAATATTGTCCATTCTTTAGCAGAAAGTCCAACTGATGGAAAGGTGGTCATGTGAAACAGTCATGTGTGTCATTGGTTAAACTTTTGTTTAACCGATTACACACATGAAATTCATGAAAAACACACCTGCTACCACAAAAGAAGACCAATATTACATAAAGACCAACATATGGACAAACAGCACACATTGATGTCTTCACTAAATGCAGTTAGTCATGCAACAGCGCGCACACACACACACACACACTTGTGCAGGTCAATACACATATAGGACAGCTAAGCACTCTCTCTCTCAGTTTCTAATAATCACACTGTGTGTACTGGCAGTAAAGCCGCAGTTCTCTTTAAAGTCACGGCAGGAATAAATAGCTTATTTACCTCTACTCAGATAAAGCACACTAGTTGGATTTGCTTACAACTGGACATTCTGATTAATATTTAAATTTTATAGGCAGTTAAATGCATCACGCACATTACAGTAAAAGCCATTTTCCATTCCATTATTACTAAATCATTGTCATTTCAGAATTATAGAATTGGAATACATAGTTTTACATTTGTGGCATCATACTTTTTGGCTTTGGTTTAGTTCAAACTATATAAATTTAAATCAATAATGACTCAAAGTTTATAACTTGCCCAAAAACTGTTAGGTTAGTTGCGTAAGGTTTGTGTAAGTTGAGTTCCATTTCATAAAACTGCAGAAGTGGACATGCAGTTATAACCAGGGCTTGACATTAACGTTTTTGCTAACCAGCCCCTGTGGCTAGTGGTTTTCCAACTAGCCACTAGCCACTAAGTATTTTCACTGGCCATAATTTTGCCGCTGGGAAATGACATTTTATATGATTAAAGTTAGGGGTGCGCCGATCCAATATTCAGTATCGGTATCGCTCCGATACAGTAATTTTCTGTAGGGTCGGGGTATTGGTCAGACGAGAACGATCCAAATCCAATATTGTGCGTATACTATTGTGTTATTGTTAAGCCCCACAAAAGCCACAAACACATTATAAAACACCATAAAGTTTTTGTGCATTATATTCCAAGTGTTCTAAAGCCGTTCCACAGTTTAGTGTGAGGTAAAGATGAATATTTAAGTCAAGTTTATGTAAACTCTTCTTTCCGCTGCAGCTGTCTGTCATCCTCAATTCAGCATTCAAACTGCGGGGTCGCATTCAGTTACTAGAATCACTCAAGACGATAAAACTCTCTCCAAGATTATTAAATGTTCCTATTATTACACTTGATCTGTAAATAAAGATAAATGGTTTTGCATAAAAGGACTTTATCTTGTTGAACTTTATCTTCGTGCTGTTTTCAAAATCGTGTTGTGTCTGTTAGATCACAACACTGGACTAGAGAGCTCTATGTTCTTAACGAGCACAGTAACTGAAATTTAAAACTGTTAAAAGAAAAGGCTCAAACTATCGCACAGATTTAATACACTATGCATTAATATCTCTTCACTTTGTGCTTTGAACCTTTCTATGCGGATGGAGCGCTGCACGCTGAGACACCGTGTTGCTTCAAGCGCATCATAATACTTTTGCACAATGAAAGATTATTAATAGCCTTTCTTGGTCATCTTATCTATCATATTTTCTGCCTCATTACTGTGCTATACATTTAAAAGAAATGTCTTTTAATTTTACAGTATATATTACTTGAGCAATGTATATCATTTTACATGATCATTTTAGGTTTAGTCCTACACTTATTCACTTTTATTTGTTCCCCACTAAATAATGTTTTTCCCCCATAATTTTAGATTTTATAAAATTTTGATTTTTCTAGAGTAACTTTTGCTACCGAATTATCCACTAACCTAGTTTATAATAGTATTTTTGTCATAGATTATAATTATATATGCATTCATTTGTTGTTTTTCTTTACAATAAAGCTGTCTATATTTAGTAGATTGTGTGTAACACACACAAAAAAAGTCATGATCAGGTCAACACACATTGAGGTATAAAAATTCAACACTGATAAAAAAAAAAAAAAAAAAAAAAAAAAAAACTGCCCAGGTATCGGATCGATATCAGTATCGGCAGATACTCAGAATTTTTGGTATCGAATCGGGATCGGTTCTGAAAAAGTGGTATCGAGCCACCCCTAATTAAAGTTCAAGACTGTATACTAAAATTTACTTAAATTGATTTCCAGGTCATTTTTGCCTATATAAAATGCAATCTTTTTACTAACCTTATTAAATGTATGCATAATTTTTCATATCAAATAGTTAAATTTTACTAATAATTAGTTAATACGATATGACACTATAGGACTGTTACCAATTAAATGAAATCAGAATCAACAAAACAGATCTTTCCACTGCAGAATAAAGTGAAGCAGCTGAAGTGGCATTTAGACGCATTATTACACAGACAAATGTAATGAAGCTCAAATGTAGCATGCCATTAATGTCAAATGCCGAAATACCAAAATTACTTCAAGAAGTCATACACAATACGTGTTATCAATTGTGATGTGTTTTTAAATTTTTACTTGTTATCTGAAAACTCAAATCAAAATGACAACATTTAAAAATTCTAATTTAACAGATGACATAAGCATTTTATGTCCTGTTTGTAACTTATCTTCTGATTTTGCAAGAGAGAACAGTAAAGCCCAATGGAACCACCATAATCACTAAGAGAGATTGTCTTTGAGAGCTTCAGTTTCTCTATTTCCCCAAGCTAGTTTTTTTAGCAGGTTGTGGAAAAGCAAATTTTTCTTTAGAGGAGGAATGCAAACCATCTACTATAATCTCCAACTGTGCTCTGCAAGTGTGTGTGTGTGTGGATTTTTCCATTAGGAGATGTTTTCAGTGTCAGTGTCCGTCTCAGTGTCCGATGAAATAAATCATTTTTGTTCTACCAGCCCTGCATGAGGAAATTACAGACTTCAGAAGCAAGTTATGGTACAGATTAATTCATCAGCGCTTCCAAGACTAAGACATCAACTCTGTTTTGGTGCCCTTCTTGCTATCCTACCCTACATCTACAACCTCCTCACAGACGTGTACCTTTACATAGCACTGTGAGCCTCAATCCACCACAGATGTTATTTTTGTTGTGTTTATTTTCATTTATGCATTAGGCAGACACTTTTATCCAGTGTGACTTACAGTATAGGTTTACAATATGCATGTTCCCTTGGAATCAAACCCATGGCCTTAGCGTTGCTGTACCAGATACAGGAACGCAGCTTAAACAGCTGATGCCAGTGGGATTTTTGTTTTCTATTTATAGAAACAGAAAGAGAAAGTGATTTATTTAAAGTTCAGTTCAGTTAAAGGGATAGATCACCCAGAAATGGATATTTCCTCATCATTTACTCACCCTCAAGTCGTTCCAAACCTCTATGACTTTCTTTCCATGGAGGAATATTTTGGAAGAATGTTTCAACTGTCTTTGTCAATACAATGAAAGTCAATGGGGTCCAAAACAACACTGAACTCCACTGACTTTTATTGTATGGACAAATAAATAAATGAATAAATGAAACACTGAGACATTTCCATAGAAGAAAGAATATCCTGCAGCAGGGTTTCCCAAATTGATGTTTGGGAACCAATGGGGTTTCTTAAGAGAACTGCAGGGAGTTGATGAAATACTAATAATCAATTAAATCACAAAAATATAAAATCATTTTTATTTAAAAAAAAAAAATACAATTAAATAAAACACTTAATAAAGATTACATATTTTCATTGTTTACTGCATGTCATGTGACATCTGACATTACAGAACCACGAATATGCAAATGAGTTATTAAATTATTGAAATATTACCTTCTCAGGCGTATTTTAAGTAAATATTTTTGGTCAAAAGGCAGTTTGGAAATCCCTGTCCTACAGGTTTGAAAAGACATGAGGGTGGATAAAAATAAAATAAAATACAAATTATATACATAAACTATAAATTAATTTTTTGGGCAACTATCTATTTAAGAATGAATTACTCCTGACCAGCAATATCTGTGGACTATGCATACACACATCTTAAAGAAAAAATGTATTTTATGAAAGTTGTCCATTGTTGCATAAGTCTGTGAAAGGTCTTGTGGTTCCCACAACCGGCCTGTGTATGTGGATAATAAAAAGTAGCAGCTGATACTCTTATCACCAAAATACAGTACTTTAATTTCTCCAACCTTGAAATGAAATACAATTTAACTTTCGTTATGCAAAATATGTACTCCTTTAGTGTGACCTTGACAAGGTCCTCTTTCAACCCAGCTCCTCTAAACACCTGCGACGCTAAGAACAATCTCCCATAACCTTGCCTCTGCCTGTTTTACCTCTGCACTTGAAACATTTTTATTAATTAACCTTATTAGTATGCATGTTCTCATAACCATCCCCTAAGCTGGAACTATCTGACCTCTACATAACTTAGACACTTTGTCCCAGAAAGCCAACTCCTCCCCGCAGGTCACACATTCACAATTTAATAACTCAACCACAAAGCACTTCCTTGAATTGAAATTCATTGCCACACATTTCCAAATTTCTCTTCCTTATTCTCTTTTTCTATTCCACTTTTTCCTCCTGCATTTGGTTTCTCTTAATTTAACTTGCAATACACAATGCATATGAATAAACATACAACCAGTAACGGTAATACAGAGTAAACCCTTGACAGTTTTTTGTAAACATTTGCTTTGGCTTACACTATTTACTTTGCATTCTTTGCCCAAAGCATACTGAACCACTGAACACAAAAAACAGACACATCCATAAACACTGGAACACTGAAACCAAGCTGTAATTAGTGTGTAAAGAGTGAAACGTCTTTGTAATTCAAATGTAATCTTTGTAACTCAAAACACAAGAACACATAGTCTTCTGTGCCACAAACAGAGAGGTATTGAGGGCGTTTTGGTGATTTATTCAGTCAAGGGCAGATATTAAAAGATCTTTGAGGGCTGATCAGGTCTCCCAAAACATATACTTTAAAGTTGTTATTACCTCATTATACTCATTCACCCCGTGCAGGTTCTTTAGTCTGCACATGTTGTTAATAAGATTAAATTCTGATATTTAACCTCCTTAATATGCATTGAGAACAGTAATCGTGTATTTTTATGCATGTGATGAAGTGAAGTGTGTAATCAGTGCATTAACTGCTTGAAAACACTGCTGGAATACTCCAGAGTCTTGCACTTAAAATCACATCAAAACACCACCTGCCATCTAAATGCACTAATTGAAGCTTGACTAACATTCATACAAACACGATTGCAAGGTATAGTTGCCATTTGTTTGCCTTGCTTTAGAAGAGTCTATAACAGATGGAAAAGTGAAACAAACAGATGACTAGAAGACAGAGCCAAGCCAACGTACCTGAAAAGTACTGAAACTTTCCCCAAACATATACACTTTCACTTGTGGTCTTCCACAACAAGGGGTAGGTCCCCTAATCTCTTCTATGATATAGTGTCTGCTCATTAAAAAAAACAGGCCCTGCTTGTGAATGTTGTTATTAACCTCCCTGGGATATTGATGATAAAAATACAGATCTCTTCTTATAATTAGACCATATGACATTTCACTTTAAGTAGGACAAGTTGTATGATAGGAAAAAAAACAGGGACATGAGGATGTGTGTCTGAGTAAAAAAAGAAAAACAGAGAGATAGAAAGAAAGAGAAACCACTAGAGACATTGACAGAGAAGGGTGGAGCGTGAAAGAAACTGAACAGACATGTCACAAAGACTCCACATCCTCATACATTCATTGCAAAACCACATGAATCACCGGTTTTAATCTTATATCACATCTAAATTTTAAAAAAATCACCTGAATATTTAGGATTACATAGATACGTAGAGTAACATGTCTCACCGGAGAGAATCTATAGGTGAAATGTGAGTATGTTGTTATCTCCCTCTTTGCTGCTCTCCTTTCCAGTAATTAGAAACACATATTTCTCACTATGGCTTCCGTGATGTGGCCCAGTTTCAAGTCATTCCTAAGAAAAAAAAAAAAAGCACTCTTAGCACTCTTGTGCTTCTTTAGACAGAAACAAACTCTAACCTTGGGTCACAAACTACTGAATCATGGCCAACACAACAACACAGAAAACATCTGAGTCCAGATTTTGTTCTCTCCATGCTGTCAAAAAGATCAATAAATTGTCTGAGGCTTAATACCAACTGTTTTAACTCTCCAATCAAAGCTATGTGGTTTTACAGCCTTTTGACGGGTCAATATTCTCTTCCAGATATCCTCCATGTAAAACAGAGTACAAGGTCAGAGTACTCACTGCTGGCAGTAAATTAAGTATGAACTGTGAAGACACAACAATAGTTTTGCAGCTCTAGTGGACAAATGTTAATCATTCAGTAATAAATATCTAGAGACGGTCATGGGAGAGTGATAAGGACTCAACTGTATCTGGATTCAGAGTGCAAAAAATTCACTGGAAGCCAGGTACAAAATATTTTCAACAGACCTGGAAGTTTAAAGGAATAGTTCACCTCAAAATGAATATTTTATCGTTTTTGTCGTTACAAACTCATACGACTTTCTTTTAAAGCAAAAAATGAGAGGTTAGTCAGAATAACACTCAGCCACAGTTCATTTTCAGTTTATGGAACAAAGATGAAAAAGAAATGAATGTGTTTCTAACATCTGCTTTTTTATTCCACCAAAAAACAGGAAGATGGAAAGTCATAAAGGTTTGGCACAACTCTGGAACGATATTTGGCTTGAACCCACCTAGGGTAATGAGTGTGTGTTTGGGGGGGGGGCTAACAAACAAAATATTGTTTTTAAAGACAAGTATCTCTCTATACATTTCAGCTACCAATTTTCCAACAACGTTTTGGTAAACAGAAAAAGTAGATAACAGTGCGAGTACGCTACGCTCGCGAACAGAAATCGCATTTTCGTTAAGAGGTAACCATGGCAACAGCTGCTCCATCGCGCGCCATCGGCGAATAGTAAGTGCGGTCTTTATTTATCGCTTTACTGCACACTTACACTTCACAATATATCACGAAAATTGTTTAGTATAAAACGTCTTTAAAATGGATAGCGATAACTGACTTGAGCGCATCGAAAACCGGTTTACCGTGCGCTGAATACTGTATTGCAAACAGAAATAAATTTAAGTGAACACTTAGCATATTTCTCACAGAGAATTTTAATTTCGGGGTGAACGATCCCTTTAATCGCTCGGTGGCATATTTGTCAACGATTTAAAACACGACATGCTATGTAAACGTGTCACTCAGCCTCTAATAAAAGTATCACCCAGTTTTTGACACTAGACTCATCAGGCGGTCTCCGAGCGCTACGCGCGAGATAAATTGTTACGGTTTTCGTCAACTGACGCGTCTGGCGCGCGATCACGCGCTATTACGATAAAAGCTTTCCATTAATATGTGGAAAAAGCTGCCATTCTCTCCCGGTGTGTCGTGTCATAACGTCTCTTTACCTTTAGAAACGATAGAGCTGATGATTAGGCAAGCGATTAAAGAGAGATTACACAGCAAAGGATCACTCGATCCCAGTGGAAAATAAACTGCCCTAGTCCACAGTGGGCGGTTAGTAGAGACCCATAGAGGACTAGTGGACGTCAAAATACAAGAAACGTGTTCTTAGAGAGGCCTGGGAAGTGAAGATCAACAGCTCCGTTGAGTCCAACTCACCGTGTTGTTATTTTTCCCGAAGACTTGTAGCTCGTCCGATCCGATCCAGGCCAAAACAACACGCCTCTCCTGACAAGCCCGCTGTCGAGTAAATATCCCCGTCTGAAGAGTGTAACTGTGTTGTGATGGGGTTGGTGGTTTCGGCCGCGTATTGCAAGCTGGAGACGTGCGCGGATTTAAAGCGGCTCCTGCGTGAAGAAGAAGAAGAAGAAGGGGGGTGGAGGGGGGATCCCGTCTTGTCCCCCCGCCCGTGACGTGTGCTCAACGCCCCGCCCCCTCTTCGAGGTCCAACCAGAATGTAACACTGGATTTATCCGTGTATTAAATGATATGGCTACATATTAAATATATGGGTTTGGTTGCTCTACAGACACCTAGTGATACATTATCTGTTTTCACATTCAGATTGAATAGCTAACATAATATGATTAATTTAAACGTAAAAGTGGTCTGCTTG
Organism: Spinibarbus caldwelli; assembly: GCA_039654775.1. Classification (NCBI taxonomy): domain Eukaryota; kingdom Metazoa; phylum Chordata; class Actinopteri; order Cypriniformes; family Cyprinidae; genus Spinibarbus; species Spinibarbus caldwelli. Next base: position 13,085,398 of record CM077250.1, on the reverse strand, counting down.
ACCATGATGACACTGGTATGATTGAGGATGAATCAGAATCAGCTTTATTCGCCAAGTGTGCGCAAACACATGAGGAATTTGTTGTGGTTTTTAAGAAGCTCTTGGTACATACATGCATACATACATATCTGACATGAGAACAGAAACATTTAAATAAGACTTAATAAATAATAATAATGTGTATGAATCTGGAACAGAAGATTTATGTACAGATTTGTGCATTATTTACTCTATGCATAAAATATGCATATGTATTTACATAGTACTTGAGAGAGAGGCAATAATTAGAGATGGAGAATGAATTACAGAACACAGGTAATAATACCTAGGCTGGAGATGGCATGAGGGAAAAACAGTTTTTATGCCTAGATGTTCTAGTGCACAGAGATCTGTAGCGTCTGCCTGAGGGGAGATGTGCAAACAGGTTGTGTCCGGGGTGAGAGGGGTCTGTGATGATGTTACCTGCCCGTTTCTTCACTCTGGAGTTGTACAAGTCCTGAAGGCTGGGCAGGTGGACACCAGTGATTCTTTCTGCTGTCCTAACAGTCCGCTGCAGTCTTCTTATATCTGATTTGCTGGCTGACCCAAACCAGACAGTTATAGAGGAGCACAGAACCGACTCAATAACAGCAGATGTATGTGGTTAAAACACCTAGGCACATACTATACACAGTAATTTGTATAGTGTGCTCTTTCAGAGTGATATCTAAAATGCTCAGGTGTGCTAGTGCTTGGTAAATATATAATTCATGTGTTAATGTGTAATAATAATTTATGGAATTTCTACTTGATTTTATGTTTTTTCGTTGTTTTATCTTGTCTTTCTTCATCTGTGGTTGAAAATGGTCATTTTGGTACCAATTTTACGTCACTGCAAGATTACATTTTATTAAATTTAATTTTCTAATGTATTCAGAGCATAGAATAGATATGGATTTCCATGATCTGTCTAGACTTAGAAATAACACTTAAAATTCTGTTAAATCCGGTATAACAACCATTTATTTAATTTATTTGACCAGGTATTTACCATAATTTATTTTACCAAGATATTTTTACTATTTGTCAGGACAAGAATAACCAGTGGCTACAAATGCAGAGACAGAGAATGCAGATCCACAGGGAAAGCTACTATTTGGCCAACATTTCCAGTGTCCTCTGTGTAAACATCAGCCTGAGAGTAAAGTCTCATCGAAATGAGTCACTTTCAGTTGCGCAAAAGGAGAAGAGACGCCGAGCAATCCAACTTAAAACACAAACATGGTCAAACAAGTGGTAACAACGATACGTTTTGTTCTTTTTCATTGCATTATAAGTTACTGGGCGTTTATGTCCTCTTGTAGCATCCACTCATCCACAAAAATCATCATACCAGCGATCGCCAGGTATTTTGGCACCAAAGGTCGCTATGAAGAGGTCAACACGTACCTAATCGACGATATTTTGGCTATAAACAACTCCCTCGTGACGCTTCCTTCCTCGAAATGCAGCGAAATTCATTTGACAGCTATAATCCGGCACGGGACGAGGTACCCGACCATTAAAAACATACAGAAGATGCGCGAATTTTATGATCTGGTCGTGCGTAATGCCACCGGCAACTTGAACTGTCTGTCAGAGATAAAGTCGCAGTGGAAGATGTGGTACATGGATGATATGGACGGGCGACTGGTGGACAAGGGCCGTGAGGATCATAGGCACCTGGCGCAGAGACTCATCAAATGGTTCCCTTCTTTGCTGACCGAGGACAATGTGCGTCACGGACGCGTGAAACTGATCACCAGCTCCAAGCACAGGTGTGTGAACAGCACCATCGCTTTCAGAGAGGGACTAATGAAAGGACTCCACACAGAAGGTAATGCATGAGGACCCAGCCCTGCAGTTACCGCAAGCACTGAATTATCTGCATGCCGTACTGTTAAATCATTGTTTTCCATCATGAACATCTGCTTAATTTAGCTTTAGTCTGTAATCTAGGGTCTGCATACAGGATTCACAATATGACTCACTTGTTTCCTCAACAGCAGTGAGATTCAATGGAGATAAAATGGAGACTTGCACTTTTCAGTTCAATCAAATGCCTGTTTCATTTCTGCATTTAAAGTCATATGGATGTCAAAATGTTGAATTATCATCATGTTTTATACCATCATTTTTTATGTTTTAAATGTATTTGTTTCTTTCATTCACTAGCGAAGTTGGAACTTGCTGTGAACGATACTTTGATGCGTTACTTTGACCAGTGCGAACGGTTCGTGAAAGAAGTGGAGAACAACAAGACCGCCTTGGAGGAAGTGAAACGCTTTAATGAAGGCCCTGAGATGAAAAGAGTGATGGAGAAAATGGCTGACAGGCTGGAGGTCCCTTACGCCAGCATCACCGATGGTCAGTGATGGCTTAATACGATCATGACCCTGTTACACAAACACAAGTCACAAATGCTGAAATAAAGCAGTGTCCAAAATGTTACTGCACAGTTTAGAAGAGTGATAATGATTTTTAAATATGATATGTTTGTTTTTGTTTTGTTTTATGGGAAGAGCTATTGTATCAAGGCCAATTTCAGAATATATGTGGCAAATTCAGTTCTCTCTTGCAACCACAACCACAAAATTTTGCACATCAGTATATTATTACACACACCTCCTTCTCGATTTCATGTCAGACTGATATGCAAAATAAACATGTTTTGATGAGAACCTAAAGACAGAAACATAATTTGACAAACATTGTCTTTTCAGATATTTCTCTGCAGTGAGCGTGCATGTAAAGCATCATGCAAATTAGATTAGAAATCATTGAGATTACTTAAAAATATCTATAAAAAAGTTAAAAATGAAAATGGTTGGAAATTTTGAAAATTAAGAGATTCCAAGTCGATAACTCAAATTGGTTGGCAGGGCTGGGCTTCCAAAGCTGAAAATTTTACATATGAATTGCAACCACAGCACTAATGTCCCATATGTTATGAAAGTTAGATAGCCACAGAAAAAAATCTGCATGCAAAGTTTGCATTTTCAGCATACAGACACACATTCATTTGAACATTTTTAAAGAATTTTGAATTTCTGTTTGAGCCATTGAAATATGTATGTTAATGAGGTTAAAATACATTGTCCAGTCCTTCGATTTTGCATTTAATATTTATTTATTTATTTTTTACTTTGAATTCAAAAATAGTGGGGCGGTATCCGTACCATTTCAGTTTATTTTGGTGCAGTAGATTGAAACACTCGAGTTTCCATATGAAATACTGTAGAAGAATTCTATAGTTGACAGTATGCTGTTGCTTTTTCTCTGGAGAACAGAATTAAGATGGGAACAGTTGGGAATGAGAACCACAAAAGCAAGAACACCATTCCACAGCTGATGAAGCAGAATTTACTTACTCAGAGAGTTTAGAGGTCAGGGCTGCTCACTTGATCTGCTGCTGTCAGCAGTTTTATATCAATGCACAAACAGAGAGTGAGAGATAGTGAGAGAGGGAAAGAATTTTGTATTGTAGCTACTGCAGTTAGTATGACCATTAGATGGCAGTGTTGTGTTTTTTGGCCCCAACAGCAGAAAGAAAGTGCTAAAATATCAGATTGCCATATACACCAATATATGCTTTTATCAATTATCCAGATTTTATAAAGAAGTAACATATAGAAATCTACAATTTACAGGCTAATTTGGTCTACTGTCTGATGGGTTAGCAAATGACACATTGTCTTAATATTTATTTTGCTTCACAGATTCAGTGGAAGCAGGTTTCTTCCTGTGTGCATATGAGTTTGCTATCCAGGAGCTGGACTCACCCTGGTGCCAGTTGTTTGACGAGGTGGATGCACAGGTACTGGAACAGAGCAATTTTTCTGTTTGCCTATGTTTCCTCTTCCTGGGAGGTTTTATTTAAGAAACAGAGAATTTTATATATGTGACCCTGGACCACAAAACCAGTCTTAAGTAGCACGGGTATATTTGTAGCAATAGCCAAAAATACATTGTATGGGTTAAAATTACCGATTTTTCTTTTATGGCAAAAATTATTAGGATATTAAGTAAAGACGATGTTCCATGAAGATATTTTGTAAATTTCCTACCATAAATATATCAAAACTTAATTTTTGATTAGTAATATGCATTGCTAAGGACTTCATTTGGACAACTTTAAGGTGATTTTCTCAATATTTAGATTTTTTGCACCCTCAGATTCCAGATTTTCAAATAGTTGTATCTCGGCTAAATATTGTCCTATCCTGACAAACTGTACATCAATGGAAAGCTTATTATCACTGACACTCTTTTTTTTACAGATTAATACTTTTATCTAGCAAGAATGCATGAATTGTTCAAAAGTAAGAGTAAAGACTTTTACATGTACAGTATATAAAAAAAATCCTATTTCAGATGAATGCTTTTGAACTTTCTCACTGTTTGCAACAAAAATCTTATGCAGCAGAATGGTTTTCAATATTGATAATAATAAGAAAAATTTCTTATGCATCATATGTGACCCTGGACCACAAAACCAGTCATAAGGGCCAATTTTTTTTTAAAATTGAGATTTATACATAATCTGAAATAAGCTTTCTATTGATGTATGGTTTGTTAGGAGAGGACAATATTTGGCTGATATACAACTATTTGAAAATCTGGAATCTGAGGGTGCAAAAAAAAAAAAAACTAAATATTGAGAAAGTTGTCCAAATGAAGTTCTTAGCAATGCATATTACAAATCAAAAATTAAGTTGTGATATATTTCTGGTAGGAAATTTACAAAATGTTTTCATGGAACATGATTTTTACTTAATATCCTAATAATTTTTGGCATAAAAGAAAAAATGATAATTTTGACCCATGCAATGTATTGTTGGCTATTGCTACAAATATACCCGTGCTACTTACGACTAGTTTTGTGGTCCAGGGTCACATATTAGAATAATTTAAGGATTATTTGACACTGAAGACTGGAGTAATGGCTGCTGTCATCACTGGATTAAAATACATTTTCACAATATGTTACAATACAAAACAGCTCATTTTAATTGTAATCATATTTTATAGTATTACTGTTTACTTTAGAGGTCATTTTTTTGAGCAAATAAATCAGCCCTGGTAAGCATAAGAGACTACATTGAAAAAATATTTTATAAATCTTACCAATCCCTTTAAACTTTTTTGGTAGTGTATGTTTTAAGATAAAACTTTTATTTGCAGGCCAGCGGAGAATTCACAGTGTTAGTCTAATGCCAGCAAATACATCTGAATGTTATTGCACACTGGTGAGATGTGATATGTACCTGTAAGTGTTTGAAGGCTCTGTGTTGTGTTTCTTAAGGTAATGGAGTATGCTGGTGACCTGAAACAGTACTGGAAGCGGAGCCACGGGCATGATATCAACAGCAAGTCAAGCTGCATCCTCTTCCATGATCTTTTCCATCGTCTTGACCAAGTTGTAGCCCAGATCAAGTAAGATCCCTGAGCGTTCTCTCTTATCTTTATAAAATGCATATAAGGAAAATGTTATACAATTTCCATTTTATTGCAAATCCATCTACATTTATTTGCCATTGTGCTGTTGTTTCTTAAGCTAAAACCTTTTATTTTTGTATCATTATGGGCTTGAGGTAAAAAATACCTCAAAGTTTCTTTCCCACAAAAGGGCCAGGGACCAGTTTTCATTTCTGAGAAAGAATAGAGTGCCTGGTACCTGCTTTCACAGCAGTATCAGTTATTATGGCTGAGAAGTAAATGAATAAGTAATTTTTAACATAGTAGAGTCTTGGTTTAACTGTGAGGGTGTCGAGGGAACATCCGTTTCACCCTGTGTCTTTTAGTCTTTCAACTAAGAAACCAGTTCCCTGGAGCAAAAGCGAGAGAGAATTGGTTGCAAATTTCTTTATTAACTACATTTCAAGGGAATTTTAAAAATAAATTCAACTGATATGAGTTGTATGAATGAAATCACTGTAGAAAACAGTTGGTGCTGCTATACATGTGAAAAATTGTTATACATGTTTTTCAAGATTTTTTGATAAATAGAAAATAAAAGAAAAAATAACATTTGTTTGAAATGGGAATCATACTAACCCCAGTTTTTTGAATGGTAGTGTATAACATCAGACACATGCTTTGGTTATTTGTTGTTGGACATTGTGTGATTGAATAAGTGTTTGAGATGAGAAGAAAGAAAAAATATAACTAATACAACCAGAGAAAGCTAAGACGACAATATTTGCTATCATTATCTGTCACTCTGATTTCAGGCATTACTCAAGGCCATCGAAGGGCATTGACTTTGACTTTGGTTACCTGCCCAATGTTTGATCCGCTCCTGTCTGCTACTGAACGTTAAACCTTACAGCAAACATTGTTGTCAATCCCAAATGCTATGTGTGAACGTAGCCAGAAAGATAGAGTGTTTGTCTAACCAGTAATATCTCTATTTGAGAGCAGTCGAGCATGCATAAAAACTATGTTTCTTGTTAAATTTATAGACTAACTAGCGTCATACCACAAATACGGCCTCATACCCACTGCCCACTTCACACACAGAGCCCCAACACGCCACATTACACAGAATACACAGCATCTGAACCGGAACTAGAGTGATATAATTCTCTTATATAATTCTCTTTGTGTAATAATCAGCAATCCTTCTATTCATCATTACCTTGGGTCTGTTAAACATCCTTTTCTGTGTTTGAATGTACTGAAAGTTAAGCAAACTTGGGTGTGGGGGGGATGTGTAGATCCACAAATAAGTATACATGTCCTTATATTTACATGTATATATTTGGCCAATCATTGGGAGTCAAACCTGGGTTCTTTGTCATTGCTAGCGCCATTCTCTTCTGTTTAAGAAAAATCATTTACTCATTTACTTTATAAATGTAATTTTATTTGCTGAGATACTTTCGCCATAATTCTGAATGTATGGAATCTATTTGGTTTCCCAGTATGGAAAAGAGCAGCTTGAACATTGCGCTAAATTTCTTCTTTTGTGTTTGATGTTGAAAAGATGGCCATACAGGTTTAGAACAGCATGAAAATAAGTAAATGATAAAATGTGCAAATGAAGTAATTTAGTCAACTATTCCTCTAGCCATTTCCAGAAATCCAACCATATCTGTTTTGCATTCATTTCTTGATGCTTATCTGACTGGTTTTTTTTTTTTTTTTTTTTTTGCTTCCTTTCATTTCCTTTTCAAATCTTAAAGTAACTAATAGCATCAGACAAGAAGCAAATAAGACAATTATAATCCATTAGTTGGTAAAATACTGTAGACTGATTTGATATGTACGTCCCTGACATATCTAAATTCTTGGCTATGAAATTTGGACAGGTGCTGTCTAGTAATTTTGATTATGGTCACAGTCATTTTAAGATGAAAAACAAAGTGATTGCAGGTAGTTTAGTTGTTACCATGTATGTAAAATTAGCATCTATCATTGTCCAGGGTATCGGTTATTTAAAAACTCACTGTTTGACGCCAGAATGATGTTGTTGCAGTATTAGATCAAATGAGTATATTCTACAACTGTTCATTTTTGACCAAACGTCCTTTTGAGACATCCTATCTGTGATAACTGAGCAAGCTTATAGCCTAGGCATCTCTCTGTGTTGAAACATTTGATTTACAGATGTTTTTGTAAAAAGAAAACTTTAAAACAGTCATATGTTATATTTTGTTGGACACATTAAAAATTATCCTCAATTGTTAACTAATTTTTAAACACTCAGAATTCTCACAGTACATCAAGGTGTGATTCACTGAGTGTGTTTATGTAACTTTTTTGAGCAGAGGAATGGACATAAACACAAAAAGAATGTTGTCTAAAAGTTAAACTATTACTTTAGCTTAATGTTTTAAAAATGCTGTGTCATGCGCAGGTTGCAAGATGGTCAAACACGTCTGTCTAGTGTATATTTAAATGTTGTTTGTTAAAACTTCCTGAAACTCTTCATAATACTACTTTGTACTGGCATCACCTCTAACAAATCTACCTCCCTCTGCTAGTGTTGCCTACTTGGTCAACATATTTGCAGTGAAAGTTTTTGATTATTTAGCATTCATCATCTTTTAATTGGCTCTGCCAAATGTTTATGAGGTGATAACTTTGCCTTACCCATTCAGATAACACTGCACAGGCCCATTTATGATCATTGTGTTTTATGAATGATTGCACAGCAGGTAGTGTGTGTTGCTGGTTCTCTTCTGCATTATGTTCAGTTTTACTACCCGTTCACATTCCCTTTGAGTTTGTTTCATTGTTCCCAGTATAAGGACATTGATGTGAATATATGTGTATATATATTTTTTCTTTTCAAAGATTACCTTTGTTCATGTTCAAAGGTTATGGATCACTCCTCCACAATCAGTGGTTGCAAACAGTAGGGAGGGAGAAGCCCACAGTGACGTAGAAGTACCTAGGCACACTAGAAAAATCCAAACAGTGATTTGTAATTCAAGTCTCCTGGGCTTTGTAATGAAAGGCCAAGTGCAATGTGAGATAACACTGAATCAAACTTCAAGGACATGCATTCAGAACTATTTATTTTTCAGAGTGATTTTTGCTGAATTGTATTGAATCCAATTACAGTCCATTGATCCTCATTTTTAAACCTAATACAGGGGTTCAAGGTGTTCTCTCATTTCTCTGTCTGTATTATAAATCCTGTATTATAGTTTGTCTTCTCTCTCTTTCTCTCAGCTCGGATGGTATTGTATCGGAGGCTGTGACAGTGCAGGTCGGCCATGCTGAGACACTGTTACCCCTCCTCACCCTGCTGGATCTGTTCAAGGATGACATCCCTCTCAGCTCAACTAACTTTGCAACCCAGCACAACAGAATATTTAGAAGTGGGAAGATTGTGCCGTACGCTGCCAGCCTGCTTGTCGTGTTGTATAAATGCCCGGAGGGGATTAGGATGGGTGTGCGACTCAATGAGAAATCTTTGACCTTGCCTGGACTCACAGACCCTGTCCCAATGTACGAGGATGTGAAGAAACGCTACCGTGCTCTGCTAGAGGGTTGTGACCAAGAGACTGTGTGTAAAATTAACAAATCATGAGCATAAAAGTGCAACACATCACAAAGGCCAGCAGACTGACATTTTCATAGAAGCAACAACCAGCAAAAAGAAAACAATGTTTTTTTTTTGTTTTGTTTTGTTTTTTAAGTAGGTTATACAACATTTCACTGTTGATAGGACAGTAAATGAAAGAAAAAGATTTTATATATTAATTTTATGTAAATATATCTAAATTTAAACCCACAGTATTACTTGAATGTTATGGACCATTAAGAGAGCTAAAATTTAATTTTATTCAGAGACCACACAATTTATTATATATATATTTTTTAATTCAGCAGATTGAATTTCCATGCAATTCTGTTCTCACGAAATTAATGAAAGTTAAAAAATGTAGGCTATCATATACATTTTACTTTAAACATCAAAGCACACATTGGATATATGGAGATATGGAAATTAATAAAATCAAGTCATGGAAATGTCTCTGGTGAATATGCTTTCTGTAGTTATGCTCAATTCTCAAATATCTAGAATTACTCTGTGAATGCAATTACTTAATGTTACTTGATGTCAAAAATTACATATTTTTATTCGTTAATCAGGAAGAGCTAGAAATAAAAACTCAATGGACAAAATGTATGGAAACCTTGAAATGATTTTATATGTTGTATGATTTGTCAGTTTGTTACGTAAGTACAATAAACTGGACTTCGAGAGCAAACTTGTGTCCAAGTTGAAAGTTTCTTATGATAGATAGATAGATAGATAGATAGATAGATAGATTTGCACTCTGCCCAAAAATCATTTTAATTTTACACATGAACGCAGAACAAGGGGTTCTTTTTCTCTTCACATCCTTCTCCCCGCCCCCTCTGTCCCGTAGCTCATAATCCTTCCTCCTCAGTGCCTTACAGTCTCCTGCCGGTACACTGCTCTCCATTCAGTCGTATGCAGATTGTGGGTCCCGGGAGGTGGGACGAGGGCAGGGCCGCTGGAATGCGACGTGTCTCGCGACACTCTTAAAAACACCTCTCTTTTCGCGTCTCGACAAACCACCTTCAAGAAGTTCACCTGCGAGTTTAGTCCGCCCCGCCTCCGAGCGAAGGTCCAAACCCGAGCGCACTTCACCGCAGCGAGATGCCTGGAAACGCAACACCAAAACCGGTGAGATTAGACAGAAAGCCCGTGGCAAATCTTCTCTGTAGTGGATTGTTTATTTTGTCAGGGCTGTATTTTCTTCTTTGGCGTTCCTCTGGCATTCGGTGTGTTTTACGGTGGTTGTCTGAGATGCATGGAACTGGGGTTCTTCGAAATGTCTGATAACTTTTTTTTTCATGTGTTACATAAGTGTCTGCGATCATTTGGGGAGATATTGGGCAAGCGCTCTGCTGCAAGTCAATGTAAGGCTAGACAGGCTACTGGCTTTAAAAAATCATAAAAACTAGTTCATTTATAGGGCATAACACTGAAATACGAAAACTAATTAAAAATAATTAATAAAAAATATGAAGAAGGCCTACTAAACAAAAAATATGACTACACTCTTGAAAATAAAGGTGCTTAAAAGGTTCTTCATAGTGATGCCATAGAAGAACCATTTTTGGTTCCACAAAGAACCATTCAGTCAAAGGTTCTTTAAAGAACCATCTCTTTCTTACCTTTTTATAATCTAAAGAACCTTCTTATGTTTGTGAAACAGAAAAGTTCTTCAGATGTTAAAGGCTCTTTATGGAACCATTTAGACAAAAAGGTTCTTCTATGGCATCGTGAAGCACCTTTAGTTCTAAGAGTGTATAGTTTTCAAATGCTTTGACTACTAAAGTTCTACTGAACTTAATTGAGTTAGCTACAGTTCAAAGAACACATGCTGTCTTTGTTGCACAATTGTCACAATGGAAATTTGCCATTAAACTAGGTCTTGTTTTAAACTTTTTTCATGAATTGTTCTTTGCATTCCTTTATAAATGTTTTAATTAATGAACGAAAAATGCAATATTGAACAAAATAATGGTTTGATATTTCTGCATCAGTACTGAAATTCATAATTTTAGCTATACATTTATACAATTTAAAAGTTGTGACAATTTGTGACGTTGTGACATTTATGAAAAATATTTTTGTCAACTTTCAAATTTTAGTTAAATCTGCCTTTATTATATAGTTGATTTGTGTCTTAATGTATGCAAGTATGGTTTGTTTGTTCACTTTTTATTCAACTGCTGTATCACTAAAATATGACTGGAATAGTTTGAAGTACAAAATTCACAATAAAAAGTTTAAGAAAGTTATGAAATAGATTTGAAGGCAGCAAAATCACTGCTAGGTGAAAAAAACAAACAAACAAAAGAAAACTTTTGTATATATACACATACAAAAAATATGGCAATCAGCAAGAACTATACACATATCATGAGAATAATTTATTGTAATATTTAGAAATATTACACAGTTACATCTCTAAAATAGCAGTAATACTGTTGTTTTAAAGTTCATGTCAGTTAATCCAAGTTAGGAATCAGAGTTCAGTTGAGGCACACTGCAATTGAGAAAATGTATCCCTATTGCACCTGGTTGTTTGGGTGTTTTTGTGTATGTAAGCTGTATACTTTTATATAGTCTATAAACACTCAGATAAATGTTTAACTTTATATTAAACTTTATATAAAAAGTCAGTTTCAAAGACAAGAATACAACACCAGGGAGGGGTTTTTCCAATACATCTTCAATACATTTTTAAAATATAATTTAATTTTTTTTAAAATCATTTCAAATGATGACTAAATTAATAACAGTAACCTGAAACACTGTGAGTTTAGTGATAAAAACAGCAGGAATCAAGCTTCTAAAATGGTTGACTTCTTTGTCACTTATTACTCAATAGGACATTCCTTTTGGTTATGGATAGCCAGATGTCAGATTAAAAAAAAAAAAAAAAACACTTATAAGACAAACCTACAAAGACATTACAAGACTTCTCTACGCAGATCTGTTTTCTTAGAAAACAGAAATATGACACCTGCAGCCAGTAAGACAGGCATACAAAGATTCAGAGTCTGTAAGATCCTGTTCAGAGGTCAGAGTTTATTTAGCTGATTTAATGCCAGTCATTCATATTCAGGCTGTTATCTTTGACTTCTACAGTTTTCATTCATAAAAGGCTATACTGGCACTGCATGCCTGGTTTAACAGAGAAAATGAAAGGGAAAAAGCACGTATTTAAGAGAGTGGGTCTGTCAGTGGGATTCACTGGAAGTCAGTAGGGTGTGTAATGAATGAATCTATTTGTTTTTCAAGCACTCCACAAGGTAATTCAGGACGTGGGTATGAAAAAAAGTGTGTGTGAGTGTATAGCTAAATGCATGATTTATCCATTTTTTATCTGACGTGTAACAGTCAACAGGAATATCATGTGTGAGGGCGTGTGTCCTGTTCAGAGTTGATGCAAATGAACATAATAGTCTGTTTATAAAGCAGTGTTGGTTTTCCTGCAGCTCGTCCCACACAAACCCAGTATTTTTCCACCTTGGTTCTCAGTGAAGAGCTCTGCAGGGAACTGAGGCTGAGGCAATACAGCGTATCAGTGTGTGTGTGTGTGTGTGTGTGTGTGTGTGAAAGAGAGAGAGATGTGAATAAGCCACATCATTACAGCTACAACGGCTGCACACTGACCACATTGTATTAATGACACCCAATCTGACCAATAGCTGTAACACACACTGATATATTAAGTACTTATTCTTTCATACACTAAATCCTTTGTAAATTTCACAGAGTGACAGTTAATTCTTAAAAGCACACTATGAATTTTCCAAATCAGAAAAAGAGAAACTCTGATAAAGAGATAGTAAAATGTGTTCATTGCTTTGAATTCTTCCCCCCACATAAATACCATTCAAAACATTCCTGTAAGATATTTTTAAAAGAAGTCTCTTATGTTCACCAAGACTGCATTTATTTGATCAAAAATGCAGTAAAACAGCAGTATTGTGAAATACTATTACAATTTAAAATAGCTATTTTCTATTTTAATATATTTTAAAATGTAATTTCTTTCTGTGATGGAAGCTGAATTTTCAGCAGCCATTACTCCAGTCTTCAGTGTCACATGACCCTTCAGAAATCATTCTAATATGCTGATTTGGTGTTCAAGAAACATGTCTTATTATTATCAATATTGAAAACAGTTTCTTAATATTTTTGTGGAAACCTTGATAAATTTTCAGTATTCTTTGATGAATAGAAAGATGAAAAGAACAGCATTTATTTGAAAAAAAAACTTACTAAACTTACTAAAATAAATGTTTTATCACTTTTAATTAATTTAATGCATTCTTGATAAATATTTTCTTATATATATATATATGGAAGTATACAAAAGTGTATACCAAATGTTTAAGTATAACTTAAATGGAAAATGTAAATGGAGTGTCAAAGCCCATTGTGTATTCCTGTGCTCAGATATATAAAATTCTAATACTCTACTAAAATTTGCTCTAAATGTTGGTATGTATGTGTGTTTGTAGGATCTGCAAAAATCCACAAATGTGGTTTACCAGGCCCATCATGTCAGCCGCAGCAAGAGAGGGCAGGTCGTGGGATCCAGAGGGGGTTTCAGAGGATGTACAGTCTGGCTCACAGGTAATGCATGGACACACACACACAGTTAAAACAAATTCATAATGCAAGATTGAAACAAGTTTCAATAATGGATTCCAAAACATGCTTCTGTTTAAAAACAGCAATGACAAAATACTGAAATGGGGAAATACTTTTACCAACCTGTGACACCTATATAGCAAGTTGGGCTGAACTTGAAACCCTAGGCGCTGACTATAAGGTTTTTCAGCACACTAGGTTTTCAATACAGTTTTTTGCCTTCTGGACCTCCACTACCCCCTTAGTGTGGCTCAGGTTTCATTTCATGTACATGAACCAGAAACATGTTCCTTGTTACTGATAACTTGAGCACATTTTTTGTTTTCTTTACTTGCAAAGAAAGTGAAAAAAAATCTTGATTGTCATGATCATGAATTAATCACAATTTGTAATTATACCTATTTTTTTTTTTTAATGTTTTATAAAGTACTGTTTAAAAGTTTGGGGTCTGTAAGATTTTCCTCTTTATGCTCACCAAGGCTGCATTTATTTGATGAAAAATACTTCTTCAGTGATACATGATCTTTCAGAAATCATTCTAATATGCTAAATTGGTGCACAAGAAACATTTCTTATAATTATCAATGTTGAATGTTGTCTTGCTTAGTATTTTTGTGGTAGCCATGATTTCTTTCAAGATTCTTTAATGAAAAGATTTTATTGGTATTACTTTGTGTGTGTATGCAGGTCTATCAGGGGCTGGTAAGACAACAGTGGGATTCGCTGTAGAGGAGTATCTGGTCTCTCACGCCATTCCCTGCTACTCTTTGGACGGTGATAACATCCGTCACGGCCTGAATAAGAACCTGGGCTTTACTTCTGAGGATCGAGAGGAGAATATTCGGCGTATTGCTGAAGTGGCCAAACTGTTTGCAGATGCTGGGTTTGTTTGCATTACAAGTTTCATCTCGCCGTTTACCAAAGTGAGCTATCTAACCAACATCTGGGATTACTTTATCATTTATACTGTGAAATTGGTTAAATTAGGTTTAAAAATCAAAGAATTGCAGTATAAACGGGCCCCATTTGTTCATTTTAGCAGATACTGTTGTTCAAAGTGACTTACAAATGAAAATAACCAAAGCAGACAAATGATTATGTAAATGCAAGGAGCGATAAACATTGCTGTGTTTTCATTTTCTTTAACCAACTTTAATAAAAATGTTCTATAAAATGCACAATGCCGACCATCTTGCCTCTGCAGGACCGTGCAGAGGCCCGGAGGATCCATGAGAAAGCAGGTTTGCCATTTTTTGAGGTGTTTGTGAACGCTCCTCTGGATGTGTGCGAGAGCAGAGACGTTAAAGGACTCTACAAAAAAGCAAGAGCTGGACAGATTAAAGGTGATATAAAAAACATAGGAACTTTAAAACTGTGCATTTCCCAAAAGCATGTTATAAAAATACATTTTTTAAAAACCAAACATTTATTTGCCTTCCTTCGTTTCTCACTCAGGCTTCACTGGTATAGATTCTGAGTACGAGTGTCCAGAGGCTCCTGAGCTGATTCTGAAGACCGGAGAGCTCACAGTGAATGAATGCATTCAGCAGCTGGTGGATCTTTTGAAGGAGCAGGTTAGTCAGGAGAATACCTTTCATTTGCCATTTCCCAATTGGTGCACTTAACTTTATCTTTGGTGCACTTAACTTTATCTTTTGTCTTTCGGATGAGACGTTAAACCGAGGTCCTGACTCTGTGGTCATTAAAAATCCCATGACACTCATCGTAAAGAGTAGGGGTGTAACCCCGGTGTCCTGGCCAAATTCCCTCTACTGGCCCTTGTCAATCATGGCCTCCCTAAAATCCCCATCCACTTGATTGGCTCTATGACTCTCTCTCCTCTCCACCTGTGGCTGGTGTGCGGTGAGCGCACTGGCGCCGTTGTCCTGTGGCTGCCGTCGCATCATCCAGGTGGATGCTGCACACTGGTGGTGGTTGAGGAGAGACCCCCCTACATGATTGTAAAGCGCTTTGGGTGTATGGCAATACACAAGAAAGCGCTATATAAATGCCTCATTCATTCATTCAGAAGTCCAAGGTTGAAACCAAAGCAAAAGCCTCTGTCTGAAGGGCACAACCTTAGTAGACAGGGCAAGATATTTTACTCCAGTTTACTTGAAGTAAAAATTAAAGGATAGGGGGATAGTTCACCTGAAAATAAAATTCTGTCATTATTTACTCACCCTTATGTTGTTCTAAAACCTATGTTTGGTCATTTTTTTCTGTGGAATACAAAAATATAATGTATTATATAAGTTTGGGGTCAGAATAGTTTTATTTTGAAGGAATGAATACTTGTATTCAGGAAAGATCATTAAGTTTAAGATTAAGCTTATCAGAATTGACAGATGTAATAAATTGACAGACATACTGTAATAAAAAAGTTACAGACAAATTCCATTTAGCAAGATTCATAAAAAAAAGTATGCAGAAAAAATACAAAAATATTAAGCAGCACTGTGTTCAACACTATTAATATTAAGAAATGTTTTTTGATCATCAAATTAGCATATTAGAATGATTTCTGAAGGATCATGTGACACTGAAGACTGGTGTAATAGATGTTAAAAATTCACATTTGCCTTTTAAAAATATATGAAAATAGAAAAAATATATATACAAGTTATTTTAAACTGTAATTATTTTATTTCACAATATTACTGTTTTTACTGTATTTTTTAATAAAGAAAAAACAGCCTTTTGAGATGCAACCATGTTGAGTCAAAATCATTACAAAGTCATACTGATTCCAAACTTTTGAACACTAGTGTAATAGTTTTAAAGAATCTTCACATAGTTTTTTTCCATCTAAAAACTTCATAATTTACTGTGAGCTTTCAAGCTTAAAAAAAAAAAAAAAAACACTACAAAAGTGTTGTTCACCATAAAATAGTGTAAAACTCAGTAGTTATATTCCAAGTCTTCTGAAGCCATGTTGATAACTTATTCACATCAGGTAATTCACATCTACTATAATTGAACAAACCTGAGAACATTGCAATTACAGCAGTGAAAATCATTTTTAAGGGTCAGATCAGATAAAAATAGCTCCTTATAGGGTAACAGCTGCACATGCCATTATGGAAAATACAGTT
Source organism: Spinibarbus caldwelli (assembly GCA_039654775.1). Classification (NCBI taxonomy): domain Eukaryota; kingdom Metazoa; phylum Chordata; class Actinopteri; order Cypriniformes; family Cyprinidae; genus Spinibarbus; species Spinibarbus caldwelli. Next base: position 13,068,622 of record CM077250.1, on the reverse strand, counting down.
CTTCTATTTTTCATTCAACCCTTTGATGATTTCTCTTTCTCAGAGCATCGTTCCCAGTGGAGTTACAGAGGAGATTAATGAACTCTTTGTGCCCGAGAACAGACTGAAGCTGGCACAGACAGACGCCAACACCCTGCCCTCTATCAGCATCACCAAGGTAACCAGCAGCATTCGTCCTCAAGACCAGGGACCACTCAGGTTCATGTGTTCATAAATATGAGTGAATAATTGACAGGATGACAAACAGCTGCTTTATCAGCCCGTGAACAGTGTGCTGTTCCCTAATTCTCAATGCAAATTTATTCCAGAAACCACAACAATAACAATTTGAATACTGTTCCTTAAACTTATTCTCACCTATTATTCCATGATGCTATATAATCTCACAAACAATCAATCAGAACAGACATTTGGACGAATATGATATCAGCTAGCTGTTCTGTTTGTAAAAGCAGCTCTCTGTATTTTTGTGTGTAGCTGGACTTACATTGGGTGCAGGTGTTGGCTGAAGGATGGGCTAGTCCTCTAAAGGGTTTCATGAGGGAGAGAGAATACCTACAAGTCATTCACTTCAACACCTTACTTGATGGTAACATACAAGCACACTCTTGCTGCCGTATCAGACACCTCCCTTCTTTTATAGTGCTACTTGTTTTTTATTCTGCAGTACACACAGCAATCAGACTTAGTCAGGTTTATCGTCTTTATGCTGGCGATGGTGCTTATAAGAGCAGCAGAAGGCTGATCTAAGCTCTGCACTGTTATTTAGAAGATGTTTCATGCATAAAATAACAGTTGCCAGAGCTGAAGCTGCTTCCAGGAGACAGAATGATGCAATGATCTGGCTTCCTGTGAAACTCACACGCTTTGTTTGGTTTAATTAGGTTGGTCAGCGAACATCGATCAGGGGAGGAGGCTGTATTTTTTAATAGTAGTTGCAATTGCATGCAAGCAAATAACATTCAAAGTGTTCTAATATACATTGTTAGTGCCATTTAATGGAGCAGGCATCTAATGACCCATACTGACTTTAGATGTTATGTGTTAAAGGGTATTTGGGTAGTTTTTTCCTATAATTAAAAAAAATAATTATAAAGAAATAGTTTCTGTGATTCCAGTCGTCTCTTTAAAATTATTTCTAATAAATGCAGATTAACCTATTTCTAAATACAGGTGGCACCGTCAACCTCTCAATACCCATTGTCCTTCCTGTTGCCACGGAGGTTAAAGAACGTCTACAAGGCAGTGTGGCTGTGGCTCTGGAGTACCAGGGAAAATGTGTTGCCATCTTACACTACCCAGAGTTCTATGAGCATCGAAAGGAAGAGCGATGTGCACACCAATGGGGGACAACCTGCCCCAAACACCCTTATATAAAGGTATTAATAATTTTCAGAAAATGCCTTGATAATTAATGTATAACAAATCACCAATGTATAATAACTTACAAATGCACTAAAATAACATGTTTGAACTGTTTACCTGTGAACAGATGGTTTTGGAAAGCGGTGATTGGCTGGTAGGAGGTGAGCTAGAGGTATTGGAGCGAATCAGATGGAACGATGGACTGGATCAGTACCGTCTCACTCCACGAGAGCTAAAGGAGAGATTTAAAGAGATGAAAGCAGGTAAAAGCAAATGGGTTAAAGAGGACGAGTAAGAGTTAACAAGTAACTGCGTATACAGAGTAATCTTCTGGAGACACTTTAAAGGATTAGTGCACTTCCTGACTAAAAAATTCCTGATAATTTACTCACTCCCATGTCATCCAAAATGTCTTTCTTTTTCATTTGAAAAGAAATTAAGGTTTTTGAGGAAAACATTCCAGGATTTTTCTCCATATAGTGGGGAGCCAATGGGTTGAAGGTCCAAATTGCAGGTTCAATGCAGCTTCAAAGGGGTCTACACAGTTCCAGCCAAGGAATAAGGGTCTTATTTAGTGAAACGATCAGCCATTTTCTAAAAAATAAAATAAAATAAAAAATTATATACTTTTTAACCACAAATGCTCATCTTTGTCACGGTGTGTGGTTGTAGCAATTTCTCACGATGAAGGAGAAACCAAAAATAGACTTTAATTCCAGTTTAAACAAAGGACAGGAGAATAACCTGGGGAAACATCAACTCACATCTCCCATTTCGAACATCAATTCAAGACAAAGAAACTATGGAGAACACAGGGCTTAAAATGACTGAGACAAATGAGATAATAAATCATCACAGGTGAACAGAATGAATTAATGAAGGAACACAGGAGACTGACCAAATAAGGAAAAACAGGAACTCAGCAGGAACATAAACGTGACAATCTTGCGTCGAAATTCACGCATTACATAATCACGTTGGAAAGGTCACGCATGATGTAGGTGGAAGTACTGACCCAGTGTTAACAAAGCGGATGTGCAAAGAAAGTCAAATAGCCTTTACAAAAAAAGGTAAAACAATGTTGGACGATTTTGAAGTTGGAGGAGAAAATGAGATGGTGTTTTTTGCTCTACCCTACCAATTTGAACCGTAGTACACAGACGAAGAACTAACCACCTGTGACTTTTCCAATGTGATCACATAATGCATAAAGTAACGCATGCGCATGGCATAGTTAGAGCAAGCCAAGCATTTGTGGTTAAAATGTGTAAAAACTTTTTTTTTTTTTAGAAAATGACCAATCGTTTTGCTAGATAAGACCCTTATTCCTCAGCTGGGATCGTGTAGAGCCCTTTGAAACTGCATTGAAACCGCAGTTTGGACCTTCAACCCATTGGCTGCCATTGAAGTCCACTATATGGAGAAAAATCCTGGAATGTTTTCCTCAAAAAAACTTAATTTCTTTGCGACTGAAGAAAGAAAGACATGAACATCTTGGATGACAAGGGGGTGAGTAAATCATCAGGAATTTGTTATTCTGGGAGTGAACTAATCCTTTAATCTTAATTAAGCTTCTCAGTACCCATGCATCTCCATCTCCAATGAAAACCACTGTCATTCTGGATCTAGGATGTGATTTTGTAAAATCACGTTGCCAAAACAGGTTCTTGGCGTGCAAAAATATGGCAGCAAGATATTGCATCAGAGGTGTTGGCTTTATATGAAGAATCAAAAGCACTCATGTAGGGCACAATGTTAAAAATGTAATAAACAATAAAATTGGGCTTTAAAACCCACATTAAAAACCACAGCTGGCACTTTTTTGGTTTGAAAAATCATGTTATAGGGTGTGGGTAAAATAAGTCCCATGTTTACCACATGTTTACCACATATCAAGTATTGGCTGGTGTCAGTTCGAAAAAGTCAAATAAGAAATTGAGATTGTTAATTTGATACACCACACGAGTGTCTTGGATTTCCAGCTTTGTAGGTTCTTAGCGGCCTCTTGAGAAACTAATGATATTCTGAACTTCACCATAGTTATGCAACAACTAATTAAAGCACCACAATTGACCGTTCCATTGTTTTCCCAGATGCAGTGTTTGCTTTTCAACTCAGGAACCCGGTGCATAATGGCCATGCCTTGCTTATGACCGACACACGTCGTCGACTGGAGGAACGCGGGTATCGAAGGCCAGTGCTACTTTTGCATCCTTTGGGTGGCTGGACCAAAGATGATGATGTTCCTCTGGACTGGAGGATGAAACAGCATGCGGCCGTGCTGGAGGACGGCATTCTAGACTCACAATCCACCGTTGTGGCCATCTTTCCCTCCCCTATGATGTACGCTGGGCCTACAGAGGTATGTAGATGGTTGTCTTTCATAAACACATATGAAAATTAAATGCTAATCATTTTTAAGCACAACTCTATATATATATAAATATATTTGAAAGAAATTAATTATTTTATTGATCAAAAGTGACAGTAAAGACATTTATAATGTACAAAAGTTTTTTTTATTTCAAATAAACGCTGTTCTTTTGAAACTTCTATTTATCAAAGAATCTGAAAAAACTGCATCAGAGTTTTCACAAAAACAATAGGCACCACAACTGTTTTCAATGTTGATTATAATAATAAATGTTTCTTGAGCACCAAATCAGGATATTAGAGTGATTTCTGAAGGATAATGGGACACTGAAGACTGGAGTAATGGCTGCTGAAAATCTTAATAAATTACATTTTAATATATAGAAAACAGTTATTTTAAATTGGAATAATATACCACAATGTTACTGTTTTTACTGTGCTGTGATTAAAATAAATGCTGCCTAGGTGAGCATAATTGACTTCACTTAACCCTAAGTGTAGGGTAGTGTAAAAAAGTAATACTTTCTTAAAAATTAATCTAAAATTATGGATGGCCCATAGTCTAAGGCTGCATCCAAAATCACATACCCTCTGAGTAGGTACTTCTTTTGAATAATTAATACTTTGCGACCATTAAAAACAGTATGTTCTATATAGTATGAATGTGTGTAGTATGAATGCATTGCCATGTTGTTGGGAAGTGATTTCGGATGCAGCCAAAGATTCCCATGAACTCCTCTCATTTCACCCATAACATATAAATGACACCCTTACAAATGGCTAATCTTGTTCCTGTGTCTCTCAGGTCCAGTGGCACTGTCGTGCAAGGATGGTAGCAGGTTCTAATTTCTACATTGTGGGTCGTGATCCTGCTGGGATGCCCCATCCAGAGACAGGACAGGACCTGTATGATCCATCTCATGGAGGTAAAGTTCTGTCCATGGCCCCTGGACTCACCTCTGTGGAAATCATCCCCTTCAGAGTGGCTGCATACAATAAGACCAAGAAAGCTATGGACTTCTATGACAAAGACAGGTGAGACAGTATTGCAGAGCAATTCCAGTATTTCACAAGAAATTAACATGAAGAGGTGAATGTGCATCCCTTAGATTATTTAAAATATGCTGATTCAGAATTCCAATAGCAGTGATGTATGTAAATGTCTTTTCCAATAACTGGAAACTTAAGCAAACCTTATTTGCATGTAAAAATGGTTGCTTTAGTGATTCTGAAGCATGAAAGACAGGCTGCTTTTACCTCTTGTTTTCAAACAATGCAGACATGCTGATTTTGAGTTCATCTCCGGGACCAAGATGCGCAAGCTGGCCCGCAGTGGAGAGAGCCCTCCCGATGGCTTCATGGCTCCTAAAGCCTGGAAGGTCCTCACGGAGTATTACACTTCTCTACAGAAAGACCAGTGATGACACATACAAGACATTCCAACATAAAAAACCTCAGATCACAGCGAATGTGGTCTTCACTGAGAATGACTCACTAAACTACTTCAAGGAATCGAAAAATGAAGGTGCATACTTACAACGAGCTGGTAGCAAAGGTGGTCAAGATTTCCTGTGAGGAATTATTTTAATACAGCATTGTTTTAAAATTGAATTATGAACATGCTTTTTCAACTGTGAAATTTAAACTGATGTGCCTTGATTAACAGATTGTCGGTCCCAAAGAGATTATGAGATCTTAAATTGTATTTAGGAATGTGTTTTGTATGCTTTAGCAGGCATTTAAAAGAAAATGTATATCAATTGTAATCTAAATGAAGCAATTACTCTACTGTTCAAAAGTTTGGGATTGGTAAGAATTTTTAAATGTTTTTAAGTCTCTAACAATCAACAAAGCTGCATTAATTTGAATTACTTTACAGTAAATTAATTTGAATTACTTTACAGTAACTTTAAAGTAACTGTTTTAATATATTTTGAAATGTAATTTTTTGCTGTGATGGCAAAGCTGAATTTAAGCAGCCATTACTCCAGTCATCAATGTCACATGATCCTTTAGAAATCATTTTAATATGCTGATTTGGTGCTCAAGAAACATTTCTTATTATCAATGCTGAAAACAGTGCTGCTGAAAGTTTTTGTGGAAACTGTGAAACTTTTTACAGGATTCTTTGATGCAATTTTCTGTAATAATATAAATATCTTAAATATCTGTCAATTTTGATTCATGTATCTTGCTTAATATAAGTATTATTTTCTTAAAAAAAAAAAAAAAAAAAAAAAAAACTTACTGACCCCAAACTTTTTGTTGATGTGTAAATCAAAGCAGTGTTCACGCAGCTGCAAATGCAGGCAGAATAATTTTTTTTTACATATGACAATTTTTTTTTTTTACCCCCAAGAAAGGGGCCGTTATCTGGGGACCATATTGGGGAAAGCATACTAGGGAAAATATTTATTTTAAAGACAATAATGAATAACACTGTTTTATTAAAGGTTTAACAGCAAATGCAATATAATGTCATCTGAATGTGTATATCTTATCTCTTTTAATTAAATCTTTTTTACTGTGATTACATAATTGTGACCATGTGGCTGCTTTTAGATGTTCACAGTGTGTGACTATATGTAAAGCTTGCTTTCTGTTCTCTGAAACAAGGGCAAAAGTTACATTTAACAGATAAGCCATCCACAGAAATATTGACCCTCTACTGCCATCTGGTGGTCGGTCACCAGGGTACAGAAACCATATAGCACCATGGGAAAAACAGCTGATTATGCAAATATAACTTCAGCTAACAGTTACAGTACATAAGCAAACTGTTTTGTGGAACTTTTCATTCCCGTATGATGCAAAAAGCCATTTATAATCGGTTTATGTGAGGTCGTGGCTCGAACGCAGGCATAATGTGCCCTAGAACATAGTCCCAAAATCTGTTACGGGTGAGTAACTCCTAAGATGATGGATGGATGGATTTAGGGAGCAGGGCTGTGACTGTGCTCCGCTAGACCCTAGGCATTCCCAAACGGATTTAGGGGATTCCCAATTAGACTTAGTGCGGATGAGAGCATTAGATCCAATATGTTCTAGGTAACCCTATTTAAATCTGCTAACTGCAGTTGCAGTGCTGTGCAATTCTGAAAAGGTTACAGTGAGTATGTACAGGATGTGTGGCATGGATTTTCCCAGGGAACAAGCATCTATAAAATAAGCCGCTGGAGGCACGGAGACCTACTTTGGGTTAAGGACAGGACATACTCACCCATTTCCCTAAATCTAGTGCCTTTAATACAGTATACAGTGTTTCAGTATTTTGTCAGCATTTAGGCATGCACTATATATAACGTTAATACTAACACAGAAACAAAACTGATTTTAATTTATTTTAACGTCAAATTACCTTTTTTAATTCCTTTATTCTTCAAGGTGTTCAGATTTTGCTTAGCTTTTTTCAAAATACATGTGAAAGGAGAATAAGTGAATAGGTGCCTTTATTAATTAAACAGCAAGCAATACTGTAATGTACTATAGGTGGGGCAAGGTCAATTACTACAGTGTCAATGCTTTAACCAGCTCCAATATGGCCTTACATGTGCCATCAGAAAAAAATTGTTTAATTGGAAACTAAATATACTCATACATACTAGAAGTCTAATATTACAATAGACCGACACACATCTAAGACAACAGTGCTTTAATGTTAAATTTGCAAATATTTAAGTATAGTACAGATGATAAAAGTTTGAACATTTAAAAGTATGAATATTTAAAAATATATATTTTTAAAAATGAACATTTAAAAGTATGAATATTTAAAAAAAATTATAAAAATAAATGCGAATTAAAATATTTTTACAGATTATAAAAGTATGAACACATGAAACATCTTCAGAAGCATTTTGAGAAATATGAATGTATCTTATCAGCCTTTTGATCTTTCTGTATACTGGTTCATGCAACTTTAAGATTAAAGCACTGCTGTTTTAGATGTGTGTTGGCCTATACCTAAATTTTTAAGATGTTTCATGTGGTAGTTTTTTGTTTTACTTTTAAGTAGGCCTACTAATATTAATACACTAAAAAAACATAAATGCAGTAGATTATTTTCTAAATAATAATTTTTAATAAACATTTATATACTTTTTAAAAGTTACTTAACAATATAAACAATAATCATATAGCAATGATTGCTTAACAGGTCTTTAATTCAGTGGTTTTCAACCAAGGGGCCGGGGAGGCTGGGGGGCCTCAGCAAACTTCCAAGAGGCCTTAATATCTCTTAAAATAATTCATATTTAATTTTTTTCAAGTGTTATTTCTAGACCCATAAAGACATGTAAATATTTATGTACATGGACATTTTATAGTGAATTTTATAATGAATACATTTTACACCATATTTTATTGTGTATAAATTGTGAATAAAACATATTTATTTTAAAAATCCATATCCTTACTAAGGGGGCTCTGTTGTGGACAATGGGGTCAAAATGGTTGAGAATCACTGCATTAGTTATAAAGTTAGAAATGAGTTCATAGTTATAAATCCAACGAGAATGCAAGAAAATATGTTTTAAATATCTTCTCCGTGGACCCCCAGAGTACCATCAGGGGCCCGCGAGGCCCACAGACTCCGCGGTAAAATCATCTACGAAAATATAGGTTACTCACTCTATTGGATGTATGTGGGGGAGAGACCAGTGCTCTGCACGGAACGAAACAATGTACCGACACCGTGCGCGCACGTGACCGCTCTGACAGGGAGAAGCACTGCGCACATCCTCACATTCATCATATCCTTCCGCCCATCAACACGAATGTCGCTTTATCACCACTGCGCTTCGGAACTCGCCTCGTTTCCTTTCTACACGGCGTGTTGTAGATGTTTCATTTTTTTCTTCAGCTGGTATTTTTAAAAGCAACTGCTCGTAACGCTTTTTTAAACACTAAACAGCACACGTCCGCGCACTATTTCTGCTCGTGGCGGCATGATATGTTTTTTTCTCTCTGGGTAAACGTGCCGGATTTACGTTCTTTTTTCCTCCGTGGGAAGCCATGATGGCAGTTTGAGAGCGGAGCTGCGGAGCGCCCTGAGGAGAGATGAGTCCCGCCGATAAACCGCACACCGTCACGCTTCTCCGAAGGCTACCGTCGCATATCTAACACACGGGTCAGGTGGAGACTGTCAGTTGTCATTTTTCACGGAACCGACTTGACCATCCAGCGACGACGATGATCATTCGTTAGGAGGGTTTTGAGGGGGGGTTTAGCAGCGGTGGCTAGCGGGCGATGCTAGTAGGGAAAGGCTCGCCTGTGTGTTTTCTTCTTCGCGCGGAGATGGAGAGGATTCGCTCCTCTCTCTGGACCTGATCACGGCGCCCGCGCCGGACACACAGACTTCTGCCTTACTATTGTTGTTATTATATCGGATGCGTTCCGGTTTGACCGGACCGCGGGATCGGAGGACATTTTCAGCAGCTCGGAGGACTGAGCGATCGGGACCGGGAGAGTCGGGCCTGCTGCGCCGGAGCGGATAGAGGCCCGTCTGCGAGAATCTGTAATCCGGCCCGCTGCGCGAGACCCACCGGGCCACACACACACACACACACACACACACACACACACACACACACACACACACACTCACTCACACTCTCACACTCAAGGGTGAGAGAGGTGCAGAGCCATTCCGAGCAAACATAACCCCCTTTCTATCAAAAAACCGGAATAAAACTGAAGGGTTTTGAACTGCTGTCATGGCAATGACTGCAAAAATTAAAGAAATAGTCAGTCGGAATAAGAGGCGCTATCAAGAGGATGGGTTCGATTTGGACTTGACATGTATCCTTACTCATATTTACTGTCTGAGCTACTTTCTACTCTATTTTATATATATATAAATATATACATATGTGTGTCATATCTTGTAAACGACAGGGCTTTGTGAGAATTATGGTATGCTTTCTCAACATGGCTTCTTTCTTTTATTGTCTTTGTATATGTTAGGCAAAACCTTTTTAAAATGCTTAGTCATGACTCTCTTACTGTCTTAATAATGAAATATCTGTTTTTAACCTCTCTTGTAGGATGCAGAAATCTGGTTTGACAGCTACATGGCTGTAATGGCAGACAGTCTCTTTCCAGACTGCCGATTTTACGTACAGTATGAGATACCCTGTCAATTTGTTGAACATTAGTGTGTTTTACAGTGTGTTTGACAGCTTCTATATGAGCTTAGCTCAACAATGACAACAGTTTGCTGAAGAGATTGAACAAATCAGTGTGTATTGACAGATCTGTGATTTCTTCTTCTAGATAATGACAGCACTATTGATCATGTAAAGATATGAGAGGTCTATGCAGTGTGAAGTGTGTTCTAACCTGGCTATTCTTAGAAATCTTTGAATCAATTGATTTCCTAACACACATGTGAAGTCAGGTTGGCCAGGATGCCCTGTGACTCAGTAGAATGTCCAACTTCATCTGTATTACAAGAAAATATCAAACATCTTCAGCCTATCAAAAAGGTAATTAATCAGTCATGTGTCTAGGTCAGCATGTAACCTGCTTTGTCATCAAGTCCAAACGCTGTGGGCGAGTGATAAATTATAGTAATGACTGATGTCCAATAGATAAACATTTTATATATTGTATCTATAATAGTGGTTGACCGATACCGGGTATTGAAAAACGCTCAACTCGTGACCTCAGAAATCATTTCAGTTTTAATGAATTTTAATAACAGTTGCCAAAGCTGTCAGTTGAATTAGAATCTGACATAACTAAACTGACTCTCAAAATGTCCAGTTGACAGCTGATTAATCAGCTTGGCCTAGATATTGATGTGTTAATCATAAAACAAAAGGAATATTTTATTGTTCATACACATTTACGTGCACAGAAAAACAGAAGTTTGGTGGAAATTCCCTTTTGATTGTGAACTCATGCCTGTTGAAGGAATTATAGATCTTCGTTTGCTATCAGCATTTAGACCTGTTCCTCATTTTAATCTGGCCTTTTGTTTTAACAATTTGGCTCTTGTGTGCTAACACCGTTAGTGCAGGGGGATGTAGGTAAGATGTAAGGTCTTTCTAGCTTTCACGATTTGGAGAATGAAGCAGATGTGATTGTTCTTGTACAGTTTTTGCACCAGCAAGCGGTTCGACTTTACTGCTGCTAAGCCTTGTAGATTTGAGGAAGTGTGGCAGGTCAGGTGTTTGACAGTAAATGGCCTGCTGTTGTCTTAGACAAGCATGTTTAAATGGGACGAGACGTTAAGTATAAGAGTAATCTATCCGATCCGTAAGTGAGGTCAGTAAATCCTAACTTCTGGGGGTTTTCGAAATAGTCGAAACTCTTGCTGGTCATTGTTAAGCTCTGTGATGATCATGGTTGTCCACTATTGCCTTTTCCCCCACTGCTGTGAATCTCACCTTTGGTTTTGCAAAGCTACACCACTGGCGTACTGAGCATGCTGGGAAAGGTCAAATGTCATACAAGCTGTTAGAGCTGCAGATTTTTAATGCCTCAGTTCTTCATCAGAAATATTTATTTAAATGACCAAATTCTCTGTTGCTCATGTTACGTCTGTGTTTTCAAAAGTCGCAACTTTACTTTCTTTCGCCTTTGCTTGATTTCTGAGATTTTTTTTTTGTCTGTGTGTGTGTGTGGTTTAAGTGTCATTTCAGTATACTCTCATGCAGCTATGTTCAGAAGGGTGGAGGGTGTTTTAGCATTCTGGGTGGAAATGGTTTACATGTTAAAACCGCTGGCTTCATCAGTGTGACTGTGTTTACATTACTCGGCTGACATTGAGATATTGCTTAGCATCTGATGAAGGAGAGGGATGCAGTGCAGATGCCTTGTTCTGTTGTCTGTGGTGCATGTTACTTACATGTGAAGAACCTGCCTGGATTGACTGTATATTTTATTTACATTGACGTTCCATATTTATATACATAAAATGTGCACAAGAATATTGTCAATGAATGGTTTTAAAATGTATTCAGAGAACATACAGAATTTTGATCGGTTATCTGCCATAACACACACACACACACAAATATATATATTAGCTTATCAGTGCATCTCTACTTTTGTCCTGCCTGTGAGCACTGATCATTCTTCTCTGACATGGAGGAAGCTGTGGATTTCGCCTTTTTTTTTAAAAGTTTTCAAGGCTTGTTAAACATGGGAATCTGTTGGAGTTATAGATTAGACAATCAGGTTGTTTGCAAGAAGTTTGATTATTGAATTTGTTGTTGGAAGGGCTTAAATTGTCCCGCTGTGCTTTGAAAGTCCTTGTTCACCATTGTCTTATTTTGAGGTGTCATTGAGGTGACATTTTCCTTTCCATGTACAAACCAATTTACCTTGTACATGTACAATACAATTCACCCACCTTTTCCTTTTTTTCTGGTCTATTGTGGTTTGTCGAGGGTATGTTAGTTTTTAACACCTGCTATTTTACTGCTTTAGATTTCTTTAACAGTAGTTATGATGTATGAGTCGCTAACCGTTTTAAAGGAATTGGGCTAAAAATAAGCGTGACTCATCCAATTAAAAAGCTTCTGGCTTTCTATTCTGACAGCGTACAACAGGAAATGAACAGAACAGAGAAGCCCTGTTTCTCTCCCTCTTTCTCCACCGTGTTGTGGTCGAGGTGTGAACCTCCCCCAGAGTCTGCACTCATCATGGTAGCGAGAGCGTACAGTAGAAATGCCTGCAGATGCACAGCGAGCGAGGGAAGTGAGAAGCGAAAGAATGGATGAGAATGAGGTTCTGTAAGGAGATGGCATTGTCTTGCCTTGTCAAAAAGCTGCATGATTAAGTGTGAGCTGCATTTGAGTGCAGTGTCTGCTTGGTGACCTTTGACCTGGTTGGTGTAGGTAAGGATTGTAAAGCGGTTTGACCTGGTTTGCGTAGGTAGAAAGTGCAGACACTCCTGTGCCTACGGTCTGACGCTTTGCTAAAAGGTCAATGCATAATGATGATGATGAGAGTGTGACATTTATACTTTATAGACAGCTGAGCTTCTGTATCACAAGTTTTGCTTTTGTTTTCTCCTTGTTGATTTTGAAGTCTTGGGTAAGTTACAAGCGATCTAAACTACTGACTGCATTATTACAGCATTTTTTCCTGACCTGTCATGACACATTCTGGGGATCTCTGTCCAAATATCCAATATTGTTCCTTGTTTATGTTTCTGCGTGTTTGTCTTTTTGATTGTCATCTTGTTTTTTCCTTGTCACTTTTGGGTGAACTACTCCTTTAACTTGTAAGTCTTGTAAAGTGTTGTACAGTCACCTTATTTTCCTTAACAAGCATATCAGACATATACCCTAATATAATTGCAATGGGCTTCCCTGCTGAAAGGTTGGAGGGAGTCTACAGGAATAACATCGATGATGTTGTTCGGTAAGTTCAGCTGGCAAAATCTCTTTTAGCTCATCCCACTTCATATTTGACAATGAAATGTTTTCGTAAGTTAGAATTAATCACAGTCTCCAAAAGAAAATACTGTCATTTCAGTCTTTCTCATATGTGGTTCTTTTCTTTCCAGATTTTTAGATTCAAAGCATAAACATCATTATAAAATTTATAATCTGTAAGTATTTGTTATTTTTGAGTACTTACACAATATAAGTGATTATTTTAAGAATATTGGGTGCTCAGAGCTGTGCTTTTCCTTCCAGATGTGCTGAAAGACACTACGATGCATCCAAATTCAATTGTAGGGGTGAGTACATCTAGTTTCATTTTACAGTATTACATTTTGATTTTTAAACGAGCTTTTAGGGTTTTTGTTTGTTGTCTGGAAAGTAGTGATGACATAAGTACTTCACCGCAGTGTCTCTTTAATTACACCTGAATGAAAGATATAAGCTCTTTTCTTTTAGCTGACATGAAACAGTTCCATTTGATTTTTAAAGCTGAAATACAATACACAAGTTTTGCCCAGATTTGCAGTCTGGAGGAGTCAGCGCTAGTTGCAGAAAGTCATAGCCAGTCTACAGATTTTGTGTGGTCAGAATTGAATAAAAATCGCCTTGTTTGATAAAGCACAGAATTTTTTTTGTAGATTCAGACTATGATACAAGATTTTAGAAAGTGATGAGGGGTGGCACATTAACATTCATGGTTTCTTTTCTTAAGTTCGCAGTTGATAGCACATTATGTGATGAGATGGTTTGGTATTGATGATTATTGATGGGAAGTTAAGTAAAGATTTTTGTGCTAATCACATGCAGTGACAAGCAATAACTTTTGGTGTCAAGTCTTTCCTAACATGAAACTGTTAAAAATTACTTTGCTTATTTTGAAATTTGAATTGCAGAGGATTTTCTGTTGTTTATTAAAAACAGAAAAAGCAACTGGTTTGATGTCTCTTTTAGTTGGTGACTATTCACAGTATCACATTTTTATTACATGATTATTATGGCTAAATGAATTCACAATAATGGTATTAAATATAACATTTGTACCTTTTTTTTTTTTTTTTTTTTCTCTTTTCTTGCTTATGAATTGCCCTCAAAGTATGACTGAAGCGAGGCTACAAAAAGCATACAAAATAACTGCTTATCAACACTCCTTCAGAACAAGTTTTCTAGCATCTCGTTTTTATTCAAGATCCAAAAAACTCCCACATCGGAGAGCAAAATCTTTTCAGATGTCGGTAGAGTGTCTTGGTTTCATCATCTCTTCCGACATGATTTTGTGTGTCAGAAGTAGCTACGTGCAGCATCGTTGTCTTTTTTCCGTTTCATGACAGGTGGCAGCTTGCATTAGAGGCCAGTTTTGCCACCTACTTTGTTTGAGTGTCAACCAGATTATTTACCATGTTATCATACGTGTAGTATTAACATGATATCAATATTTCATGATATCAGTACCGATCATAATGTCTCACTCTCAGTCCTATTCTGAAGGACTATAAAGCTGATTTCTAAAATCCCCTGAGTACTGAATCTTAACTCTTTTTGTCTTTAGTGGCTCAATATCCCTTCGAGGACCATAACCCGCCACAGTTGGAACTAATAAAGCCCTTCTGCGAGGATCTCGACCAGTGGCTGTCCGAAGACGAGAACCATGTGGCGGCTATCCACTGCAAGGCAGGCAAAGGCCGCACGGGGGTCATGATATGCGCCTACCTGTTGCATCGCAGGAAGTTCTCAGAGGCACAAGAGGCACTGGACTTTTATGGGGAAGTCAGGACCAGAGATAAAAAAGTACGACGGTTTGGTTCTGCATTCTATTTATGATTTTGCATTGAAGTATCGCAGCTAGACTGCATTGCCAAGTTTTCCTGTGTAAGTTACAAAGCCATTTTCCTTTTTCTTTTTCAGGGGGTCACCATTCCCAGCCAGCGCAGGTATGTGTATTACTACAGCTACCTGCTGAAGAACAAGCTGGAATATAAACCCGTTGCTCTCCTCTTCCATAAAATGGTTTTCCAGACTCTGCCCATGTTCAGTGGGGGCACCTGCAGTAAGTCTTACTGTCCTTTAACCTTGTCTTAAATATGACAATGTGTCGCAATTCAGCTTTTTGGAATGATGGTGTGTAAAGAAAGCATGTTTGTGTATATGTTGTACATACAAAAGCCTGAGATGTTTTGAAATTGTGTTATTTGATAATGCTGTCGTGGGGTTGTGGTCACACTCACAAGGAGCTGCCGTTGTGTTTGTCATTTTAACCATGTACCACATCTTTTGGCTGTGTCCCTAACACTCTAACACTCATGGGTACGCTGTCTTTCTCTGTTCCTGTTTTCTTTTCTTTAAAAATTTCCCTTGAGAACTCTGTTCTGACATATCAGCTCCTGCAGCCCAAAACACAGTCTCGTGTATAATGACATCACAGATCTCGCCCTCTGTCCTCCCCTCCCCCCATTCGTACATAGTGTGCTAGTTCATGTTCGTGGATCTGTGCGCCACAGCTAGGCTGAACGCCAACCCGAACTGCACCCTACATCACTCCCATTTTTGGGAAGTTCTTCATGTATCGAAATTGGAGCTAAAAGTCAGTCTCAGAACTCCCATGATTCAAAGGTAGACTCCAGAGTTCCAGACCGTAAATGTGTGTGTGTGAGTGTGTGTGTGTGTGAGATGGCTGTCATGCCAGGGCCAGTGCGGTGCAGCCGAACTCTTGGCCAGGCTGATGGTGGTGGTGTTTAACTTCCTTCTCTCTCTCTAAGGGGACAGTACTGTTAAAAACAGGAGTGAGGTGAATCCCCAGGGCTTCAAGAAAGGCAACTGGCACTGGGGTAAAATGGCATTACTTTACTACTACTACTGTTAAGGGAGTCGTCTTCAGAAAGGCCCTGCCCTGTACTGCATTCTGTACAGTTCAGTACAGCTTTTGATACTCTAGTCTCTTTAAGGCAGGAGCCCAGAAACATGAAGTAGAAAGAAGTCTTAAATATTTGATCTGCTCTAAAACCCTTTGAGATGTTCTGTTTTCATCAAGAACAAAAAATAGCAGTTTAATAATTATAATGATAGAATTCTAAATGAATTAAGTTACTCTGAATAAATTTGCTGTGCATCAAGTGGGCGGTATGACCTAAATTTCATATCATGGTATGAATTGTTAAAAGTATTAAATATACTATTTTATTATTACATTATTGTTATTGTTACTAATTATATTTAATTTTTTACAATGTTATGTATGTACTATTGGTTAGTTACCTAGTTAAAAGTTTGTGTGGTAAAACATTTTTAATGTTTTTATAAGAAGACACTCACCAAGGCTGCATTTATTTAATCAACAATACAGTAAAAACAGTAATATTGTGAAATATTACAACTTCTCGAATAACTTTTTTCTATTGTAATATATTTTGAATTGTAATTTATTCCTGTAATGGCAAAGCTGAATTTTCAGCAACCATTACTCCAGTCTCACATGATCCTTCAGAAATCATTCTAAAATGCTTATCTTGTTTATGTTGAAAACAGTTGTTCTGCTTAATATTTTTGTGGAAACCAAGATACATTTTTTGTGATTCTTTAATGAATAGTTCAAATTAAATATTTATTTGAAATAGATTTTTTTGTGACTGTGTGAAAATCTTTACCTAATCAATGTAATGCATATTTGCTGAAAAACAAAAAATAATTTATTTCCTTTCTCTCTTTTAATATTTGAACAGTAGTGTGTGTGTATATAAATATATACAGTACTGTGCAAAAGTCTTAGGCCACTAGTATTTTCACCAACAAAAAAAATGGTTTTAAGTCGGTTATTTCTAACTTTTGCTGTAGCATGTCAGTTGGAAATATCAGTTTACATTTCCAAACATTATTTTTGCCATTAATTGTAATAATCCAGTGAGATTTTTGTAGGCACAAGGAGTCTGACAACAGCCAGTGCTCCACACAGAGATCTGATCTGATCATCATCCAGTCTGTCTGGAATGACATGAAGAAACAGAACAAACTGAGACAGACTAAATCCAGAAGAACTGTGGCAACATCTCCAAGATGCTTCAAGAAACCTACCTGCAAAGCTACAGTACTGTTAAAAGTTTTAGGCAATTGTGTAAAAATGCTGTAAAATGAGGATGCTTTCAGAAATAATGCCATAAATAGATTTTATTTATCAATTAACTTCTATTAAATAAATCAAATCAACATTTGGTATGACCACACTTTGAGTTTAAAACAGCTTTTGTCTGAGGTACACTTGCACATAGATTTTCAAGTAGCTTTGCAGGTAGGTCTCTTGAAGCATCTTGGAGACGTTGCCACAGTTCTTCTGGATTTAGTCTGTTTCAGTTTGTTCTGTTTTTTCATTTCTTTCCAGACTGACTGGATGATGATGAGATCAGATCTCTGTGTGGAGCACTGGCTGTTGTCAGACTCCTTGTGCAAACAAAAATCTCACTGGATTATTACAGTTAATGGCAAAATGAATGTTTGGAAATGTAAACTGATATTTCCTACTGACACACTACAGAAAAACATAGAAATAACTGACTTAAAACCATTTTTTGTTGGTGAAAATACTAGCGGCCTAAGACTTTTGCACAGTACTGTATATACAGAAAAAATCTATAGGTTGACGACATACTATCATACCGCACACTTAGTGTACTTATTTAAAAGAAGAAGCTCCCTGTGTGCATGCAGGGGTTGGGCGGCTGGGTGCTTGTTTTTGGATGCATCTCTTCCTTTGCATCAAGCCCCTTCCTAATCACTGACATTGCCTTGACTGATGATGTCAGAGCCGGGGGTGGAGTTATTTCACTCAGTGTGGGCTCCTTGATAATTAACACCTTTCTTTATTTCCTCTTTGCTCAATACAATGCTTTTGCTTACCTTTTGTTTTCTCTTTCTCTTTTTAAATTTATTCCCACCATTCTCCTCTTCCTCCCTGTCTCCCTCCCTTTCTCACTCTCTCCATCTCTCTCTTGTATCAAACAGACCCTCAGTTCGTCGTGTATCAGTTGAAGGTAAAGATCCACACGTCAAACCCAGCCCACACACGGAGGGAAGAGAAGCACATGATCTTTGATTTCCCGCAGCCTCTTCCGGTTTGTGGCGACATCAAAGTGGAATTCTTCCACAAACAGAGCAAGATGATGAAGAAGGTAAGTTATTGTGTAAACTTTAACCTATGACCCATAATCTCGTTGGTACACTGTATCGCAGGATCTTGACCCTGTTACCAAGGCTGCAAGGAGGTCTTGCCTTTTGGTGGTTTTCCTATTGTTTTACGCCTTTGCTTTAGCAGCTACTACGTCTTTTTGCGTGTGTTCTAAATATGTTTTGTTTCCTCATTTTTTTTTTGCTTCTCTCAAAAGAGCATCTCTGTTCTGTGCGTGTTTGTGTTTCTGCTTTATATAAATGTGTTTATAAGTGCAGTTGTTGGAATGTGTATTTGTGTTTGTAAACACTTGCTATTTATGGCTATCCGATGCCCAAATGTAAACCTTTGCTGTGTGTTCGCAGGATAAAATGTTCCATTTCTGGATAAACACGTTCTTCATCCCGGGTCCCGAGGAAGCTGGGGAGAAAGTGGAGAATGGGTCGGTGGTCAACGACGTGGACAGCCTCTCCTCTCAGAGCCAGAGCTCTCCGGCAGAGAGGGAGAGAGGGATCGCAGCGGGAGGACTTGAAAGAGAAAAGGGGGCAGAAAGGGGAGGAGAGCGAGCGGGAGTAGCGGATGGAGATAAAGACTACTTGATTCTGACCTTAACAAAGAACGACTTGGATAAGGCCAATAAGGACAAAGCTAACCGATACTTCTCACCCAACTTCAAGGTGAGGGCACACCATTCAACTCTGAACAATGGATTTATCAAAGTAGCTTGATGGCTTTATATAGCAAATATGCAAATACTCCAGGTTCACTGTATTTATTTCGACATTTGCATAATTTCAAACATATTTGGTGACTACAGGTTATACAAATGTAATAATTTTAAACCAAGTCTCAGAAAAGGAAAAGACAGTTTTTGAATGAAGAACATATTAAAATATTGTCAATTACGCACTGAAACTCAGTTGTACCTTTAGTTTTCTGACAAAATAAGGGTTCAAAGATTTTAACTGCTTAAGGGTTGTGTGGAAGTGAATACATTACGATAGAAATGTATTACTATTGTATTGTTCTCTTCTAATATTCTGTATATTTATGAATAAGTTAATAACTCGTTGTACTGGCAGCAAAACATGATTTAATTTGGAGACACGAGACAAGATTGCTTGAATATTGCAGCAATATGTGACCTCATCAGTGTGGGTTTTTAAATGTTTAAATCACAATTCAAATCACAATGTTTGTCAAAATGTAATTGAATATGTTTTTGATTTAAATCGTGCAGCTTCAGTATTTTTGTTTTAACTGATGTATGCTTACAGTCATGTTTTATTTATCCTCTTGTGTTTAGGGTGTTGATCACATGGCTGGCCAAATAATACTCTATCACAATATCTTATTTTTCTCTAAATGACTCATGGTTGACTGTGGTATATGTATATATACACACTTTGATGGTGTCAAAGGTTTGGGGTCAATAACACTCTTTATAGAAAAAAATTTTAGTAGCAAGGCTGCATTAAATTGATGAAAAGTGACAGTTAAGACATTTACATTAACTTTTTTTTTTTTTACTTTTTTTTTTGTTTTTACTTTCTATTCATCTAAGGATCCTGAAAATATGTAATTATGGTTTCCAAGAAAATATTAAGCAGCGTAATTTTCAGCATGGATACAAAGAAAAAAATCTGGCACGAGATCAGCATATTAGAAAAATATCAAGAATTAGTTTAAATTTTTGAATATGCAACCCTCTATGGACACCTTGGCAATTGAATCGCCATTGGCTAGTATATTTTTTATTTTACTCGCCAGACTAATGATAGAACTTTAGTAATTAGAATTAAACTTGGTAACCATGTATGAATGCATATTAGTCATTTTAACTGAACTTAGGACTGGTGGTGGTGGTGCTTTTTTGGTCATTGTGTTTCTGTAAAAAATGGGAAAAAACTATCAATAATACTGATAAGATAATAATCATACTATGAATTCTACTAATAGCAATATAAAACACAGTAAGGATTAACAAGCTGCTGGATTCATGAATATTAATCACGTTGTCTAAATTCGATCGAACTGATTTGCTGAAATCAAAACAGGGATGATAATAGGTGAGTGCTAGCCAATGAGATTGTCGTTTGCGCATTAGCTCCGCCTACTACCGGAGAACCCGGCAGTTCCTAAAAGCTGAAGAATTCCAAAGGAACTCTGTTATTTTGACAGGAAAATACAACAAAGAATATCGTTTACATGTAGCTCGTCAATTCTGCATGGTATGTAAGACTCCCTCGCTCTGTCTCTCTCTTTGCGTGTGAGAAAAAAAAAGCAAAGCGACGGCGAGTCATGCGCCTTCACACTAGAGTTTACAGTATGTCAAATACAGGTGTGCTGTGCATCCATTCAGATGAACTGAAAAATAGCACAGATCGCTTGACCGAGAGAGAAACTCTGAAGCACTAAGTCATTGTGTTCGGCGAGTGAAAATATATCTGTGCTAAACTTATACTTACCCTCCAACTCACACACTGGCTGGTAAAATCTGAGAATTTATTAGCTAGTGGCTAATATTAGACATTTATTTGCCCAGGGTGAAGATTTAGTCGCATATGCGAGTGATTTACTCGCAATGTAGAGGGTTGATATATTTAAACCGAAAACAGATATTTAAAAATGTAATATTTTACAAAATTTTTGATTTTACTGAATTGAATCAGTCTGTAAAATATTAAGAAGCACAACTGTTTCCAATATTGATTATGAATCAACATATTAGAATGATTTCTGAAGAATCATGTGACACTGAAGACTGGAGTAATGATGCTGGAACTTATAATAATAATAAACTATAAAGTATATTTAAAGTATATTAAAACAGATAATGATAAATGTTATTTTAAATTGCAGTAATATTTCACAAAATTTCAGTTTTTTTTTCCCCTGCATTTTTTTATCAAATAGATATTGCCTTGATGGGCAGAAGAAACTTATTTTAAAAAACATTAAAAATCTTAAGCCTGTGTTATACTTTCCGCATGAGCAATCCACATGCATACACAGACAGCACGGACGCAGACTACTTGTATTTATACTACCAAAAGCGTACGCTGGTGGTCCGCTTCCCGGACGTGTTCCATACATGCGCAGTAGATCGACTTGAACATTAAACAAACGTGAACAAACAATTGCCCAGAGTTATTGCACATATGGCTGTCTTTATATTGTTTTATTGACGGGTTGTACAGGTTCGGGTAGCAATGGGCTTCTTCACACAGCCTGCGCATGCGCAGTTGGTGCTTTTGAAGCCTACTGTGCGGTCACAAAAATGGGAGGCACGTGGATGTCCACGCAGAGCCTCCGCTCACACCCTCCAATGGCGATTTTTACGTCACACATACCCTAGCGGACTCGCGCACATGGAAAATATAACACAGGCTTTACTGATCCCAAACTTTTGAACGGCAGTGTATTTTTAAAAAATGCTGACTCGCACATTAAGAATCTGTTTAATTTTGTGCTCTGCAAAGCACTCATATTTATGCTACCTTCTGTCTTTGGCCTCTGTCAGGTGAAGCTGTACTTCACCAAGACCGTGGAGGAGCCCTCAAACTCAGAAGCGAGCACTTCAACTTCTGTCACTCCGGATGTGAGTGATAATGAACCCGATCACTACCGCTATTCAGACACCACTGATTCCGACCCAGAAAACGAACCTTTTGATGAGGAACAGCACGCACAGATTACAAAAGTCTGAACACTTTTTGACATCTACACACACACACACACACACACACACACATATACACAAACAAATACATGCCGGACAAAAACAAGAAAAACCAACCAACACCAGTGAAATAAAAAAAGGAGAAAACTTGAAAATAAACTGAAGAGAAAAGGACCCTTCCTCCCCTACCCCTCCAACAGCTCAAGGACAGTCGTGTCGAACGCCATTGATCACGGACGAAGAAAATATCCTGACCAATATGTTATTTTACTTCATTTTGATCGATGAATTTTGTGTGTGGATAATAACATCGTTGCCTGAGGTGGGAGGGAGGGTCCTGTAGCTATTCTGTGTATATAAAATCCCTTTTTTGTGTCAAAGACGTTACAAATCTAGGCAATCAGGCGAGGAGAGGGGAGGGGAGGGGAGGAGAGGTAGAGCAGACCACACATCTCTCCTTCTCCCTGTCTTCACCCAGGCCAGTGCTGCAATCACCCTCTCCCCCTCTCCCTCGCTCTTCCCCTCCTTACTGTGAATGCTTCTCGTGCTGTCCGCAGGCGCTAAGACCTTTGACCCCTTCCTGCGCGGTGTGTGCTGGTGTACGTAGTCCTTCAGGCTGTTGTACAAAGGCTACAGCGTGCCAGCGTTCCTTTTCCTAGCCTCACAACCTACCCCGCCCCCACCCCACTGTGTATAACGATAAATTATGCAGAAAAACACGACATCCCATGTAATTGTCAGTGTTTTTTTCTTTACTTTTCTTTTTTATCCTAAGATAATAAAAAATATAATACATGAAAGCGCAGGGAACCAGTGTTTGCAATAATGTTAACACTCAACATTTAAAGGACAAATTGGTGTGCATGTCATTGGAGTCAGTGTCCATGTTTAATAAATGCTATATGATGTGTTTTTATTAAAACAGAAGTGTCAGAACTCTCTTAAACGGTCGTCTGAGATCAATTCACAAAGGTAAATCGGTATCAAGACTTCAAGCTGTGATACATATATACATATACATACGGTATAGACACCACTTTGGCCGATATATATTAATTTTAATTTATCAGTGTTATATTTAGTTAATGCTCACTTTCCTTATTTTACACTGTTAGCTGAGCCTTTATCTGACAAGTTGAGCCTTAAAACGCTAAAAATACTTAGATTTTAATTTTATTTACTGAAGATTACATTTGTTTTCATATTGTACATTATAATGTTATGCCTAAGTTGCCGATTTTAAAATTATAGGGTTTTTTTTCTGTGATTAAAAAAGTGTACTATAATTTGGGGTTGGTAAGACGTTTTTTAATGTTTTTGAACATTACTCGCACCAAGGCTGCGTTTATTTGATCAAAAATACAGTAAAACAGCAATACTGTGAAATACTACTGTTTAAAATAACCATTTTCTATGTTAATATATTTTAATATTGTAGTTTAATCCTGTCATGGCAAAGCTGAATTTTCTGCAGCCATTATTCCAGTCTTCCATGTCCCATGATCCTTCAGAAATCATTCTAACATTTTTATGATCATGTTGAAAACAGTTGTGTTGCTTAATATTATGTTAACAGATTTTTTCCAGATTTTTTTTTTGATGAACAAAGTTAAAAAAACAGCATTTATTTGAACTGTAACTTTGTAGCAATGTAGAAGTCTTTACTGTCACTTTTGATCAATTTAATGCATCCTTGTTGAATAAAAGTGTTAATTTCTTAAAAAAAAAAAATCTTACTGACCCCAAATATTTGAACTGTATAAAATATAGATTTTTAATATTGGCTATTTGTTAGTTAACATGAAATATTTTTGCTTTTGAGGAATTGGGCAGAATTTTAAACAGTGATCCTTTTTTTCCTCTCTCTTTTTCCTTAAATATTTATTTGTCATTTTATCGGGTTTCATCTTTTTGAGTCTTTTCTTAAATTGAAGCTTCCTTTTCAAACAAGGTCATTGCTGGATGCTCGCTCTCTCCTGGCTTCCTGTTTGTGCTGTTAAACTTTCTTAAATTGGGAAAGTAGAATGCATTTCACTATATTATTACTATTATAAAGCAGTCTATTATAATATATGAAATGGGGGGCTTCTATTGGATTTCCAGGTTGATGAGGATATTTTTAGATTGACATAAATGATGCAAATCCCTCTGATGGGTTTAGGCACAGAACTTCAGTAATCTGAAGCAGATGTTGGTTCAGGCAGCTATTTAGGGCTTAGTGCTTCATAGTAAGTTGTGAAAATTGAGTCTTATAATTACGATGATAAAAAATCTTGATAGTTACTGTGGGAATCAGTAATCTGACTAGTCTATCCATATAATTGTCCAGTCTTAATGCTGTCTCTGCATATCTGTAGCTTTCTGCAGTCATTAGATTAGAGTGCATAGACATGGAGGAAAACATTAACCTCATAACAGGAGAGGACATGGATATATAATCCGTCCTTCTCATCTCTGTCTTCCCTATTGCTTTTGATTTGCCTCTCGGTCAGTTTTACCCCCCTTTGTCTGTTCACACCATACTGTCATATATCTCTTCTGATGTTGATAAAAACATCAAACTAGACTCACACCAGCTAATGATGGAGACGGGAACTGTTCCGCTACACTGTAATTGGTTGCCCAACGGGGAGTCATAGAAACCAGCACTGAATGACCAATGAGGTGCTTGCCCTCCTCTGTCAGCAAGCACCGCTTCTTTCATCAGAAAGAGGTTCAGTCATCAAGAACGGCTGCGCCTCCAGTTTACATCTGAGAACTTGTTGCTGATGCAATGCCATGACAATCTGGCAACCGCTGTGCCCTCTTATGCACAGTTTTGGGGATTTTAAGAGCAGCTTTATACAGCAGTGTGATTTGATTAGAGTTTGGAAATCCCTTAGCTTTGACTCAATTAAGTTATTCAGTATTTCATCTAATTGCAGCATTAGCATGTTCACGTTTTTCTCGTTTTCTTTCTCTGTTTGGGAAGTATTTGCCCAACCTGGCAACCCTTCATCTACACTGTTGGACAGTATGAAACTAATCTGGCAAAAACTTGCTGTTAGAGCACAGCTGTGCTATGTTTGGATTAGGCCCAGAATGAAACAGGAAGTGAGGATTAACTGGCTTGGGTGGCAGGTTCTGCATTTCTTTAAAAGTGCTAAACAGCCCTGAGAGAAGTACGGGGGCTGCACTATTTTTGTTCTTTGACTTTTTTCTTCTTTTTTTTTTCTTTTTTAGCAAATATAGCAGTGGTCTGAGATAAAATCATAAAGTGTAGGCTAGTTTCAGAATTAACCTAATTGCTTCTGTTGACCTAAAAGAAATATTCATGTATTTAATAAATATAGCCCAATTAACAACATTTGTGGCATAATGATTATTACCAAACAAATATTGAGGTTACAGTGAAGCACTTTTAGTGCAAGTAAATAGGGCCAATGTTCAAAGATTCAAAAGCAGAAATGAGATGGCACTTGAATAATTCTGTTAGAACTTTATGCGTTATTTGAACTTTAAAATTCACATTAGGTTAATGATAATCCCATTTTGTAAAAGCATCTTGATCTTATGAATTATCTATTTATTTATTATTTTTAAATATTCCATAGTTTTTAAATGGAATGTCATAACTTGATCTTCTGGTGAAAACAAACATTTCTATTCGATGAGATTTTTATTTTATTTTTCCAACTTTTTTTTTTTTTTTTTCCATAATCTTTCCATAATCATTTGCATGTATGTTACAATACGGGAGAAAAGATATCGCTACTTCCTGATTACCACAACTTTGAACACTTGTGTTGTTTATTCGTGCCTATACTACTCACATTTACTATTTCAGCATTTACATACCGGCCTCATTCACTTTCACTGTAAGTACCTCACTGTAAGTAACTCAGATTTTTGCCTTTTTAATAAAGAAAAGGATAGACGAGTTGAAATTAGTTTTAGTGGTAATCAACATTATGCCACAAGTGCTGTCGATTGAGCTTAACTTGTGTTGAACCAGAAACAATCCTTTAAGGTCCGTCATGCTCAAACATTATGGTTGTCTGTTTGTGGACAGCACACACTTGCTCAAGTATCAATAAATAAACACCGCTCCTTCAGGTTTCTATGATTAAATTCAGTAGGTTACCTGTATAAATGTAGACACTGAACTGATGTCTCAAAGTCTCTGAAGGAAAAGCTCAGCACTGTACTTACAGAAGAGCTGCGGCAGATACCGAGTGACAAGAATTTGCAATGTATGGGCGTTCGTATTCAGAGTGTGTGCGCTTTTTCATTTTAAAGAGCGCTTGATTAGACAGAATCCCAAGGGGAAAGGATTAGAGGATTATGGCGTGTTTTCCCCAGAGACGATCAGCCACGCTAGACCAGGCTAACATCCGTCACAGCCAAATTAATATGGGGCTCAGATAACAGACACCAACACTTCTCATATCAGCACCGAGGAGTGTCCTCTCCATGAACCCGGCTTACTGTCACACATCTCATATGTGCACAAAGGCGATCATAAAGAGGTCTGAAATGGCTTCGAGTCGACCCCAGATTATGAAAACCTCAGAAACCTTCTGTCTTTGTTGATGTGACACATTAACATGTCATGATATAAACACACACATGCGCATGCACTAATACCCAACAGCAAACACACACAGTGATAAAGAGAACGTGTGAATGTGCAGTTGTTCCTGGCTTATACGTTTTTAAGGCCACAAAAACATCTACAGGAGCCAATACCTAAAGAGAACTGATCATGAAGACACAAAGCATAAAAACAGGAATTTGAGTTATGGCTGCATAGGAAATAGGTTGTCATTAAACAACAAATCACAGGACCAAAAAAGCTGCAAATTAAGAATTCTAATGTAAATACTAAACCACATCATTTTTTTTTTTTTCAGTTTTCTCTAACTAGCAACTCTTGTCACGTAGGAAAAAGCTTCACCTGACATTTCTCCTCTCCTACAACTAACAATGACAGAAGAAAGGTGACAAAGACTCGAAAGTCAAGACTTAAGATTTTGTGGTTTCCATGTCACTGTGTTGTCACATATGAGTAAAGGGGTGAGAACTCAATGAATGTGTCATTTTATTTTATTTTTTATTTATTTTATAGCCTACAGAAGTGCTAGATTGGTATTGTGTAAGAGAAAGGTGTGTTGATGTGAGACTAGTGCTTTAATCAAAATAATTATCTTTTGCACTCTTAGGCTGATGATACAATGAACAACTTTTTGAAAAATGTTGCCGACAAAGGGCAACCATGTGAGACACAGAGCCCACGACTGCTCTAAAATATACAAATAGAAATTTGTTACCCATTCTCAGTGGGAAAGTGCTCAAGCAAGGTTGCTCAAAAAAAGTTTTTTATACAGTGTTGCCATATAAGAACCATTTGGTTTCCCCAAAGTAAACAGTCTCAGTTTCTGAAAGAATCCTTTTTTTTACTGTGATGAATTTTTAGTAATCTAAATCATTTTTTTCCATTATGAAGATTTTTGTACAAGTTCCATGAATGTTAAAAGTTCTTAATGGAACCACAGAACCAAAAACTGTGTACACCATACTTTAAATGTAGTCATTTTCGTATGTTCATAGGGTATGAGCCTCAGTGATATTTATCAGTGAGAAGTATATGTGTATATTGTCCTCTGGTGCCATCTGCCAGTAACAAAGCAGAAGTAAAACATCCCATAATTCACAGCAGGATCTCAACCAATAAAAAAAAAAATTCACAGAAACTAGGTCACACAGCTGAGAGTCAGTCTAAGAAAGAATGCGTGTGGCCGCAGTGTTACATAAGAACATCAGCACACAGCGTCTCAAAATCAGACTTCCTGGCTACTAAGAAAATAATTTTCGTTGTTCAGGTATGAAAGGGATCTGAAATGGCCATCTCGCCCCCACCTCCCCACCTGTACCCGATAAATGTCACCTTCCTGTGTGTTTCAGAAAAAAAAAGAAAGATGATGCAACATTGTTGTAACACCCAAACAGAGAGCGTGCGCTCACTCACGTGCAGTTTCTGCATAGAACAACCAGAGCAGACAAAAGGTCATGCTGAAAAAGGTTGGTAGTAGCTACAAGGTACCCAAAATTTCATCTGCCATACAGGTTTAAAGGCAGGTGGATTGTTTTAGAGAAAGCTACAGTACCTCACATTATACTTCAGTATTGAAGACAAGCTAATATTCTCTAAAACTGCTTTTGTTTAACCTGCAGATGTCAATTTGAAATTTAAATCAAACCTAGAAATCAATCATTGCACATATTAGTTCACTGGTAATTTAACTTTGACAAAGTGAGTCATTTATAGTACAGGCACTTAAAAAAGTTCCATTTGTCTCAAGATCCTGTTTTTGGAGAACAAGAAGTTTCTAGAAACAGTTATGAAATGGCATGCATTGCCCTGGCATATCTTAGATTCACACAGTGTAATGGAAGAGAATGAGAAATAGCAATAAATTGTATTGTAGCTGGCATTTTATTGAACAATTGTTGTAAGTCACATGACCAGTTCCATTGCAATAGGTGGTACAAAGCCTCAGAACGGTACTTCTTAATTAACTGTTGTTTGATACAATTTTCATAAGCATGTTAGATACTAAAGCTTGAAAATAATAGAAATTAAAGATCATTTTGGTCTACAAATGTTTGTAGTAAGAAAGATCTGAAATTTGAATACAGCTCAACAATGGCGACCACAGTATAAACTGAGGGAAAGTCCGCCCTTTTACCTCGAATCGGTTCTTTTGAACAGTTCGTTTCAGTGAACCGGTTCGTTTGATTCATTTACATCATACCGTTTTTAGCAAATCACGCGCTCATGGAGGTCTATACAATAAATGCTACTTATTAAAACCAACTATCATATACTCAGTTCAATGAGTATGAGACGACTTATTGTCTCGAGAACGGCTTGGATCAAGATTGACCGGTTATGGTAAGACCGATTGCTAAGATTCGGTTCAAAAGAATAATTAGTACTTTCCGTTTCATTCTCAACGCTAAATGTTGGTGATAATGAAACCTGGTGTTTTTTGGGGGATTTATCACTAATAAACCGTTTCCTTGTGCCTGTTACTCTTCAGACATGTATGTCCACAATCTCGTATTTCTGTGCTGTGCGGTAAGTAAAACTTTAAACCACATTCAGTTTTATGCTGTATATAATACTGCACACTGTATATAATATCTAACGCCCTACATCGACAACAAAACAGAAATGTACGGAATTGGTTTGTACTATATTTGCTGATTGCTATTTTAAATGGAATTCAATATAATTTAGTGTAAAATACTGAAGTATAAACATATTAATCATTTATTGTACTTTTAAGTTAACGTACACTTTCGATTTCGTTTTGTCGCTTAGGTTAGCGTTTTATGGTCGGTTTACCCATCTTGCTGTTGAGAAAGCGTGCTTTAAAATAATTTAAACTAGAAAGCGTAACTTTAATTTCATATTTGATCTGTTGAGGGCAGTTTTCTCCGTGTTTCAGGTGTTAACTGTAGGACAGACAGAAGTCTGTGAAAGCGGGACTTACACGCACCAGGGAAACACTTGCTGCTATTGTCCGAAAGGTAAGATCTAATATATACACACAGTATTGTTAGCGAGGTGGACTTTGTTTCTTATTTAACATGTGTAGTGTTAGGGTTGGATTGGTTTACATTCAGCAGGGCTTTATTTTTCTGATTGTAGATCACTCTTATTACATGGCTACCTAACAAAAAAATAAACAAATAATAGGCTATTGGTTTATCGATGAATTGCAGCTCGAGTTATTTCTTTGGATCACTTAGATAACATTTATTTACAGTTAGTAGCGTTCATCTATTCTGAGAGACAGTTTTAACATTGTGACATTCTGACGCACAGATGCCATTGGCACATGCCACTATGCTCAGTGACACTTCCGGTGGCACTTCCGGTTTTCATTGGCATTGCGGAGTTCATTTGTACAACAAATAGCCTATTGAGTTCCTCCATTGAGTTCCAGTAGCCTGCTTTGTACAGTGCATTCAAATAATACCTAATTACGCGTTTTTTCATTTTTGCATAGATTTGACAATTCAGCTGTATCAGTAATTATAAAAATAATACAGAGACTATGCAGAGGCCATAACTAAAAAAAAGAAAAAGAAACGTTTTAATCAAATGTGCCACCACTGACACTTGCCAATCAGTAATTAGCCTACAGATAAATGCCACAAACCATTATGATGTCTACTATTCTAACGTGCTTTATGAAACTTACACCAACCATTCAGAAGTGTGCTTGACCTTGACACAGGCTTTTCTAGTAAGT
Organism: Spinibarbus caldwelli; assembly: GCA_039654775.1. Classification (NCBI taxonomy): domain Eukaryota; kingdom Metazoa; phylum Chordata; class Actinopteri; order Cypriniformes; family Cyprinidae; genus Spinibarbus; species Spinibarbus caldwelli. The sequence continues at coordinate 13,038,349 of CM077250.1, read as the reverse complement.
CTGTAATGTAGCTAATGTAAGTCTGCGTAGCCTAAGTCTAGATGCTATATTAAACAAAGTTAATACTTATTAATATGTCATATATATATATATATATATATATATATATATATATATATAGTTTCTTGTTACATGGTTACAATTATAAACTGAATTCAATGTATATTATATATAATTATTATATTACTATATAAAATATTAAAGCCAGATTATAATCTGGAGCTGGCCAGTGTTATACTGACATCTACCAGCGTGTGCGCAGCTTCATACAAAAATAAAGGTTTACAGTAACGGATGCAGGTATTAATGCGGTAGGCTATTTGTAGTGATCCATGATAATTTGTGTGCTTCCTGCCACTCAAATACAGATGTGCCACACACTGACGTCATGTTTGAAAAACATATAATAGACTGGTAAATACGTTTAATGGACATTTATTTAAAAATCACTAAATTCAGCTTTTTATTTAGGATTTTTTTGTTACAATTGCACCTGCTCAACTCATCTGCCAGCCACAACTGGAAGCAACATGATCGTGACAACGTCAATGACACATGCCAATGAAAACCGGAAGTGTCACTGAGCATAGTGGCATGTGCCAATGGCATCTGTGCGTCGGATGTCATGTCACTTAATGTTAGAAGAGAGAGGTGACACAGACAACAGACACAGACAAGACGATGGCAGAAGAGTTTCAAAACGAAATGTAAAAGCGCCTGTTTTAAAAATATTTTGGATTTTGAAAAGCCTGTTGACCTGCCATTTATCTAAGGTGATATTGGAAGGTTTTTTTGACATTCGTATCTCATTTATTTGGTTCCCCAGTATTTGCTGATTTTTATTTTATTTAAACTGTGATTCCCCCCCCCCATTATTTTACATCAAAATGTATGCAGTCCTTGCCTCCAAACTTTCTTAATCGTTTTGCTAATAAACTTTCTACGATTTATAATTATTTGTTCCTCAGTCTTTACTGATTTTCGGTTTTGTATACCCATTTAAAATTTGTTAAATTTGTTTAAAAGTTATGTTATTTTATATTAGCCATATAGCATGGTATATTTTTATTCGTTTTGTTAATAAAAGTTGTAAGTTGTGTTTTGTTGTTGCTTGAATTGAATTGAATGCCGAATTGCCGCTAATTTAAAAGTGAAAGTAAAATGCGCTCGGTGCTTTTACAAGCTATTTAAAAGCAGAGGAAAGTGAGGGAGAGTGTGAAAACTCAAGCTGGGAAAATTTCCTCACCGTCACAACCCTAGTGCCCAATGACCAATCAGGATCAAATATTTCAGACAACCATGTAAATAAGAAGGAACCATGCTCTGGAGGGTATATACAAATGTGTGTATTTGTGTGTTACAGGTTTCAGGCTCTTAAATCACTGCACAGATAAAAGTGAAACACAATGTGAGAATTGTGTGGATGACACCTTTATTGAATACAACAGCAGTGAGCACAGATGCTATCCTTGTAAAGTCTGCGATTCCAATGGTAGGTCTTAACATCTGAACCTTGTTAGTTTTGACAGTTAAATTGTGATTTTCTGCAAATCAATTTTTTTTGTTATGCTATCTAATAAACATGAAATTTAACAAATTGGCAGAAAATAATCAACTCTTATTTAGAAAATATTAGCCAAAAAGTCTCTAATGCCAGAGATGGGGCTGTTTTCAAAGGGTAGTATTGGAGCCAAATGGAAGCATAGGCAAACTCATTTTAAAAAGTCTTTCTTCTGCTTTTTCTCCTTCCAATAGCAAACATGGACACGAAGGTGAGATGTTCACCGTTTTCCAACACTGTCTGCGGGTGCAAGGAGAATTATTATTGTGAAAAGGGTGACCTGTGCAAGGCCTGTTACCCCTGTGACACGTATGTAGTCAGCCAAAGGCCCTTTTCTCTCTGGAAAGAAAGACAGATTTCTGTGTGCTTAGAAAGTTAGAGTGGAAATTACTGTAAAAAGCTGTGTGCATGCACATGTTGCTCCCATTCAAACCAAATGCAATCTATGCCAAAGAAGACTCAGTTTGGGAAAAATACTGAAATGATCCTAACATAAGTTAATTTTATTTTTCCCTTCCTCTTTCAATAAGACAAATTAGAAAAGTAACAATAATGCTTGTGCTTAACATAACAATACATTGCAATATTAAATAATTGTAAACCTGGTACAGCTGGTCAAAATGCAATTATTTTATTTATTTTTTTTTCTTTATGGAGTGTTTCTGCTCATGTAACTTAAAAAGGGGTGTGCTAACAGTTCCTTTTTCAGCATTTTTATATTATCTTAGTATATATTGGTTTTCAATTTATTATTGTCTTCTCTCTGTTTGCCTATTGTTTACCCAACAGGTGTGAGAAACATGGAGTGAAACAACAATGCACAGAAACCAGCAACACTGTGTGCCATGCTGATGCCACAAGCACAGGCAAGTGCTGCTTTTTCACTGTACATGTTAAAATGTGTTCCAAGAGCAATTCTGTGTACACACAGTATAAGCAATAACTGAAAAAAGTCCTCTAAAGCTTATGCAGTATAAACACCAAGTACATTACAGATAATGGACTAATATGATTGCTTATTTCAGGGGCCATTGTAACTGTTTTGGTGTTGCTCATACCTTTGGCTGGTGTTGGTGTTGTGGTGTTTTGTCTATGGAGAAAACACAAGCTTTGTTTTAAGGATGAACAGAGCAAAGATGCGATGAACCATGAGGTAATTTCTCTTCTAAGTTTTCATCGCATCCTTGTGGTGTTACTGTGGAACTGCATGTTAATTTTTTTTTTTTATCTGCATTTTCAAAACTTTTGTGACTGATGAATATGCTTGTATTTCCCCATATAGGAAGGCCGTCACCTGAATGGTATGTTTGCTAGTGAAAACTATTTGATATGTTTGCATGTTTATTAAATACATCAAATATCAGTATCCTCCCTTGAAATGAAATTTGTTAAAAACATATTCAGTTCATTCATTAATTTCAATTACCAGTTCAATTAATGTAATATGTAATATTAGCTCCTCTTTACACAGCTATTTGTTGGTAAATAAACTACAACCTGAATTCCGGAAATGTTGGGACATTTTTTTAAATTTGAATAAAATGAAAACTAAAAGACTTTCAAATCACATGAGCCAATATTTTATTCACAATAGAACATAGAGAACACAACAAATGTTTAAACTGAGAAATTTTACACTTTTATCCACTAAATGAGCTAATTATAAATTTGATGCCCTGCTACAGGTCTCAAAAAAGTTGGCACAAGGGCAACAAAGGGCTGAAAAAGCAATAAATTTTGAAAAGATTCAGCTGGGAGAACATCTAGCAACTAATTAAGTTAATTGACATCAGGTCTGTAACATGATTAGCTATAAAAGGGATGTCTTAGAGAGGCAGAGTCTCTCAGAAGTAAAGATGGGCAGAGGCTCTCCAATCTGTGAAAGAGTGCGTAAAAAGATTGTGGAATACTTTAAAAACAAAGTTCCTCAACATCAAATTGCAAAGGCTTTGCAAATCTCATCATCTACAGTGCATAATATCATCAAAAGATTCAGAGAAACTGGAGAAATCTCTGTGCGTAAGGGACAAGGCCAAAGACCTTTGTTGGATGCTCTTGGTCTTCAGGCCCTCAGACGACACTGCATCACTCATTGGCATGATTCTGTCATTGACATTGGGCCCAGGAATACTTCCAGAAACCACTGTCGGTAAACACGATCCGCCGTGCCATCTGCAGATGCCAACTAAAGCTCTATCATGCAAAAAGGAAGCTATATGTGAACATGGTCCAGAAGCGCCCTCGTGTCCTGTGGGCCAAGGCTCATTTAAAATGGACTGTTTCAAAGTGGAAAACTGTTCTATGGTCGACGAGTCCAAATTTGACATTCTTGTTGGAAATTATGGACGCCGTGTCCTCCGGGCTAAAGAGGAGGGAGACCTTCTAGCGTGTTATCAGCGTTCAGTTCAAAAGCCAGCATCTCTGATGGTATGGGGGTGCATAAGTGCATATGGTATGGGCAGCTTGCATGTTTTGGAAGGCATATGAATGCTGAAAGGTATATAAAGGTTTTAGAGCAACATATGCTCCCCTCCAGACCACATCTATTTCAGGGAAGGCCTTGTGTATTTCAGCAGGACAATGCAAAACCACATACTGCAGCTATTACAACAGCATGGCTTCGTAGTAGAAGAGTCCGGTGCTGAATTGGCCTGCCTGCAGTCCAGATCTTTCACCTACAGAGAACATTTGGCGCATCATTAAACGAAAAATATGTCAGCAGCTGGAAACCTATATCAGGCAAGAATGGGACCAAATTCCAACACCAAAACTCCAGAAACTCATAACCTCGATGCCCAGACGTCTTCAAACTGTTTTGAAAAGAAGATGAGATGCTACACCATGGTAAACATGCCCCCGTCCCAACTATTTTGAGACCTGTAGCAGGCATCAAATTTGAAATGAGCTCATTTTGTGCATAAAATTGTAAAACTTCTCAGTTTAAACATTTATCTATGTTCTATTGTGAATAAAATATTGGCTCATGTGATTTTAAATTCTTTTAGTTTTCATTTTATTCAAATTTAAAAAACGTCCCAACATTTCCGGAATTCAGGTTGTATTTAAAATAACCATTAAAATAAATGCATGCCTTATTTGATCCCCTATAGATGGACTGTTTCTGGAGAAAATAAAGACATTAGATCACAGCTCAAATAATAGCAGGATAATAAGCTTAAATCAGTGCTGTCTTCTTTTTCTGTGTAGATTTAGACCTGAACCCTCACCTATCAGAAATTGCTGATGTTCTGGGCTGGAAAACAATGAAACGAGTTGCCCAGCGGAGTGGCATGAGTAAAACTGATATTGAGGAACATGAGCTTAATCACTTTAACGATGTGAAAGGACAGACCTTCGCACTTCTGCAAGCTTGGTCCCAGAGAAAAGGTTTACATGGAGCCTACCCAGCTCTCATCAAAACTCTTTGTGACATGAACGAAAGAAGAACAGCAGATGAGATCCAGAAAATTATTGCGAAAGAAGCAATAGTTCAGCCATAGACTGAATGAGAGTAGTGAACTTAAAATGCCCATTAAATTATAACTTTGTCTTTACATTAGATATTCATATTTAATATTATGAAAACAGTTTGAAAATACCAGTAGCAGAATTTGAATTTCTTTACTTGTCTAAATGATGTTGATCAGTAAAAACAAAAATTCTAGATATGAATTGTTTGCTATAGATTGGGTCATTGACAGCTGGCAGCATAATAATGAAAAATAGGTCATTTTAGACTGATCTGTAAACAAAGTCAAACAATTCAAGTCATTCAGTTTTATTTTGGTGTGAAATGTCCTTTTCTCTCAGTATACCTCCACCCTGAATTTTAGTAATTTAATATTATTTTTAATGATTTCTTTAATGAAATTAAACTGTTAGCGCTGGGTTACTTTAACTTGAAATGATGAAAGATAATGTTTCAAGTAATTTGCTGAGGATGTCTTCTGTACAAAATAAAATTGTACAAATGTGGCAAATTGTCATATTCAGAGCCACAATGGCCCAAACTCAACCAATTTCCTTCAAATTCTCCCAATTAGTCCAGCATAAGGGATAAGCATAAGGGCAAAATCATTTTGCAATATCACAAATGTAGTGTTTTTCAGCTTTCTGATAAGACTATCATAGATTTGTTCACTGCAAGCTGGCAAAATGATAACCAAAAATACAGTGCCCTCCACTAATATTGGCACCCTTGATAAATATGAGCAAAGGCGGCTGTGAAAATAAATATGCATTGTTTATCCTTTTGATCTTTTACTCAAAACAATTCACAAAATTCTAACCTATCATTGAAGTAAAACAATTGAAAGTGGGGAGAAAATCTCACGATGAAATAAATGTTTTTCTCCAATGAATGTTGGCCACAATTATTGGCACCCCTAGAAATTCTTATGAGTAAAATATCTCTGAAGTATATTCCCATTTATATTTACATTTTTTAGCACACCAGGGTGACTAGGATCATGAAATTGTCCAGCCATGGCTTCTGTTCCACAGGATTATAAATATGAGGAACACAAAGGCCAAATTCCCATAATCATCCATCATAAGGAGTAAAAACCTAAGAATATAGTTCTGATGTGCAGAACAAGATTGTTGAGCATCACAAAATAGAAAGTGGCTGTAAGAAAAGAGTTAAAGCATTGAAAATCCCCATTTCGACCATAAGGGTAATAATTAAGAGGTTCCAATCAACTAAAGATGTTAAAAATCTGCCTGGAAGAGGACGTGTGTCTACATTATCCTAATGCACAGTGAGGAGGAGAGTTTGAGTGGCTAAAGACTCTCCAAGGATCACAGCTGGAGAATTGTAGAGATTAGTTGAGTCTTGGGGTCAGAAACCTAAAAAAAAATATATCAAACATCCCCTACATCACCACGTTGTTCGGGAGGGTTTTAAGGAAAATTCTCCTCACTCATCCAAAAACAAACTCCAGCAAATTCAGTTGTCAGACACGACTGGAACTTCAAATGGCACTGGCTTCTATGGTCAGATGAAACTGAAAAAAGAGCTTTTTGGCAGCAAACTCACCAGATGAGTTTAATATAAACAGGGATAAAAAAAAAAAAAAAGTACCCCATGTCCACGGTTAAATATACTGCTGGATCTTTAATGTTGTGGGCCTGTTTTTCTGCTGGAGGTCCTGAACATCTTGTTCAGATGCATGTCATCAAGGATTCTATCAAATACCAACAGATAAAAAATTAAAACCTGACTGCCTCTGTTAGAAATCTTATAATGGGCCATGTTTAGATCTTCCACCAGGACAACAATCCAAAACAAACGCCAAAATAAACACAAAAATGGGTTGCTGAGCACAAAATGAATCTTTTACCATGGCTGTCGCTGTCCTCTGACCTGAATCCTACAGAAAATGAGTGGGGTGAACTGAAGAGAAGAAGTACTAACATGGAGCTGTGAATCTGAAGGATCTGGAGAGATTCTGTATGATGAAAATGGTTTCTGATCTCTTATCAGGTGTTCTCCAAATTCTTCAGGCATTATAGGAGAAAACTCAGAGCTGTTACCCTGGGAAAAGGACGTTGCAATAATTGGGTGCCAGTAATTGTGGCCAACATGAACTAGAGAAAGCATTTATTTCACAATGAGATTTTCCCCCCACTTTCAATTGTTTTACTTCAATGATAGGTTGGAATTTTGTGAATTTTTTGAATGAAAGATAAAAAGGATAAACAATGCAGGTTTATTTTCACAGCCACCTTTGGTCATATTTACCAAGGGTGCCAATATTAGTGGAGGGCACTGTAGGTCATTTTAGATGGATCTAAAAACAAAATAAATCAATAAGTGTCATTCAGTCTCATTTAAGTGTCAATTTTTTCTCTCTGTATATTTGTCTCTCCACCCTGACTTTATTTACTTGTAATTTAATATTATTTTCAATGATTTAAATGGTATCCTGTTCATCGTTTTCAGAATGAATTGTATCGTTGTTAACAATGCCATCTGGAAGTGCTGGGTCACTTCACTTGAAACGATAAAAGATGATGTTTCAAATAATTGCAGCCATGTTTGCTGAGGACATTTGCTGTACAAACTAAAATTATTTTGTAACAAATGTGGTCAAGCCTTTAAATGTCACAATGGCTCAAACTCAATTATTTTACTATTTTACAACTAGTGTTATTTCAGCTTTCTGATAAGCTAATATCGATGGTGTTTACACATACAGTAGATCTCATTAACCTTCTATCATATAATGAGAACAAAATTGAGATCTGTGTGCTGAAAAGTGTTGGCAAAATAAATAGTAGCCTAATTTTTTCAGTTCCATTCTCTGAATAGTTTGATTTCTCCACTACACAAATATTGCTGGTTTTGTTTTTAAATGCTTTTGACTTCTCCTTCCATGCACCTTGTTGACTGTGTGAAGCTGCACCAGAATAATTATACAACATAGCTATAATGATAACAATGCATGTCATAAATAGCTTCATCCTTAGTCATATATATTGCATATAATTACCCTGAAATGTTCAGTGAACATTGCGCATATTCATTTGCACGAAAACAAAACCTTGCAAAGAACAGAAACTTATATGAGAAGGATCCTGACCTCATGTGTTAAATGGCCTTGTTTTGGAGATAGCATTGTCAGTATAAATACATAAGAGAGCTCATACAATGTGCAGATCACTACTGCTGGAGAAACACATCTACCAAACCTGATCACTGCTGCTCATCGTGATGGAGTGAGTGCTTTTTTTTTTTACTTTTTTTTTTATTATTATTTATGAAAAAAATTCTAATAATGTGGATATTTTAAGAATCAATGATACCATAAAATATTGTCTTATTTTTTCATTTAAATCATTTTTATGCTGGTATTTCTAGACCTAATACTTTTATTTTTAAGATTACTTACCATCACTAGATTACTCACCATGACTCCTTTTCTTCTCTTTAATTGAGGATTTTTATTATCGTACAACATTCGAATCAATTTCTCAATGTCCTCTGATCCAAATGTTGTGTCAGCAGTGAATGTCCTTGTAAGGATCATTTATTTTTCTCTGTAACTCCAGTTCCCCACTGAAAAGCAACCTCAAGAGGCTGGAGTGCCACTTCACCTGGGATCTGGGGCAATATCGAAATGAGCTCCAGGGCTTGAGGAGGAACATGCAAGATGTGGAGAAGCAGGTGTCCATCAGACTGATCGACTATTATAACCTCCTGGGCTACATCCAACAGGCTCTCGGCTTCAACACAGAGGCACTGATGTACCTGCACAAAGCAGAAAGTGTGAAGCAGGAGCAGGGAACAGAAGAAGCTGGAGTCCGGCTGCAAGTTAACATGGCTAACCTGGCTTGGGTCTACTTCCTTATGGGAGAGATGGATAAGAGCAAAGGATACCTAGAAGAGGTGGAGAGGCTTCAGCGAATGCACCCTGCTCCACCTGGATGTGCTCTACACCCTGAAGTCAGTGGAGAAAAGGGCTGGACACTGGTGAAGTTCAACAAATCCAAGAAGCGGCAGGCAATTGATTGTTTTAAGATGGCTTTAAAAGCAGAACCAGAAAGGAAGGAATGGCACAAAGGTCTTGCCATAGCCATGAGCAGGGCATATATAAAGTCTGAATTCACTCAACAGCTGGAGGCTGAAATACTACAGCAGGTGAAAACGGCAGCAGAGATGGACCCAAATGATTTGTTCCTTCAATCCCTTTATATACTAAAAAAGTTTGAGGTGCAAGCAGAAAAAAATGATAAGGAGGTACAAAATTTAGTAGAGAGATCCATTAATACAGGAAACTTGGAGGGTTTGGGTTATATTCTTGAATATTTTAAGAAAATATCCATTGAGAGAGCGATTCAAGAGGGACAAAGGGTTCAGGAAAAGTTTCCCACTTCCCCTAAAGTTTTGAGAAACCTGTCAAATTTATACAAATGGAAAGTGTTCTCTATGAAGGAAAACAGCCAGGAAAGGAAGATCTTGTCTAAGACATGCATAAAGCTGTTTGAGAAGGTTGTCAAACATTACCCAGACTGTCTCAGAGGATGGTTAGCCCTTGCATCACTGCACCGTTATGCGCACAACACTCAGAGAGCCAATGAGATTTACCAGCAGCTGCTGTCAGAGAAAGATGATCTCCCTCCTCATACACGACAGTTTTTGTACTATAGTTATGCGTGCCATCTACATCAGAGTAGACAGTCCAGAGACAAATCAATCAACTTTCTCATGAAAGCAGCAGAAATCCAAAACATTTCAGAGGACAAACAGAAAAGCATAATGATTCTTGAACAAACAGTGAAGCATGGCATAAACCCTCGCTGTGAGGAGATTTCGCAATTTCTAAGAGTTCTTAATGCTGAGTAAATATTCTCTTTATTTCACTTATTCACGCAAAGTGAATAAATAAGTGTGAAGGTGCGGTCATGTTTACCACTGTTTGGTGAATTTTCTTGTGTTTCACCAGGAAAACATGCATTTGAAGAAATTTGCTGTAGGTTTAAGTTGGTCATTTTGTGGCTTTACATTTCTCATAGCAATTGCAATGACATATTATCAGACAATGTCCCGTTTCACTTTTACTATTTAAGACATTTAACCTAACACAATGTGAAGTATTTTTTATAAATAGTTTTCCTGTATGTTTAATTGCAAGAATAACTGTATCAGCTGATAAGGAGTCATCTCTATCCAATGACATGACACACTTTGAAAATGTAGAAATTTTCCATCCCATGATCTGTAATAAAATCACTTGTTGTACGGAACTCAATAAATCTGTTTATTGCTTGTGACTTCATTTCCTGTTTCTGTTGATATGGAAAATATTTGACTGACTTTAAATACACAATGAATCTGATGAATAGAGAGAGATCTAGCAGCAAAATCAGCTGGATACAACAAAAATGTTTAAAAGAGTTTGACTTTGTAAATAGTAGCTCATATTGAGAGTGGAGCTGAATATAAATGTTTGGTAACACTTTATAAGGTTGCATTTTTTAACATAGGTAACTACATTAGTTAACATTAACAATAATACTTTTAAAGCATTCACTTATCAAAGTTAGTTAATATCAACATTTCTTAAAACATTATTAAAATCAAACACTGCGTGTTAATATTTAATGGAACTGAGCTAACATGAACTAAAATTGACAGTTGTATTTTTACTGTAAACTAACGTTAACAAAGATGAATAAATATGTATTATATATAGTGCATTGTTACAAGTATTACAATTTTTTAAATATAATATGGTAAATATGCAAATCACTTCAACCTTTTGATTGGCCAGCCAGAACAGCAAGACAGTTGGTCTTGCCCACATAATATTATCAATATCACTTTGGGCCAGAGTACAAAGTACAGTGAATCATGTTGTGCTGAAAAACTTGACCCTAGGAGTTTATGCTTGAGGAAGAAGGCAGGCTTTAAACTTTATCACTGTCATTAGGTAAAATGCACTTTATTGAAGAAACAAAACCTAAGCCAGAATAGAAATTTCCAAGAGAAGAATCCTGAGCTGACGTGTTTAATGACTTTGTTCAGGTAGATAAGCAAGTGGTTTTATGAGTTTGATCATTATAAATACAACATGATCTCTCAGAGACTCACATAAAGAAAAAATCAACACTTAGAAGAAACATCTCTCAAACCGGACCACCATTGACCATTATTATGGAGTAAGTTGTTTACCATTCAGAAATGCAAAAATGCATGATGGATTTTTATATGGGATTGTGTAAAAATGTTGTAGTCTATTAAAAATACTGATGATCTGTTCAATGCCTGCTAGATATTCTATATTTTTATGTAAACAAAAACACAGCATCCTTTTTTTTCTAAATGATTCTGTAACTCCAGCCTGGAACAACACCTTCAGAAGCTGGAGTGCCACTTCACCTGGGATCTGGGAAGCAGTAAAAATTACTGAGTAACTTGAAAGATGTGAACCAGGAAAGATGCACTTGGCTGATTCACTATTATAACCTCCTGGGCTACATCCAACAGGCTCTTGGCTCCAACACAGAGGCAGTGATGTACCTGCGCAAAGCAGAAAGTGTGAAGCAGGAGCAGGGAACAGAAGAAGCTGGAGTCCGGCTGCAAGTTGACAAGGCTAACCTGGCTTGGGTCTACTTCCTTATGGGAGAGATGGATACCTATGGAAAAGAATACCTAGAAGAGGTGAAGAGGCTTCAGCGAACACATCCTGCTCCACCTGAATGTGCTCTACACCCTGAAGTCAGTGGAGAAAAGGGCTGGATGCTGGTGAAGTTCAACAAGTCCAAGAAGCGGCAGGCAATTTAAAAGCAGAACCTACAAGGAAGGAATGGCACAAAGGTCTTGCCATAGCCATGAGCAAGACATATGCAATTTATAATTGCTCTCCACAGCTTAAGGCAGAGATTCTAAAGCAGCTGAAAATTGAACATGAGAACGAACCAAACAATTTGTTTTTTCATGCTCTTTATTTAGAAGAACAGTCTGAGGTGCATCAAGAAGACAATGAGAGACAGATGCAAGATTTACTAGAGAAAACTCTTGAAACTGGAGAACTGGAGTGTTTGGGTACTATTTTCAGGTATTTTAGAACCATTTCTGTAGATAAAGCTATTGATGCAGCAGAGAGAGCTCAAAAAAAGTTCCCCTCCTCAAATAGAGTGTAGAAATATCTGGCAATTTGCAAAAAATGGGAGGTTTTCAATATGGAAGACAACATGGAAAGGAGGACATTGGCTAGCGAATCCATTGAGCTGTTTGAGGAGGTTGTCAGACATAATCCTGACTCACTCAGAGAAAAGGTAGCCCTTGCATCAATGCACAAGTACGCAGGCAACAGTGAGAGAGCAGATGAGATTTACCAGCAGCTCCTGTTACAGATAGATGATTTCCCTCCCCATAGCCAACAGTATATTTACTATAGTTATGCCTGCTATCTATACAACTGCAGACGGTTAGAAGAGTCAATCAACCTTCACAATGAAAATCCCAGATAATACGGTTGACAAACAGAAGAGCATTAAGATTCTTAAAAAAACTGGGATGAATGGCAAAAATCCTCGCTGTGAGGAAATTTGGAATTTTCTGGAAAGAATTAATATTGACGATTAAAATGTACTTTAATGCAACAACCCTCGAAAATCACTACGGATGATGTTCTCTGTTTTACCTGATGGACAAACTATAATGGAGAAACTGAACAGAAAATTAGAACTGGTTGAACTTGTTTTAAAAATATGTATTTAATATTTCTCTCTTTTTACCACTGTGGAGGTCTTTACCTGTTTACTGGCATTGTGTTCTATTTTAAAAGAATGTCAATGTAAGAACATTTAAAAAATAAATAAATATAAATAGTTTTTCTCTGTATAATTAATTTCCAGAATGACAAGTGGACATTTCTTAAGGACATAAACTCTGCAGTAATTTTCCATCCCATAAAAAATCACTTGTTGAATGGAACTTAAGAAAAATTACATAATAATTCTTTATTGTTTATAATGACTTCATCTCCTATTTCTGAACGGCAAATTGATTTTGAATACACACTGAATCTGAAATTGCCTGATGCAGATATCCCACAGCAAAAACAGGTGGAACCAACAAAATACTTTTTAAAGGCAGATTGACTTTGTAAACACTAGCACAAATATTCATTATAATATGGTGAATATGCAAATCTCCTCAACCGTCTGAACATCCAATCAGGAATACAGTCGGACACAAGTCCAAGAATCGCCAGGCAATTTATTATTTTAAGATGGCTTTAAAAGCAGAACAAGAAAGGAAGGAATGGCACAAAGGTCTTGCCAAAGCAATGAGCAAGGGTTACAGAAAATCTGAATTCACTCCAGAGCTGAATGCTGAAATTCTAGAGCAGTTGAAAAAAGCAATAGAGATAGACCCAAATGATTTGTTCCTTCAGTCCCTTTATATACTGAAAAAGTCTGAGGTGCAAGCAAAAAAACAATGATGAAGAAATACAAATTTTACTAGAGAGAACCATTGAAATCAAAAACTTGGAGGCATTGGCAGGTATTTTTCAGTATTACAGAAAAGATTCCACAAAGAGAGGTTTTCAAGAAGGAGAAAGGGTTCGAGAGAATTTTCACACCTCCACGAAAGTTCTTAGAATCGTAGCTAATTTATACAAATGGAAGGTTTTCTTGATGAAAGATGACACTGAGGAAAGGGAGACTTTGGCTAGGAAATCCATTGAGCTGTTTGAGGCGATTGTCAGACATTATCCTGATCGTCTCAAAGTAAATTTGGCCCTTCCATCACTGCACTGTTATGCACACAACACTGAGAAAGCAGAGATGTACAAGCAGCTCCTGTCAAAGAAAGATTATCTCTCTCTTAATGGACAACAGCACTTATATTATAGTTATGCCTGCCATCTACATTATTCTAGATAGTCCAGAGATTCAGTCTTACATGAAAGCAGCAGAAATCCCAGAAATGACAGATTGTAAACGAAAGAGTATAAAAATACTTTCAAATTCAGCATTTTCTTGAAGGAATGGAGACTTAAAATGTACTCTAATGCTACAGACAAGTTATAAACACTGTCCCAACATCATACAATAACCCTTTAAAAAAATAATTATGGAGGATGTTCTCTTTACATTTCACTCTATGCAGGAAACGTAATGGTGGTGAAGAAAAAAAGAGACATAAAAATGGGACAATTATTCCCAATCACAAATTATAATTCCCAATCGCTAGTCTATATTAGAATTCAATGTTATGTTTTGTTGTATGGTTGTAACTTCCAGCACCAGTTCCATTGATGTTTTAAAACAAATCAACAACAGAAAATAACTTCTTGGAGCTGGATCATGTGCTTATTGCATTTTATTATAACTACTGTTCACATATGAATAGAAAACACTTTTATAACTGCTTTGCTTTGAGATCTTCATTTCTGAAATGTGGATATACAGATGTGTTGCTTTCATGTGCTGCTGTTTCAAATAGAATAAACATTTATTATAAAACACAGATTCATTAAATTTATTTCTCATTTCTAATTGATCAGACCTGCCTGCATTTGTTGATATTGAAACTTTGTGTTTTCTGTTTGCAATAATATGCAAATTAAAAATCTTTTCTCACAGATGAGTGATTTTCAAACATTAGAATTGTGTTTTCTTTTCACATTTTCCAAAGAACTTGCCAATGGAGAGACTGAAGATACATTGTGACAAACTGAAAATGATCTATTGTAACAGTGTTCCAGCACAAAACATGGCCACATACAAATAAATGTGTATTGTTCAGAGTCACAAGGTATTTGATGTACTTTCTAAAAGTTTAAATCAAGAGATTACATGTCATTTGTTTCTCTTTTTGTCAAATACCTATAATTCTTTTCTAAGGGAGAATACTGTCCATGACCTTTATATGAAATATCTGATACTGTTTACATATAGCATCTCATATTATTCTTGTTTCCCTGACATTTAGCCATTTTTTCCATCCATAAAGTCTATTCACCAAGGCATTCTCTGAATGGCTCGCACAGAATATCCAAGTACAAAGAAAGCTTTGTAGATTGATGCATAATTAGAAAAAATCCATTGCATTTTGCCATATTTAAAAACGTACAATTGAAAACATTTAACATAAAAATGTCCATTTATGACATTAAAAAAGATGGCATTTGATCAGTTTTTAGGACAGTGAGGTTAACAGTGGTGTATGTAGCCGTATACACTTCTTCTCAAAAGTTTGGGGTCAAGATTTTTTTTTTTTTTTTTTTTTTCCGAAGGAAATTAAAACTATTATTCAGCAAATTATTCCATCACAAGAATAAATTACATTTTACAATATATTAAAATAAAAATTCAAATGTAATATGTCAATATTTGTAATAATATTGCTTTTTTTATTGTATTTTGATCAAATAAATGCAGCCTTGATGAGCGTTAGAGACTTTTTTTTTTAAATCAATAAAATCTTAAAGACCCCAAACTTATGAATGGTAGTGCACATTATAAAAACACTGAGCTGTGAATGAAGCAGTGTACGTGTAACTATTGGGAAAGCACATCTGTTCATTTCTCTGACTAGCCAATCAGATATCAGCTGAGAGAGACACATTAAAATAACAAATAAGTATCAAATACAAAACAAGTTTCCTTTGTAGCAAACACATTAAAATATTTAGAGCATTTGACTAGAAACTCACTAGCACTTTAAATTCAAGAAATTTTAAATTTCACCTTTAATTTGCCAAATGCTTTTAACCAATTGGAACATAAATCCTGTATTTGAGCAGTAGAGTATTGTGTTCTTTTGGTTAGTTCTGTGTTCATTAATGCTATAAAAGAGCTTGTATTTGTGGCAATCAATCTGACTGATGAGAGCTTCAGATCAGGAACACATAAAAAACATTTCTAACTCCGGAGGGGCACTTTCATGTTTCTTGACATCAATATTGCAGTATTTTTCTGCTGTTTTAGAAATCTCCTGTATACCTGGTTGTGAGTCAGTTTAAGCAAAAGCTCCCTCTAGTGCAGCGTATGATAACTCTCACAGCAGCCAGAATCACAGCACTGCAGATCAGAGCGACTCCACTGAGGAAGAATGTAGCTGTGTAGGAGTCTGTCTGATCCACTAGCCAACCTAAGAGAGAGATTTCATAAAACACTCATTTAGTTAAATAGTTTGTTTAATTTAATTTACATATCATTCAGTTAAATAGAGAGTGGAAAATTTGCTGACCTCCAATAGGTGGGCTGATGAGGTAGGGGATGGCGTGAAGAAAGTAAACAACTCCCAGAGCTGAGGTCAGGTGGGTGGAGCTGACGGTGTCAGAGGTCACCACAGGAATAAGTGCCACGTAAGCTCCATCAAAGTAGCCATAGATGAGAGAAAAGGGGACGAGCAGGAAAAAACCATTCAGCAGAGGCAGAAAGAGACAACTCAGCCCTTCTGACCCCACAGCCAGCATGTAACTCACCACCCTATATGGCCTCAAACACCTGAACACAACGCACATAGATACAGATCAAACCACAGAGTGAAAGATAGGAATTGCAGTCTTATTGAATAAGTAGTGCAGGAATCTCTACTGTTTCGAGTGAGAATTTTATCTCAGTAGCCATTTATGAGCATTATTAATAGCACACCTTTTAGTCAAGCTTTTAAAAACTCATAGTGTGGACTAAAGTCTCATGCTGTCCCAGACACCAATATTTTAATGATTCGGAACATATGAATTACTGTGTGGCCAGGTAAGATTTCAGTATGGAGATAACAGAGCGCACTGTGAGTGTGTATTAGTACTGCTTGTTGTTTGCTTTTTGCTTTTGCTGATCGAGCGTTTGGACCCAGAAAAGGTGACATGTGACATAAGACTTAACAAACGGATAGGGTTGATTCCCAATCGTACTGAATGTATAGATGTCATCTACATTAGGAGACATGAATATGAATTTGAAAACAGATTACAATATCACATGCCTATGCCTTATGCCTACCTCCACAGGTTTTATAAAGTTAACAGGCGTCTAGTGTAGATGTAGCTCTTAAAGGGATAGTTCACCCAAAAATGAAAATTCTGTCATTAATTACTGACCATCACCATCACCATGTTGTTCCAAACCTGAAAGACCTTTGTTCATCTTCAGAAGACAAATTAAGATATTTTCATTATTTTTGATTTCTTTGTACACAAAAAGTACTCTCATAGCTTCTTAAAATTACGGTTGAACCACTGATGTCACATGGACTATTTTAACGATGTCCTTACTACGTTTCTGGGCCTGGGAACATTTCAGTTGCATTGCTGTCTATGCAGGGCCAGAATGCTCTCAGATTTTTATCAAAAATCACTTAATTTATGACGATGTTCTTACAGTTTGGAACAACATGAGGGTGAGTAATTAATTTAATTAAAAAAAAAAAAATCACAACAAACTCTTACTTTCTATCTGCAATCCATCCAAAAGTGATAGTACCGACAATCCCTGACACTCCAAGTATGGACATGAGTAATGCTGCCTGTTGAGGGCTGACGCCTGCACTCAGGGAATATGGCACAAGATAAACAAATGGCACACTGCAACCATATGCAAGGAACAGGAAGGACACCAACAGCAATAAGAAGTCTGGTATCAACAGGAAGGAATATTCTCTCAATACTGTTTTCCTTATGATAGCCCATACGTTGTCCCTGGACTCCTTTAGTAATTTTGTGTTTGCCACTTTTGACTGTGCCAAAGTATTGTGGTTAGTGTTTGATTCTGGGATAGTTTTATCCTTCTGGTTGTTGGGCAAACAGTCCAAAGGCAGGTCACCTGATTGTACTAAAGCTGGGACTGAGATGTCTGTATCTGAGCACTTTGGCTTTGATTCTTTGTCCCATTCATCTGTGCTTCTGGTCACAGTCTCTGAGTCCTCCAAGTCTTCCTGTCTAAGGTTTATTTCCACATTGGAGAGTGTTTGCTTTGCATTAGAAGGCTTTGACTCCATCCGTTCTTTTCCATCGCTCTGCATATTCTCAGCATGTTCATTTTCCCCTCTCTTTTCCATATCCATATGTTTTACCTCCACCGATCTCTGTTCCAGTGCACTCACTTCCATATTGTGCCCTGCATCAGCAAGTTTGACATTTAGGAAGTCAACCTTTTTGCCACCCTCCAAGTCCATCTCTTTCTGTCTCCCGCTTTGTCCTTCCAAAGGCCTCATGAGGGCTCCACAGACACACAGGTGGGACACCAAACCCCCCAGAATGAGCAGCGCACCCCTCCAGGAGAAGAACTCAATGAGGAGTTGGACAGTGGGTGCTAGTATGAAGGTTCCGATGCCGCTGCCCGACATGGCGACCCCATAAGCCAGCGCTTTTCTCTCGCTGAAGTAAGAACCCACCATGGCAATTGCAGGAGTGTAGCTGAGAGCAAATCCCACACCTGTGCAGAGAATCGGGAAGGTCAGTATACAAGACTATGGATATGCCTGCCAAGTTTGTTACAAATTGATATAATAATTGCAGAGCAAGGTGACTACAATAGCTTCCCTAAATTATGATTATCAGTGCAGTTGAAATAAAAGCTTGTATGCTGGTGTATGTATGCAAATCTGAATCAAACCTGTAAGAACACCCAATGTGAGATACAGGAACTCCACGCTGGTGGCCAGTGAGCTGAGCAGCAGGCCAGCAGAGGAAAGAAGCCCACCAATCATGATAGCTATACGAGAAGAGAGGCGGTTCCCTATATAACTACCCAATGGAGCTATAGAGAGAGAATGAGAAAAATAATGGAGAGAAAGTGGTGGATAGCATGATAAATATTGAATATTAACTGATAAATATACAATATCAACCTATACCAATAAATAAAAGAATATTATATTATTATAATATTACACTGTTCTCTAAAACCATTCATTCTAAAAAAAAAAAAAAAAAAAAAAAATCAGCCTAAAAAATGTGCTTCATGTGGTAACAAGACATCTATTAATTTACACTGGAAAAGCTAGTGTCAGATTACCAGTCTTAGATCAGGTGGAAATAGCTCCGGTGACATCTGCATATTAACCTCTACAGTGCTTTTAAGAGTATGTTTATCTTTATGATATATTTATTAATGATGTGCATGTAATCTCAGACATTTGACAAATACTATGATATCTAACTGCTTAAACTAAGTAAAAGAATGGTGAAAAACAGATGCCAGAAGATATAACCAAGGCCCTCACATAAACATGAAAATGTGTTTCTGTGAACATTCTTTCTCACCAGCAGCAAGATAAATCTGGTTTAGAGTGAACTATGCACTGTAAACCTGTCAACAGAGACTTTTTCTTGAAAACAAAGTTCTCCTAAAATCAATATAGTTTTATACAGTTTGAGCTGCCACCTTTGAGTCAGAGAGTTTTTCTATAGCGAGAACACTGGGGGATTTTTTTTTTTTTTTATTCTGGCATGAGTCTTACCACACAACATTGTGGTGCAGTCCAGCAGAGAGTGTATCCATGCAGTTGCAGAATAATCTCTGGAAAAGTATGACTGGAATTCCACAAAAAAGATGGAAACACACCTACAACCAGCATGAGAAAGTGCAGATTTGAGAAAGCAATATGATAAAGGTCTTCTGGTGCTTAGAGCAACATTCATTTTATTCCTTTTAAGCACAACATCTAAAACTGGGTATTTTTCCTGGGGTAGTAGTTCTGCTTATTTAATGATTTAATATTAGAATACATGAGTAATTCAGTCTTGGCTAGGGGCTCAGAATTTAAAAACATAAGAGAACATAATCTTGATTTGAGTTTAATTGCCTTTTCTGCAGCTTTTAGTTTAATTTAGGCTTACATTAAACTTGCAAATATGAAGTGACATGAGGGTATCACCTTAATTCCTGGTAAGGAAAAAAAAAAAATCCTGGGTGAGTCATAAACTAACCTAGTGACTGCACGTGTGCAAACAGTGGTGAGGAAACATCCGGCCACGATCATCCAGCCCCATCCACCATCAGGAGCGGCCGCTGAGTGTGGGGTTTTTTCACTCATCTCTAGACTTCTGCTGGACAAGATGCTTCCTCTCTTCATCCTCTCCCTCACTCTCTCACTCCTTTCAGTCTCTTGTATCCCCTTCTGTCCAGTTTCAGCTGGTTTTGCTCTCTCTGGCTCTGCTTGGGAAGAATTTATTTGCTGTTTTTCTCCTGCTTTCATCTATAAGGAGCTTCTAAATGCCATCAAGTTAAAATCTGCAGGAGAAACAGAACTGTTTTTTTCTTTTAACTTTAGCCTTCTAAAAATGTAAGTCCAATCTACATCAGTCTGTGTGAAAAAATCTATTTTTAAATGACACTGGTGCTTTTGATTAAATACGAAAATGTATAACTTATATCTCTGAGATAAAAGGGATAGTTCAGCCAGAAAATTAACATTCTTGTCATCATTTGCTCACCCTCATGAACGTGTGAATGCTATGGTTAGTGAGTAAGAGCAAAATAAAGAAATTAGAGCCTGTCTGAGTCTGCCACATAAACACTCCATGATACAGAGTGTGACCAAGTTACTACACACACACACTAGTCTGGTCCAAAGGGAGGCAAGGAACACAGTGTGTCTTCATTAATTCCAAGAGAGAGGGCCAAAAACTACTTCATGGGGCAAAAGCAGTTACTTTATTGCAAAAATGATCAGACATGGAACAAAGACATGGGAAAAAACAACTTTGTGGTGGGCTTGATTGGTATAGACTCACCTCAATCTATGTCCGTTAAACCAGTCAGAATTTATGCAATGACTTTCAGTCTTCAAATTAAAGACTCAACAGACCGCCTCACTGAGGGTACATCTTCTGAAACTTGAAAAAATGAGAGATAGTCATTAAAAAAAAAAAAAAAAAAAAAAAACATCTTACAAACCCAAACATTTGAAACAAGCTGCTGTTCAAATGTTTGGGTCAGTAAGATGTTTTTTTAATGTATTTTTTAAGCAATTAATGCTTTTATTCGGCATTAAATTGATCAAAAGTGACAGTAAGGACATTACAATGTTACAAAAGACTTCTATTTCAAATAAATGTGGTTCTTTTTAACTTTCTATTCACCAAAAAAATTCTGAAAAAATGTATGTGTCCACAAAAATAAGCAGCACAACTGTTATCAACAGTGATAATAACAAGACATACTGATATATATCAATAACCAAAGGAATGTACTATGCATAGCATATCCTGTAAGTGATAAACACTTCATAAACATAGAGCCAAAAACAAACATGGAGTATTGAATACTTGCAACCAGCTGAATAGTTGAATAATCATTGAATAGTTGTAACCAGGAGAGGTCAGAAGAGTGAATGTAAAATCATCTTTTTGGATCAATGCAGGTACAAGCATAAAAAGTTCTGGCTTTAAAAACATTAGCTAGACAAATAATTATGAATTAGCAGATGAGAAGAGTCATAACAGATGTGTACAATCCCTTGGGGAGTTTTCTGAACAACACACAAACAAACAACAACAACAAAAAAAAAATACATGACTGAAAGTTTGAAGAGGTCAAAGAGAATCAAACTTACTCTGAAACATACTTCCCAGTGTACAGAATCTAGAGCAGTCGAGGAACAAAAACAACCGCTGCTCTCCTCCAAAGTGTGGTGGTACACACTGGCGCACATGGCTCTGCATCACTGCGCGGCGTGCGCGCTTGGACAGATCAACAGGGCGGAAAACAACCAGCCAACGGGTGGAAGTACAGGGGACCTCTTACTTGCTTTCAAATCAGCGCTCTAAACTACCGTTAACTGCAGTCCTGGGTCGGATATTTGCCATGTTTTCCCTCTCACCCCACCCTGTGTGCATATTATACAATGACTTAAAGGGGGGTCGACTATTTTAATAGAATTTCAATAGGACGTTTTCAGGACACAATCTGTGGAGGTCCGTCTCCAGCAACCCAAGCTCTCTTTTGGTCAAACTCAGTAGCCTACAGTTAGCTGTCAACTTAAAAATCATTTTATATCTACACTAAAGTTCCTTAAGGCATATTTAAAATGTAAAACCTATCTAAATCAGTAATAGTTTTAGTTTTGTCCGATGATGACCCTAAAAAGTACTACTGTACTCCTCAGCGAAAGTAATGTAGCCTATGTCCGCGACTGTTTATTGTCGGTGAAAATACAAGCCCAAAATGTCTTGTAAACTTACTTTTGTGATTGTTACTTTTGTGAAAATTCAAAACCGAGACATATTGATACGTAAAATGAATATGTACTTTTAAGACCCTGCCCCCACCGTTTGTTTTGAGTTCTTAGGGTTCAAGCTAAAGCTTTATTAAGGGGGCCAGTCAGGAGATAACAGGAGAACAGAGATTTGCCCCATGCATATTACCCTTGAGGGCAAGGTGAGCCACTCATTTGCTTTTGAAAAGCCTTTACCTGGTAAGTTTTTTAGAAGTTGAATGGTTTAATTGTCCCTGACATTTTTGTCCTCGTTCCCTTTCTCATGTTCAGCTTAGTTTAGTAAGTAACTCTACATTTGCATTATCAACGTAAGACAAAATTGTACAAAATAAAAAGAAACGATGTTTTAAGATTTGCACAAACTTGTGTACTTCATTATTAAGTGTAAGAATTTTAAAATGGTTAAATGATTTTTTTTTTTAAACTTTATTATTCTTAAAATGTCCTTTCTTGAGTCTATGCATAATAGCATCCAATTAAACCCAGTGAATCACACAGACATCAAATCTCTCATATTTTCTTAACAAAGCCACAAATTTCAACAGTGGCTTTAATGACATCTGAGAGGTGAAAAACAAAGGCAGGAATATTTACATGTTTGTACAATTGAACATAACAGCACAAAGTATCCATTAAAGAAGCATCAAACAAGCAACTCAAAGTATAATCTGTTTTAAAATGTCAGTAGGAATTAAAAGAAAACCCCCAGATACAGAAAAAGAACAATAATGTGTCAAAAGCCCCTTTTCACTCTTTATAACAGTGTTACTGACAAAAGTGGCAAACAGGACACGAGCAGCTATTTTCTAACTCCCTCAACCAAGCTGCTTTTAGCAAACAACATTCAGCGCAACTGACTTTACTGCATAGCAAGAGGAGTGAAAGGTCACCTTTCAGAGGAAGAGAACCATATACATTAAAATGATCTCTAAGGATTTGTATTAGTACAACCGTCTATGATATAGACTAATACAGCTTCTCAACGTCTGTGCGTTGTTTCTTTACTAAACAAAACTGCTGTAACTGGCAGCTGGTTTTGCTGCTTACTGGTATGACAACAAAAGTTACTTCAAACCTTACCATTGTTTGCAAAACATGACGCTGTATTTTGTGCATTCAAGTATACTGCACAATGAATGACAGCTTTAAGTATAGCATAGAATTGTGCAGTGCAATTACACAGGCTTGAACACTTGAAAGCATGCTCATACTTGCATCTTACTAAGATTGTGTGGCAAGAACAATTTGTCAATACCATAAATGTACAATCTTCATCAATGTTAATCATCCATGCAGCATTCAGCTTCATATTGTTTGGTATACAAACAAAAAGAGCATCCTAATCTAGAACGAGGGGTTTAAAACCCAGATAATTTTCATAAAAAAAAAATAAAATGAATAAAATAAAAAACTAATGACAAAAAACAAAATAATAATAACAAAATTAAACTCAAATCACATAATGACCATCAATTTTTGTACCCAAAATATGCTGTTAAATAATTTAATGCAAAATATACAAGGCCAACCAAAGCCATAATTATATATTATAAAGGTATACAACATTTTTAATCACACAATTTTTTTAATTGTTTGATTTTAAGAAAAAAAAAAGAGAAGAAAATATAAAAACAAAAACAAAATGTTTGTTTTGTTTTTTTCTGGAAAAAGAAAAATATTGTGGTTGACATGTGAGGTCCCCAAAATCTAATTCAGATTTGAAATAAAAAAAGTTAACAAAAGTTAAAATAAAATAAAATAAAAACACACCCTAAAAACAGCCACAGAGGTTAAAAGAACAGATCAATCACATAGAAGGCAAGAAAGACAGCAAGGAGAATTGAACAACAGAGTTAACTAGTAAGGGACTGGTGTTTATATTTTTAATGACATATGATATTGGACTTAGAAGGATCTTAGAAACACTCTAATGCTAGGCAACTTTTAGGAGAAGTAATGTGGTACATGGCCTGGCAAAGCAGGAATGCTGGCATTTTGCAGGCTGTCTGGTTTGACTCCTCCCAGCCTCACTTTGGCACTACAATGGAAACACAATGGCTGAGTCTTAGAACTGTCTAAACATGTTTGATATTTGAATACTGAGGAATGGGGGGTTAAGAGTAACTGCTGTCATAATGACTTAATCTTTCTGTTTTGTCATCACACGGCTACTTCGAGGACTCTAGTACCATTCTAGATAAGAGGAAGGCAACCAAAAAGGAGGTATTTGCATATAACTGTGTGCATCCAGAAAAAGATGACAGATGTAGCTTTGGTTTAAATAGGAAAAAGAATGGGAAAAGGCAGGATGAAAAAAAGAGGTAAAAAAAAATGGGATGTTAGGGGGAGCTTTCGATCTGAAGTTCCTGTCTAATTTGCCACTTGGTCCCACATAATTCCCTTTCAAAAATAAAAGTGACACCCTGAGCTTTCTGTGTATCCTTTTAAGTGAAGGCTTCATGTGAATCAGCGTAAATATATCTTTAAAAAGTTAAACTATTCTGATATAATTCCAAGAGTGAACTTATTCCGGTTTAAAATTACTTTCATGCATAAACGCATGGAGAACTCTTAACTGTAGTGAAAAGGAAAAGCGAAAGGAGAGGCAACTGGAAAAAGGTTGCTCTATGCTGTAATAGAGACCAGTGTCTTTTCTTTACTACGAGGATCCCTGTCAGTCGGCACACATTTAACATAGCACCTGAGGCTTAAAAATGAACTAGAATTGTGTGTCAAACATCATTTTGGGTCTGAACAGCAGTTTAATGCAAAAAACTCTAAAAGGTCCATCATTTAACCAGGCCTAAAAACAGAAACCAGTTAACGGTGAATACGCTCTCACCTGGTGGGCATGACGAGAATAGCAAAACTTTAACAGAGCAGGTTTTGGCCATCAATAAACTCTCCCTGTTCAATACACAATGATCTTTACAAACATTGCAAAATGAATAACAACAACAAAAACAACCAGAAAAAAAAAAATTAGCAATAAGGTTACGTTACAGTCGACAATCTGAGGGAGACTAAGTTACTCATAAAAATATCATTTAGACTCTTATTTTAAGGGTTATTTAGAAGTTAATTACTATAATGGCTTCTTTTAAATTTCCCAGTGTTCCCAGTATTCCAGTTTTCCTGTTGGAGCTTCAGTGTGGAAGTCTTAAAGCAGCTTCTGGATCAGAGATGATGGTTTCTTTCCTTTATGCATCATCAGACGACTTCAGCAGTTCTAGAAAAGCACCGACAGCTCCAAAGTATCCCTGAAACACACATACACACATATAAGTGTACATATAAACATACATGTTTTCATTAAACTACCACTATATAAGATAAATTATTCTGAGAATCTTCACTGTTATACACTACTTCAAAAGTTTGGGTCCAGTATTTTTTTTATTCAACAATAATAATAATAATAATAATAATAATAATAATAATAATAATAATGAAAAATATTTCTAAATCGACATATTAGAATGATACTGGGAACTGGAGTAATGACTCCTGAAAATTCAGCTTTCCCATCACACAAATAAATTACATTTTAAAATACATTAAAATAGAAAAGTTAAATAAATGCAACCTGGGTGAGCATAAGAGACTTTGTGGGACGTTTTTAATGAAAAACATGAACAAATTTTACAGACCTCAATCTTTTTAAATATAGTGTATTTCATTTTGAGAAAATAAATGCAACAATAAATTAAAACACAGAGAGAATTACCTCATGTTCCAGGAAAAGGGCCCTCAGTTGGCCCTTGGACCAGAAGTCCATAGCATAGGCAAGAAGCTTTGTCGACACCGTGTTTATACGCATAAAGTTCCCCACAAAAACAACCCGTTCGATTTTCTACAGGACAAAACAGAAATATCACTCAGCATGACCAGGCCCAGATAGAATGTGTGGATGTTTTTCATATTTTCCGCACTCATTTTGGAAGATAATCTACACAGTTCTGTGGAACAGATTTAAACACTATTTAATTAGTTAAACTGAGTGCTGAGTACTGCATTCTTGCTGCAGGCATATATTTCATGTGGGTCTGTTTATAACTCTAAATTAGGTTGTTTCCTGAAGCAACAGCAGGGGGAGTACCAGCAAAAGCAATTCGTTTTATGGACTTTTTATAGGAGGTGCTCAAATTGGTGTTTTTGGTGCATTTGCCATCATCTTCATTTTGTCATAGATAGCAGCTAATGTGATAAAATCAGGTATCCTCTAAATATTATGGGGAGCTTCTGCTCTGATGATGTTCTGTACACCCTGAAAGCCCTGTACAATGCTGCTTGATCACCAGGCTACAAGGCAACACTGTAGAGAAGCCCAGAGTGGCCAGACAGATGCTCACAGCTGCTGCTGACTGCACGCAGATACGCGTTCACACACACACAAACACACACAACACACCTCATTAACTGCACACATGCGTGCGATGGAGCCAATGTTGTTCGTTATTGTAACGAGCGTGGCTCGGGCCAAGTCCTCTTTAGAAATACTCTCCCTCTTCTCTTTGCTCATCATGTGCCCAAAGCTATAATAAAACACAAGCACATATTTATTATGTACCTATCAGACACTCAAAAAAAGACCAGTTTGTCTACTTGATGCATAATAACATAGGGCTGGATAATGCAACAGTCCCATGGCACTCCTATAATTTACTGTACAATTACTTTAGACTATACATCTAAATCAGTGTAGATGTAGAAGTGTAGAATAAATAACAGTGTAGAATAAATATAGATTAAAATGTATAAATAATACATACAATCATTTATAAGGTTATAAATGTGTCTAGTGTCCTGATTAAATCAATTAAATACATCTGTGCTGAATAAAAGTATTACCCCATATTCAAATAGCCATGTAAAGGAAGTGCGATCTCATGCGTTTGCGTCACATGAAACAGACAAGCCTACACACAAGACCCCATAAATACAGCTCAGCAGCATCACATTTCATTTGTGGATCTCTGTCATCTGACAGCACGCACACAAACACAGAGTGTCTTTTGTACCTTGAAGCCACCGCAGACCCTTGTAGGCCAAAGCGCTGGTAGTCCCCTCCATAGATGTCCTTCACCAGTTTGTCCACATTGGTGCTGTCCCCTTTGCTGGCCATTTCAAGGGCCTCTTCAAACGTCTCACAACCTGTCAACAGGCAGCAGAGCCCCAAAAACGTCCCTCCACCAAGACTAAAGAGAGAGAAAAAACGAGAAAGAAACATTTAGAGTCAAAACATGGTTACAGGCCACATCTGAAGTGCACACGTGCATTCATACTTGCATACAATTTGACCTTGTGATCAGTTTAAACTATGTGCCTATGGCCAAGGTCGCAAACAGGCCAGCTTACAAAAGGAGACAAGTAACAAGTCTTGGGGTCACTGCAACAAAAAGCAATGTCTACATCACATCTTATATTACATATACTCTACCAAAAGCTTTGAATAATTTTTTTGTTTTTGAAAGAAGTCTCTTATTCTCACCAATGCTGCATTTATTTGATTAAAAATACAGTAAAATAGTAATATTGTGAAATATTACAATTTAAAATAATCGTTTTCTATTTTTATATATTTTAAAATGCAATTTATTCCTTCAGTGTCACATGATCCTTCAGAAATCATTCTATATGCTGATTTGATGCTCAAGATACATTTCTTATTATCAATATTTTAAACAGTTTTACTGCTTAATATTTGTTTGGAAGCTGTGAACTACACTTCAAAAGTTTGGGGTAAGTAAGAAAGTAATAATATCTTTATTCAGCAAGGACATATTAAGTTACAGTAAAGATCTAACGTTACAGTAAAGAGATTTACAATGTTACAAACAAAATCCCATTTCAAATAAATGCTGTTCTTTTGAAAAAAATAAAAAATAAAAAAAATAATTGTCATCAAAGCAGCAAAAGCTGTTTTCAATACCGATAATAAGAAGAATCATCATGGGTCATGTGACACTAAAGACTGGGGTAATGGCTGCTGAAAATTCAGTGCTGTCATCAAAGGACTAAATTACATTTTAAATTACATTTTAAATATATTAAAATAGAAAAAATAGTTTAAAAACTTACTTTGATTTGTGACAACATTTCACACTATTACTGATTTTACAGTATTTTAATCAAACAAATGCAGCTTTGGTGAGTGTAAATACATTATATCATCTGAATTATTCCAAACTTTTGACATGTAGTGTAAATGAATGTGGTAGAAATGACTAAACTGAACGGGATCAAATTGACAGGGAAATACAAATGTGAAATGTGAGTAATAGTTCCTGATTCTCCTGCAAGTGTGACAGATTTGCACATCAGCTTTGACTACTGCTGACAAATCTCTCATCTGTCAATCACAGCAGAACGGCTGTTCCATTCTGGCACAAGCACATTTAAAACGCTCATCTGTCAACTGACAGTGAACTTCACAACCTACTCTGTTGTCAATCACATTTGTTATCATCTCAAGATGACTCAATCTCATGTTTCAAAAGGAAAAATGGCAAATGTAAACTCATATTTCATGCTGGAGAGGGAAATTTTAAGATAAAAGCTCCATGGCATGGATGGATCTCAGCAAAAGTTGCTCATAGAAAATACAGAATAAGCAAATTGTTTTTTTTTTTTGTTTTTTTTTTTCAGTAGAATAACTGTAAATTACAACCAGTACTTTGAATTTTCAGCTTGTTTTTTTTTTGTTTTTTTTGCAGTTATCAATATTAAAACATCCCTATGTGAATTTCTTTTGGAAACTAAATAGACAAAACCAAAATACTATTTTTTTTATCACATACTGTAGTTATTGAGAGTTTAATGCACTCGGAAATTGCTTTAGAATCTGCCAAATCAATGTAAATATTAATAAACTAGTTTAAATGGGCCTGGACAAAGTCTGGCCATGTTACCGACACTCCTATTTGTAGGTTTCTTCTATATGGTGCATGTTGCTCAGCTGTGCTGACCTGGTGCCTGTCACTCTTTTGTAATCATCTTTTGCATAGACTGCCAGAATGCTGACGCCCGAGCCAATGTTGACCAGCAACATGGGAAAAAGGTTGTCAAGACAACAGGGTCTCTTGATGCAGTTCTGTGTGTCGGAGGGGTTCTCAAAGTAATAGCACTCAGGATGACCGTTAAAACCGACAGAGTCTATGTACAGCAGCCCCTGGATTAAGCAATCAAGCTCATCCAACTTCAGCAGCTCTAGGTCTGCCATCTACAAAGAAAAAAAAGAGAGAAGGATTCGTGACTATTCGTTGCTCTGAATGTACAAGTTTCATTCCCTTAAACATATTTCCAGATTTTTTTCTTGAACATAATTTTATTAATTAAAAAATGTGATGCTTAGGCTTTCCATTGAGCAGTTTGAACTTTATTACCAAACCAAGACTTATTTTTTACAGGTCAGTTTAAAAGTAACACAGTGTCCTAAACACAATAATAAAGCAACAAGCAATAAATGTAAATCTGTCTTGATAAAAAAAATAAATAAAATAAAAACAATATATATAATATATACTAAAGTTAAGAATTTTGGTGTCAGTAAGATTTCAAATGAAATGAATACTTTAATGAAATTAATAAATTAATACTTAATAAAATGGCATTATATACTTCTGCATTTTTACAAAAGATTTCCATTTCAAAAATTAACGCTGTTTTTTTGAAAATATGTTTATCACAGCTTCCACAAAAATATTACTGTTTTCAGTAATATTAAGCACTAAATCAGCATATCTTAGATTTCTGAAGGATCATGTGACATTGAAGACTAGAGTAATGACTGCTGAAAATTCAGCTTTGCCATCACATTTAAATAAATTAAATAAATAAAAAACAAAATTAATAATTTAATAAATTACATTTTAGAATTTTACAAATATTTTCTAAAATACAGAAAACTGTTTTTTTTTTAAATGTAAAAAATTCACATTATTACTGTTTTTACTGTATTTTGGATTGAGTAAATGCAGCCTTGGTGAGCATAAGAGACTGCTTTCAGTCTTACAAAGTCTTACAAAACCACAAACTTTTGAACAGTAGGCTATTTAATTCTAAATAAATAAAAATAGTATATACAACAAAGACAGTATATAATATTTACCCATTGATTATAGCCATTCAACATTACAATATAATTGAGATATCAATTTTAACATTTATTAGAATTTAAAAAATAACTTCTAATTTTTAAGTGAACTTAAAACAATCTTCACATAAACCCACTATAATAAATGTCATATTTACTGTACCTGTGCCCTTCAGCAGAAACATAGCCTTCAGAAATTGAAACTGAAGTTATCAAACACTAAATTCTAAATTAAATATAGATGAACCCTTAAAGCTTTAAAAGTTATTTACTTCCTCTTTTTTTCTTTTTCTTTGATTAACAGATATCACAGCAGTGGGGTTATTAGGTTATTTGCCTGCTATTTCTTCAAGAGCTGCCGCTGCTGAACGTGACGCAGGTCTGACGTGCATCATATTTTCTCTCAAATCTCTTTACCTTTTCTGACTCACTTCAGGTCTTAAAGTCTCAATAATGAGCTGACGAGTTGAATCGGTGTGTTAGATGAGGGAGACAGTGCTGGGCTGCACCAGGACAGTTTTGAAAACTATTTCAGAGACATGTTCTTAAATGTGACTCTTATATTACATGCACGCAGTTTTAAGGCAGCTTTAATCGCCTTTTTGGTAACTTCATGATTTAACTGACCATGACATTGCATGCACATAGTTTATTTCGCACTTTGATATGAAAAGATACAGGCTACAGCACGTGCCGGCGCCTTTGTGCGTGCAACAGAAGATCACGCGCTGCGAGCACAGGACCGTTTCCACGCTCGTTTGACTCGCGCCTGGCGCTGAAGTGAAGTTGGAAGCGTGCGTCTGAAACGTCTCCGGTTTGATGTGGTCATAAAGACGTTCTGTGACAGAATAAATGCACTTCTTGTCAAGAGAAAAAGTGACAGAAACAGCAGTTGTGAGTGGTGGCCAACCCTAGCCCTGCCCCTGCGTTAATTGCGTTAAATATTTTTAACGCGTTAAACTGAAAAAATCAATTGCCTGCGTTAACGCACTAATTTTGACAGTACTAATATATATATACACATATACACATAAACACTTCTACTTCTTTATCATGACGTAATGTAACCCCTCTGTGAAATCTCACTGGTCCAAAATACTACTTCACACAGCTGTATATTAACCATTTGATTTCACTGTCAAACCAGTTTGAAAGCCATGTTGTGGTACATCTCCTTACCGTTCTGAAATCATTCTCAAACTTGTACGCCCCACCACC
Source organism: Spinibarbus caldwelli (assembly GCA_039654775.1). Classification (NCBI taxonomy): domain Eukaryota; kingdom Metazoa; phylum Chordata; class Actinopteri; order Cypriniformes; family Cyprinidae; genus Spinibarbus; species Spinibarbus caldwelli. The sequence continues at coordinate 13,006,789 of CM077250.1, read as the reverse complement.
AGTGGCGCACAGTGTGGTATGCAGACTGGAGAAGTGCTTATCTCTGCCCATCTGGATGAATCTGTGCATGGCAGCGGTGGGGAAGCGGATGAAGTGCAGGTTCCCTGTGCGACCGCAGATTGTCAGGTTGCGTAGCTCCAGATGTACATCACGGACACCGGTTTTGTCATACGCCGTGTTGGAGGTGAGGTACCTGCGTATGCTCTTCAGATTCTCCACCTCCTCCTGCTCCTCTTCTGCAGTGATGTCTTTTGGCTCAAAGTAAACAAGCTTTACTAAAGTACCACCGATGTCCATTCCAAACCATGGAAAGGCTAGAAAGAGATAAGGAGACTGATCAACATGATTGTATAAGTTGTGTTCCAAAGATAAGACCAGGAGATAAATTGAGAACCCTCCTCAAGTACAAAATAAATAATGAAAGGTGAGTTAAAACAAGAACAACAACTTGACCATATTTTTGTAGTGTGCATACTACAGTTCAAAAGATTTTTTTTTTTCTCACAAAGAATGATGTTCTTTTTTACTTTCTGTTCAGCAAAGAATCCTGAAAAAAATGCACCATGGCTTCCACAACATTGATATTTAAAAGAAATGTTTCATAAGCAGCATATTAGAGTGATTTCTGAAAGATCATATGACACTCAAGACTGGAATAATGGATGCTAAAAAAATTCAGCTTTGCATCACAGGAATAAATTACATTTAAAAATATATTAAAATAGAAAACACTTATTTTAAATTGTAGTAACATTTCACAATATTACTGTTTTAACTGTATATCTGAACAAATCAATTTAGCCTCGGTGGGCATAAGAGACTTCTTTCAAAGCCACTAATCCAAAAAAATCTCACCGACCCAAACTTTTAAAAGCAAGTAAGCTAATTCAAACATTGCAAAGAGGTCAGCCAAAGAGAGGCAGTGACTTGCTTGCCCCAAGCAACACTGCAGCATCTAATGAAGAGTCAGGCAGTTACCATGGCAACAGCCATGAGGCTGCAAATGGCTGTTCTAGGATGCTTAGCAGGTGAGAGACAGACAGATACACTCTAAGACAGCAGAACCAGCGCAAACATTCACACAGATGCACAGGTCTGTTTCTAAAATTAAATACATATCAGTTCACAGAAATGTCGAATTTGACCTGAATTACAGATCAGTGTCTCACAAGCAGCGGGGGCAAAGTCTTATCAAATAATTGGTACATCATTACTGATATGACTCTTAAGTCAGACATTCACTGGACTGACCCCAGAGAAAACTGGAAGAATTAGGGCAGGTCAGGGACACTGATCTGAACTTGAATAGCCTTGTAGACGCAGATCAATCTGACCTTCCAGGTATAAAAACACTGTCAGCTGGTGCTGCACAGGTGACTTGTCTGCAACCAGAACACTCTCTGCTACAACATCATCTCAAATGACCCTCACACTTCTTTCCCCCACTAATATAGATGTTGGCATTTGCTGGGAGGGTTATTTTGGACGTCACTCTCATTCAGAGAATCCAAATTAAGTGGACGAATCCAAATGAATATGCACGTGCTTTACTTCCATAGTTTTAAAAAACACAGTGAAAAAGAATATCATTAGAAGTGAAAAATGCAGAAGAACATCCTAGCCATGAATGAAACAATGTTGCTTCTTCATTGACCTCAATGACCTGAGCCAGTAGCAGTAGGTGAACAGGGGGTGTGACAGTGGTGTGACATAATGACATCAAACAGCCCATGTGGGTGAAAGGTCTGTTTACTTCCCCCAGTCAGCCGAGGCATGGAGAGGGAGAGAGACTAAGAGAGAGAGAGAGAGAGAGAGAGAGAAAATTGGCAGGCAAGTGTGTCCATGTGAGGGGCTGGGAAAGGGAAAGAAGTGGCGAGAGAGAATGTGACCAACGAGAAGGAGAGGGGCTGACAGAGAGAAACTGGCAGGCAAGTGAGTGTCCATGTGAAAGAGGAGGAGGTTGTGCAAAAGAGCAAGAATGAGTATCTGAAACACCCATCAAACTAGAGCAGAGGAAACTTTTCCATCACCAAATTCAACATTAATGTCAGACCTACAATCACTCAGTATAACATACTGCAAAAGCAGTCAAAATATACATACATTTAAATATAATAATCTAATCTAATCTAATATAATAATGTTTTTTTATATTCACAAATATTTAAAGCCTATCCACTTTGTGTGCTTGTGGTGTGTGAATCTGAACAAAACCAATGAAAAGAACTTAGAACAAAACCCTGACAGTCCAAAACTTTGCACTTAACTACATCCTGCTTTTTTGATAAAATAATTCACACTTCTTTTTCCATGATTTTACTATTCTTATATCCCTCCTTCTAGCTGGTGCTTTTCTGGACAATGTTTGAAACTTTGTGTTGTCAGTACTTCTTGTGTTATTGCCTCATAATAAATTGCTTGTTGTATTTTTCATTTGTCATTTTGGATAAAGGTGTCTGCTAAATGAATAAATGTAAAATGTAAACTGTCAGGACAACATACAAGTCTTTCACAATACAGAGACAGAAATAATCTTTAAAAAAAAAAAATCTATGGTTAATACACTACTCTAAAATATTGTTTATGTGGTGGTAAGAATAGATTTTAACACTATGTACCAAAACAAATAAAAGAACAATAAAAAATGCTGCTACAAAGGTGTTATCACACACACAAAACATGGCTGGAGCTGAGGAATGTTGACAAGCTGGCTTGGGCTGGCATGCAGTCTGACACAACTAAAGACTCACTCAGCTGTGTGAACGCTATATTAAGCATTCATTTTTCTGCTGTCCTTACCTTTGGCAACACAAACTAAACCTGACATGAAGCCACTTTGTTTTACAACATTTTTGCACTTCAGTAAATACCTAAGAAAAAAAATCAAATCCATTTACAGTCTCACCAGAGTATGCTGCAAGGAAATAAAATTACTATGAGAGCAATTCCAAGGAAGTAGATGTTTTATAGCATCACACATGGATGAGGTGATGTCTTACCTGGCTTCCTTGAACACTTCAACTTCATCCTGCTGGTAGTCCTAATATATTCAGATGCAAACAAAAACGCCCAAACAAGCAGGAGAGCCCACAGGCAAAACGCAATTAACAGTCTAGTTTGGCTTGTAATGCATTATAACTAAACTCTCAAAGTTGAATTCTTAGCGTCGCTTTGCAAAAGTGAGTAAAAACGGAGAAATTCTGTATAGTGGAGGGAGGGGGCGTTTCTGTCTAACCCTTTAAAGCGGCCACGCGAAGACAAAAGTCAAGCGCTGATTGGTCGAGCCTTTCCAACAGGCGCGGCTTCAGCACACCTCCTGACTTCACAACGACCAATCAGAGAGCGAGAAGACAGCCTCAACGCTTTCCTCAAAACAAAAGACACTCCTCCTCGGAATAAACACAAGTATGTACTAGGATTGGGAATGAGAAGCATTTTAAACCAGAAGTGAATAATTTTCATGCACGTTCGAGAAGTGTTAAAAACATGAATGTCATCCTTTGCTGATAAGAACGGAACCGCGCATTAAAGCAATCTGACAGGGTTTGCTACTGAATCTACAGCGTAAAACAAACGAGACCGGTGTAGTCCGATTCCCGAACCGATGACTCTATCGAATCGGTTCTTTTTAGTGAAGCAAAACATACTGTGCGTCCAGTGTAGTCCGATTCCCGAACCGATGACTCTAATGAATCGGTTCTTTTTAGTGAAGCAAAAACATACTGTGCGTCCAGTGTAGTCCGATTCCCGAACCGATGACTCTAATGAATCGGTTCTTTTCAGTGAAACAAAACACTTATGAATCAATCATAAGAGCTACTGATTTACCTAACTTAATCAACCACAGATCATTATGATCCAAATACAGCGTTTTACCTAAAAATCTGTCAACTCCTTTTGCATGGGATTTGTAATTATCTCACAATTTTGGCAACATGCATTTGAGGGCAGTAAATTAAATTAAATCAAATATTCATTTCTTTCTACTCAAAAGCAGCCTACTAAATTTAAGAATCGATAAATTCCTTAAGATTCAGAATCCTACTTTGGACTCTGGTTCAAAAATCATTATTGACGTTACCTGAGGTAAAATTGTGAGGTCTGAAGTCTGTAAATACCTCACAAGAAATTAATTCGCACATATATTCTTTCAATGCAGGACACTGTCTCAAAAATGAGGGCAACTAATATATTGTGCCATTACACTGGAAAAAATTGATTTTAATCCTAACAAAATGGTGTAAACCATTACTCTCGCAATCACGAGTTAAACATTGACATCTTAGGGCATTACTGCTTATCAGACACCGCTGAAATCAAAAGTACAAATATTATCTGATGAGCTAAACTTACGCGGTCTGTTTTTCCTCGCGGACTCCATGCGCCTCCGCAGCCGACACCTCTTGGCCGGGGCCCCGTTGGTTTGAGGCTCGTGGTGAAGATGCTGGTGATTGTCGTCCGTCGGACTGAACGGGCTACAGCTCCCGTTGCTCAGCTGTCGCCGGAGTGCCTTGTGCATGCCGTTTGTGTAGCAAGGACCCGATCCTTTCTGATCCATCACTGATTTGGCCTTATCCATATTTAAATGCACAGCAAAAGCCTAAAGTGCACGGCTGCGGTAATAAGGTTGAGAACGCACACGGACACGCGCTGGATGTGTCGCGCGCTCCCGAGATAAGAGAAGGCTCGCGGCTAATGACCTAACTTACACCAAACGCACGGATTTAATCTAAAAACAGCAGCGGCGATGATGAAATCGCGTGTTTACAAGTGTCGAATCCTAAACGATTAGAGAGTAAAACACTAGCACACGCTGCGGTCGAGGTCACTGTCGGTCATGTCTCCGCTCTCTAGTCCTGGCGCTGCGGCAGACGCCCGACAAACACCCGGCTCGTGACGTCACCAGAACCCGTTTCACAGCCCAGCGCGAGCGCTCACACAACCAGCGTCTGTCGCTAACAATAGATCAGAGTACAGAACCCGTTCCTCACAAATCAATCGAGAATGTCTGTAAATATCTCCCTTTGTCTGTGCGGTATAAGGGTGTACGGAATGTTCGCCTGCGCCACTCTTGTCGTGTGTTGATAACATTATCTATCTATCTATCTATGGTTTCAAAAGAATTATGTTAATGAGTAGCAATTGAAAGCGATTTCTCTGCATGAATATGTGTGGGGTGAATGAGGTCAAAGGGGAGTTTCAGTTTAGTGATTCTCGGGTATCAAGTAAGTATCAGGAGGTAAGGATGGACATTAGGAAGAGAGAGATGAAGGAGGAGGGTTCAAATTAGTCAACTATTAACCAAAATAACATTTATGTAAGAAATGCGGACTGATTTTATAAATCATTTGAAATAAATTAGTTTTAAATCTCTATGTGTTTTCAGGATGAATTAAACAAATACAGACATTTCTAAATGGCAAGCCTACACACCTTATGCAAACTAGTTTTTGAATCTTATCCACTAACAAACAATTCTGCAATAAATAAAATAGGGTTAATGAACAAAACAATGTATTTCTATTCTTTATTTTCAATCATATTTTGTTTTGTAGAAATTATAAATGATTGAGAATTTGATTTAGGTTTTTAAATTAAGATGAAAATATAGTTTTTTTTTCTTTGTGATTGCTCTCAACTGGCTTGGCCACCTAATGGGGAAAAGAGTAACTGACAAGTAAGACTGAGTGGCAGAAACAAGTAAATACCACATTAACTAGAGGCAAATCACCAGTAAGTCTCCAATAACTACAGTGGTAACTAACTTTGGTCAGTCGTTTTAGTTAGCTTCAGAAGAGTATATCTGTCAAATACTAAAGAGTGAATAATTGCATCATCAAATGTCATTTCATTCACAATGTGCATTTCTGGAAAGTGCTGTGGGTGGTACTTTTCAGAATAGATACATGTTAAAATAGCAACTGGACTGAGAGGGGCCAAATCATTCAGGAAACTGCAGCGAATGTGACATCAGTGACCTCAACTACTTGGAAAGCCAGGAGAGAACTGGACACCCCGGCCATAATTTAATGAGGGCAAATGACAATTGAAAATGTTGTTTTTAATCTATGAAACAAATACAAAAAAATCCTTTTTGGATTCCATCAAAGGGGCAAATAACAACTGAAAAAGCTGTTAAAAAATAAAATTTAAGGCTTTCATGGATTCAATAAAATTTTTTTATATATATATATATATATATATATATATTAAACATTTTAACCATGCATATCACTTTTACAATAGTACTAAAATGATTTTACATATAAACACAAATATTCAAGTATGACATCTTTCATACTAAAATTTGTGATAAGCTCTTCTTATATGATGTGGTAGTTTTTTGTTTTGAGCACAGCAGAGCAGACAGACTGTACCATTCTTAGTCAAAATGGAAAAGAAACAAGGACAGTTACAAGTGTTCCTGGAATGTGTATGTTTCAAAGGTCTTTTATAAAACAGTAATTTTTAAATCCAGTGTTTCCTTAAAATGCAAACATTCATTTTCTGTACAAGACTTTGCTTGATTTGTTTCTGCATGATTTTCCTTTGTCATTTTTTCTCTTCCACCTTTATTTTAAAATGGGGTACACACAGAATACTGTTGTTTTTGACAAGACAAATTTTACCAAGGTATTTCAGTACTGTCCCACGCATAGGCTTTACCAGTTTTGTCTATATTTAGAGTGTCTATAATGTTCATAAGGCATTGGACTGAGTACTCTGTGCTGAACAGCTTGTCCTTGGGTACGTTGTGATGGTAGGGCCGAGACAAATCTGTATTCACAGTTCCAGGATGCAGGGATACACACACAATTTTAGAGCGCCCTCGTCCCAGCTCAATGGACAGGTTTCTGGTGGCCATGTTTAAGGCAGCTTTAGACATCCTATAGCTGTACCAGCCTCCAAGAGCTGAAGACAGAAAAATAAACCAACAGAAATGTGAGCTTTGGGTTGAGACAGAAACAGACCAGATGCAGCTATAGACAATTCTAGTTTACTTCATCTGTGGACACTCTCAGGTTAAAAAAAAATAAAATAAAAATAATATCCATAATGTATGGAAGTTCACACAAGGCAAAATCGCTAGCAGTAGCACATATGGTGTAAAATACACATTGACTGTCTATAAATTACAGAGTAATCTGTAGACAGTCAATGTGTATTTTACACAGTATGTGGTCAACTACAAACAACTAGCGATTTTGCCTCTCGTGTGAATTTCCTGGACTCTAGAGGTGGTGTGATCTGCATCAACGCAACGAGACCCACTAGTGGTAACTTATTTTTAATGAGTCTTATGTTTTCCTTTGTTTCATCTATTGTAAATGAAGACACATTTAAATAGTCAATTAAACTATTTTTTTAACACATACGCCTAAAGAGTGCAGCACAAATTTCACGTCAGACAGAAGGCAGTCAGTTCCTCCCAAATGAAACCTCAAGTACATTTAACTTTCTAAATTCTCAGTTTTCCACATGAGCTCATCTGATGTTTGACAGCAGAGTAATTCTTTCATAAAGTTGTTGCTTGCTTATTGACCCCCCCAAGAAAGCCATACCATGTTCAAACCTCATTTTCTACATAAATGGAGAAAAACTTGCTCTTGACGTATGCTTAGATACTATGGAAGCAGAATAATGACAATAGTTTTTGAAACAAAGCATGCTGAATTCCACAAATCGAAAAACAAAGATGCATTGCAATTAACAGTGCTTGCATTTTAATGCCTTTTATTTCCAGGGCTTGCATTTTTAGGTCCTGAAATTTAACAGTTGTTTATTTAAGCTGTGAATATTTCAGTTCAAAATATTTCACACATTTTCATAATTAAAGGTTCAATAATTCATATTCACCTTCCAGAATTCACTTCCAAAATATTCAATCTGTTTGTAAATACGATGTATAATATTCGACAGGCAAATTTAGGTCATTTTATTTCACTTTCCAAATTCGCGGCCACAAATTCAGTGGTTAAAATTCGGCAGAAAATTCAGCGTTGCAATCCACATATGGCCTTCATCAACAGCCGCTTGCGCCACCTGCTGGTGAGTGGCTGACATCAGCTGGAGATCATGCATCGGTGCTCTACTGCTATTCCTGCGGGTCCCGGATGTGCAACGCTGAATTTTCTGCCGAATTTTAACCACTGAATTTGTGGCAGCGAATTTGGAAAGTGAAATAAAATGACCGAAATTTACTTGTCGAATATTATACATTGTATTTTTAAACAGATTTAATATTTTGGAAGTGAATTCTGGAAGGTGAATATGAATTATTGAATTTTTAATTATGAAAATGTGTGTGAAATATTTTGAATTGAAATATTCACAGCTTAAATAAACAACTATGTTAAATTTCAGGACCTAAAAATGCAAGCCCTGGAAATACAAGGCATTAAAATGCAAGCACTGTTAATTGCAATGCATCTTTTTTTTTCAATTTGTGGAATTCAGCATGCTTTATGTTTCAAAAACTATTGTCATTATTCTGCTTCCATAAGATACCAACCATTGTCTCCTATAGATCCCACTCTAGCAGTCATGTTCACAATGATGCCACTGTGCTGTTTCTCTTTCTTTAGGGACTGTTGGCCAAACGCCCCTGTTCCCTTCTGAAGCAGGGGGGCAAAATACTTGGCCATCACCAGTGGACCCACTGTATTAGTGGTCAAAGTGGAAATTACTTCCTGAAGGAGGGGGAAAAAAACAGGAACGCCAAAGTGTTAGAAAAAAAAAAAGTTACATGTCAAAAACATTTGAATATGCTCCCCAAAAAGTATGATTTCCGTATTGGTAAAAAAGGTCACCTGAGCGGACACGTCTCGTAAACTTGTTTCTCCTTTACCGGACGGGTGAAGCATGGCTGAAGAATTAATGATCAAATCCACTTTCCCGAAGGCAGCTCTGACACGCTCAGCCGCTCTCTCGATGTCATCCTCCCTGCAGACGTCCAGTTTCAGGACAGTCAGTCTGTCCGCGTGCTGCGCGCTCAGGGCTGCCAGATGTTGTGCGGCGTCCGGGTTTCTGCATGTGGCGATCACAGCTGCTGGAGATTTGTTTAAGAGGAGATATCTGCAGAACTCAAAGCCCAGACCTCTACTCGCGCCCTGCACGAGCGCCACAGCAGCCATGACTCCTTACGAAAACAAGATGCACGAGAATTTGTATTGGCTGCCCTCTATAGGAGGAAGAGGACACTTACACAACCAACTAGTTTTGTAACTTATGTATTTCCGTATTACAGGGCAAACACATGTGGGTTGTCAATTACGATTTTATAAAATAATTGTTTATACATATATATTGTCGTGGCCCGAGAGAGGGAGATCTCTTCGGCGCAGTCAAAGAAGCTCAAACAGCAGAGTTCCAGATAACAAAATAAGACTTTATTAGACAAAGTAACAAATCCGAGAAGACAGCCGACACATCCACTGAGTCTTTGTCTGTTCACACATCCTTTTTATACCTTTTACTAACCAAATTTGGCAGTGCCAGTTTTTTTTATTGGTTGCTCTTGTCTGCTTTTGCTACAATTACTTACCAGCCCACTTGACCCATTTTTAATGGTGGAATTTGACCAGATCAGCCATTTTTTAAGAATGTTACATCAAAATGGTTACATTAAATCAGTTTACTCTGGAAATTCCCACAGCTCATATAGTTATTAAGCTCATTGGTACACTCCAATGGAAAAACACCAGTATTCAAGAGTTAACACAATAGACTCTCTGTACCTTCCCAAGAGACAGTAGTTATTTTGTATCAATTACAACCTTAAAAGTATCCCCCTTAAATTCCATTCCCACACACCAGTACTGCCCAATGGATGGCCTCTTATATTTCACAATCTGTATTTAAGACATCTAGTATTGGAATAGTTCAACGTATTAATCAGTATATTGATTGCTTTCATGATCATGCATCATATTTTAAGATAATACCATGTTCAGTAAATATCACAATATAGAGTAAAATTACACAATATATTCCCCCCTCTGAGACTTTATTAAGTCTCACCACCAAACCTTCTGCCCAGAGTGCAACACCATAAGTCCACCCATCCTTCAATCCATCTATGAACCAATAATGGTCCTTCATTACCTCTTAAAAATTGGTTTCTTCATGACGCTGCACTCCAGAGGAAGTCAGACCCAAACGTCTCTCCTCACACTTGACTAGAGAAGAGTAAAAGAATCTGCTTCCCTACCTATACACTCTTTTGGGGGTCAATGATCAATGAGTTAAATCAGCAATATGTATGTAAGCATGTGCATAAGATATCCTTAGCCTTGCCCATGGTTATCATGGTTATGTAGACTATATGAATGATTAGTCAAATAATCAAAATCAAAACAAATCAACGTGATGCAATAAATGGTTCACTGGTTCATCCCACGAGGCCAGAGGAACTCCAGGCATTTCCGGTAGCCTGAAGCGCTATCTGGTGATGCTTTCCTTCATTGCCAGAGGAGCTCTCAGGCAAATCTCTTTACCCTCCAGCACTATCTGGTGTTGGAGTAGATGGTGGGTTTTTAAACCTCCAGTTGAATCTACTCACGCTGCTAAGCACTGAGGTGCTCGTCGATCCTCTTTTTCCTTCAAACTTGCTAGTGACGTTTCCCAGTGTTAAACCAATTAATCATCATACCAATAAATGAATTCCTTGATTAATTTAATCATGTCATAATTATATGAATTAATGAAGTAATAGAAATAAAACATATTATTTTCTGGAGGCCGGGCTGAATGAATAATCACTGTTATTGCACCCCTGACATAAGTCAGACCCTCAGTCACCCCTCAGAAAATAGTCCTTCTTTATCATTCCCTTTATCTGATAGCACTATCTCATTACATGGAACAGGGACCTGCTTAAAACCTTCATCATTCCCTTTTTTATTCAAAGATCACATTTTACATTTGATTTAATATAATAAAGAACAATTTCAACATAAATGATTTACGGAGTAAATAACTTCAGGAAGGGGCATATGCCAAAGGAAAATACATAGTACCCTATAGCTTCCTGCCTACTCTATCCAAATTTTCTAAGACTTACTAAAAAAGATTAAAATAAAGAATAATAAAAAGAAAAAGGCACCCCTTCCCTACCACTCCGTTGTTTCTCAGGAAGGTTTCACACAAAATTATCCAAGTCAAAGTCATCCAGTCCAGGTCCCACACTGTGTTCGTTGGTGTACCCAATGTCAATTCCAGTTGGTTTAACCGATATGTTAATCATCTGTTTGGCCGCAGCTTTGGTCAGCATAGACCTAATGAAAGGCACAATACAACAAAACAGCAAAAGAAACACAACAATGGCAATAGCTATTATGATGCCCACTTGAGTTAACCATTGTCCCCAAGCCCCAAAAAGTGAATTAAACCAATTCCCAATATGCTTATCTGCTCCAGCGTTCTTGGTCACTTCCTCTCTCAGGTTTTTCAGTTTCTCCATTGCTTTGGTAAATGACCCATCTGGGGCTGTATTATTTGGAATATAAATACAACAGTCAGTTCCAAGCATTACACATACGCCTTTTTTCGACCAACAACCAGTTCAATGTTTTTTCTGTGCATCATCAGTATAGTTAATAAATCTCTGCTTATTACAATAAATATAGTTTATCCACTATATATTCTTGATAAAAGTTATCTATATTATGAATATTGACTCAAATCCATATTTTATCTCATTCTTGGCCTTAAATTGCTCTAGAATTCCCTTGATTGGCCATTCGAATGTATGTATACACTTGGTTCTGCCTTATTTGCTCTTTTCACTCTTTGTCTATTTGCAGGGACTGTACAGATTCGTTTAGGTCCCCTCCTATATCATCACCCCTTGTAGTAATCTTACTCAGTCTTCTATTGCTTCTGATTGATTTTATCTTGTCTACATAATCCATTACTAATGTTTGAATGGCCCTTCTGGGACTGGTATATGGCCTATAGGTGAAGATGTTCCTTTCCTAACATTGTTTTGGGCACAAACATCGCATTCAGATAGATACTCGTCCATCATTGCCTGTAAATAAGACGACCAGTAATCCTGTCGCTTAATTTTTCTAATCACTTCCCCCCTCGTGCAATGGTCAAAACCATGCGCGTCAGAGATTAGGATTGCAAGCAATATAATAGTAGCAATCATATGGCTCTCAAGAAATTGTCAAAGCCCATTTGCATTACATGTTGCTCCCCTTTGTTACCCTACATTAATTTAATTTAATTGCTGTTTCACAGCAATATAAATGAGGCATTTCTATAATAATTCTTGTGTATGTAAGTTTTTTACCTTGGTAGGTGAATGCAAACAATGGACTACTCTCTTCTACTAAGGGAATGCTGAAAAAGGGCGGAGCAAAGATCAATCACAGTGAAATAATTAGCAACAGGTGGAACATTAGTTAGCAATGTATGCTGGTTTAGAACTTCAGTAGGCCAATCCTCCACAGCCTCATTCACCACTCTCAAATCACGCACCAAACGCCATTTTGTTTTATTTGTTTTATCTGCTTTAGCCACTGGCAATATTGGGGTGTTACTGTAGCTAGTAGCACTCCTTCTTTCATTAATCCCTCAATTGTCTTTTTTATTCCCTCTTCTGCTTCAGGTTTCAAAGGGTATTGTATCTTTCTAGGTGGTTTAGCTCCTGGTCTGAGATTTATTCTAATTGGATTGGCTGATTTTACTAACCCTACATCTGTATCATGTTTAGACCATAGTTCTAATGGTACTTGTTTCTCCATTTATTTTCTTAATTCAGTTAGCTTTTTTTTGATGTCCCTTAACTTTTGGTTCAATTTATGTGTTTATAACCATTCTGGGGACTCCCCTCATTGGAGTAGCACACACATTTTTAAGATACGCTTTATCTGCTGATTGGAAAATTAGAGGATTTTCTGTGGCTTCCCACTTGCTTTTTCTGCTGTTTGCATCATGGGTCCTAAGTCCTTAGAAACACAGTCTTTATTTACATATAAGGTAACATGGGGAACTGAATTTGGTACCTCAAACCATTCATCAATGAATTTTTCCCTATCTATCTGCAGAGCTGCACCTTTTGGTCCTAGAGTTTGGGCTTGCATTTGTGGTTGTCCATAGTTGACTCCTACTGCCATTGGGTGGTTCTGTTGCCAAGGATTTATGGGGCAGTCTCTTCCAGGCCAATTACATCCCCAACACACTCCTGGTGGGCCACCAGCTCTCTGTTGATTGTTGTTAAATCTTCCTCTGCCACGTCCTCCTTGTTGTTGCTGTCTATTCCAGTTTCTGTTGTTTGATTGCTCTGGTTTAAGATATATTACAACTGGTGCTGGTTCTTGTGGTGTATTGACTGTTCCAGCAGCTGTCACTTGTGCTGCTGCAGTCTGATGTACAGGTACAGGCACATTCATTGGTGCTGGTGGATTGACAGGCACTGAAGCATTGACAGGTGCCATCACTGCTGAGAGGTCTTCCTTCTGTACTGCTTGAACCTTCTTCTTCTTGTTGAGTAGTTCTTCAAGCTGCATCTGAGTCAGTTTTCTTTGCAGCTCCTTTTCTTGGGTCTTCAGCTTTAGCTCTTGTCTTCTGTATTGTTCCACAGCATGGACCACATGGTCTCTGAATTCTTTGTGTGACTTTGAATTCAGACCTACCACATCCTCCAGCTTCACTTTCATTGCTGCAGGCATGGCTTCCACAATGGAGGTCCTGAAGAGTGCTGTCAGTACTCTGTCTTGTTCTCGATCTCTTTCCAGTTCTTCTTTCCATCGTCTCAGTTGTTTCTGAATGTAGGTGGTGGGGTTCTCAGTTTCTCCCATTGGTTCCCCCTTCAGGAAATTTGGATCAGTTTGCATTGGATATTCGGTCCTCACTGTCCTCCAGATGTCACGTCGATGTTTGTCAAAGGAGGCTCCATCTGGCTGAGGCCTATCTACTGCTTGAAGAAGGCCTGACTGCTTGAGGATGTCATTCACCTTGGAGGCTCCCAGGCACTTGGCAAGCAAGGCTTTGATGTCACCCAGGGCCAGAAGTTTTCCAGTTGTTTCCTCCTCAACTGTGTTGATCCACTTCCCTGCTCCTTCATGAATATCTGGAAGGCGGGAAACCAAAGATTCCAGGTCTTGTCCTGCCCAAGGTATGTACTGGGCGTGTTCTTGCTTGATGAGGATTGGTCACTCATAACTCGGAGCTTTAGTCTTCCTCTTTATTCTTGCTGATTTTCTTGGTGTTTGGCAGGATTTCAACAGGTCATCTGGATATTCTATATCTTGCATGATCAATGTACCAGCTACTTATACTGCTTTTGCTGGGCATAATCATGTGAGCTTGGGCGTAGTTGCTCTGTTTGACTGTTGTTCAACAGTTCACTTATCTCTTGTCGCAATGATGTCACAGCTTGGTCATATTCTTCTCTTGTCATGTCGACAGCGTGCTTGAGATTCTCTCTTGTCCTGTTGCACCTTTCCTCCATGTCCTCCAGTGCTTCCTGGATGGAGTCTGTAGGTGTCACTCTCACTTCAGAGGCTTCTTCGAGTTCTTTTTCTTGATCGTTCTCCTCCTCTTCATCCACTGGTGTTAAATGTTTGTGGCAGTCTTCCAATTCTTCAAGCATTTCTGAAAGACGATGATATGAGAGTGGCTCACCTTTTTTCTCTTCCTCTTTGCAGTCTCTGGCCCCCCTTCTTTCAATCCTTGACTCCTCCTGGTAGGTTGTCCTCTCTCTTTCTCTTTGTTGTGGCTGTGACAGTGGCGTAAATGTTCTCAGCCTCTGCTCCTGTGAGTTCAGCCCCTCCCTCATGGCTGTGTGAGTGTGTTGTTCTTCCCTGATGTCTGTCTGCTCTTTCCCTCACCTCATCTCAAGTCAAGTCAAGTCAAGTCGAGCTTTATTGTCATTCTGCTACATGTGTGGACATATAGTGGAACGAAATGTCGTGTCTCGCAGGACCACGGTGCTACATACTAGTTAAACATAAGATAAACATACAACAATGCAAGTATAGGAAAAGCAATAGAGCTATACAACAGTTAACTATCTGACTATACATATACTAAAAATACTATAACTGCTATACCTAGTTGTCCACACATACACAAACTGAGACTGTACAAAAAAACTTTACATAAATACTGTACATGAAATTGTGCAAAAGAGATATATGTACATGAAATTGTGCAGAAAAAATATATATTTTGTACATTATTGTGCAGATTTTGTGGGAGACAGTGCATAGTGCAAAAAGATTTTGTAGTGCAATGCTCAAGTAAACGTATTATTTTGTAGTGCAATGTTCAAGTAGACATATATTTTCTTAAGAGTCTTTGTGGCAGGGAGTGTTTGTAGAAAGTGTCTAGTGTGCATATAGTGGGATGAGTGCGTTACTACAGGTGGTTTGTATAGCCCACTCACCTGTGTGTAGCACATTCAGGGGTTTGGTCCAGAATTGCACTTAGTAAAATTGTCAACAGTTTTTAATGAGTTGGGGGGTGGGAGGGCTGAGGTGTTCATGGTTTCAGAGGGGGACAGGGGGATTGGAGTTAAGAGCTCTCACAGCCTGGGGAAAAAAGCTGTTGAGCAATCTGACAGAGCGAGCTCTGATGCTCCGGTACCTTCTACCTGATGGCAGGAGCTGGAAGAGGTTGTGAGAGGGGTGGGTGGGGTCCTTCACGATGCTGGTGGCCTTGTTGGAGCATCGTGAAAGGAAAATGTCCAGGATGGAGGGGAGAGGGGCACCAATGATCTTTGCGGCAGTGTTCACTGTCCGTTGTAGGGTCTTGCGGTCAGCAGCACTGCAGTTCCCATACCAGACAGTGATGCAGGTAGTCAGCACACTCTCAATGGTGCCCCTGTAAAAAGTGGTGAGGATGGGTGGAGGGAGACTTGCCCTTTTCAGCCGGCGGAGAAAGTGGAGGCGCTGTTGTCCCTTCTTGTTGAGTGACGTGACGTTGGTGGTCCAGGTGAGATCCTCTGTGATGTGCACTCCCAGGAATTTAGTGCTGCCGACTCTCTCCACGGTTGAGCCGTCGATGGTCAGCGGGGGGTGGTCAACAGAGTTTCTCCTGAAGTCCATCACAACCTCTTTCGTCTTACCCACATTGAGGGACAGGTTGTTAGCACCACACCATTCAGCCAGCTGTGCCACTTCCTCTCTGTAGTGCGTTTCATCGTTGTTGCTGATGAGGCCTACCACAGTTGTGTCATCAGCAAACTTGATGATGTGGTTGGAGCTGGACTTGGCAGTGCAGTCGTGGGTCTCTGCAGCTCTGTTCATTTCTATCAGTTTCTGTGTTTGAATCATGTACATATCCCTCCAATTCTATTGGCCCTTTTAAATCTATTGTTCCCTATACTAAAGGCATTTGGTTTACAGTTTGATCGCAGGAAGGAGCATACTGAGGTGGTCTTTCTTCTTTTATTTCATTCTTTTTATTCTTCCTTTCCAATTTCAATAATTTGATTCCATGTTGCTTAAACATGGCAAATACCCCTAATTCTTGTTCCCTTTTTTCATTTTGCTTTTTGGATTTTGTCATTGGTCTTGTAATTTATTTATCTTTTATTTTTTTAACAAGACCTCTATTTCTCTACACATTATCACATCAAATGTTCCCTCTGCTGGCCATTTGGTAACCAATTTCTTTGTTCTTTCTGCCCACTTTTTCGAGAAATCCCTTATTGCTTCTTTACAGGCTGGATTTTTGGAAATCAATAATTCTACTGGAGTTGACATCTTTGAAAATCAAACTTATTAATTCGTTTAATGTAATGAATTATTATTATTTAGTTTCCCTTTAGTGATTTACCTCTCTAATCCCAGCACCTTAATTAATAGCTAATCTTCACCAGGCTCATCAGACGAGGACCACTAAAAGTATCCGACCCCTGATTTTCACCTGGACTTTTGCTGGGCAGAGGACTTATCACCTTATTTATGAAAGCTGGTTAGTTTGTCTCAAATATTTCAAAATAATCACCATATGTTTTCTAGTTAATAATTTGAAGGGTAACACAAGGCCTCCTGGTTCTTTCCATTGCAAATTGCTTTTTGTCCAAATTATGTTTTCTCTCAAGCTAAATGCCTCAAAACTCCACAGCCTTCTCAAATGAAATCTGCGACCTGTAGCCGTCACTCCTCCTGCCCAAATTGAGTAAGTGAAAGATGGCATGAATTCTATGCAAAATTCTTGTGTCTTGAACACACTAATGTTCAATTCATCTCTTGTACACCACATTAGGTCTAGGGGTTCCATATAATCAATCAATAAACTTTTTCCTGTAATGTTAAAATTTTTCTACCCCTTGTCCCCCTTCTTTTTTTATTCACAACTACTCTGTCTGTCACTTTTGTTTCTTTCTCTTTTATTCAGTTTAATTGAGCATTGATTTCAGCATGTCAAACTGCTGTGATTCTGCTTTTTCTTGATCTTTTTGGATTTCCACCCACAAATGTTGTATATAATTGAGTTCTTATCTCAATTATCACCTATAAACATCTCACAGTTCTGCCAGTTATATCCATTGGCTGTGCATCTCCTGTGTTTCTTTTGACCTAAACAGAATTTTAGATGTCCAGATCACTTCTCTTGTATCATCTGATATTCTGAGATGTACATTACCAAGGATTGTAGCTCTTGTTTCAAGTACTGACCACTGGCCTACCCAGTTGTGCTTCAGATAGGGTGCTACCACTGGATCGACTGGAATATCAATAACATTTAATGCAGTTTCCAATTGGGAAGATGCTGGAGCACAGAGCCTGAAAAAATATTTACCAATTTACAACTCGTTATATGTTTGAAAACCACATCCTCCCAAGGTATTACTGGCCATTCAATTGATTTTTCTCTCAAATTTGTGATTTTGGTCAATTTTCTAAGAAAAGTATTTTTCTTGAATTCTGTCAACCTTTGTACCTGTCCATCCAAATCAACAAAACTTGATTCCATCTAAAAATGGTTGTGGATCCATTGTGTTTTTACCAAGGTCTCCTGAAATTGCTGATATTCTTTTTCACTTTCCCATTCATTTAAATCATCAAGGTGTTTCTTTTTCTCTGTTTGTTTCATTCTATTTTGGATGAGACAGGCACAAAATGACCACTCAAATATCTCCTCCGTTTGTTCCTCCCTCCCTTTCTTCCTCCCTCCTTCACTATCAGCACCACTTACACGCACACACTTAGCTTACACACACATTCAATGCCCCCACTCTCACTTTCTCCTTGTAGCCCCTCCTTTCTCTCCCTCACACGATTCCTCTCTCAGCCCCTTCTTTCTCTCACAGACACACTTAGTTCATATGCTCATTCTTATTACAGGAGAGAAACAAAAACTTTTCAGTGTTATTTATTTTATATATGGTGACAATTTGGCCAATGTTCAAATAATCAATAGAGCCAATTCGTTGTAATGTTATTAGTTTTAAAATAATTGTTCTAATTTCTCTCACACTCTCTCAGTTCACACAACTCACACGGCAATACACACACTACTTGCAGCACTCACACTCTGCTCATGAGCACACATACACACAATCAGTTCATGTATCCGTATACACACAATGAGCTCATACACTTATGTACACAAGGCCCCCACCTTCTCTCCCTCTATTTACAACTGCAGCAAAATCAAACACCTGATTTCTCTCTCTCCTCTTTTGGAAGGCGATCAGTTGCTCTTTTTCTTTAACAATAATTCAGTTTCACAATTTGGATCACAACGTCGGCAACTTGGATGATGTCCAAATAATCGACAGAGCCAATTCTTTGGAGTATTTTTTTGTTTTCTCGACTCTTACAATTTTGTTAACATACTCCATTCAATATATTGTCTTTATTTTAAACACTTTTAGAATTATTTACATAGATTTTCCGCTCCAGTTCTACCAAAAAGTATTTACATATTTGTACATTTCTTGCTTTTATTCATTCTAGTTAAACTAAAAAGCATTCACATAAAACATATACAACTCACATCCAACTTTCAACTATATATAAAGCACAAAGCAGCCAGCACAATTAGTAATTCAACCAAACATTCATTTAATTCTTCTTAACATATAATGGACAATACAAAGACTAACACTTTAACTCTCTCTAGTCTGCAGACACCCATCCGAGCAGTCCTTCGGTCGTGAGAGTCCACCAGGGCCAGGCTTAACCAACCAACAAGCCGCTCCCTGATATCCCTTTGACCTCTCACTTAGGAAGCGGTAACCACGGGTTTTATGCCCCTCTTGGGCAACATGCAGCTCTTGTGCTTCTCTTAGGCCTCATGCACCTCTTGTGCTTCACACTCTGTGCCTCCCTTAGGCACTATGCACCTCTTGTGCTTCACAAACTACGCCCTTGTGGGAGTCGATCAGGGCCAGGCTTTAACCAACCTACAAGCCGCTCCCTGATATCCCGTTGACCTCCCACTCAGGAAGCGTCACTATACCTCTGTGGGAGTCCACCAGGGCCAGGCTTAACCAACCTACAAGCCGCTCCCTGATATCCCGTTGACCTCCCACTCAGGAAGCGTCACTATACCTCTGTGGGAGTCCACCAGGGCCAGGCTTAACCAACCTACAAGCCGCTCCCTGGTATCCCTTGACCTCCCACCTAGGATACGACACTTGTACTAAACTATTAAACTAAACTATTCTACTATGGGCGTATCTTTTGACATCTGGAACTCCTGAATTTATATCCACTTACTTTACGTACTTTTAATACTAATCTTAAATTCATTGTTTGGTGAAGCCCTGTCTTAGATTACCATTACAGGCGTGACCTCAGTCAACTACGCAAACAATCTTATTTCTAATATAAGCAAAAATTGCTTATATATATAAATTTTTTTTTCTCAGGCCTGTAATTTCTGATTAGTTTGCGTGTCAACCAGGCTCCGCCAGCAATCCAAGCTCAATCCAATCCTGTTCGTGATGCCAATTCTATGTCGTGGCCCGAGAGAGGGAGATCTCTTCGGCGCAGTCAAAGAAGCTCAAACAGCAGAGTTCCAGATGCCAAAATAAGACTTTATTAGACAAAGTAATAAAGCCGAGAAGACAGCCGCCACATCCACTGCCTCTGAGTCTTTGTCTGTTCACACATCCTTTTTATACCTTTTACTAACCAAATTTGGCAGTGCCAGTTTTTTATTGGATGCTCTTGTCTGGTTTTGCTACAATTACTTACCAGCCCACTTGACCCATTTTTAATGGTGGAATTTGTCCAGATAAGCCATTTTTTAAGAATGTTACATCAAAATGGTTACATTAAATGTGTTTACTCTGGAAATTCCCACAGCTCATAGAGTTATTAAGCTCGTTGGTACACTCCAATGGAAAAACACCAGTATTCAAGAGTTAACACAATAGACTCTCTGTACCTTCCCAAGAGACAGTAGTTATTTTGTATCAATTACAACCTTAAAAGTATCCCCCTTAAATTCCATTCCCACACAATCTGTATTTAAGACATCTAGTATTGGACTAGTTCAACGTATTAATCAGTATATTGATTGCTTTCATGATCATACATCATATTTTAAGTAAGATAATACCATATTCAGTAAATATCACAATATAGAGTAAAATTACACAATTATATATAAAAAAAAAAAAAAAAAAAAAAAAAAAATATATATATATATATATATATATATACATGTCTCAGAAATAAAGGTACAAAACCTGCCACTGGGGTAGTACCTTTGTACCTAAAGGGTCCATATGTTACTTCAAAGGTAATATTAGTAGGCCTACCTAAAGTGCACATATTAGAACTAAGGTACTAAAGTGTACTTTTTGAAAAGATACTGCCCCAGTGACAACGTCTGTGCTTTTTTTTCTGAGACTATATACATTTTTTTACAAAAGTTGTCACTGGGGCAATATACTGCAGTTCAAATGTTTGGGATCAGTAAGATTTTTAATGTTTTTTAAAGAAGTTTCTTTTGCTCAAGGCTGTATCTATTTGATCAAATATATTAAAAAACTGTAATTTTGTAAAACATTACTGCAGTTTCTAATATTGGTTTCCTATTTTAATATATTTTAAAACATAAATTATTTCTGTGATCCAGAGCTGAATTTTCATCAGCCATATACTTTATTTATTATTCATATACTCTACTGATAATAATAAAATATTGTTATCATAGGCTAAATTTACAACTAATACCGAAATACCTAACAATCAAGATACATATTCTCAAAAATAGGCTTACTATATTATTATCAGTAAAAGCCATAGATGTAGTAGCATAAAGCGTCACTCATGAAAGGGACTCATGAATGCATGAATGTCGTTGCATTTGACTCAAAACTAAATGGCATCTATGAAGAAAAGATGCTTGACCGTTCCTCAGAACTAACTTTACTTTTCTCGATCATTTTTACAGTTACTTTTAGGCAGCTGCTCAGCTCCCGGTCATTTCAGTCAATGAATGATTTCAGTTGCTCTCTCAAGTGCACACAGATGCCCTAGCCTAGGCCTAGCAGAGCAGCCGCAGGTGTAGTTCGTATGTGTTCTATGCTGTGCGCATTCAGTGCACACTTGGTTAATAGCGCATTTGATCTTTTTTTATATTGTGTCACTAGGAGGCGACAGTGTAGCTTGTTTCTGGATGAAATTTCAGGATTGTACTTTACAAAACAAGAAGAGTTCTGTTATTCCGGTTTATGTGGAATCATTTTCTTTTTTTATTGTACTGGAAACAGAAGTGGTTTGAATACAAAGAGGGATTTCTAGGGATTTGTAGCATGACTCTCCAGACAAACCTCTATTGGCCTATGAAATATTATGATTTAATTTGCAGAAGACAAAATGGTAAAATCAAAGACTCGAAACGTTTAAATATATTTTGTTACTCAACCAATTTAATTCAATATCCATTCATGACTATTATAAATTTGGTGTTGTGAGACTGACATCTGTTTGCTAAAGCTTTGGTTACACACGTTAATGCTTAAAAACAAAATGATAAACTTCCCTCTCACTCAGGTTTTGTCAGAACATGGTGTGCGAAAATGACGAACCAATGATCTCTAAAAATAGAGAAATTAGCCGCGCATCAGTGACTGAACGCTAATCGGATGCGCATCACTCATTGCGCGCGCAGCTGTGATCTCGTGCCATCATCGGCGCTCTGAAAAGTTCATGGATAAAAGGAGCACAGCATGGTGCTGGGTGATACCAACAGATCAACTGTCGTGCAAAGCCACGGAGAAACTATGATGTCCTTGATGGGCGAGGAGCGCGCGCTAGAGACAGGTGCAAGCGTGGAAACCTCTAACGGCATGATGATCTCCGAGGTCCTTATCCCTCGCCTATTCAAAATTGCGCACGAGTCTGGAGAGGTGGCAGTGGCTGCGGGTTCCGGATCCTTGGAAATGAAGCCTTCCAGCTCCCCGACCCTTCTGGAGATGATGGAGATGGCGAACGGCACGCGCTGCGCGGAGCAGATCCTCAGCTACGGAGAGGTCGAGAAGGTGCTGATCGGTGGAGTGCTGACCATGCTCACGCTCATCACCATCTGCGGGAACTTGCTTGTGGTCATCTCCGTGTGTTTCGTGAAAAAGCTCCGGCAGCCCTCCAACTATCTCATCGTGTCCCTCGCGCTCGCGGACCTCTCCGTTGCGCTCGCGGTGATGCCGTTCGTCAGCATCACGGACCTGATCGGTGGCCGCTGGATTTTTGGCAAGTTCTTCTGTAACGTGTTTATAGCCATGGATGTGATGTGCTGCACCGCGTCCATCATGACCCTCTGCGTTATTAGCATCGACCGGTGAGTTTTCTTAAGGGTGGACTGATAATTATTGATAACCATAATCATGATCAATGATCATGAAAAATGATTTGGCAACACTTTACAATAACATTGTTATCATTAGTGAATCTATTAGGTATCATGAACTAACAATCAACAGTACTTTTTATAGTATTTATAATTTTATGTTAATCACTTTCTACATAAAACTAATATTTTTAACATTAAATTCAACTCAAGTACAATTTAAATTATACAACATTTATAATGCAAATAATTCAGAATGAAATGTTTTGTTTTGTAATCTATTATAAACAAACAAGAGTTTAGAATGAACAACAGTGTATTCATAAATTAGCATCCACCTAGATTTTTAAGATTAACTTAAATAAAATATTATTTTAAAATAAACCTTTATTCATCTGAGTATTAATTCCCAAATAATTTTAATTATATAATCATATATAATAATTATAATTGTTGTTAGTTTCTAGAACACTAACTGATGTTAACGAATTATTAAACCTTATTGTAAAGTGTTACTAATTACACATTCAGTTGCTATCAAGTAGGTTTCTTTGAAATGAAATGCTTCTAAGTTTTATTTTTCTGCTTTGAAACTCTGTGTGGCATGAATTGTTTATTATGAAATGACATGCAGTGTTGGAGAAATTCATTCTTTGGGTCTTGACTTTTTTGATCAGACCAGTAAACAAACTGGATAAAATCTAAATCAAATAGCTAAAAATTGATGGCACAAAATAGTTCATCCCATATTTATTATAACATATAGCTGAAGCAATTTTTGTCATGATAAAATGACTTTAAATAAAGTCCTGTCTTCTTACTTGTCCATGTATTTTCCCTCTTTAACAGGTACCTTGGCATCACCAGACCCCTGACTTACCCAGTGAGGCAGAATGGCTGGTGTATGGCCAAAATGGTGCTCTCTGTATGGCTGCTTTCTGCTTCAATCACTTTGCCGCCACTCTTTGGCTGGGCACAGAACGTGAACGATGACCGTGTGTGTCTGATCAGCCAGGACTTTGGCTACACTATTTACTCTACAGCTGTTGCATTTTACATCCCCATGACTGTTATGCTGGTCATGTATTACCGCATCTACCGTGCTGCCAAGCTCAGCGCAGCCAAACACACCATCACCGGCTTCCCTCGTGCAGGACAGGAGGAGGAAGAGGAGGATGAGGCAGAAGGGGCTGATGGGGCGGAAGAACATGTGGAAGTGGATTGCGTAACCGTCGCGATCAAGCTGCAGAGGGAAGTGGAAGAGTGTGCGCGTCTGCCTCGACTCCTGCGAGGAGTGGGCAGGAGGAGCTCGGACCGCAGGAACATCTCCATATTCAAGCGGGAACAGAAGGCGGCGGCCACGCTCGGGATTGTGGTAGGAGCATTCACTGTCTGCTGGCTTCCGTTCTTTCTCCTCTCCACAGCCCGGCCCTTCATCTGTGGGACAGAGTGTAGCTGCATCCCGCTGTGGGTGGAGAGAACACTGTTGTGGCTGGGCTACGCCAACTCACTCATCAACCCCTTTATCTATGCTTTCTTCAACCGCGACTTGCGCACCACCTACCGAAGCCTGCTCAGCTGCCGTTACCGCAATATTAACCGTAGACTGTCGGCCGCCGGCATGCATGAGGCCCTACGACTGGTGGAAAGACCGGAGGTGGTTGTCTCTGGGTGACCCCAACTGTGCAAACAAAGTTCAGAGGTCAACATTTGCACAGGAACTCACAAGCCTAAATGGTCATGATGGGATTTAGGGTTGTGTCATATTTGGACAGTACCTACACAGTCCAAAACAGTGGTCAAATTAGACAGAGGCGTGCATTATGGTCAATGCAATTGCATTTTCTCATCTTTGCTGACACAGGAACACAATCACTGGCTTTCCTTTAGTAGAACAAGAGAGAAAAATACATATAGCTGATGAATCAAAAAGAGTTCAGCTTCTTTTTCAATTACAGATAATCTAAAAGAACAAAGCAAGAAATATATATGTATATGAATTTATATACAAGACGTGTGCAATATTGCACTGGTATCATGATATCTTGTCACTCGAGAGACTCTGGATATAGATCAATAGAACTGTTGGGAGAAATCGGTTTAGATTTATTCATTCTTGAAAACAGAAAACCAGACAGCTCAGTTTCCGCGTTAAAAACGTTTATTGAGCCATGAGAAACTCGTTTGTCAATTGTCAGCACCTGTTATTTCACTAAGTGTGATTCATCTGTGTCTGAATCTTGCGCCTCTCTGCTAAACACAACTAAATGCAAACCGTTTCATTCTGCACATGCTCACTCTGTATAAAACCACCGAATGTTTAATGCATTGATGGAAAACGCATTAAAGCACAGATCTAATGTCAGCTAAGCTTCTTTCTGCAGCTGTGATAAAGCCAGAAGGAACAGGACGTAATCTGATCACAGATCAGTAATTAAAGGGATTTTGATGAGATTGACTCGGGTCCCTTTTTTGTAGGCAGCTATTTATAGTTTGATTCTGCTTGGATCTTATGTGATTAGCTTGTATGTCGCTAGTATTTATTCATCATACATGTCACAGAAAAATTCATGCAGTTGTAATCAGGTTCACTTTTGTGAGTCCCTCAGAATTACTTGTGCATAAAAATAGCAACAAATTTGTAATGACTTTTGTACTTATGTCTACCTGTGTAAATATTAAAAGCTGATGCAACAAAATGTATAGACGTCTTTTTTACTGTAGTAGATGTTTTAATGTTACTTCTTGTGCATATTTTGAAATAAAGGATCAAAGAACTGGGATTTTTGTGAAGTTCTTGTGTTTACACCTTTGAATCAACCTCAGAACAATGAGGTTGATTCAAAGATGTAAACCTCAGAACAATCTATAGAAAAGTGCTGCTCCGTTACCTCACTCATTACACATTTTCCCATTAGGATGCCATTTCTATGGCTTCACCTTGAATATTGAATACATCCTGGCGATGAGGATAAGAGAAGGATGGCGGGAGAACATTTACATTTCGTCATTTTGCAGATGCTTTTATCCAAAGCGACTTACAATTGGGGGATACATAAAGCGATTCTTCTTAAAGAGGCAAACAGACACAGGAAGTGTTCGTAATACCAAGTTTCGGCATTGTTCAAATAAGTACAAGCTAGAAAGGGAAGTAATAAATAAATAAAGAGAAAGACAATTTTTTTTTTTTTTTTTTTTTTAATTTAGGAGAAAGTCAAGTAGTGTCAAAAGAGATGAGTTTTCAGCTGTCGCTTGAAAATTGTCAGGGATTCAGCATTCCGGATAGGGGTGAGAAGATCATTCCACCAGCCAGGAATGGTGAACTAGAATGTTCTGGAAAGTGATTTTGAGCCCCTCTGTGACGGTACCACGAGGTGTCGTTCACTAGCGGATCTCAGACTTCTGGAGGGGATGTAGATTCGTAATAGTGAGTGGAAGTAGGAGGGTGCTGAGCCTGTGGCTGTTCTATATTCTTGAACTTGATGCGAGCCAAAACCGGTAGCCAGTGCAGGGAGACAGAGAGGTGTGACATGGGCCCTTTTGGGCTCATTGAAGACCAGTCGTGCCACTGCATTCTGAATCATTTGTAAAGGTTTGATTGTGCATGATGGATGTCCAGCCAGAAGAGCATTGCAGTAGTCCAGCCTAGAAATGACAAGGGCCTGGACAAGAAGTTGTGCAGCATGCTCCGTTAGAAAGGGCCTGATCTTTCTGATGTTGTGCAGTGTAAACCTGCAAGATCGAGCAGTTTTTACAATGTGGTCTGTGAAGGTCAGCTGGTTATCAAAGATTACACCAAGATTTCTGACCGAAGTTGATGGGGTAATTGTAGAAGAACCTAGCTGGATGGTGAAATCATGCTGTAGAGTCGGAGTGGCAGGGAAGACAAGAAGCTCAGTCTTTGTCAGGTTGAGCTGTAGGTGATGTTCTTTCGTCCATGCCGAGATGTCCGCCAGGCAGCCTGAGATCCGTGCAGCTACCGTTGGATCATCTGGTTGAAATGAGAGATAGAGCTGTATGTCATCAGCATAGCAATGGTAGGAGAAGCCATGTGCCTGTATGATGGGACCCAGTGATGTTGTGTATATGGAGAAATGGAGCGGTCCAAGAACTGATCCCTGAGGAACCCCAGTGACCAGTTGATGTGCTTTGGATACATTCCCTCCCCAGGCCACCCTGAAAGACCTACCAGTGAGATAGGATTCAAACCAGCAAAGTGGAATCCCTGTGATGCCCTGTGATGAGAGGGTAGACAGGAGGATCTGATGATTGACAGTGTCAAAAGCAGCTGATAGATCCAGCAGAATAAGAACTGATGATTTGGAATCAGCTTTTGCAATCCACAAGGCTTCCGTGACTGACAGTAGCGCAGTCTCAGTTGAATGGCCACTCCTGAAACCTGACTGTTTAGCATCCATTTTGTTGTTCTGTGAAAGAAACAATGACTCCTGGTTGATAACAACTCATTCAAGGGTTTTCGCTATGAATGGGAGGAGAGAGACACGTCTGTAGTTGTCTATAAAAGAAGTGTTTAATGTAGGTTTTTTGAGCAGTGGGGTTACCCGAACCTGCTTGAAGACAGTGGGGAAGGTGCTTGTGAGGAGAGATGTGTTGATGTGTGTGAGTGCTGGTAAAAGTGTAGGAGAGATTGCTTGGAGAAGGTGTGAAGGGACTGGGTCTAGAGGGCATGTTGTAGGATGGCTGGAGAGGAGAAGTTTGGATACTTCTGCCTCAGTGAGGGGACAGAAGGAGAAGATGGGAGTTTTATCAGTGGATGTGGTTGGTTTGAGGTCCTGTGTGTGTGGGGCTGAGAATTGACTACTGATTCTTCTAGTTTTGTCTGTGAAGAATGTTGCAAAATCATTAGCTGTTTTAGAAGTGGTGGGAGGTGGTGGATGGGGACAGAGGAGAGAATCGAATGTTTTGAAGAGATTACGTGTGTCTGGAGCGCTGCTGATCTTGTTGTGGAAATATGTAGATTTGGCAGTATACGGACTTCAGCAGAGAAAGATGAAAGCAGAGACCGATACATACTCAGGTCTGACGGATCTTTTGATTTGTGCCATTTTCTTTCTGCTGCCCAGAGTTTGGTCCGATGCTCATGAAGAACATCGGATAACCATGGGTTAGAAAAAGAGAAGGGAAAGAAAAAGAAGCAAACTGTGGGGGAGGTGTTCCCATTCACTTAGAATCACTAAAGCACTTGTTATGACTCTAATCTAATTGGTTGCCCAGTCCTTGAGGACCTGCTGGGAATTCTATTTTAAGGGTCCAGTGTGTCTACCTGTGACAGCTACCTGTGCCGCTGGTGCAAAATCCATTCACAGAGGCTGC
Organism: Spinibarbus caldwelli; assembly: GCA_039654775.1. Taxonomy (NCBI): domain Eukaryota; kingdom Metazoa; phylum Chordata; class Actinopteri; order Cypriniformes; family Cyprinidae; genus Spinibarbus; species Spinibarbus caldwelli. The sequence goes on along the minus strand of CM077250.1, from coordinate 12,978,688 downwards.
ACTGCTGCTGCTGATGATGATGGACCTGGTTTCACACCAACACGAATCTGCTCTGGTCCATGAGTATTGTATGAGCTCTTGCTGACACACAGAAATAATTTTTTTCCCACTGAGCTTAAGAAGTAAAATATAAAGGCTGATGCCGCAGTGGTTGATGGAGTGGAGGACTGTAAAATTACAGGTCAGAATAATTCCCTCACATTTCACCCAACTGAGAAAATCCTTTCAGCTGTAAGAGCGAGAGAGGAGAATTTTGAGTGGGCAGTAATCATGCCTTTCTTTGCATCTTTTTATTACTTCTCTAATTTTCCTCCATCTTTATTTCCTCTTTTCCACCGACATTAGGGTCTTCTCTCCATCCATCATGACATCTCATCAGTGATGAGATTTATTCCAGATTACTGACTCACCTGAGTCCATTTATTATTATGAACACTAATTAGTTTTTTTTGCATAAATTAATTACATTTGGAACCTGGAGATTAATACTGAAAATCACATAATGCTCAGCTAAATGATCTCACTGAAATACCTTTAATATTTTCTGTGAAGCTCATTTGAGTCCACAGCACTCACACTTTGCCAATCGATGATAATCATAATAATACAATTTCCTCTTGCTTTCCTTTTGTCTTGCTGTAGAGGTTGCAGTGGGTTGTCGAACTGCATTTTATGTAATTTCTGCGATAGAAAAATAGATACGTCTGCATTCTTCATCAGTCTCCGAGCTATTTACATATGAAGTGGCTCAGAAGTGTGTTGGTCACAAAAATCGCTCAAACTACCTGCTGAGAGAAAGCGAGTGAGTTGAGAGCACTGAGAAGCTGAGAAAAATAACAAGAGACTTCATCTGTGAGCATTCTGTGCACTTAAGACTGATTAGCTCATACTTGTGTTTGACTCTGCTTTAAAAAAAGTATTAAATATTCAAGCTGGCTTATTTAACTACAACAGTAATCACAGGCGTTAATCATGATTACAGAATTTGCATTATATACAACATTATTTAACAATAAGTGGCATTCAGAAAACAAAAATAATGACATCTTTAAAACGGCGTTCTGATTGGGCTGTTTATCAAAAGGACACGTTGTTGCTTGTCCAAAATGTTACCTGTTACTCATCAATGCCCTTTGGGGACGTCGTTTACACTCAGATTCACTCAGTTCTGTCTCACCGCTTCTGTCCGTCACTCTTTTTTTTTTTTCTCTTCAGGAGGTTGTGTCAGCTGTGTCTAACTGCAGGGCTTCCTCGCTGCACTAATTATGTGATAACCTAAGGACTGGCTCAATTGTCAGTGCAGGTAATTATTATAATGGTTAATGAAATTATGTCTAAGTAATAATACTTGAGTGACTGTCTGTACATCTGGCTTCCCTCAAGTTATGTTCCTCTGGAATAAGAACTGAAAGGCAGAATTGTACATTAACTAAAATGGACAATTTCTGAAGTGTTTCTCCATTTTAGTTCCATGCTCAATTTGTTAAATTACTACACAGAATACTTGAAGCAAAGTTATAATCAAGATCATTAACAAAGTTCACATTGTTTCACTTATTTTTCACATAATCATGTTTAACAGTGGAATTCCTGGCAAAAAAATCAATAAATAATGCAAATGATGTAATATGAGTCAGTCTACATATATTGTATTCACCTCAGCTGGTTGATTTAGTTCGCTTATAAAACTTTAACTGAGGGGGTTTCTTTTTAGGAAAAATGAATGGGAACAATACTTCCTGTAACTTTTCATTTTCATTTCCCCCTTATAAACGCTGATTATTAACGCTGAAACGAAATAGCACATGAAAGTGTCTTAGACTGCACAAAGTATATAAGTATTAAATGAGACAAGCTCTATTCATTTTATGATTGTTTGTTTTTCCACTACACAGCCTTTTAATTTTTTTCTATGTAAACATGCAATAAATTGGCATATTTTACTGTTGTTAAGATAACTGTCCATTGCCATGTTTTCTAGAAAATGTTAGCCCAGAATGTAAGGTCTTAAAAAGTATTAATTCACTCAAAAGTTTTAAATCACTGCAGAATGTCAAATATCTAAAAATGTACATCCACACATCCTTGTTTTCCCTTTGAATTAAGTTATATTTTTCTCAGTCCACTGGCAAATATTTGTTCTTGTTTTAATCATGAACTCATTTCATTTTGTAATTTCATTTTTCCTTATGTAATTTTGGTTCTCAAGTAAATGTATCTTGATTTAAGGAATCTTTAGACATTTGCACTGGAAAACAAGACAAAAATACTACGGAAGAACGAATCACTTTTATGCAGGTACTGTAAAAGCTATTTCCATATTCTAGGGGAGCAGAGGTATTTGAGCCTATTTATTCATTTATTTATTTTGTAAAATTTAATAAAAAGTCATGGAGATCGGTTGAATGTTGTATTCGTGTGTGCTTTCAAGACATCCTTAAAAATCCCTGATCTTAAAAATATCTTTAAAAAGTCTTAATTTAGATTCATCAAACCTGCTTGAGAAGTCTACTGGGAAATGTGAGGCTGCCCACATGCCGGCATCTGCCCAGCAACATGTGATCTGGGCACTCAGTGGGTAGGACAATGTTTAAAAAAAAATAAAAAAATAAATTCATGTCAATCTCTGAGAGTGCTATGAGCATTTAAGCCTCTGTGGTCAGATCCCCTCTGTGAAGCTGATTACAGAGGGTTGTGCTCCCCACAGCCATTCCATAATCTCACAGCATGGACACAGGAAGCACACATATACATCCAAACACATCCACACACACTCTCGTATGCCCTATAGAAAGAAAACATTTGACCATATTGAATGTATGTACGACTGGATAGCTAATGAAACACTGATGGTTGTTTTAGCTGGTTTGCAAGAGGAAGAAAAAAGTAAGCTGTGGAGTGGCTACAACTGAATGTGAGCATTAGAGGAACACAGACTGAAGACAAGGGTGAAAACTGAGGAGAATTCAGTCTTTAAAGTCAACAATTAAACAATAAACAATACAATAAAATACTATGTGAAAACAGACTTTTCAAAGTTGTAAATATCCCCAAATCGCTATTCTTTTCCCAAGATATGGCTCAAGTGTTTGTTTTTTTCAGGTGAAAGTCATAAGTCTGTTTTCTTGGACATTTTGAGGTATCATTCATATACACAGCACAAACGCAGAGTTACCACCAACATTTTAATATTTTATTTACTTCAAACCTGTAACCCCAACTATGAGCAATAGTGATGTTGTTGCCTGCCTGACCAATAAAAAGCAATCAGACTGTAAGTCCCATTATAGTATCATCTTACTATATATTTGGTATGTGGAAGAGATTATTGACAGAAAATAGCAGTGTGTGTGTGGGATATCAAGGTGGAGGAGAGGGGGGGAGAACAAACAGAAACAGGAGGAGGCTAGCGAAGAAGGGTATTTATATCTAATGCTTATATCAGATGATGGCAGGGTTATTTTTACAACACAGGAAGACTCTTCTGTAATATTATATATCATTTATGGAATGCAGTTTGAAATTGCTGACTAATACTCTAAAATATGCCACATGTGTTCACACACATGCCCATATGTTCTTCAGATGCCCCCATGCATGTAATTGATGCAGTATATTAATTCCATATATAGATTCCATCTGTTATGTTTATCTGTCCTGGCTAAATGTTGCAGATCTGCTTGTACACATAATATCTTTAATAAATCACATTATTATTTGAGAAACAGACACACAAACAGCTCTGCAGGAACCCTCTTTAAAATTTTGTCAGACCTAACAGCCAGAAGTACAACTTTGCAGTTGGTTTGATTGTGCCTCAAAACAAATGTTTTACACACACATACACATACACACAAACATTTCCACACACAGTTCACTACATAAATCTGCAATAACACCAAATCTGTGTCTGTGAGAACACAGAGACTGAAAAATACAAGCAAAAGCTGTCGTGTGAGACAAAATTTCGGAGAGTGCAATAGTTACTATATGTTCCTTTTTTGCCATTACTTCAAACCCTCAGACAAAAAAGCCATCATGTGTAGTACCTTTTCAAAAGGCAAAACTTACGTTATTTACCTCGAAATTGTGCATATTAGTATCTTAATGTTACATATCAATACTTTTTTCTGACTGTACTGTAAAGATAGCAAAACATTTTCAATCAAAATCTAAAATAGTTTTAATAATAAAATAGAGTCATAACCACATAAAATATAGGCACCTGAAAAGGGAATACATTTTATATTGCAGAAAAATTCTGATGTTTTCCCTTTTATTCTGCTTAAAAAATCACAGTTACAATTTAAAACATCCTTAAGACCAAGATTATTGAGATAAATTGGAATATATATCAACACATCTTTGCTATCAGTATCTTTAAGTCATGCCTGCAGGTTTTATTAAGAGCATTAATTAAATGTTTAATATGCATTAAGGTTCAGGTTTAGAGAAGACTATTAAAATGATTTATTGGCTTACACACACACACACACACACACACAGTCTGAAAGTAAATGGATCTAAAAAGATGGGTTTCTCTATAAAGCCAAGTGGATTAGCTTAATTAGTCCAGTCAGCAGCGTAACTATAGCAGACACATTGCGGCTTTAGGTTCAACTGTTTTCTGTACTTCTAGACTGAATGTTTTCTGGAAATCCTTCACTATGAAGCCTTTGGGCAATTTAAATGTCTGCCAGAAAGGTTTTCATGAGATTTTGATTAACAAGTGGTGTGGTAATTAGAGTGGCATATACTGAAAATGAGGTTTAGGCTCATACCTCTTTCCCTAAATTGTTCGTTTCACTCATTCCTTAACATTTTGTTCTCCGCTATTCTCTAATTTCTAGTTTTCATTGTGCTCATTTCTGCCAAAATCTGGGTTTGCAATCTTGATTAAGCCACTCAGAATGAGTCCACTCCTCTCCTTTGCCTTCATCAGGGCTGATGCTGGCAGGTCTTAGGGTATGCTGATGACAGCTTTATTGTGCCATTAAAGGATCTTGCATAAATCAACAAAATTATGAAGGAAAGGAAGAGAGAGAGAGAGAGAGAGAGAGAGAGAGAGAGAGAGAGAGAGAGAGAGAGAGAGAGAGAGGTGCGTTTGTCCTCTTCTCTGCTCTACTGAGAATTAACTGTGCTGCTGTTTCAAAGAAATGCTTCTGTACTCAGTAGTGTTTTGTGAAATCTTAGGATGATACTTTGACATTTGTTCACAGATCATAAAGTAAAACCAAACCAGTATCTAGAGAACAGAAGCATCAAACATCACCTGGCTTTGATGGAAAGATTATTTAAATAGCCTATATAAGGAGAGAAATCAATTCACACATATGTAACAAGTCATGTGGAAAATAAAAGTTGCAAAATTTTAATATTTCCTTGGACTGCCTTTAGCTTAGATTATATTGTACATTCACTCATTAACAATGGGAGAGTCAAACCACTCTATAAAGTCGACTCCAGCACAGACTTTCATTAGGGTTAAGCTCAGGACTCTGCTGGCCAATTCATAAATGAAAATGATTCCTCATGCTCACTGAACCACTCTTTCACAAAGTGGGTATGTTTTCCAACATGGTTGTTTCAAAAGCAAAAAGCTACAGTCATTGCATCAGTTAGGGTTAAAAGAATTGCTGCAAAACATATCAGAAACATGTTAATCACTGCAATCATGATCCAATCCTAAACTCTTCAGTATTTGCTTATTTAAATCCAAATGGAGACCTTTTTTGGCCAGGCAGTGTATTTCAAATCATAAACAAATGACACTTATCAAAAAACAGAGTGCAACCAGTTCACTTAATAAATCGTATGAACACGTATGAACACACACAAACTCACGTTACTGGTCTGGATGACTCCAACTTATCTTTAACTGAATTAACTCAAGTAGCTACAGGATCAGCATTTGGCTCATTTACTGAAGTGTGAGTTTTCAAATTTCCATTACCTTCAATGATCCATCTTACAAAGTTCTGTGTTCCTATAGGAACTTAAATCAGTTAGATGAATTCTATAGGAAACACAGACACACGCACATACACACTACTTTATAACAGTCTACATCTAAAGAACTACGGGATAGTGATAGAAAGTGATTAGTGGCCAGGATGAGAGGACTCCCTGAGGAGCTGTTAGTTTGAGACCCTTTTGACCTAGAAATCATTACATCATACACAAGATCAACCAACCCAACTTAGACACTCGCATCTGGCAAGATACTTAAAAAATTATTCTATTGAGTGACCTTAAGAGGGGCAATATAAGACAGAAATAGTGTTTTGGTCCCTGCTGTGTGTCCTGTTCATGCTCTGAAGAGCATAGCAAACGAGCATGTGAACACACCAATCAGACAAAATGCTCAACATTAACCTCAAAAGGACAACAAATCATCTGAATAATAAAAATAAACATACAAAAAAGGAGAAGAACATATGATTCTCACTCATGCTCTTTATTTAGTTGTAAAAATGGAAAAAAATGGAGTGCTCTTATGTTAACTTAAAGGTCAAAGCATCGGTGGTAATAAGGGTGGCGACCTTTGTAGCAGACGGTCAGATCTGAGCAGACAGCCATTACTGATCTGCTGCACCAGTACTGCTCCAGGCAGTTTGTCTATGAAATGCCACACGCCATCCACCTCTGGCCAAAGTTTCAACCATGCTGACAATCCCAGCATTAAGGTTAAACACTTTATGACAGTCCTTAAATGAATAGTTCACCCAGTAATGAATATTTGCTGAAAATGTACGCACCCTCCGGTTATCCAAGATGAAGATGAATTTGTTTTTTATCAGAACAGATTTGGAGAAATTTAACGTTACATCACTTGCTCACCAATGGATCCTCTGCAGTGAATGGGTGCCGTCAGAATATGAGTTCATGCCTGCAACCGTTGCAAACAGTCACCTGCCAATCATCTGCATATGTTTTGGACATGTCTGAAACTGATAACCTTTTGGTCCTATGTATTTGAGACGCTTAAAAAAGCTCTTAACATTAACATTGTCCCTGACCCATTTCTATCCATGTTTGGGGTTTCTCCTATGCCAGATTTGATGGCCCGAGATCGTAAAGTCATTGTTTTCACTACAATCTTGTCCAGACAGGCTATTTTACTTAAGTGGAAGCATATTTCCCCTCCATCTCATGACAGGTGGATACATGTTCACTCTCTGGTTCACTTAAATCCTTTTACAAGACTTGGGATCCCTTCTTAAATCACATTAAAGGTTTACCTTGCTCACCTCCAACTGGTAACGGTCCATAACATTTAACTGTTAAAAGACTGACATCAGAAGGAGTTTAAAGTTTATTGTTATTATTTTCTTTAATTACTGGTTTATTTTATTCTTATTTACTTATTTTCTTTTTATTTATTATAATTATTAGTATTTTTTTTCCCTCAATTTGGGAAAGGTTTGTGAGAGAGATTAATGATGGACAGTTTCCTGTGGTCTACTACTTTTCTTTCTATGATGTACCATTCTGTAGCTGTCACTGAAAACGCTAATAAAAAGATTTGAAATAATAGAATATGAGTTCAAACAGCTGATAAAAACATCACAATAATACACAAGTAATCCACACAAGTCTAGTCCATCATTTAATGTCTTGTGAAGAGAAAAGCTGCATGTTTTTAAGAAACACATTTATCTTTAAGGCATGTTAATTTTTGTCCATAATCCATAAAAATGCTTCCTCCAGTGAAAAGGCAATCCCCTGTTATCCTCTCATGTCAAAATCCACCAACATATTTGTTTTGAACTGTTTTCACTGGAGAAAGCAACATTATGAATAGAGAGAAGACATATTTTAGCTGAAGCAGGGGCGGACTGGGGCCAAAAAGTGGCCCTGGACTTTTTGGCACAGAGCGGACCACCAAACCTAGTCCGCAACACACCGCACCACACCAAAAATGATTGGCATTCTTTACATTATAATTAGTCTTTCCTGGTGTATATGGCAAATAGTATATTTTTAAGAATTTTTATGAGGGACAGTTTAACATCACTATAAATACCTATATTATCAGTCCATATGACACAATGCTCTGGTATCGTCTAGAAGACTTGAATAGTGCAGAATGTGGACTATTTTTATGGTCATATACAGTATTGCTCCTTTTGCAGGAGCTTCACATCTATCATTTTAAGGAATAGAGCTCCAATTGTGGAAAAGAGTATACTAATTATTTTGATGATGAAAAATACAGTAAACAGTACTGTGCAATATATAATGTTACAATTTAAAATAGCTGTCTTCTATGCGAATATGTATAGTAAAATATAATTTATTGCTGTGATCAAAGCTGAATTTTCAGCTTCACTACTCCAGTCTTCAGTGTTACATGATCCTTCAGAAAACATTATAATATTCTGATTTTCTGCTCAAGAAACATTTCTGCTTATTATGAATGTTGAAAATTGTTGTGCTGCTTCATATTTTTGTGGAAGATGTGATACCATTCAGTCCTGGGTAACATTAAAAAATATGAACATATTTTTTCTTCAATAAGGTTGCATTAAATTGATTTAAGTGACAGTAAAGATATTTACACGTATTGTGATGTACTTATATTTCAAATAAATGGTGTTCTTTAACTGAGAACCCTTATACCAATAACAAAAACCATTATTAATAATTGATCACAAATAATAACTGATAATAATTAAGCAGCACATTAAGTAGCATTAAATGACTTATGAAGGGACACTGAAGACTGGAGTAATGATGCTGAAAATTCAGCTTTGATCACAGAAATAAATTACATTTTAAAATATCCTAAATTAAAAAACACTCTTTTAAGTGTAATATTTCATAATTTTATTGTTTTTACTGTATTTTTTTTATCAAAGAAATGCAATCTTCTTGCAAATAAATAAATAAATAAATAAGCATTATTATTTCAAACTTTTAACCACCAGTGTGTCTATAAAATAATGCATGTGAATTAATAAGCAACTTATTTTTATTAGGCCTATCATATAAATCACTTTCCTATGCACAGCACTCCAAAGCAAAAGTCTTCAGATGTACAGTGTTCTAGAGTAAGACTGAGATTGATTTTTTATAGATTTTTAAACATTTTCTTAGACATTTTAAACATTTTCTTCTTCTGCGTCTGTGAACATTAAATCCAGCCTTCTACACTTTGATTGGCTATTTCTAACATTTTGACATTGACGAGCGCTTTTGAGCCGCTGCACTGAGCCGGAGCGCGCTAAATTAATTAGAATTTTTGAATCAAGTCGCGCGCCCATTCGTCTGGGCCGATGGAAGGATATACGTACATTTACCACAATTCATTTTTTATATATATTTACACAAAGGGCCGGCCCACATTGTACAGCGGCCCACCGGGAAAACTCCCGGTGCTCCAGATGGCCAGTGCGCCGCTGGCCGGAAGCAATGGTTTGAAGTTAATCTTGTAGTGGTGGCGGGCGCTAAGAAAATCTCTATCAGATTAAGGAGAGAATATTAACTATTAAAAAAAAAAAAAAAAAAATTAACAAATTTAATAATCTGATGTTATTAGTTCGGGTGCCAGACAAGCTCAGTCTTGTCAAATAACTGTTTTACCCAGAATAGCTCTTTAAGCCACCGGTTACAAATATAATTTGAAAGAAATTTCCACACAAAGTAAGTTCAGGTTCATAGTTTCAGAGATGTATTTAACAATTAATAGAAAAAAAAACAAAAACAAAACAAAAAAAAACACAACAACAACAACTACAACAACAACAAGCAAACAGAAAAACTTTGCATTCAGTTTCAAGTTCAAATGCAACCTTAGTTTCACAAAGATATTTTCAACAATCAATATGTTATGAAACAAAAAACGTAGTGCTTTGGTTCACATTCATATTTTCAACAATCCACCACAGTTCAAAAATGAGAGGAAAAAAAAAACTAGCTTTGTGGCAATATAATTCCAATATAGCCTTTCCACCGATTTTGTAGTCCAACAATGACAAGGAAATAATAAAACTTGAAAGAAAATGGAAGAAGGTGCCTCTGAGGTAGCAGTTTCACTGGTGCATGAAAACCTCAGCAGATTCAACACTCCCTTGACATCCCGCTCGCACTTGTCCGCATAGAGACTTGTTTCGCTCTGCAGCTGGTGTCTGGAGGTGCAGCACGCACACTCAGAGGAGTAGTGATCCACCCTGCCCAAACACAGCGAGGTCTCTACAACGCAGCGACGGCGTCTGACTAGATTCAGGTGACCTGCACCTCTCTGCTCATCACTGCCGCGCTCTCCTGCAGCGCCGCCCGAAATACACATTTCCTCACTTCTGGATAATTGATTTTCCTCCTCCGCTCGGCCATAGCGCATTAAAAATCCTCGTATGTTTTTTTTTTTTTTTCATACTGCCACAATCTTGATGGATATCTTACAAACAGCTTTGTTTCACAAGACATTAATTGATGGATTGTTACTGGTCTGGATGATTCCAACTAATCTTTGACTGAAAGAACTCTAAAAAAGTGCCTGCTGAATCAACACATGAATTACTTAAGTGTGAATTATTATTACTTTCAATGAATTAATTCAAAATTAAGCAAGTTTTGTGTTCCTAAGGAATTTGATGGGCTAGAGTTGTGTATATTACTTGTGGATTATTGTGATGTTTTTATCAGTTGTTTGGACTCTCATTTGGACGGCACCCATTCACTGAAGATAATTTTTTGGTGAGCAAGTGATGTAATGCTAAATTTCTCCAAATCTTTCCTAACTCATCTACAACTTGGATGGGCTAAAGGTTAACTAAATTCAGCATTTTTTATTTTTATTTTTGGGTGAACTGTACCTTTAAAGCGACTGATCTGACAGGTTGCTGTCCTTTTTGCACAGCTTTCTTTTGCAAAATTACAAATTCAATTCTTGACAATTTTATCTGCATTCAGCACTTCTGGATTTGTGCAACAGTAATTCTCATTTAGAAAGCCTTATTCCTGCAATAATGAATAACACTGAATTTTTACAGTCAAACAAATGCAATTAGATCACACCATTAGAGTCTCGGTTTAACTGGCCAGACGGAAATCTGTGTTTTTGTTGTCTGGCTGCCATTTTAGTTAAACTGCCTTTTAAATCCTTTTAAACATTAATTATGTCTCCGTGGTCAGAGAACAAAAGAAAAAGCCAACTGGCCAAGTAGCACCCTGAAAAAAAGCTGAATTATTCTTTTGTACTTCCTTTCCCCCCCAAAAAGAACAAAGTTGGGCTTTAACTTAGTGGAAAAGTCATCCTTTGAATGTCGTTCAAGCCAGGGAATGATCAAGTCCTGCTGGCTGGATTAATACTAGCTGCAGTAGTAAGCTACATTTTCACTAATGGTCTCCCACCAGTGTACCGACTAGGCTCTGGTCTGCTAAGCTTTAGTAAGGAACCAGACTCTGCCTACTGCATGCCACAGCTGCACCTTAAGCTTAAGACCAACAGCTGATTCCATTGCAGAAGTTCAAGTGGAATAGCTATGCAGCAGAGGTGGTAAAATAGGTTTGAAGGTGTTATTTTGTGGTTGTTTGACCTTACACAGTTTCATTCATTTGAGGTTTCTCATTTCATGTTAAAGATTTGACTAAAACATGCCATTCAGTTTGGACCATTAATTAATTTTTATTAATACTTTTATTCAGCAAATATGTAAAGTCCCTTTTTTAATGTTACAAAAGATTCCTATTCCAAATAAATACTGTTATTTTGAACTTTCTATTAATCAAAAATCCTAAAAGAAAAAAATATATATATCATAAATTCCACAAAAACATTAAGCAGCACATCTAAATTTCAAAATTACTAATAAGTGTTTCTTGAGCACCGAATTAGCATATTAGAAAATTTCTGAAGAATTATGTGACACTGAAGACTGAAGTAATGACTGCTGAAAACCCAGCTTTGCAATCGTTGGAAGAAAATTACATTTGAAAATATATTATAACAGAAAACAAATTATTTGAAAATGTAATAATAATTTACAATGTTACTGTTTTTACTGTATTTTTGATCAAATAAATACAATTTCTGAATGGTATTTTTCATCAAATGAACAAAAGCAAGGTTCTCCAGCATGCAGCTCTGGTCTGATCAGACTCCAGACTCTTAAAACAGTGGTAGCAAATTCATTTAATGTTACCTTAACTACTGAACCATACAAGCCACGGCAGGGAAGACGGAAGACAAGAAAGAAGAAAAAGATGGGGGAGGGAGAGTTATCGGACAACATCTGAATGAAGTGAGGGGGAAAATGAAAGGTGACACAGAGTTTGTTGTCCTTCTGGGTCATCTTCACAGTGACAACACTAGCTGCTTCATATATTCAGCTGAGTTCATGCAAACCCCATTTAAAGTGCATGTTGCAGGTAAAAAATCTTTTCCCTCTCGATACGTCACTACCGGTTTTGGCGGTTTTCAGATGAGGAAGTAAAATTCTCTCACAAAAACGACTCCAGAAGCCTTAATAGCGTATTTTAAAGTAATTTTAAAGAAAATCTAATTCCTATATTATTTTTTCAATACATCGACTCACTGGGGTCTCTAACCTGGAATATGCACTTTAACTAATTAAAATGTGCCATGAGCCAGAGTTCAGGTAATAAGAATTACAGCACTTGGCAAGACTTATTTAGACTCACACTTTATATGACTATCTATCTATCTATCTATCTATCTACCCTCTTCACAGAATACCACAATTGTACTGGAAAAAGTACCTTAAACCTAAACAATATTATTACCATTGATTTTAAAATCATTATGCAATTCTAATACAGATTGATATGGTGAATTGCTTCTGTGATAAAAGGCCCTGCAGCATGTACATTCATCAGGGGTTATTAGACCAAACTCACAACACCCTACATGATAAATCCATTATGTTTGTAGATGATAAATACACAATGTCCAGAATCGCTCGGAACTGCAGGGTGCTGAAGGTGTGAAAAGCATGTAACAGCAGGTGCTAAATGCTTCTGAAAACACACACACACACACACACACGTCACTGCTGTTTTTGATGTGGGAAAAAATTAAAAGCAACCTAAGCACCTTAGCTGTGCCTATGCTGAAGAAATGCTCACATATGCTTTTATATATAAATAAATAGAGCTCCACTTACGTAAAGTTCCAAAACAGTAAACGTGTTACGTGTAACAGTAAACACCCCCCCTTTATTTATAGGATTTTCCACAAATTACAAAATATCAAACATTTTAGAATACTGTTGTACATTTTAACATATGTAGAGAGAGAAAGAAGATAATAAGGGATCCAAGATGATTGGAACAATTATTGACCCCAAAAATAAATATTATAAAAGAAAATAATTACTGTCATTAATTACTCACCCTCATGTCGTTCCAAACCCGTAAGACCCTCCATAGACAGCAATGATATTACCACGATCAACGCACAGAAACGTAGCAAGGACATTGGTAAAATAATCCATGTGACATTAGGGTAATTTTATGAAGCTACAAGAATACTTTTTGTGCGCAAAGAAAACAATAATAACACAATTTATTCAGCAATTCTTCTCCTCGAGTAACCTTCTTCTGCCATTTTGGAGAGTACCCCAGAACGTAATCAATGTAATCAAAGTTGTTTACGTTCAGCATGTGCCTGCTGTCTACTGAAGGTAAACAACGCTGATTACATTGATTACGTTCTGGGGTACTCTCCAAAATATATATACATATTTGTCAGTCATAAATAAATGAAAACTATGAAATGAAATCTATCTATCTATCATCTGTTACTTTGTGATTGACAAAGGTGCATTACATTAGTTTGCTAAAACTTTTTGATGTACAACACGAATTCCAGAAATGTTGGGGCGTTTTTTAAATTTGAATAAAAGGAAAACTAAAAGAATTTAAAATCACGAGCCAATAGTTTATTCACAATCGGACAGGGCCGTTTCTAGCCATTTTGACGCCCTAGGCGAAATCCCTATTAATCCCACACTGAACCTTTAACAATGTATTGGCGCAAAAACGCCAATTTTGTTTACTTTTTAAGTAAAAAAAAAAAAAAAGCCATACCTTGTTAAAGCACTGACAGAACCCATTGATCTAATGGCATTTTTGAGCAATCCAAATCCAAATGCAAACTTTGCATGCAACAATCAGAGGCAGCAATTGACAGCACTCTGATCCAATGGCATACAGGCATCGTCAGATTGACAGTACTCTAGCACAGTGATGTTTGGGGATCCAGTGGGGGCGGCAATCATATTTCAGAGTGACCGTACCAATCACAACCCTGCTAAATGTAGTGCCAGCACATGCGCTCATTGGCGCCCCCTCCTGCTGGTGGTGCTCTAGGCGACCGCCTAGCTTGCCTATGCCTAGAAACGGTACTGCAATAGGACATAGATAACATAAATGTTTAAACTGAGAAAGTTTACAATTTTATGCACAAAATGAGCTCATTTCAAATTTGATGCCTGCTACAAATCTCAAAATAGTTGGGGCGGGGCCATGTTTACCATGGTGTAGCATCTCCTCTTCCTTTCAAAACAGTTTGAAGACGTCTGGGCATCGAGGTTATGAGTTTCTGGAGTTTTGGTGTTGGAATTTGGTCCCATTCTTGCCTGATATGGGTTTCCAGCTGCTGAAGAGTTTGTGGTCGTCTTTGACGTATTTTTCGTTTAATGATGCGCCAAATGTTCTCTATAGGTGAAAGATCTGGACTGCAGGCAGGCCAATTCAGCACCCGGACTCTTCTACTACGAAGCCATGCTGTTGTAATAGCTGTAGTATATGGTTTTGCATTGTTAGGGTTAGGGTTAGACCTTCCCTGAAATAGACGTCGTCATGAGGGGAACATATGTTGCTCTAAAACCTTTATATACCTTTCAGCATTCATAGTGCCTTCCAAAACATGCATGCTGCCCATATTGTATGCACTTATGCACCCCATAACATCAGAGATGCTGACTTTTGAACTGAACGCTGATAACACGCTGGAAGGTCTCCCTCCTCTTTAGCCCGGAGGACACGGCGTCTGTGATTTCCAACAAGAATGTCAAATTTGGACTCGTCTTACCATTTTCCACTTTGAAACAGTCCATTTTAAATGAGCCTTGGCCCACAGGACACGACGGCGCTTCTGGACCATGTTCACATATGGCTTCCTTTTTGCATGATAGAGCTTTAGTTGGCATCTGCAGATGGCACGGCGGATTGTGTTTACCGACAGTGGTTTCTGGAAGTATTCCTGGGCCCATTTAGTAATGTCAATGATAGAATCATGCCGATGAATGATGCAGTGTCGTCTGAGGGCCTGAAGACCACAGTCATCCAACAAAGGTCTTCGGCCTTGACACTTACACACAGAGATTTCTCCAGTTTCTCTGAATCTTTTGATGATGTAGATGAGATTTGCAAAGCCTTTGCAATTTGATGTTGAGGAACATTGTTCTTAAAGTATTCCACAAACTTTTTATGCACTCTTTCATAGATTGGAGAGCCTCTGCCCATCTTTACTTCTGAGAGATTCTGCCTCTCTAAGACATCCCTTTTATGTTACAGACCTAATGTCAGTTAGCTTAATTAGTTGCTAGACGTTCTCCCAGCTGAATCTTTTCAAAATTTTGTTGCCCCCGTGCCAACTTTTTTGAGACCTGTAGCAGGTATCAAATTTGAAATGAGCTCATTTAGTGGATAAGTGTAAAAAAATTTCTTCGTTTAAACATTTATGTTATCTATGTTCTATTGTGAATAAAATATTGGCTTTTGTGATTTGAATGTCTTTTAGTTTTCATTTTATTCAAATTTAAAAAAACGTCCCAACATTTCTGGAATTCGGGTTGTAAATGTTATATACAATTCAAACATAAATTTTAAATTAAGGCCTTAGATGTGTGTTTTTTTGGCGTACATCATACACCTTTAAATGCAAAAATGTGTTTGTGAACTCTGTGAAACACTATAAACTATAGTCACTCATCCTCACCCTGGCAAATAGGGCAAGATGGAGCATGTGACTACAGAGCGTCAATTTTCTCTGTCTGAACAAATTGGTTGGATTAAAGCAATCAGATACACAAAGTGGAAATCTTCACCCAGCATTCCTCTCGATGGACTCACTACATTGTTTCAAACCTATTTAAAGCGCATCTCCTGATGAGGCCAAGCAATTAGACCCATCCTGACAGGTTCTCAATCCTTCTGTCTCTCTTCAGCACACGACAGAGTGCCGGGAAAGATAGAGCTGCACTCTGCCTGTTTATCATTTCAAATGATGTGGTAATTTTCTGCCCTAAATTATAGGTATGGCAGATGATTACTACTGCATTGTTTACCAGGCCAGGATGCTTCGGCTCAAGCTGATGCTTACATGCCTCCCTGACATTTTCTGCATGCAGAGGAACGAGACAAAACGAAATTGGAACAAAATATAAAAAGACTAGACTGTGTCAATGCGTCAATTAAGTGACGCAATCAAATGACACGGACAATGACTCAACTTGAGCCAAAAAAAAAAAAAAAAAGTGACAACACGTACAAACAAAACGCATGATTACAGTCGGTCTCATGACCCTACATTAACTGGGAAGCACATAAACATCCATATGTACACTATGCATGTGCAGAAGTGGACCAGAAGGAAATACATATAAGGGCATGTTTTTCACACCCCATTTCTAACATTCACAATTATGAAATCAGAGGAAAATTGCACTACAAAGACCTGCACAAGCACAGTTGGGCTGCACGTGGTTCATTTTGTATGTTTTTTTTCTTTCTCTTCATCTCTCCTTATTCCTCCTCCTCACACGGTTGGATTTCACTCCTCCATTTTGTCTTCACCACATGCTCCCACACTTTCGACACTATCAAAACCGTGATTCATCATTGCAAGAAGCCACCCCGTTCACATCCTGTCATTCAGCGCCAACAAAGACATAGACCTGTTCCCAGTTCCTCACCCTTCCCCTCGCTCCTTTTATGCAATCTTAGATAAGGGCACAAGGCCACGCGCTGCAATTGGGAAATTCAATTACCCTTCTGTTACATAAGCATTTGTTCAGTAACTCAAACTAATAGTCATTTGGGTGCCATTAGGCATCTGGCACACAGTTTTACTGACGTGGTAATGGAGAGTCTTTATCATGTGAATGGCACATATTAATGGTTTGTGACAGGGTGATACACACAAGAACAAAAGAAGGTTGACAAGTGGGATGAAAAATTAAAATCACAATAACCCATAAACTTTTACTTTGTGCTATATTTTGTGTGTGTGTGTGTGTGTGTGCATTTTTATAGCTTGAAAAGAAGAAAGTGGTTGGGGGAAACAACAGTTTTGCATTTAAATACAGGGCAGCATAAGCACAATGTAAACGAATAACTGTGGTTTAAACGTACAGCTTGTGTCAGAAAAGTGCAGTAGTGATTTCTGAACTTCCATTCTAACTTGAGCAGCAAAAATTTGTTCATTCTTCCATACATGAGCTTATGAAAACTGTCCATCATCTCAACTTGCCATTAAAAGCGGCACTAGTGTTAGTTCATTTCCAGGAATAATATATTATGTGCCATATTTGCTAAAAAGTAAAGAGAATTAAACTAATACATAATAGATATTGTAAATGAAAAGTGCATCAGATTAAAAGAAAAAAAAAGTTGATTTAAAATACAAAAACAAAAAAACAAAAACAAACAAACAAACAACAACAACAACAACAACAACAACAACAACAACAACAACAACAAAAAAAAACATACAAAACACAGAATAAAAATACATTTCCCTCCAGATTATTTCACAATTCTAGTGCGAAGACGTTTCTTGATAAGGTTTTCACTTTCTTTCTCCTCTGGATTCCGGCCAATGATCTACAAGAAAGGTCAAATGTCAACTGTCACTAAGAACGTTAATGTCATTTTAGGTTGAAGTTCATTGTACACACCGACAGCTTAAAGTACACTACTTTTCAAAGGTTTTATGTCAGTAAGAGTTTTTTTTCTTTAAAGAAATTAATTCTTATATTTAATAAGGATGGATTAAATTGATCAAAAGTGTGTGTGAGACTGTTTTGAATAAATGCCGTTCTTTTGAACTTTTATTTATCAAAGAATCCTAAAAACAAATGCATCATGGTTTTTTACAAAAAATAGCAAAACTGTGTTCAACATTGATAAGAAGAAGAAATGTTTCTGAAGCACCAAATCCAACACATCAGAATGATTTCTTAAGGATCATGTGAACTGAAGACTGGAGTAATGGCAGCCGAAAATTCAGTTTTGCCATCATGAGAATAAATTATATTTTAAAATATATTTAAATAGAAAATACTTATTTTGAATTGTAATATTATTTCACATTATTGCTGTTTTTATTGTATTTGTAATCAAATAAATGCAGCCTTGGTGACCATATAGGACTTCTTTCAAAAACACTAAAGAAAATCTTACAGACCACAAAATTTTGAACATTAGTGTAAGTTTACCAGTACAGTACCTGATGGGCTGGTATGTCCATTGGGGAGGAGATATCTGGTCTGTCATGTTTTCGTTTATCACGTTTGGATTTGAGTTTTAGAGACATCGCCCCACCATCAGGGGACTTTCCGCTCATCAATCCCATGATCCTCTTTGCTGAAACAGAGAAAGCATGTAATTGTCAGACAAATAAGATGGCCGAGTCTGATGAAGTCTAGAAATTAGCTAAAGGGTAATAATGGTGGAAAATGTTTTTTCCAGACCTTTACTTCCAAGAAAGGTAGGAGAGCACTGAAGAAAGTCTCCAATCTTCTGGATGGTTTTGTCTTTTTTTCCTTTATGGTTTGACTCCTGGGCATTAGAGGGCTGAGAGGAATGAGAACAGTGTTCATCACTCACTGTTATGATCAGGATTCATGACTCTCTCAATCACACTCTGAGTGTGTGAGATGCAGTGACTATGAGCCACTTTCTCTCGCTTAACTCCTCCGCTGTCTATACCTCCTTCTTCCACCTCATTTCTACCTTATTACATCTCTTAATTAATCTAAACAAGAATTTCAGTATCAGACTGTGAGATCGATTTCCTTATGAAGGACAGTTTTTTTTTTTTTTTTTGATAAATTTACTTAGTGCTTGAGTATTAGAATGTGGTCACTCACCTCTTCCTGATGAGGCGTTAGGCAAGGAGTCATTCTAGTCCATGTATTCCTGATGTTCTCACTTTCCACCCCATCCTGAGGAATGACAAAGTGCAAGAGTAAACAAATATTTCAGAGTTCAGAAGGCTAACATTAATGCTTTGGTTTGTTTTAAGCTTGTTTCACACATTTTGTGTCTGCAAACTGTGAGCAAAGCAACAGCTACAACAACAGGTTTGTATTGTGCTTTCACACTAACAGTGTTTCTGCTGTGTAACAGACCTACACCTCTGTACAGAAAACAAAGTGGTTCCTGGCTTACAAGATTGAAAATTTATCTAAATAAAGCCTATTATTTTATATTATAAAATGGTTATTGGAAGTGGGCCATAGAGAACGTTAAAAAATTGACTAGCATGAAATCTATCTATTGTTCAAATGATTGGGGTCAGATTTTTTTTAAAGAAATTAATACTTTTATTCAGCAGAGAAGCATTAAACTGTCAAAAAGTGACAGTAAAGACATTTATAATGTTACCAATGTTTGTAAATAAATGTTTTCAACATTGATAATAAAAAGAAATGTTTGAGCATCAATTCAGCATATTAGAATGATTTCTGAAGATCATGTGACACAGAAGACTGGAGTAACAGCTGCTGAAAATTAATCACAGGAATAAATTACATTTTACATGCAGCCTTTGTGAGCCTAAGATACTTAAAAAAAAAAAAAAAAAAAAAAAAAAATTCTTACCAATCCCAAACTTTTGAACGGTAACAAGTCTACATTGGACCTAAACTCCAAAGTGTAGCTATAAATTGTGAATATAAATTGTCTGAATTCAGTCAGATTTACTGAACAAAAGGGTTTGTATGCATGTAAATAAGAGTTTAGTATGAATGCAGTAACCACGTAATAATATGGCATGTGCAGTTCACACAATGCAGACAGTGAAACAGGCCTTAGTAGAATCTGAATGCTTGGCTGTGATTGGTCAGATAAGATGTGATGGATGTTATGATGATCAACTAGACAAGGAAAAGAACAGTTACCCAGACACAGTGGTTAACAGACCCTCTGCTTATGTTCTGACCAATAAGCAATCGCAGAATTGCTAATTATGTGTTAAATGCATATGGAGAAACACTGACACAACTGGATGTCTGAGTCTCTGATCTGAATCTTTAATCCTAACAAAACACAAATTGGTTTCAGGTCAGCTGGAAACAGTTCCAGTTAAATTCTTGACACTCAAAAGAGCACAAACCCCTGAGGATTAGTTGATAGATCTAGTGCCAAGAGAGTGCAGTGCATTAAATCATCATTAATTAGACAACAGAGCATCTGCCATATCCCTTCTCAATCTCTCTCTACACACACAAACAAATAATACATGAAAAAAAAAAAAATCAAATCTGCAGAATAAATAAATGATTCAGTCTGAAAGCGTTCTTAGTCTCTCCAGTGACTCATCATTTTCAGTTACTTCTTGTCTCTCTCTCACCAACCTGTCTGCGTTTTTGCTCCATCACTCCCTTCCTGTCGCTATCTCTCTCTCTCTCTCTAGACAAGATCACATCTGCGACATTGCATGTGACAGCCAATGTCATGCTCGTAACCCCCACCAGTCTAAACAGGGCAGACAGGGGCAGATCTCTGTCTGTCACACCTGTCACCTGCTGTTTCCAGTGTTGGGAGGTGAGATACTATGCCACTCTCTGACTTGCAAGCTTGCATTAAAGGAAGACTAATGCCCTGACTTCCAGGAACCTGCCAAGTCGTTCACGGTTCAATCGTATCCAAGGGAAACGCGTGAAAGATCAAGAATGATGGTTTGTTCTGCAGTCAGGTGCTGGTGTTTCCCTGCCATGAAATGGGAAAGTGTAATTACAATAATTCAGAGGTGTCGAGGGTGAAGGTATTGCAGGATCACAATGATTTCCTCCAATTAAATGCGAAAAGTCATGTGATGAAAAGTCATAAGTGAATGATGAATTATGGGTCTATTTTAAATTCTAGAGAGCATTATCTCCCAAAGCCTTTGTCGTTTACGCATCATGTAGAAACAAATGCCCTGGCACTGAGGGCATGGACGGCTCTTACATGAAATATCACCCTAATGGATATGTATGGAAAATGCTTGTGGGAATGCTTGTGGGATAATGACTCCTAAGCTGCATTTCCACCATCTGGAACTCTAACCAAATGGCCTGGATGAAATGGTCACAAAAACTTTATTAGGGACTTTAAAGGGTTAATAAGGCTACTGGTAGGATTTCATTTCTGTATTTTTATACTTTATAGTTACTTCGATCAAAGAGGTCTAGGCCGGGTCATGTTTTGCTTTTAGTAAATGAGTTTGGAAGCTAAAACAGAGCCTTTAAAATCAATATGAAACAGCACATGCAAACTTTACTTTCGTCATGGGACACATTTCAGAGTAAAAAAGAATATTCAATGAGAATGAAGTAGATTTTACCCACAGGGAATAAACTGGATTATAAATAAGTGGGGGATTTCATCTCAGAATAGAGCCAGACCTAATTTCAGTTAGCAATGGATTGTGAAGGACTTCCTGTCTGAAAGCTGCATCCACTTTTTGAGGAGGGCATCTTGATGTATCCCAATGGTAACACTCTTTCACATCTATTGATATTTATTATTGCTGTGATCTTTATTACACTAACTGGAATCAAGAAAGTTGCACTACCACTAAGAGTAGATTAAAACAATGACTAAATGACTAAATTCAAACGTTTGGGCTCAGTAAGAAATTAATACTTCTATTCAGCAATGATGCATTAAATTGATCAAAAGTGACAGTAAAGACCTTTGCATTTTTACAATGCCTTAAAAATCTTAATCAGCACAACTGTTTTAATAAGAAGTGTTTCTTGAGCACCAAATCAGTATATCAGAATGATTTCTGAAGGATCATGTGACACTGATATGAAGACTGGAGAAATGGCTGCTGAATATTCAGCTTTGCCATCAAAGGAAAACTTACATTTAAAATACAAACAGAAAAAAAATATTTTGAATTGTTAAACATATTTCACAGTATTACTTTTTACAGTGTTTTTGATCATATAAATGCAGACTTGCTGAGCACAAGATACTTTTTTGTAAAAATCAGGTGAGAAGGAAAGTCCTACACCAGGAATAAGGAATAAGATCAGGAATGTGTATTAAATGAATAGATGATTTAACAATGAATTTATCATTGCATACATATTTTTTTTTCGGTGGAACTAGAAAATATCTGAGGACTCTTTAGGCAGGTCTGTGCTGAAGAATCTTTGTGCAGCACGTCAAACCTAAAAGACTAAAAATCCTGACAGATTTTTTTTTTTTTTTTTGGTAAACTCTTCCTTTAAGAAATTAAAAAGAGTCCATTTGGGTTTCATGTTGATTTTGAGGACAAACTTTGCCAGTAACTTATTTAATGGAACACCTCCATCACACAGACTTGCAGTAATTTCACAATTTATGGATTTATACATCCAATATCCAGCTCAGTGGGATAACCTGAGGAAATTAACATGACCCTGAGTGTCTGAGAGTCCAGACCATTAGAAGTCCTGAAGGTGGAAGAGCTGTGGTAGAATTAAACAGGAAGAGGATACCTGAGCACTGGGTTCAGAGAAAGATTTCTTTTTCACCACGCTGCTCCTACCTCCTTTCCTCTTCAAGCGAACAGAAGCGCCATTAAAAATTGTTTGTTCCATTCATTTACAAAAGTCTCCAACAATTAGCAGCTACAAAGCATGTGGAAGCGTGACTCTGTTGCCAGGGACAACCGACGAGTGAGCACACGGTTCTTTGTCAATAAGAGAGCACTTATTTGGAGTGGAAAGCATTTTTTCGGTGTGCAACATAACATCTTCACTGCGCTGTTTGGAGAGAATAGCATGACCTACCCAGACTAGAGACTCTTAAGTGCATAGCTACCCTTATAAAGTGTAATTTAATAAAATGTTAACACCCTGTTTAGTCTGCATTTATGGTAGATTTGAATTTGTGCATCTGTAATCCCTTTGTCTGAACAATTCAATTAAATTTCCATAAACAGGTTTTAGAAATCTATAAACCTACTGTGTATTCTATAATTATTGTTATTGCTCCCAAAACAAGTGTCCGCAAGTTTTTATGTTGCCTGGAGAAGAGTGTGTGAGGTTAGGCCAAGGCACGCTCAACCACACACACACATATAAATATATTCTCACACATAGAACTATATGCTTAATAGGACTGCCATTTGGCTGTCCATACACAATGAATACTGATTGTTAAGCGTAAGTGAGGAAAATTAGAGCCTTGTTAATGCCTAATTAGGGCAATTAAAGGGCTGCTGGCTGTGCAGATTAGGTCAGCAACAGATGGTCTGCTGGTTTTATGAAGAATATCAATAATGATCATTTTTTAATAATCAACTAAAGGAGAGGAAAAGGACTGAACACTGATAAATCTGAACTAACATTCTACTCAATCTCCCACGATTCTAAGGCTAGAAATTGAAAAGATTAGACATACAGCTCAAGCACAAGATGATTGAAGGTCATTCTAGTCACAGCACTCGATTCTAATTTGTGTGAATTGAGAACCATTTTCTAAACCCCCTCCATCCATTTCATTTCTCACCTTCTCCATCTCTCCGCTCTTCCTCTTGCGTGTGGGTCGGGGGATTTTTACAGTAACAGCGGAGTCTTCACCCTGCCGCTTAAGAGTGAATCGATCCGGCTGCAGAGGGCTGAAGGAAATTTCCAGCTCGGGCCGTGGAAACCTGGAACGTCTGCCTGTTTCTGTGGAGCTCTCTGACTAATCTAGCACCAGCGGACAGCTACCGGATGAACTCTGTGATATTAAGATCATTGTTATTAACTTGATTTTCATAATCAATGGGCTGAGAAATATGTGCATATATTCATAAAGTAGATGCTTTTAATCAAAAATCAGCAAATGCAGCAAAAGCAAGAAATTCATCTAATGAGACAAGAGGTGACACAACTGTAAAATACAGTACTAGAGATTAGATATTAGAAATCCTACTGACCCCAACATTTTAAACAGTAAACATGTCGGTTCGGTATGAACCTCGGTTTTGACATCACGTGGTTTCGGTACAGCAAGGGAGAAAAAAAAAAAAAAAAAAAAACTTTTTTTTTTTTTTTTATTAAACAGTGGTATTCTAAGCAAACTGCTCTTTCTTTAAATAAATTCAATTATATTTTCCTAGGGATAAAAATCTACCTCAGCTTCTGCTCTAAACTAACTATAGGGAGCTCTTTTACATTACTATAAGGTTACAATTAACAACAGAGCCCAAACTTAAATTTAATTACTATTTCTTTTTAAACATAACAATCAACACTCAACTTAAAACAAACAACAACAACAACAAAAAAAATTGTATGCAAACATGTAAATTGCACATAATGCATTTTTTAAATTATCTTCTAAATGATAAAATTTCTATTTGTTGTTGAAATATATTCATTTACACAGTGGCTGTCAAAACTTGTTTCATAACAGATGTATTTAAACATACATTAAATAATTAAGACATCACTAATACAAAGTTTCAGGCATTGTTCAGAGTAAGTACTAGCTAGACAGGGAGAGGTTCAGGAAAGAAAGCAAAGTTTTTTTTTTCCACTAAAAAAAAACTAACAGGTAAAGTAAATTATGAGTATATAGTCTAATATTTCGCGAAATGCTCTTCTCTGCACTTCATTTCTTTAGCGAACTAACCAGCGGTGGACACTAATGATTTGCCTGAGCTAAATTAAATGCTATGTTACATTTTGTTTACAAGCTATTTTATTGACGTCTTTCCACGGTTAAAACACTGATTGAGCGATTACGTGAGGCATGAGTTGTTCATTCAAGTTTATTTCACATTAAATCTAGTAGTAAAGAGGAAGAGATGATAACGCTCACTCCGTGTGGCCGTTTGATCTGTCGTGCCACATCAGATAGTGTCAAAACGGCATTTATTGTTTGAATTTCCTGAAAAAAAATGGACATAATTTGAAAGATGACACTTTGTTTCTTATCAAAAGTAACAATATATAAAACTGGAAGTTTCCAATGAAGTTTCACTCGTGCAGTGGTTAAAACAATGCTGTATTTGCTCGGTACACATGCAAACCGAACCATAAGACTTGTTACACCTCTAGTTTATACACATTTTTTCACATACTAATTCATATATAATTAATCTATTAAATTACTGCGGTCTAAACAAACATTAATCTAATAGGAATGAAAATGAATTGACCGTGAACGACAATATGTTAATAAATGAATATTAATCTAAATCATTAATTCATTATTCCATTAGTGTCAGCATAATGACACTAATAAAAAAAAAAAACGACAAATAAAACGACAAAATAACAACTTTCTCTTGTGTTTATTTATTGTTACTGACAGATCATTCAAAACTAAGAGAGATGATGAATATGCACTTGTGCGTTGCATCTACTATTGCACAAAACTAAATGCAAACTAAAAGAATAAAAATTAAAAAGCAAGCAACAGAAAGTAATTGACATTTTTACAATTAAATGATAAATTAGAAGTATTTCTGTTTTACCTGACTGGTGACAAATCCTCTGGGTCTGCTTGTGTGTTTAAGTGTACTGGTGTTCAGAGGCTTCATGTCAGATAATTCTGCTTCCATTGTCTTCAGATAATTCTGCTTCCATTGCACAGCAATAGAGAGAGTCAATCAACATTCCTCACTCAACATCTAATTAGGAACTCAATTTAATAAACAGCTACAGTACAAGTGCATCTCAAAAAAATAGAATATCGTGAAAAACTTCTTTTTTTGTAACTTATTGCAAAAAGTGAAACTTTCATATATATTTTAGATTCACTACATGTAAAGTAAAACATTTCAAAAGTTTTTTTTTTGTTTTGATTTTGATGATTAGAGCTTACAGCTCATGAAAGTCAAAAATCCAGTATCTCAAATTATTAGAATATTTCCTAAGATCAATCAAAAAAAGGATTTGCAAAACAGAAAAGTTCAAGTTCTTTAAAGTATGTTCATTTATGCACTCAATACTTGGTCAGGGCTCCTTTAGCACAAAAATTCCAGCTTCAGTGAGGTGTGGAATGGAAGCGATCAGCCTGTGGCTCTGCTGATGCACTATTGAGCCTTCAGCTCGTCTGTATTGTTGGATTGACTGTTTCTCATCTTTCTCTTGAAAATATCCCATAGATTCCATATGGGGTTCAGGTCAGGCATGTTGGCTGGCCAACCAAGCACAGTAATATCATGGTCAGCAAACCACTTGGAAGTGGTTTTGGCAGTGTGGGCAAGTGCTAAAGTCCTGCTGGAAAAGGAAATCAGCATCTCCATAAAGCTTGTCAGCAGATGGAAGCATAAAATGCACCAAAATCTCCTGGTAGACAGCTGCATTGACTTTGTACTTGATAAAACACAATGGACCAACACCAGCAGACGTCACGGCACCCCAAATAATCACTGACTTCGGAAACTTCACACTGGACTTCAAAATGCAAAATTTACTTTTATCTGAAAAGAGGACTTTGGACCACTGAGCAACAGTCCAGTTCTTTTTCTCTTTAGCCCAGGTAAGATGCTTCTGATGTTGTTTCTGTTTCAGAAGTAGCTTGGTAGCCCTTTTCCTCAAGACGTCTGAGCGTGGTGACTCTTGATTCATTGACTCCAGCTTCAGTCCACTCCTTGTGAAGATCTCCCAAGTGTTTGAATCGGCTTTGCTTGACAGTATTCTAAAGCTTGCGGTCATCCCTGTTGCTTGTGCACCTTTTCCTACCCAATTTCTTCCTTCCAGTCAACCTTGCATTTAATATGCTTTGATACAGCAATCTGTGTACAGCCACCCCTTTCAGTAATGACCTTCTGTCACTTACCCTCTTTGTGGAGGGTGTCAATTATTGTCTTCTGGATCATTGCCAAGTCAGCAGTCTTCCCTATTATTGTGGTTTCAAAGAACAAGAGACACCCAGAATTTATACTGTAGGGATTGTCACTTAATGAAACTCAAATATAAGTATTCTAATATTTTGAGATCCCGGATTTTTGACTTTCATGAGCTGTAAGCTCTAATCATCAAAATTAAAACAAACAAAAAAAAAACTTTTGAAATGTTTTACTTTACATTTAATGAATCTAAAATATATATGAAAGTTTCACTTTTTGAAATAAGTTGCAAAAAAATGTATTTCACGATATTCTAATTTTTTGAGATGCACCTGTATGTCTAATAAACAACACATATCACCTCAGGTTGGTACAAATAAATACTAAGAACTGCTTGAATGAATGCATGTGTACAAAGCAGGCAGTGTGGGGAATTCTTTGGAAAGCATATTGATGTACAAACAAGTGAAAATAAAGGGCTATTCTACCGAATATAATAGAAAAATAAAGGGCTATTCTACCGAATATAATAGAATCTATATAAAAGCTCTATTCATATGACTCGCAGTTTCTCCTAGAATACAGAGAACTCAGCTCAGGTGTATATGAGGTGTAAAATGAGGTATATATATAAAAAAATGACCGTTTGAAGGACAAGGTCACTCAGCAGTGTGTTTAGTACAAATGCCAAAATGCTTTTTGAGAACATTCAGAGTAAAGTCACTTCAAATTACGATCTTGGTCTTTTGACAGCGATTATATTTGTCATACGCGGACTCTAATGAATCATCAAAGGTAACGGGTGAATGGCAGTAATAAAACACGTGTGTCAGACCTGGGTAGATGAGTTTCTGCGAAGGCTGGTGTCTGTGATGTGGACACTGAGCTGTTCTTTTAGTTTCTGAATCTCTGCCTCCTTTGCAGCCAGCTCTGCCTGCAGTGCCTTGGTCCTGCTGTCCTCAGTGACCTCCTGAGACAGGGACAAAATGTTAAAACAACACTTCATGTAGGGTAAAATTGATGAAAGAATGAACTGTAGAACAATACAGCAAACAATCAGGTGGTAATACAGCTATTTAATGTGCATGGTTTAAAAATAATGTATATTTGCAGAAGCAAGACTATTGTTGACAATAGTAAGCTGTGTGTACATGACACATACATGTCTTATAGTCACATAGGCTACATTACTAGGTCTCCATAATTATATTATATTTTTTGGCTGGAGAGTGGTCCCAGTCAGCTTTAGTTCAGCTAAAAACAATTTCTGAATTGTATGTCATTTGTATTAGATTTTCTTGGCTTCAAAAGAGCTGTATGGCTCTTTGAAGTTCTGCTAATTTGACACTAATGCAGTAAACAAATCAGGTCTAAATTAACCCTTAGAATGTCTGTGTCAACCAATCAGAACTAAGTATTCAGTGCCACTGAACAATGACGACACTGCTATCACACTTTCCAAAATGCACCTATACTGTCACTGAGTGAATTACCGTAAGAATTACTGAATAACATGAATTAAGAATGCTTTAATCTCAAATAATTTTACAGTAATTTTCTTTTAAAAACTACATGCGGAACAGATATATGAAAGTTGTTTTATTGCAATGTACATGACATTAAAATAAAATATTTCCATAAAAATGTGTATATTATGATAAATGTTATCATCAACCAAAATTTGTAAGAACAGTGACATTTTTTGCTTATTGCCCACCCCGTTATGTGCAATAATTGGATGATGCATCTACTGGGTTCAATTAGGTTTGAAATCTGATTACCTGATCTTGATTTAAAGGTCAAGAAACATTTCTTATTATGATCAATGGTTGTATGAATGTTGAAAATGGTTGTCCTACTAAATATTTTTGTGGAAAGTGGAAACTGTGATACTTTTTATTCAGGATGCTTTGATAAATAGAAAGTTCAAAAGAACAGCATTTATTTGACAATTTTTAAATGGCTTTACTGTCACTTGATCAATTAAAATTTTATATTCTAGTAGGTAGTGTAGCATGAATAAACACACTAGACTGACCTCTGGTGTTTGGGGGGTGTTTCTGGACTGTAGGATCTTGATCTGTTGGTCTTTCTCTGCAATGGACATGATAAGCTTTTTCAGCTGAATCTCAAGAGCAGAGACGAGTGCGTCTCTCGCTTTTCTCCAGCTTTCCATCTCTTCCTCACGAGCAGCAAGACGTGTGGCAAGAGACTCCTAATTGACACAAATCAACAGTCATTCTCTCTTAAACTAAAAATATATTTAGTGTCTGAACACACACTGCTATTTACCATTTCGGCCTGTTGGCAAGCATGCCGTTCTCGATCATCAGCGTATCGCCTCATGTCCTGGTTCCTTCTCTCCTCAGCCTCTTTAGCCTGACCAATCAGAACCATCTTCTCCTCCATCCACTTCTTGCGCTCTGCCTGGTGCTTTTCATTGGCCAGCTACAAACATGAACCCCGAAGGACCAAACAAAGACAATGAGCACACATTTCTCTTTCAGCTATAGAGAAATTGAAAAAAAAAAATAAAAATTAGATAACAGACCTTTACGCTCTCCTGGGCTTGAGTGGTCTGTTGTCTGGCCAGTAAAATGTCATCAGAGGTTGATCTGGAATCTCTCCTGTTCTTCATTTCAGGTTGCAATTCTCTCAACCTCATCAATTCTGGAAATAAACAGAGTGAGGTTATAAATAATATAAATCAGGGCTCTAGATTGCGATCATTTTCTGAGAATGTGCGGGTTAAAATTTGACGTGGTCGAATTTGTGCGAGTGCATGGTCTGCGCTGCTCCAAAGCGTCTGCCTCATACAGCGCACGCTGCAGAGTCGCGGCACATTGTAACAGGAGTCAGATTTCACTGATCACGTGAAGAGAGGCGCTTTCAGCGCGAGCGCTTCAGGTGTAGAGCCTGGTTTATACTGGCAGTGTCAGCACGAGCACAAAGGTGCACGCCGCAGACTGAGCGCAACGGAGGATTTGGTTTTCAAACTAAAGTAAAAGACCGCTTCTTAAACCAGAGATGGTGAACATGTTGGTATTCTTGTGGAAAAAAAAATATGCAAGTCCTGTCAGCGACAACCAGTTTAGTTTTACCTTTCTTTTTGTTTTGAAAAGCTTGTTATCTTTATTTTTTACCTCACGTTACGTTATGGAGGCTTTCCTCATTATTTTTTTTATTACTATTAATAAAATGCCTCGTCTTATTCGTTTATGTTAACAAAGGTTATGTAAGCTATAGTTTGTCATTGTAGCCTACTGTTTTATTGTTGTTGTGCTTTTTAATCAAGAATAACAATGAATCCATCTTTTGTTTTAGTCCTAAAAAGTGAAAAGTGTATAGATATATAAGCAAAACAGACAATTATCTTTTCTTGTAAAACGTGACACCAAGATGGTGAATTTGAAAGTGAAAGTGAAAGCGCACGAAAAGAGGAATTCCTGTTCACAAAATTTAAATCACAAATACTGATGAAAAAGAACGGGCTGAATGTTGAACAACTATGAACTATGATAAAAGTTCATCAGCATGCATTGATTAATCAAATGTTGTTGCAAAAAATAAATAAATAAAAATTGTGACCAAATTATGTGCTCCTGCAACCAACTGAGCAAGTTAGTGGCAAAAGAGCGACCAGTGGGAAGAATGAGTCTAGAGCCCTGTAAATATAAAGATTTTTAATTTTAATGGTTTTAAAACAAAAAAAATGTTGATGCAACAATAAGAAACGTAAAATTCTGTACTTATTTTAAGTCACTAAGAAATAAGTACATATGTGACTATAATCATATGAACTCCGCACAGATTTTTTCCCCTTTAAAGAACAAGACGATCTTTTAAATCACCTCAAACCACGCTGGAGAACATAAAGTGAATAAAGCAAAATGGGCACATACCAAATGTTGGTTTTTCTATTAAACTTAAACTCGTTACATACCGTATTTTGTATTTTTTTAAATTTAATTTCAATTTATGTTATGTTAGACAGCAACACCCTGCAATACTTTCATCAAATATATATATATATATATATATATATATATATATATATATATATATATATATATATATATTTTAAATGTAGAGATTTCTCAGCGTCCCGCATGGAGGAGATCTAAGTCATAAGGAGTTTTAGCAGAAGTCAACAGCAGTCAGATTCAATATAAACTCTGACACATTTTGGCCCAGACGGTAAAGACGTTTGAAACAGAGTGAGTTCTCACCTCTTTCTGGACCTGCTGAATTTGTTTCTTTGAGTCACCGAGTTTTTCCCGAAGATCAGATGAATCATCTTCCCTTCTGCGCAGATCAACAGCCATTCTGTTCAACTTACACTCGCTAGTTTTAATCTCCTCCTTTCACCTGAGTGATGAAAAATCACATGCACATAGAATGAATACCAAAAAAGAAAAAGAAACAATAAATCTGAGGCAAAAGTATTGATAAATGGTGTCCGATTAATTCAATTATATCAGTATTTGGGCAAATTTGAGATTATCTGCATCATTAAACCTTGTCTGCTTGGTCAGTTAAGAGAAGTGTTTATCTTGACCTTTTGTCATTTCCAAATTGATCTTTTTTCAGTGATGTTTGAGTACGTTGTGTAAAATGAGT
Organism: Spinibarbus caldwelli; assembly: GCA_039654775.1. NCBI lineage: Eukaryota > Metazoa > Chordata > Actinopteri > Cypriniformes > Cyprinidae > Spinibarbus > Spinibarbus caldwelli. The sequence goes on along the minus strand of CM077250.1, from coordinate 12,947,049 downwards.
TTTCTTTTCACTTCAGCAAATATGCATTTCATTTGCTATTACTGGATTGTGGGTACATTTTGGCATTGTAGCACCTATACTGCTCTCTAAATATTGGCATGAACCAATGAAACATCCATGTTGATCAACCACAAGCTAAAAGCCTTAAAGACATGACCATTATTCTGACAAAATGCACTACACACAATCTCAATTACAAATATACTTGCCTTTTAGTGCTTATTCAGTAAGAAGAGACAATAAAAAGCCTTCCAGGCTGCTAAAATAAATCAATGTCCTTCTGAGTGGGATACTCATTAATCCAACAAAAGCAGCAATCTTGTGCAATATCTTTGACAAATAAAGCAAGAAAATTCATTTCAGGGAATAAGTAATAACATTTCTCAAGCAGTTTGATGCTTTAAAGAAAATCATCAATGCTTATAGAAAAGCTGCTAATACTCAAGTTCACACCATTAAATTCAGTTCCAAAGACCAAAAACCAAAATAGAATTTCACAGTGAAATGAAGCAATCCCTTATGCTCACCAAGGCTGCATTTAAAACAGTAAAACTGTGAATTAATATTACAAATTAAAACAGTTTTCTATTTAAATATATTTGAAAATGTATTTGAATTTATTCCTGTGATAGCAAAGTTGAATTTTCAGCAGCCATTACTCCAGTCTTCAGTGTCACACGACCCTTCAGAAATCATACTAATATGCTGTTTTGGTGCTCAAGAAACATTTAATATTTCTAATGTTTAAAACATTTTGCTGCTTAATGATTTTGTGGAAACCAGGATTCTTTGTTGAATACATCAAAGAACAGCATTTACTTGAACTCACTTTTGATCAATTTAATGGATCCTTTCTGAATAAAAGTATTCATTTATTTCAACCACTGAACGGCAGTGTATATAAAAACATGAAAAAAGAAAAATAGTGAATGTGCTCGACGTGTATGACACTAATGCTACAAAAATAAACTGAACTGATTTTGTATGGTGGTTTAATGTAACTTGTGTTTTAGGACACTGTATTGTAATTGAGGAGGAACATAACTGACCGGTTGATCTCTTCTTGTCTCTTCTGCAGCTCTGCATCTTTCTGAGCGATGGCCTCCTCTGCCACAGCCAGCAGCTCTCTCCTCCTCTCCGCCTCCCTCCTACGTGCCTCCTGCACAGCCTGCGTCTCCTCCTCCTCCAGATGCTCCTGCGCTTCCTTCAGCTTCTTCTGCAGTACTGAGAGCTGAGCCTCCCTTGATGCTAGGGCTTCTCCCTCTGTGCCAGCTCAGCTTCATTTTCAGACATTGATGTTCATTTTGCTATGGGTCTCCCGGTTTTTAGATCCAAGAGTGTTAGGGTTCGTCAGCCCCACCTCCCTATCTCCAAGCCCCTCATCTTTAGAGAGATGTACTGAAGGCATCTGACCTTCTCCTCTAGTTCAGCTTTGACCCCACGAAGGGTCAGAGTTGACTTTTTTGAGGTTATCATAGTCAGCTAATGTGTTTCTGGAAGTTTCTGCTTCCCGTTGCAGTAGTGTAATTTCCTGTTCAAGAGTCAAGATGTGTTTGTTCTTCTCTCCTAGTTTGTGATCTTGCTTAGCCATTTGTGATTTGGCGGCAGCCAGTTTTTGTGAAGACCTTTTTAAATGTTCTGTAGTGTTGCTATAATTGGACACAACTTCTACCTTCAAATTGCTGCAATCCACTGCTGTTACCATTGATTTAGTTTCCAAGGATGTCTGATGTAGCTTCTCTTGCAGAATATGTTCCTGTGAAACTCTTTCTTCCAATTTAGACTTCAGATCCTGAATGCAAACCTTTAATGAGTGGCATTCCTACTCCAGATCTGTGATCTGCTTGTCTTTTTGTTTGGATTCAGCAAGGCAACACTCCAGCTGACCTTTGACCTCAAGAAGGGCGGAGTCTTGAGATCCATTTTCTGGAACATCATCTTGGACTTTTGAGTCCTCCAGGGGACCTATAAAGTATGGAAAACTTTAGAAACACTTAACAGATATATATATAAAAATATTTTTATATTAATGATCTGTCGGTGAGACATGCAATAACACAATATTTATGCGTGTTTGTTTAATATAAATTCAAACATTTAAATTAGTTTGGTATAACCAGGCATTTCAAATTGATTGCTACAGGCCAGGCAACAAAGCAAGTAATTAATTTAATCTAAAATGCACTAGTCTTTACTCTCACATTGGGCATAAAATTAATTTTCATTTTGATTTCATTCTGAAGATGAAAGAGGGGCATTTAACTGTGGAATCACTCAGCCTGAAAGCCTCCTATTCATACTCAGGAAGCACCTTGTGTGTGTGGGATGCTTTAATACTATAATAACATTTCTGTTACGCTTTTTTTTTCATGTATATATATATATTTAGTATTAAGGGGTATGAATACTTTCGGAAGGCACTGTATATATAGATATATAGATATATATAGATAGATAGATAGATAGATAGATAGATAGATAGATATAGATACAGTGGTGTGAAAAATTGTTGGCTCCCTTCCTGATTTTTTATTTTTTTGCATGTTTGTCACACTTTAATGTTTCAGATCATCAAACAAATTTAAATATTAATCAAATATAACACAAGTAAACACAACATGCAGTTTTTAAATGAAGGTTTTTTTTTTTTTATGAAGGGAAAACAAAATCCAAACCCACATGGCTTTGTGTGAAAAAGTGCTTGCCCCCTAAACTGGTTGGGCCACCCTTAGCAGCAACAACTGCAATCAAGCGTTTGCGATAACTTGCAATGAGTGTGTTACAACGCTGTGGAGGAATTTTGGCCCACTCATCTTTGCAGAATTGTTGTAATTCAGCCACATTGGAGGGTTTTCGAGCATGAACCGCCTTTTTAAGTGTGACAAACAAGCAAAAAAATAATCAGGAAGGGGGCCAACAATTTTTCACACCACTGTATCTATACCTATCTATCTATCTATCTATATATATATATATATATATATATATATATATATATATATATATCTATATATATAGTGCCTTGCGAAAGTATTCATACCCCTTAATTTTTTTCACGTTTTGTTATGTTCCTGCCTTATGTTAAACTGCTTTAAATTACTTTTTTTCCACATCAATCTACATTTACATTACATTGACGCTTTTATCCAAAGTGACTTAGAACTGGGGAATACATAAAGCGATTCATCTTAAAAGGGCAACAGACAGAGGAAATGCTTGTAATACCAAGTCTCAGGCATTGTTCAAATAAGTACAAGCTAGAAAGGGAAGGAATAAATAATGGGAAAGACAAAGGTTTTTTTTTTTTTTTAAATTTAGGACGAAGTCAAGCAGCGTCAAAAGAGATGGGTTTTCAGCTGTCGCTTGAAAATTATCCGGGAATCAGCATTCTGGATAGGGGTGGGAAGATCATTCCACCATTCCAAGATCAATCTACACTCCATACACCATAATGGTAAAGCAAAAAACAGGTTTTTAACATCTTTGCAAATTTATTAAAAATAAAAAGCTTAAATGATTCCATTGCATAAGTATTCATACCCTTATCTGGGACAGTTGAAATTTAGCACAAGAGCATATATATTGCTTGTAGATGTCACAACACTTCGAGTGAAGTTAACCTGTGGAAAATTCAATTGAATGGGTATGATTTGGAAAGGCACACACGTCTTAATAAAAGGTCTAACAGCTGATAATGCATATCAGAACAAAAACCAAGCCCTGAGGTCAAAAGAACTGCCTGTAGAGCTCAGAAACAGGTTTGTGTCTAGCCACACATCTGGGGAAGAGTTCAGAAAAAAATCTGCTGCATTGAAGGGTCACAGAAGCATGTAGTCTCTGTTACCCTTAATGGAAGAAGTCTGAAACAATCAGAACTCTTCCTAGAGCTGGACATCTGTTCAAACTGAGCAACTGATGGAGAAGGGGTTTGGTTAGTGTGGTGACCGAGAACCTGACGGTCACTCTAGTTGAGCTCCATGATCATATATGCAGATTGGAGAAATCTACAGAAGGACAAACATCACTGCAACACTCCACCGATCTGGGCTTTATGGTGGTGTGGCAAGACTCAATCCTCTCTTCAGCTAAGACACATGAAAACAGACTTGGAATTTGCAAAAAAAAAAAAAAGCACCCAAAGGACCCTCAGACTGTGAGAAACAAGATTCTCTGGTCTGATGAACCTCAATTCCAAGCATCATGTTTGAAGCAAACCAGCTCTGCCCATCACCTGCAGAGTACCATCCCAAAAGTAAAGTGTGCTGGTAGCAGCCTCATGCTGTGGGGCTGTTTTTCAGAGGCAGGGACTGAGGGACTCATCAGAGTAGAAGAAAAAAAGTCATTCAAAGGAGTTTAACATAAGGCAGCAACATAAAACGTGAAAAAAAATGAAGGGGTATGAATACTTTCGCAAGGCACTGTATATATAAAAAGCCAAGCATCCTTTTTTATTGGTATTTAGCCCCCTTTTATAACTTATAGTGCTTTTTATTTTGTGCAGTTTTCAATGTGTAAAATAAATATACTTCTTTATTCAGTTGCGTTCATAAAAACAGTACAGTTCACAGAAGTACTTTGAAATACAGGTGTTATGCACTGTGGTAACTTTTTCTAAAACATATTTATAACGATCATTTCTTTATGTTCGAGAGCCTTTTTCGACCGTGAAGGTATCGTCGTCCTTTGGCCCGATTCTCTCGGCCAGCTCCTCTGGTTGTGACAAATGCTGGGAGGCACTTTTCAGCACCTGGGGCGGAGTCTGTACCTTTCTTGAGAGGCGGCTGTCCATCAAGCCCCTCCCCTTCCTGACGCCGCTTTCTGGTTTCAGTCCGGGTGTCAGGCTGCTGTTCTGAGCAGGTACAATCGCATTTGAGATGGATGATCTTCTTTTTGATGGAGTCAATTAGAGCTCTCTGGAAATCCGCAACAAAAGAAAAAAAAAACGGTAAATAAAAACATTGTGTAACTGTAAAGGAACTGTTCACCCAAAATGATAATTCTGTCATGTTATTTGTTGTGGAAAAATTATTGAATTTGAACAGATCTTTTCTACACGAGTTCACAGCTCCAAATAGATAAAAAAAAAAAAAAAAAAAAAAAAAAAAAAAAAAAAAAAAAAAAAAAAAAAATATATATATATATATATATATATATATATATATATATATATATATATATATATATATATATATTATTATATATAAACACAAAAAAAAGGATGAGTTAATAATGACCAGTTAAAATACTGTTACACTATTGTTCAAATGTTTGGGGTCAATAATTAAAAAAAAAAAAAAAAAAAAAAAAAAAATTCATACATTTATTGACTGTTATGCATTTATAATTTCTATCCAACAAAGACTGCATCACAGTTTCCACAAAATATTAAGCAGCACAACTGTGCGAAAACATTCCCTGAGCACCAAATCAGCATATTAGAATGATTTCTGACGGATCACGTGACAAAGACAAAAAAGAGATTATTTCAAATTGTTGTAATACTACAATTTATATTTTAAAATGTATTTTTTTTAAATGTAGTATTACTTTTTACTGGATTGTAAAAAAATAAATAAATAAAAAAAATAAAATAAAAAACAATCTTACAGAGACCAAATCTTTGAACGGTAGTGTACATCCAATTATTATGGACATTTGAAAACAAATCTCTAGATGTTCACACTCACATCCTGAGCAGTGTTTTCTACATGTTGGTCAAGAGCTGTCTGAAGTTTGGAAACCATCTCATCCTTTTGTCTGCACATTTCACTCAGCTCCCATTCCCTTTGCGTGTGGCTCTCCAGAGCCTATAATCAGAAGAACAAGACAACTTCAACTACATTTTTACAGTTTCTAAAAAAAAAAAAAAAAAAAAAAAGAAAAAAAAAGTGGAGCTTGCCTATGTAGAAATGCTGTGAGTCTGGTCCTCATACTATGTTTTAAAATGGCAGAGGCCTTTTACAGCGGCTGTTTTACCTTCGACACCTCCTCCAGTTCATCTGACAGCCGGCTCTGGGTTTCCAGCTCTGTGAGGGAGTATGAGGCTCAGTGTTAGATCAAGCGATTAGAAAGCCTGGTAAGGTGGAGTGTGAACACTAAGCAAGTGCATGTGGTTATAGTCCTATTGCAAAAGTATGTGTCTCATGGGGGTATGGGGGGGGGGGATTATTTAAAATAAAAAAAAATAAAAATTTTCCAGAAAATTTTCCAGTGGGAACCCTAACAGCAAAAAAAAGAAAAAAAGAAAAAACAAAAAACAAAAAAGAAAATTAACACTGAAGAGAGATGGGAAGTACAAAACATTTCTGTGCAAGGGCAGATTTGTTGTGGGTCTGCTTATCTGCAATTGCTTCTCACCATGTGTCTTGAGTGACAGCTGATTCTGAGTTTCACTGAGCAGTTCTGAAAGTTCTGTGACCTTTTTCTCAAGGTCTAGCAGCGTCACAGAGACTTTAGGGTCAGAGGTCACCAAGCAGGACTGGGCAGCCTGGGCATCCTGTCTGATTCCAGCCAGGTCACTGCTCATAGAGTCAAGAATGCTGTCTAGAGAGACATGGTTCTCTTTCTACACACAAACACACACACACAAATTCACCACTACAATTGAGCATTAACAAATAACATTTCAAAGAAAGTGTTTAGTAAGTATAGTACATAGTTTCTAAGTATTTAGAAAGTATAGCACAACCTGAATATCTGAAAACTACAGCATATCTGTACCTCTGATTTGGTCACAGCTGAATTAATGCTGCCGTCCTCCACAGCTGTTTTCCCCACCAAGTTTTTAAAAAATCTCCAGTCTGTTCACAACGTTCCTCAATCAGTTCCCTCTCTCTAGATATGCGCTCTCTAAAATAGAAGGGAAAAAAAAAAACAAAAAAAAAACAAACAAACAAAAAAAACAAACAACAAAGACACGGAAATCGGTCTGGGTCATCATATAGCATAACCTGTAATTTGCTTCAATTACACATAATTGAGCACGGGGGCCTGTGATCTCTGACCTGTAATCTTCCTGCATCTGTGAAATCAGCTCAGAGAATTCTTTTGTAACTTCATCTCGAACACGTGCCTCGAGAGCTAAGTTGTTTGGCTTTCTCCTTCCTCAACTGCTGCTGAATCTCCTCTATAAACTGCAGCTGGACCTTTACATACAAATACAAAACAGCCCTGCTGACACAGAAACCTCATTGTTATGCAAACATAAAAACATGCAGCAACAAAAAAAATATTAATACACGCATCAATATTTATGTGTCCTAAGTGGATGAAAAACCAATAAAACAGTTAAAATATGTCTTGTGTTACACTAAAAGCTATGGCTGATTAGGACAAAGACTAAAATTACTATAGACGTGACTTATGGTGTGAGATGCCAGATCTCACCTCATAAACCCACCCTATCGAGCAACACAGTCTCTTTCCCCTCTTCCTCAGCATCCAGAATGGTGTCCTCCATTTCACTTTCATCTTCATCCTCCTCAGTGTCAGAATCTTCCTGGACATCCTCAAGGCTAGGGTCCCATCGCACCAGCGAGCTGCGCCGCATTTCCCGACGATCAACATTGTTGATAATGAAAGAAACCTCTCTGGCACTCCTTTTCACCACCACTGGAATGCTCTTAGTGGTGAGAACCACTACCTGAAAAACACAGAACTATCCATAACAGCTACAAAAAATAAATAAATAAATAAATAAATAAATAAATAAATAAAAAAATAAAATTTAAAATACCTTTTGCATTTCAGCAAAGAAAAAAAAAAATTCAAGCAGTTTGAGCAATGTCAAGAAACCTTGACAAATATGATGGGATAACAAATAAAATGTTATCCCATCAAGATGGCGCCGCTGATGGCAGCCTTCGTGGCGTCGTCCGCAGTTGTTTTTATGTTTTTGTTAGTTTGTCCTGTCTTTAGTCATATCCCTGCAATCAGTTTCAAAAGAGACGAATTGCTGGGCATTCGGAAGTACACATCACCCGATATTTCACCGGATTTCGTTTATTCTGATGTTTTGCTGGACATTGTAGTCGGTGGAGCAGCGGCGCTGTTTAGACGATTCAGGACGCGCAGACGGGGGAAGCGAGCCGGCGCGCTCGTGAAGCTTCATTGGCGGGGATTAAGAACGCCGTTGCCTAGCATTCATCTGGCGAATCTCCGCTCTCTACCCAACAAAACGGACGAACTCCTTCTGCTTTCCCGGTTAAACAAGGATTTTTCAAACTCTGCTGCTCTATGTTTCATGGAAACCTGGCTGAACGATGCCATTCCGGACAGCGCGCTTCATCTGCCGAGCTTTCAGCTGTTTAGAGCAGACCGCAACGCAGAATCAATGGGGAAATCGCGCGGTGGCGGGACGTGCTTTTACATCAATGAAAGGTGGTGTACAGACGTAACTGTGTTAAAGAAGATGTCCTGTTCTGATCTAGAAACGCTCTTCATTAACTGTAAACCTTTCTACTCACCGCGGGAGTTTCACTGGTTCTAGTGAGTGTTTACATTCCTCCACAAGCGCACGTGAGCTCAGCTTTACAGAAACTCTCTGATCTGATCACAGACACAGAACAACAACACCCGGACTCTGCTTTAATCATTCTCGGGGACCTTAATAAAGCAAATCTCTCCCGTGAACTGCCAAAATACAGACAGCATGTTACATGTCCCACCAGAGACAGTAATATACTGGATCACTGTTACACAACAATAAAGGATGCATATCACTCTGTTCCACGAGCAGCTTTAGGACTCTCTGATCACTGCCTGGATCATCTTATACCAACCTACAGGCAGAAACTGAAATCTGTTAAACCTGTGGTAAAGACTGTAAAGAGATGGACCAATGAGACAGAGCGGGTTTTACAAGCCTGTCTCGACCTTACTGATTGGAGTGTTTTTGAGGCTGCTGCAAACGATCTGGACGAGCTCACAGAGACTGTCAGTTCATATATAAGTTTCTGTCAGGATTTGTGCATCCCTACCAGGACTCATTTAACCTACAACAATGACAAACCATGGTTCACTGCAAAACTCAGACAGCTCCGTCAGGCCAAAGAAGATGCTTACAGGAAGGGGGATAAAGTCTTGTATAAACAGGCCAAATACACACTGGAAAAGGAGATCAGAGTGGCAACGAAGAATTATTCTGAAAAAATAAGGACCCAATTCTCTTCCAGCGACTCAGCATCAGTGTGGAAAGGTCTGAAAGATATAACCAACTACAAGACACCATCCCCCAGCACTGTGGAGGATCAACAACAGGCAGACGATCTGAATGAGTTCTACTGCAGGTTTGAAAAAACACCCCACACCCGCCCCGAACACCTCTCCACACAACCAATAACACCTCCAGCAACCCCCCTCTCCCCCACACCTGCAATTCAGATCAGTGAAGACGAGGTCCACCAGGTCTTCTGGAAGCAGAAAAGGAAAAAAGCACCAGGCCCAGATTGTGTGACACCAGCCTGTCTGAAATCCTGTGCTGACCAGCTGGCCCCCATCTTCACACAGATCTTCAACAGATCACTGGAGCTGTGCGAAGTCCCTTCATGCTTTAAATGCTCCTCCATCATCCCCATCCCAAAGAAATCCAAAATTACAGGACTAAATGATTACAGACCTGTGGCTCTAACGTCTGTGGTCATGAAGACATTTGAAAAACTGGTGCTGGCCCACCTGAAGGACATCACTGGACCCTCGCTGGATCCTCTTCAGTTTGCCTACAGAGCAAACAGGTCTGTGGACGATGCAGTCAACATGGGACTGCATTATGTTCTGCAACATCTAGACAGACCAGGGACTTATGTGAGGATCCTGTTTGTGGACTTCAGCTCATCCTTTAACACTATCATTCCAAACCGCCTCCTGCCCAACTAACTCAGCTCTCTGTACCCACCTCCGTCTGTCAGTGGATAAACAGCTTCCTAACAGACAGGCAGCAGCTAGTGAGGCTAGGCAAATTCTCATCCAGCACCCGCACCATCAGCACTGGCGCCCCCCAGGGCTGCGTTCTCTCCCCACTGCTCTTCTCCCTGTACACCAACGACTGCACATCTAAAGACCCCTCTGTCAAGCTCCTGAAGTTTGCAGACGACACCACACTGATCGGCCTCATCCAGGAAGGTGACGAGTCTGCTTACAGACAGGAGGTTAAGGAGCTGGCTGTCTGGTGCGGTCTTAACAACCTGGAGCTGAACACGCTCAAAACAGTGGAGATGATCGTGGACTTCAGGAGAAACCCCCCTGTACTCCCCCCACTCACCATCATGAACAGCACTGTGACTGCAGTGGAGTCACTCAGGTTCCTGGGCACCACCATCTCCCAGGACCTGAAGTGGGACATTCACATAGACTCCATTATGAAAAAGGCCCAGCAGAGGCTGTACTTCCTTCGCCAGCTGAGGAAGTTCAACCTGCCACAGGAGCTCCTGAAACAGTTCTACTCAGCCATCATTGAATCCATCCTCTGCACTGCTCAGCTACCAAATCTGACTTCAGAAGACTACAGAGGGTAGTCCGGACTGCTGAGCGAATCATCGGTACAACCCTCCCCACTCTCCAAGAACTGTACTTATCCAGAGTGAGAAAAAGGGCTGGCAGAATCAATCTGGACCCCTCACACCCAGCACACTCCTTTGAACTGTTGCCGTCTGGTCGACGCTACAGAGCTCTGAGCACCAGAACGACCAGGCACGGAACAGTTTCTTCCCTCAGGCAATCCATCTCATGAACACTTGACAATAATAACACAAACTATTTATACACTTATTTATCTAACACACATACTTAGTCTACATTTCAATTTGCACATAATATATCTGTACATACAAAACTGTCTACTGTTATATACCTGTACATACAACTGTCAATTTGTAGATTGTTATTCCTTATTTACTTGTTCTTTTTATTATCTGTTTTTTGTTCTGTCACTGTCATTCTGTTGCGCTGCGGTAGCTTCTGTCATGAAAACAAATTCCTCTATGTGTAAACATACCTGGCAATAAAGCTCATTCTGATTCTGAAATGGTGCAAAAATATAGGATACAGCCCCTAAAAAATAAAAATTGTCAATTACTCACCCTCGTGTTGTGCCAAACCCATAAGACTTCCAATCATCTTTGAAATACAAGTAAACATATTTTGAAACCTGAGACATTTCTGAGCCTCAATTGAAAGTCCATTCTACTGAAACTTTGATGCTTAAAAGTTCCTAAACACATTGTAAAAATAACCCCTAAGAATTGAGAGGTTTAATCTAATTCTTCTGAAGTCAATTCACAATAACTTCACAGGTGCATCTCAATAAATTAGAATATCGTGGAAAAGTTCATTTCAGTAATTCAACTCAAATTGTGAAACTCGTGTATTAAATAAATTCAATGAACACAGACTGAAGTAGTTTAAGCCTGTGGTTCTTTTCATTGTGATGATTTTGGGTCACATTTAACAAAAACCCACCAATTCACTATCAACAAATTAGAATATGGTGACATGCCAATCAGCTAATCAACTCAAAACACCTGCAAAGGTTTCCTGAGCCTTCAAAATGGTCTCTCAGTTTGGTTCACCAGGCTACACAATCATGGGGAACACTGCTGATCTGACAGTTGTCCAGAAGACAATCATTGACACCCTTCACAAGGAGGGTAAGCCACAAACATTCATTGCCAAAGAAGCTGGCTGTTCACAGAGTGCTGTATCCAAGCATGTTAACAGAAAGTTGAGTGGAAGGAAAAAGTCTGGAAGAAAAAGATGCACAACCAACTGAGAGAACCGCAGCCTTATGAGGATTGTCAAGCAAAATCGATTCAAGAATTTGGGTGAACTTCACAAGGAATGGACTGAGGCTGGGGTCAAGGCATCAAGAGCCACCACACACAGACGTGTCAAGGAATTTGGCTACAGTTGTTGTATTCCTCGTGCGTCTTACCTGGACTAAGGAAACGAAGAACTGGACTGTTGCCCAGTGGTCCAAAGTCCTCTTTTCAGATGAGATCAAGTTTTGTATTTCATTTGGAAACCAAGGTCCTAGAGTCTGGAGGAAGGGTGGAGAAGCTCATAGCCCAAATTGCTTGAAGTCCAGTGTTAAGTTCCCAGTCTGTGATGATTTGGGGGTGCAATGTCATCTGCTGGTGTTGGTCCATTGTGTTTTTTGAAAACCAAAGTCACTGCACCCATTTACCAATAAATTTTGGAGCACTTCATGCTTCCTTCTGCTGACCAGCTTTTTAAAGATGCTGATTTCATTTTCCAGCAGGATTTGGCACCTGCCCACACTGCCAAAAGCACCAAAAGTTGGTTAAATGACCATGGTGTTAGTGTGCTTGACTGGCCAGCAAACTCACCAGACCTGAACCCCATAGAGAATCTATGGGGTATTGTCAAGAGGAAAATGAGAAACAAGAGACCAAAAAATGCAGATGAGCTGAAGGCCACTGTCAAAGAAACCTGGGCTTCCATACCACCTCAGCAGTGCCACAAACTGATCACCTCCATGCTACGCCGAATTGAGGCAGTAATTAAAGCAAAAGGAGCCCCTACAAAGTATTGAGTACAGATACAGTAAATGAACATATTTTCCAGAAGGCCAACAATTCACTAATTTTTATTTTTTATTTTTTATTGGTCTTATGAAGTATTCTAATTTGTTGAGAATTGTGAATTGGTGGGTTTTTGTTAAATGTGAGCCAAAATCATCACAATTAAAAGAACCAAAGAATTAAACTACTTCAGTCTGTGTGCATTGAATTTATTTAATACACGAGTTTCACAATTTGAGTTGAATTACTGAAATAAATGAACTTTTCCACGACATTCTAATTTGATACACCTGTATACAATAAATACATTTAGGCTTTTATTCACATGCAAACATTAATCAACACAAATGCATGAAGCACATCATGTTTGTTAAACAGGAACTCGACCATACTACCATATTGTGGCTCTTTTTTTAAGTCTTGGATTAAACCAAGGATTTCATATGGACTTATTTTACAATGAACTTTTTGGAGCGTCAAAGTTTTGGTGGAATAGATTTTCAAATGAATGGACAGAAATCACTCAGCTTTCATTAAAAATCTCTCAGGTTTAGGGATGGGTATCGTTTACATTTTATCGATACTGATACCAATACTGATACTGCTTATCGATACCGGTACTTATCGATACTATTTGGTGTAAAAAGATATGATGTGAAAAGTTATTTTAATACTGCTGAACTATAGCAACTGTATTAAAGTTCTTCAGTCAAGAGCAGTGAGTTATTTTTCTCTTTGTGCTTTATTTTCAAAATTCACCCAAAAATGAAAATCGTGTCATCGTTGTACTCACTCTCAAGTTGTTTTAATCCCGAATGCGTTTCTTTCTTCTGTTGAACATAAGTTATTTTGAAGAATGTGGGAAAACAAACAGCTGTTGGTCGCCAGTGACTTCCATATTATTTTTTTTCTGCTACTATCAAATTCAATGTGGACCAGCAACTGTTTCGTTACATTCTTCAAAATATTTTCTTTTGTGTTCAGCACAAGAAAGAAATTAATACAGGTTTGGGACAACATGTGAGTGAGTAAATGACAGAAATGAAATTTTAGGGTGAACTATCCCTTTAATGACAATCGGCAGAATGTTTATGGTCCCTTTCAGACCTGCAGGCATCTAATGTACAGGCACGCATCCGTTTTCTCTCAGCTGTTTACTTTCATTTTAGACATAACCAACTGAGCCTATACATAAACCTTGTGTGTTTTGACAGTATTAGCGGAAAATATAACTTAGTTCAGTAATCAGGCGCTGTTTAACAGGCTTTTTAGTGCGCGCGCTTCGGGCTCAGAAAAAGCGCACGTCAGAACAGCACGGGAATGAAACTTTTAACCGGCAAGGCTTTAAAGCGCATGCAAATAATGTACTTTTGTGATTGCTAATAAGTGTCCCGTGAGAGTAACTCTACCGCTGAGTTAACACTGATGTGAATGCACTGGCGTTGTACATTGAGACGGAGGCGCCAGAACTGCAGCTGATAGAATGTGTATAGCACGATACTACGATATTTCTTCGAAAGCAGATCGTGGATACAGTTTTATCGTCCACGATCAAAAATCGTAATATCGCACACCTCTACGCGAGCTCACACTTTCGAAAGTTTCACTCTTGCCGCGATGACTGATTGCACCAAAGACTTAGCAATTTTGTAGCTAGTTTTAGCGACTTCCCCACCCTTTTTGAGACTTTTTTCAAAAGTTTAGGGACAAATATAACAACTTCTTGAACAAACCTTATTTAAGTTCTCATCTTGCCCACTGATCTATATTCATCTTTATATAGATCAGTGAATTTGCCATTATGATGTCATCTAGTGACATTTAGCTACCAGTTTTAGCTACTTTCAACTGAAAGCAGTTGGCAGCGCTGGATATATTACAACTAAAATGACAGAAGTGGTTTTCCCCGGTCGTTAAGGTAGGCAAGCCACGTTAAGCTATAACGGACTATAGGGAAGAACGCTTAACTTGCTATTATTCACTTTCACTACGCTGAATAAGAGCTCGTTCTTTTGACAGTAGTAAGTGTTTATTATAAGTAAAATTTGACAGAAGTTTGGTTTCCCCGGTCGTTGTTAAGGTGCGTTAAACCACGTTAAGTTGTTTCCTTATAATGGACTTCTATGGGGGAGAAAACGCTTAACGTGATATTCACTTTATCTGTGGAGTAAGGGCTCGTTCTTTTGACAGTAGTTAGTGTTAATTACAAGTAATGTTTGACAAAAAAAAATTGGGTTTCCCTGGTCGTTGTTTACGTACGTTAAGCCACGTTAAGCGTTTTAGAATGTCCCGGATATCACACGCACGTCGAGCAAACGTCGGCCACATCATTCAGTGAAGGAAAATGACAAGCAGCAGCTTCTAATTCGCCATTAACACTGAAGTATACAGAGATAAAACAACGCAAGTATCGATAACAGTATCTTTGTCCTTAAGCTTATCGGTAGTCCGGTACTGACCCAGTCACGTACCGGTCCAAAAAAATACCGGTTCTCGGTACCCATCCCTACTCAGGTTACATTAAATATACAAAGATGAATGGCATGAGGCTGAGTAACTGATAATAATTTTCATTTTTGAGTGATCTTACCCTTTAAGGAGTGAGACGCAGACACATTAGGATGTTACACACCTTTTGAGCTACAGCAGAGAACTTGAGCACGTTGAGCGTCTCATCATACATGGAGGCGCACTGGTTAATGTTTACAATCATACAGGCTTTACCCCGGCCAGTAAAGTATCCCTGCAGATACTGAGTGAGTTTACTTTCTCTGAAGGGAACGTGCTGTCTGAAAGGACAAAATAAGAGTGTTGAAAGGACAAAGAAAAGGGAAAAAAGAAAAAAGAAATGGAAAGAAAATAAACATTTTTTCATACCTGGCCTGGTGGTTATTTCTCAGCGCATTGATGCATGTTCCCAGGCTGAGTAGAGAGGTGTTGATGTTTCCTGCCTCTTTCAGCCGTTCACCTTTATTTTGTGTTTTAGCACATCGCTCTGATCCGGCCAAATCACACAGCGCCAGCCTTGAACGAGAGTACATACTTTTACAAACCATTCTGAAACACATCACAACCTGTAGAGAGCTCAGATCAGGATGCACAGACTCACTCGCTAACTGACTCCACTCTGGGTATTCCCACATCTTCCACCTTCAGGATCCGGACAGAGAAAATACTGTGGCTAAAAATCAGGCAAAGAAGACACAAAGTCAGAATAACATATGCATACAACACCCACTGTGTTAAAATGGATAGACAGCAGGAAGAGTTTAGTGCTGGAGATGCTCTGGTTCCTTTTGCCCAGTTTCATCACTTTTAAGGCTTCATCAGCACTGCTCACCTTCACCCATCTCAGATCTAGAAAACAAAAACTGTTATGAGCAAAGACACAATCTGATACAGCACCTTAAATGAACTGACTGAATCACTCTTAACACATGGAAATGCTATCACTGCTACATTTTTTCTTGTTGCTCTAGCACCAGCACCTGGCCAGTTTTAGCTATTACAGATTATCCCAAGAAAAAAAAAACCCAGAAGTCACTTCAGTAATTACAAATAAAATATAATTGCTCTTTGGAATGATTTGATGAAGAAATATTGTAGTGTAATCTCACTCCTCCAGCTCAAACAGCATATGGTTCTAGCAACACCAAGGTCATGGATTTGATTCTCAGGGAATGCCTGAACCAATAAAATATATAACTTGAATGCAATTAAGTCACATTGGATAATATCATCTGTCAAATGCATAAAAGAGAAATGTATATATAAATCCAGTCTTACAACATGCATTATTTTTGTTTTTATATGCAAAACTTTAAAACATCAGGGTTCAACTTTTGCTTGGATGAGCCATCAGGTCCATGGATACATTGTAACAATTTATTGATAGAAAAAAAAAAAAAATAGTAAATTACATAAATGGATGCTCGTTTACCTTTGATGAATGCATTTCCTTTGACATCCTGACAAAGACGGAGGTTGGTTCTCCGTGAAGCATTGTTTGAATGCTGTTCTAGCAAGTCGTGGATGTTCTCATTGTAGATCTCACAGAATGAGACCCAAATAGAAAACTTGGTGTGCATGTCCATATCCACAGCTAAGCTCCTCTCATTCACTGCAGAGCTTACATCACTTAGAGTGGAACCATCTAAAAGGCAACCAGAAAGTCATGGGTCAGCCATACAAACAGTATACAGTGGATATAAAAAGTCTACACACCCCTGTTAAAATGCCAGGTTTCTGTGATGTAAAAAAATGAGACCAAGATAAATAATTTCAGAACTTTTTCCACCTTTAATGTGAACTATAACCTGTTCAACTAAATTAAAAAACAAACTGAAATCTTTTAGGAAAGGTGGAGTAAAAATAAAAAACTAAAATAATGTGGCTGCATAAGTGTGCACACCCTTAAACTAATACATTGTTGAAGCACCTTTTGATTAGATTACACCACTCAGTCTTTTTCGGGTATGAGTTTATCAGCATGGCACATCTTGACTTTGCAATATTTGCACACTCTTCTTTGCAAAAATGCTCCAAATCTATCAGATTGCAAGGGCATCTCCTGTGCACAGCCCTCTTCAGATCACCCCACAGATTTTCAGGTCTGGGCCATTCCAAAACTTTATCATCTTCTGGTGAAGCCATTCTTTTATTGATTTGGATGTATGCTTTGGGTTGTTATCGTGCTGAAAGATGAAGTTCCTCTGTGGAACAGTTCCATATACCAGTCAATACTTTTGTGCCAGTATTGACTGGTATATGGAACTGTTCATAATTCCCTCCACCTTGACTAAGTCCCCAGTTCCAGCTGAAGAAAAACAGTCCCAAAGCGTGATGCTGCCACCACCATGCTTCACTGTGGGTATAGTGTTCCTTTGGTGATGTGCAGTATTGTTTTTGTGCCAAACATACCTTTTAGAATTATGACCAGTTATGGTTTCATCAGACCATAACACATTTTCCCACATGCTTTTGGGAGACTTATGTGTTTTTGCAAAATCTAGCTGGGCTTGGATGTTTTTCTTGCCACCCTACCCCATAGCCCAGACACATGAAGAATATGGAAGATTGTTGTCATAGGTACTACACAGCCAGTACTTGCCAGAAATTCCTGCAGCTCCTTTAATGTTGCTGTAGGCCTCTTGGCAGCCTCCCTGACCAGTTTTCTTCTCATCAATTTTGGAGGGACATCCAGTGCTTGGTAATATCACTGTTGCGCCATATTTTCTCCACTTGATGATGACTGTCTTCACTATGTTCCATGGTATATCTAATGCCTTGGAAATTCTTTTGTACACTTCTGACTGATACCTTTCAACAATGAGATCCCTCTGATGCTTTGGAAGCTCTCTGCGGACCATGGCTTTTGCTGTAAGATTCGACTAAGAAAAAGTCAGGAAAAGCCTACTAGAACAGCTAAACTTTATTTGGGTTTAATCAGAGGCACTTTAAATGATGGCAGGTGTGTACTGACTCCTATTTGGGTCTACTGACTCCTATCTTGGTCTCATTTTTTTTACATCACAGAAACCTGGCATTTTAACAGAGCTGTGTAGACTTTTTATATCCACTGTATAAGCAGACTGCCAAGCACAAGGTGTTGCTAAAACAAACAAACAAACAAACAAAGAAAAATCTCTTTACCTTCAAGATCAGACTTCGAGCTATGGCAAGATGTACTCTTCTGTGCATCAGTCTAAAGAGAAGACAAAAACTAAAGACTGAGTCAAATGAAACACCCATGAAAACAGAAGTTGTTCAACTCACTATGACATGCACAGATTACAAAAATTAAGTACTTGTAATTAGATTAAATTACATTTTAAAATACTCGTAATCAGACTACAGTTACTTTTTTATGGATTGCATGATTACATTTACATATTATTTAGCAATAATTTATTCAATTTATTGATTCTCCCCAATTCCTCTTTTTCATCTTTTAAATTTTCCTTTCTAAAATAGCCTACCGCATATGTACATTCAGAAAGTCGTATAGTTTTGTGGACATTCACACAGAGATCAATCATTTGTCAGGTGGCTACAGTGCATTTGACCGCTGGATTTACAAAAATCATTTCAGGTTTAAGAAGTGTTTCAACATTGCATCAGCTTCTGATGAACACATTCATTTTTATTTGAATTATCACTCTGTTGGTTATTTTACCATGTATTACTTTGGAAGGCTTTCAAACACATTAAAATGTACAAATTAACCAATTTTTTTTTTGGTCATCTGATCCTCTTTCACCTATTATATTTTTATTTGAAGTACCCCTGAGATTTTAAAGTAAATATTTTAATACTAAAGTATCACATTTGCATGTTAATGGTGGTCTCTGACTTTGGTTATGGTCTCATGACATGTAGGTAAACAAATATCTTTTTTTTTCAGTAAGTTTTTTATTTTGATTCATTTTAAAATTATTTGTTTTATTTTAACATTTTTATGATTTAATTAATTATTAGCTTTTTATTTAACTCATAAAGCCCCTGCAGTTCCTTCACAAACCCAGTTTGGGAAACCTTGACGTAATATAACATATGGTACATATTATCCTATTTAAATCAAATGTAAAAAAAAAAACGAGATAGGTCAAAAGTAATCTAAAAGTAGTTTGATTATATTATCTTAAATGTGTAATGTAATGGATTATGTTACTAACTACATTTTTTGTCATGTAATTTGGAATCAGTAACTGACTACAATTTGTAAGTAATCAACCCAGCTCTGGACATACAGTACCTCTTTAAAAAACTTTAGCAGGTTGCGTTTGGCAACTGCTTCCTCATTTTGCTGATCTTTGGTGAGCCGGATGAAATCCCGGCACCTCTGTGGTTTTAGGCACATCTGAGTGAAGATGCAACCATCCAGACTACTGAAGATCATGTTGAGGGAACGAGGCAAGATGCCTGGATCAGTATTCGGGCCTAATACATCAAAACACCATCAGGACATAATTCTTGAATTTGACTATTTTACAAAAGCAAATCACTGTTAAAGTCAGCACAGTATGGAAATTCAAGCTTTGTATTTTGTAAATGCATCTTAATTATGCATTATCTTATTTGTGCATGCTGTTCATACATTTTTTGACCTTGTAAGTATTAATCAAAATGTCACCACACACACTCAGATCTGCCTCCATTCAATTGACAACCAATGGATAGAACCTCTGGAAAAAAAAAAAAACGGATAGTCTTTCTTGCCCTTCTTTTCATTTTTGATGCGGACCAAATGATCTCTCTCTACTTCTGTTTACTTCTGAATTAACACAGGCACTCTTTTACATATTTTGGTCTGATTGAAACTGACCCTACTACACATTCCTGGCATTTAGTGTGTTCTTCTTCAGGGGAAAAAAAAAAAAAAAAAAGTTTGTAATTTTTAATTGAAATAACAACTTTTTGCCTCGGAAACAACTTTTGTTTCTTGCTCAAATTAAAATGGATTGTGGAGCATTAACATGTTGACTTTTAAGCTCTATTGACAACATTTGTGGCATTATGTCAATTACAACAGAAAATAATTCAGTTTATTAATACAATAAGAAAAACAAAATATACAAACCTAAAAAAGTGAAGGTCTTCCCAGCATTAGTGATACCATATGTAAAGACCAGAGAGTTTTGTCCTTCTAGCACATCCCTCACAAGACCCTTCACTGTGCCATCAAACATCTCCTCCTGTGTAGTGTCTGGACCATAAACCTAAAAATATCACAATGTTAATATCACCTTGTGAATAACCTGTCATACAAAACAAAAGTTATATGCATGACTCAAGACAGAGCACAACATCTGACCTCGAACAGTATTTCCAAAGACAAATTTGAAGATTCTTCAGAATGGTTAAATAGGGAAAACTACTGGCTCGCGTAATCAGTCACAATCTTGACGGTTTGTGCTGATGGGTCTGCTTGCCTGAGAGAACTGGAAACGTTGAGCTGTAACTGGCACTGATTTATCACTGAGCCTAGCAGAAAGCGATGATTGTGGAGCTTTGAGAAGCACAGTCTCTGGAGGCTGAATGGCCACACAGTCCTTCAAAAACACAGAGAAGGCACAGACTAATTATTTTATTTAGAGGCAATATTTGAAACAGATTTTCAGGGGTATTTTCCCTTTAAAATATTTTTCCTAACCCTATAAAAAAAATAAAAATCTACACGAGGGTCTGCATTTTAGGGTGCTTCAAATGTGTGCAGTATGCCTGAGCCATTCATTCCTTATTTTCACCTGTGATTCTCCATTCACAATCTCAGCTGCTGAAAATGGTCTTATCCTAAGATACACCTTCAAATGTTCCTTCTCCAGGTCAGACGGGTCCTTCAAAAGAAACATCAAGGCTCAAAACACTTCTGTTGATCATTTCATTAATCGCAATGTAAAAATCACACTTTATCCAGTAGCATTGTTCATGGCCGGCTGTCATTTTACCTGTAAATCTGAACACTCGCTGAAATCTGAGGACAGATTTCTTCTTAAATCTTCCACAGTTATCATCTCTGGTCTTGCCGTATCATCCTTTAGCCCTGACTCCATCATATTATGAGAAGACATCAAAGAGCAGGATGAAATAACCGAGAATAACTATGACAACACCTTTAATCACATCTGATGGTAATAATACAGGTCCTATTTATTTAAGCATTTTGTCATTTGTATAATCTTATGTTCATTTTAACAGACAATTACACAGTTTGACATATTTTATCTGTCAATCTGACACACAAAAACTTACATTAACACCCACCCGAACTGAGAAACTCACAAATAAGAACAGGACAGCAAAACACGCTCATTACAACAAGTTAACTTGGTTGACTTACAGCGCTGTGAGTGGATAAAGAGTGTTATATTGTTTTTAACTCCGCTGCTGTGTTTATTAGTGTTGTCTCATCTCCCAAACTGTCGCGCGTACTTATTTTCAAAGTCCACCAATCGGATAAGCGAGAGCAACCGCAACTTGCTGGGAGCGAGTGCTCGTGCACGCCACAGTGATGTTATACATGCGCAGAAGGTGGACTGCGCATTTTTCATAACCAGATTGCTGCTTGTTTGTACAGTTGTTTGGTGTGGGTTTTCGATTTGTTATTTCATTTCTTAAGTTGTGTTGTTTTAAGCATAATTTGTGTAATTCGTAGAAATACGTTTTTTTTTAAATAATGCACATTCAAAATACAAGAATAGGCTAAATAATAACAACATACAAATACAAATATTCCTACATTAAAATACCAAACAAAAGTACATTGCAAAGTAATTACATCAGCAAGTAATAAAAGATAATAAGCGAACAAGAAGATATAAATGTACCCAAATAGAATAAGAAAAAACAGAAGAGGCTGTGCAAAACATCAAGAAGGAATGTCAAAGATGATAGCCTAAACCTAGTCTTGTCTAGATAGCTGTCTTTTTAATAGACAATGAGGCCTAAATACAAATTCAGTTCTTGCTTGGAGACATAAAATGGCATTTACAGTTTGTGTTTGTATAAAGAATGTAAAACTAAACAATAAACAAAGTATGTATGTATGTATGTCTGTATGTATGTATGTATGTATGTATGTGTGTGTGTATATATATATATATATATATATATATATATATATATATATATATATATGTAGTACTCTCTTAACAATGAATGAGAGAGACAGAAACAAGAGTTAGTAGTTGCCCAAGTGGTCCTCTTTGTTGTCTTTAATAAACATTGTATTTCATTAAAACACTTTGAATCACAGTAGTCATTAACACATATAAATAAATAAATATTCACATATACAGAAATGTTCTAGATCTTCCACACATCTGGATTTACACATAAATATCTCAGATCAACAACTCAGGTAAGTATTTCAAGTAAGTAACACAAGTGATACAAAAATGACTCCGGTTAAATGATATATGAATGGACTTCTCTGTGACACAAGTATTAAAATTACACAATTACACAAATGATCAATTGAAACAAATTATTAACACATCAAAGCATGTAAACTGT